>OU015537.1:11588045-12788045 GCA_907165065.1 Caprimulgus europaeus
GTGCCCATTCATTTATAGCCTCATTCAACTTGTGCCGCAGTCCTTTTCCTGGCTCGCCCAGACCATTTGTATTCACCATACAATAAAATGCCGAGAAAGCACAGTAGGGCTCTGAAACTGCAAACGAGCGCTGCCTGCTCATAGGTAAAAGGAGCCAGGCTTGAAAGCTGCTGCTGGATCTTTTCTCCATGTGCAATTATATTTATAGCCCCAAACAACTTGAGCCTCAGTCCATTGCCTGGCTCGCCAAGACCATTTGTATTCACCGGGAATCAAAATGCCGAGATACCTCAGGAGGGCTCTAAAAGTGCAAACGAACGCTGCCTGCTCAGAGGCAAAAGGAGCCAGGCTTGAAAAGTGCTACTGGATCTTTTCTTCAAAATCCCACGCATTTATAGCCTCATTCACGTTGTAGCTCAGTCCTTTGCCTGGCTCGCCAGGAGCATTTGTATTCACCAGACAACAAAATGCCGAGATACCTCAGGAGGGCTCTGAAACTGCAAACGAAGGCTGCCTGCTCAAAGGCAAAAGGAGCCAGGCTTGAAAAGTGCTGCTGGATCTCTTCTCCAACTGCCCACGCATTTAGAGCCTCATTCACCTTGTACCTCATTCCTTTGTCTGGCTCGCCAGGAACATTTGTATTCACCAAGAATCAAAATGCCGAGACAGCCCAGTAGGGCTCTGAAACTGCAAACGAACGCTTCCTGCTCAAAGGTAAAAGGAGCCAGGCTTGAAAGATGGTGCTGGATCTCTTCTACATCTGCAATCGCATTTATAGCCTCATTCAACTTGGGCCTCCGTCCTTTGCCTGGCTTACCAGGAGCATTTGTATTCATCGGGAAACAAAAGGCCGAGAGACCACAGTAGGGCTCTGAAACTGCAAACGAACGCTGCCTGCTTATAGGCAAAAGGAGCCAGGCGTGAAAGCTCCTACTGGATCTTTTCTTCAAAATCCCACGCATTTATAGCCTCATTCACGTTGTAGCTCAGTCCTTTGCCTTGCTCGCCAGGAGCATTTGTATTCACCTGTCAACAAAATGTGAGAGAGCCCAGTAGGGCTCTGAAACTGCAAACGAAAGCTGCCTGCTCAGAGGGAAAAGGAACCAGGCTTGAAAGCTGCTACTGGATCTTTTCTCCATCTGTAATCACATTTATAGCCGCATTCTCCTTGGGCCTCAGTCCTTTGGCTGGCTTTTTAGGAGCATTTGTATCCACCAGGAACCAAACTGCCGAGAGAGCCCAGTAGGGCCCTGAAACTGCAAACGAACTCTGCCTGCTCAAAGGCAAAAGGAGCCAGGATTGAAAGCTGCTGCTGAATCTTTTATCCATCTGCAATCACATTTATAGCCGCATACTCCTTGGGCCTCAGTCCTTTGACTGGCTTACCAGGAACATTTGTATTCACCGGGAATCAAAATGCCGAGAGAGCCCAGAAGGGCTCTGAAACTGCAAACGAACGCTGCCTGCTCAAAGGCAAAAGGAGCCAGGCTTGAAAGCTGCTGCTGAATCTTTTATCCATCTGCAATCACATTTATAGCCCCATTCAACTTGGGCCTCAGTCCTTTGCCTGGCTTGCCAGGAGCATTTGTACTCAGCACATACTAAAATGCCGAGAGAGCCCAGAAGGGCTCTGAAACTGCAAACGAACGCTGCCTACTCAAAAGCAAAAGGAGCCAGGCTTGAAAGCTGCTGCTGGACCTTTTCTCCATCTGCAATCACATTTATAGCCCCATTCAACATGGGCCTCAGTCCTTTGCCTGACTCGCCCGGAGCATTTGTATTTATTGGGAACTAAATGACTGAGAGAGCCCAGTAGGGCTCTGAAACTGCAAACGAACGCTGCTTGCTCAAAGGCAAAAGGAGCTAGGCTTGAAAGCATGTGCTGAATCTTTTCTCCACCTGCAATCACATTTATATCCCCATTCAACTTGGAAATCATTCCCTTGCCTGACTCGCCCGGAGCATTTGTATTTATTGAGAACTAAATGACTGAGAGAGTCCAGTAGGGTTCTGGAACTCCAAACTAACGCTGCCGGCGCAAAGGCAAAAGGAGCCAGGCTTGAAAGATGGTGCTGGATCTTTTCTCCAATTACCCACGCATTTATAGCCTCATTCAACTTGGGCCTCAGTCATTTGCCTAGCTCGCCAGGAGCATTTGTATTCACCGGGAACGAAAATGCCGAGAGAGTCCAGTAGGGCTCTGGAACTGCAAACTAACGCTGCCTGCTCAAAGGCAAAAGGAGCCAGGCTTGAAAGCAACTGCTGGATCTTTTCTCCATCTGCAATCACATTTATAGCCCCATTCAACTTGGGCCTCAGTCCTTTGCCTGGCTCGCCAGGACCATTTGTATTTATTGGGAACTAAATGACTGAGAGAGCCCAGGAGGGCTCTGAAACTGCAAACGAACGCTGCCTGCTCAAAGGCAAAAGGAGCCAGGCTTGAAAGCGGGTGCTGGATCTTTTCTCCATCTGCAATCACATTTATAGCCCCATTCAACTTGGGCCTCAGTCCTTTCCCTGGCTCGCCAGGACCAGTTGTATTCACGGGGAACCAAAATGCTGAGAGAGCCCAGTAGGGCTCTGAAATTGCAAACGAACGCTGCCTGCTCAAAGGCAAAAGGAGCCAGGCTTGAAAGCTGCTGCTGGCGAACGCTGCCTGCTGAAAGGCAAAAGGAGCCAGGCATGAAAGCTGCTGCTGGATCTCTTATCTATCTGTAATGACATTTATAGACCCATTCAACGTGGGCCTCAGTACTTTTCCTTGCTCGCCAGGAACATTTGTATTCACCAGGAACCAAAATGGCGAGAGAACGCTGCCTGCTCAAAGGCAAAAGGAGCCGGGCTTGAAAGCTGCTGCTGGACCTTTTCTCCAATTGCCCACGCATTTATAGCCTCATTCAACTTGGGCCTCAGTCTTTTGCCTGGCTCGCCAGGAGCATTTGTATTCACCGGGAACCAAAATGCCGGCAGAGCCCAGTAGGCCTCTGAAACCTGAAACGAACGCTGCCTGCTCAAAGGCAAAAGGAGCCAGGCTTGAAAGATGGTACTGGATCTCTTCTCCATCTGCAATCACATTTATAGCCCCATTCAACTTGGGCCTCAGTCCTTTTCCTGACTCGCCCGGAGCATTTGTATTTATTGGGGCCTAAATGACTGAGAGAGCCCAGGAGGGCTCTGGAACTCCAAACTAAAGCTGCCGGCTCAAAGGCAAAAGAAGCCAGGCTTGAAAGCTGCTGCTGGATCTTTTCTCCATCTGCAATCACATTTATAACCCCATTCAACTTGGGCCTCAGTCTTTTGCCTGGCTCGCCAGGAGCATTTGTATTCACTGGGAACCAAAATGCCGAGAGAGCCCAGTAGGACTCTGAAACTGCAAACAAACGCTGCCTGCTCAAAGGCAAAAGGAGCCAGGCTTGAAAGCTGCTGCTGGATTCTTATCCATCTGCAATTATATTTATAGACCCATTCAACGTGGGCCTCAGTCCTTTGCCTGGCTCCCCAGGACCAGTTGTATTTACCGGGAAACAAAATGGCGAGAGAGCCCAGTAGGGCTCTGAAACTGCAAACGAACGCTGCCTTCTCAAAGGCAAAATGAGCCAGGCTTGAAAGCTGCTGCTGGATTCTTATCCATCTGCAATTATATTTATAGACCCATTCAACGTGGGCCTCAGTTCTTTTCCTTGCTCGCCAGGAACATTTGTATCCACCAGGAACCAAAATGGCGAGAGAAACAAGTAAGGCTCTGAAACTGCAAACGAACGCTGCTTGCTCAAAGGCAAAAGGAGCCAGGCCTGAAAGCGGGTGCTGGATCTTTTCTCCATCTGCAATCACATTTATAGCCCCATTCAACTTAGACCTCAGTTCTTTGCCTGGCTGGTCAGGACCATTTGTACTCAGCGCATACCAAAATGCCCAGAGAGCCCAGTAGGGCTCTGAAACTGCAAACGAACGCTGCCTGCTCAAAGGCAAAAGGAGCCAGGCTTGAAAGCGGGTGCTATATCTTTTCTCCGTCTGCAATCACATTTATAGCCCCATTCAACTTGGCCCTCAGTCCTTTGCCTGGCTCGCCAGGAGCATTTGTATTCACCGGGAACCAAAATGCCGAGAGAGCCCAGTAGAGCTCTGAAACTGCAAACGAACTCTGCCTGGTCAAAGGGAAAAGGAGCCAGGCTTGAAAGCTGCTGCTGGATCTCTTATCCATCTGCAATGACATTTATAGACCCATTCAACTTCGGCCTCAGTCCTTTGCCTGGCTTACCAAGAGCATTTGTATTCACCGGGAACCAAACTTCGAGAGAGCCCAGTAGGGCTCTGAAACTGCAAACGAACGCTGCCTGCTCAAAGGCAAAAGGAGCCAGGCTTGAAAGATGGTGCTGGATCTCTTCTACATCTGCAATCACATTTATAACCCCATTCAACTTGGGCCTCAGTCCTTTCCCTGACTCGCCCGGAGCATTTGTATTTATTGGGAACTAAATGACTGAGAGAGCCCAGGAGGGCTCTGGAACTGCAAACGAACGCTGCCTGCTCAAAGGCAAAAGGAGCCAGGCTTGAAAGCTGGTGCTGGATCTTTTCTCCATCTGCAATCACATTTATAGCCCCATTCAACTTGGGCCTCAGTCCTTTGCCTGGCTCGTCAGGACCATTTGTACTCAGCGCATACCAAAATGCCGAGAGAGCCCGGTAGGGCTCTTAAAGTGCAAACGAACGCTGCCTACTCAAAGGCAAAAGGAGCCAGGATTGAAAGCTGCTGCTGGATCTTTTCTCCATCTGCAATCACATTTATAGCCCCATTCAACTTGGGCCTCAGTTCTTTGACTGACTTGCCAGGAGCATTTGTATTCATTGGGAACCAAAAATGTCCAGAGAGCCCAGTAGGGCTCTGAAACTGCAAACGAAAGCTGCCTGCTCAAAGGCAAAAGGAGCCAGGCTTGAAAAGTGCTGCTGGATCTTTTCCCCATCTGCAATCACATTTATAGCCCCATTCAACTTAGGCCTCAGTCCTTTGCCTGGCTCGCCAGGAGCATTTGTATTCACCGGGAACCAAAATGCCGAGAGAGCCCAGTAGGGCTCTGAAACTGCAAACGAACGCTGCCTGCTCAAAGGCAAAAGGAGCCAGGCTTGAAAGCTGGTGCTGGATCTTTTCTCCATCTCCTATCACATTTATAGCCTCATTCAACTTGGGCCTCAGTCCTTTGCCTGGCTTACCAGGAGCATTTGTATTCATCGGGAAACAAAATGCCGAGAGAGCCCAGTAGGGCTCTGAAACTGGAAACGAACGCTGCCTGCTCAAAGGCAAAAGGAGCCAGGCTTGAAAGATGGTGCTGGATCTCTTCTCCATCTGCAATCACATTTATAGCCTCATTCAACTTGGGCCTCAGTCCTTTGCCTGGCTCGCCCGGAGCATTTGTATTTATTAGGAACTAAATGACTGAGAGAGCCCAGTAGGGCTCTGAAACTGCAAGCGAACACTGCCTGCTCAAAGGCAAAAGGAGCCAGGCTTGAAAGCTGCTGCTGGATCTCTTATCCATCTGCAGTGACATTTATAGACCCATTCAACGTGGGCCTCAGTCCTTTTTCTTGCTCGCCAGGAACATTTGTATTTACCAGGAAACAAAATGGCGAGAGAACCCAGTAAGGCTCTGAAACTGCAAACGAACGCTGCTTGCTCAAAGGCAAAAGGAGCCAGGCTTGAAAGCGGGTGCTATATCTTTTCTCCGTCTGCAATCACATTTATAGCCCCATTCAACTTGGCCCTCAGTCCTTTGACTGGCTCGCCAGGAGCATTTGTATTCACCGGGAACCAAAATGCCGAGAGAGCCCAGTAGAGCTCTGAAACTGCAAACGAACGCTGCCTGGTCAAAGGGAAAAGGAGCCAGGCTTGAAAGATGGTGCTGGATCTCTTCTACATTTGCAATCGCATTTATAGCCTCATTCAACTTGGGCCTCAATCCTTTGCCTGGCTTACCAGGAGCATTTGTATTCATCGGGAAACAAAATGCCGAGAGAGCCCAGTAGGGCTCTGAAACTGCAAACGAACGCTGCCTGCTCAAAGGCAAATGGAGTCAGGCTTGAAAGCTGCTGCTGGATCTCTTATCCATCTGCAATGACATTTATAGACCCATTCAACTTCGGCCTCAGTCCTTTGCCTGGCTTACCAAGAGCATTTGTATTCCCCGGGAACCAAAATGCCGGGAGAGCCCAGTACGGCTCTGAAACTGGAAACGAATGCTGCCTGCTCAAAGGCAAAAGGAGTCAGGCTTGAAAGCTGCTGCTGGATCTCTTATCCATCTGCGATGACATTTATAGACCCATTCAACTTTGGCCTCAGTCCTTTGCCTGGTTAGCAAGGAGCATTTGTATTCACCGGGAACCAAACTTCGAGATACAACAGTAGGGCTCTGAAACTGCAAGCGAACGCTGCCCGCTCAAAGGCAAAAGGAGCCAGGCTTGAAAGCTGCTGCTGGATCTTTTCTCCATCTGCAATCACATTTATAGCCCCATTCAACTTGGGCCTCAGTCCTTTGACTGGCTCGCCAGGAGCATTTGTATTCACCGGGAACCAAAATGCCGAGAGAGCCCAGTAGGGCTCTGAAACCTGAAACGAACGCTGCCTGCTCAAAGTCAAAAGGAGCCAGGCTTGAAAGATGGTGCTGGATCTCTTCTACATCTGCAATCGCATTTATAGCCTCATTCAACTTGGGCCTCAGTCCTTTGCCTGACTCGCCCGGAGCATTTGTATTTATTGGGAACTAAATGACTGAGAGAGCCCAGAAGGGCTCTGGAACTGCAAACTAGCGCTGCCTGCTCAAAGGCAAAAGGAGCCAGGCTTGAAAGATGGTGCTGGATCTTTTCTCCATCTGCAATCACATTTATAGCCCCATTCAACTTGGGCCTCAGTCCTTTGCCTGGCTGGTCAGGACCATTTGTACTCAGCGCATACCAAAATGCCGAGAGATCCCGGTAGGGCTCTGAAACTGGAAACGAACGCTGCCTGCTCAAAGGCAAAAGGAGTCAGGCTTGAAAGCTGCTGCTGGATCTCTTATCCATCTGCAATCACATCTTTAGCCCCATTCAACTTGGCCCTCAGTCCTTTGACTGGCTCGCCAGGAGCATTTGTATTCACCGGGAACCAAAATGCCGAGAGAGCCCAGTAGGGCTCTGAAACTGCAAACGAACGCTGCCTGGTCAAAGGCAAAAGGAGACAGGCTTGAAAGATGGTGCTGGATCTCTTCTACATCTGCAATCGCATTTATAGCCTCATTCAACTTGGGCCTCAGTCCTTTGCCTGGCTTACCAGGAGCATTTGTATTCATCGGGAAACAAAATGCCGAGAGACCAGAGTAGGGCTCTGAAACTGCAAGCGAACGCTGCCTGCTCAAAGGCAAAAGGAGCCAGGCTTGAAAGCTGCTGCTGGATCTTTTCTCCATCTGCAATCACATTTATAGCCCCATTCAAATTGGGCCTCAGTCCTTTGCCTGACTCGCCCGGAGCATTTGTATTTATTGGGAACTTAACGAGTAAGAGAGCCCAGGAGGGCTGTGGAACTGCAAACTAGCGCTGCCTGCTCAAAGGCAAAAGGAGCCAGGCTTGAAAGCTGCTGCTGGATCTTTTCTCCATCTGCAATCACATTTATAGCCCCATTCAACTTGGGCCTCAGTCCTTTGCCTGGCTCGCCAGGACCAGTTGTATTCACCGGGAACTAAAATGGCGAGAGAGCCCAGTAGGGCTCTGAAACTGCAAATGAATGCTGCCTGCTCAAAGGCAAAAGGAGCCAGGCTTGAAATCTGCTGCTGGATCTTTTCTCCATCTGCAATCACATTTATAGACCCATTCAACTTTAGCCTCAGTCCTTTGCCTGGTTAGCAAGGAGCATTTGTATTCACCGGGAACCAAACTTTGAGAGAGCCCAGTAGGGCTCTGAAACTGCAAGGAAACGCTGCCTGCTTAAAGGCAAAAGGAGCCAGCCTTGACAGCTACTGCTGGATCTTTTCTCCATCTGCAATCACATTTATAGCCCCATTCAACTTGGGCCTCAGTCCTTTGCCTGGCTCGCCCGGAGCATTTGTATTCACCGGGAACCAAAATACCGGGGGAGGGCAGTAGGGCTCTGAAACTGCAAACGAACGCTGCCTGCTCAAAGGCAAAAGGAGCCAGGCTTGAAAGATGGTGCTGGATCTTTTCTCCATCTGCAATCACATTTATAGCCCCATTCAACTTGGGCCTCAGTCCTTTGACTGGCTCGCCAGGAGCATTTGTATTCACCGGGAACCAAAATGCCGAGAGAGCCCAGTAGGGCTCTGAAACTGCAAACGAACGCTGCCTGCTCAAAGGCAAAAGAAGCCAGGCTTGAAAGCTGCTGCTGGATCTCTTCTCCATCTGCAATGACATTTATAGCCCCATTCAAATTGGGCCTCAGTCCTTTGCCTGGCTCGCCAGGAGCATTTGTATTCATTGGGAACCAAAAATGTCCAGAGAGCCCAGGAGGGCTCTGAAACTGCAAACGAACGCTGCCGGCTCAAAGGCAAAAGGAGCCAGGCTTGAAAGCTGCTGCTGGATCTTTTCTCCATCTGCAATCACATTTATAGCCCCATTCAACTTGGGCCTCAGTCCTTTGCCTGGCTCGCCAGGACCATTTGTACTCAGCGCATACCAAAATGCCGAGAGATCCCGGTAGGGCTCTTAAAGTGCAAACGAACGCTGCCTACTCAAAGGCAAAAGGAGCTAGGCTTGAAAGCTGCTGCTGGATCTTTTCTCCAGCTGCAATCACATTTACAGCCCCATTCAACTTGGGCCTCAGTCTTTTGCCTGTCTCACCAGGAGCATTTGTATTCCCCAGTCAACAAAATGCCGAGAGAGCCCAGTAGGGCTCTGAAACTGCAAACGAATGCTGCCTGCTCAAAGGCAAAAGGAGCCAGGCTTGAAAGCTGCTGCTGGATCTCTTATCCATCTGCAGTGACATTTATAGACCCATTCAACGTGGGCCTCAGTCCTTTTCCTTGCTCGCCAGGACCATTTGTATTTACCAGGAACCAAAATGGCGAGAGAGCCCAGTAAGGCTCTGAAACTGCAAACGAACGCTGCCTGCTCAAAGGCAAAAGGAGCCAGGCTTGAAAGCGGGTGCTGGATCTTTTCTCCGTCTGCAATCACATTTATAGCCCCATTCAACTTGGCCCTCAGTCCTTTGACTGGCTCGCCAGGAGCATTTGTATTCACCGGGAACCAAAATGCCGAGAGAGCCCAGTAGGGCTCTGAAACTGCAAACGAACGCTGCCTGCTCAAAGGCAAAAGGAGCCAGGCTTGAAAGATGGTGCTGGATCTCTTCTACATCTGCAATCGCATTTATAGCCTCATTCAACTTGGGCCTCAGTCCTTTGCCTGCCTTACCAGGAGCATTTGTATTCATCGGGAAACAAAATGCCGAGAGACCAGAGTAGGGCTCTGAAACTGCAAGCGAACGCTGCCTGCTCAAAGGCAAAAGGAGCCAGGCTTGAAAGCAACTGCTGGACCTTTTCTCCATCTGCAATCACATTTATAGCCCCATTCAACTTGGGCCTCAGTCCTTTGCCTGAATCGCCCGGAGCATTTGGATTTATTGGGAACTAAACGACTAAGAGAGCCCAGGAGGGCCCTGGAACTGCAAGCTAGCGCTGCCTGCTCAAAGGCAAAAGGAGCCAGGCTTGAAAGCTGGTGCTGGATCTTTTCTCCATCTGCAATCACATTTATAGCCCCATTCAACTTGGGCCTCAGTCCTTTGCCTGGCTGGTCAGGACCATTTGTACTCAGCGCATACCAAAATGCCGAGAGATCCCGGTAGGGCTCTTAAAGTGCAAACGAACGCTGCCTACTCAAAGGCAAAAGGAGACAGGATTGAAAGCTGCTGCTGGATCTTTTCTCCATCTGCAATCACATTTATAACCCCATTCAACTTGGGCCTCAGTCTTTTGCCTGACTCGCCCGGAGCATTTGTATTTATTGGGAACTAAATGACTGAGAGAGCCCAGAAGGGCTCTGGAACTGCAAACGAAAGCTGCCGGCTCAAAGGCAAAAGGAGCCAGGCTTGAAAGCGGGTGCTATATCTTTTCTCCGTCTGCAATCACATTTATAGCCCCATTCAACTTGGCCCTCAGTCCTTTGACTGGCTCGCCAGGAGCATTTGTATTCACCGGGAACCAAAATGCCGAGAGAGCCCAGTAGAGCTCTGAAACTGCAAACGAACGCTGCCTGGTCAAACGGAAAAGGAGCCAGGCTTGAAAGATGGTGCTGGATCTCTTCTACATCTGCAATCGCATTTATAGCCTCATTCAACTTGGGCCTCAGTCCTTTGCCTGGCTTACCAGGAGCATTTGTATTCATCGGGAAACAAAATGCCGAGAGAGCCCAGTAGGGCTCTGAAACCTGAAATGAACGCTGCCTGCACAAAGTCAAAAGGAGCCAGGCTTGAAAGATGGTGCTGGATCTCTTCTACATCTGCAATCGCATTTATAGCCTCATTCAACTTGGGCCTCAGTCCTTTGCCTGACTCGCCCGGAGCATTTGTATTTATTGGGAACTAAATGACTGAGAGAGCCCAGAAGGGCTCTGGAACTGCAAACAAACGCTGCCTGGTCAAAGGCAAAAGGAGCCAGGCTTGAAAGCTGCTGCTGGATCTCTTATCCATATGCAATGACATTTATAGACCAATTCAACGTGGGCCTCAGTCCTTTCCCTTGCTCGCCAGGAACATTTGTATTTACCAGGAAACAAAATGGCGAGAGAACCCAGTAAGGCTCTGAAACTGCAAACGAACGCTGCTTGCTCAAAGGCAAAAGGAGCCAGGCTTGAAAGCGGGTGCTATATCTTTTCTCCGTCTGCAATCACATTTATAGCCCCATTCAACTTGGCCCTCAGTCCTTTGACTGGCTCGCCAGGAGCATTTGTATTCACCGGGAACCAATATGCCGAGAGAGCCCAGTAGAGCTCTGAAAGTGCAAACGAACGCTGCCTGGTCAAAGGGAAAAGGAGCCAGGCTTGAAAGATGGTGCTGGATCTCTTCTACATTTGCAATCGCATTTATAGCCTCATTCAACTTGGGCCTCAATCCTTTGCCTGGCTTACCAGGAGCATTTGTATTCATCGGGAAACAAAATGCCGAGAGAGCCCAGTAGGGCTCTGAAACTGCAAACGAACGCTGCCTGCTCAAAGGCAAATGGAGTCAGGCTTGAAAGCTGCTGCTGGATCTCTTATCCATCTGCAATGACATTTATAGACCCATTCAACTTCGGCCTCAGTCCTTTGCCTGGCTTACCAAGAGCATTTGTATTCCCCGGGAACCAAAATGCCGGGAGAGCCCAGTACGGCTCTGAAACTGGAAACGAATGCTGCCTGCTCAAAGGCAAACGGAGCCAGGCTTGAAAGCTGCTGCTGGATCTTTTCTCCATCTGCAATCACATTTATATCCCCATTCAACTTTGGCCTCAGTCCTTTGCCTGGCTCGCAAGGAGCATTTGTATTCACCGGGAACCAAACTTCGAGAGGGCCCAGTAGGGCTCTGAAACTGCAAACGAACGCTACCTGCTCAAAGGCAAAAGGAGCCAGGCTTGAAAGCTGCTGCTGGATCTTTTCTCCATCTGCAATCACATTTATAGCCCCATTCAACTTGGCCCTCAGTCCTTTGACTGGCTCGCCAGGAGCATTTGTATTCACCGGGAACCAAAATGCCGAGAGAGCCCAGTAGGGCTCTGAAACCTGAAACGAACGCTGCCTGCTCAAAGTCAAAAGGAGCCAGGCTTGAAAGATGGTGCTGGATCTCTTCTACATCTGCAATCGCATTTATAGCCTCATTCAACTTGGGCCTCAGTCCTTTGCCTGACTCGCCCGGAGCATTTGTATTTATTGGGAACTAAATGACTGAGAGAGCCCAGAAGGGCTCTGGAACTGCAAACTAGCGCTGCCTGCTCAAAGGCAAAAGGAGCCAGGCTTGAAAGATGGTGCTGGATCTTTTCTCCATCTGCAATCACATTTATAGCCCCATTCAACTTGGGCCTCAGTCCTTTGCCTGGCTGGTCAGGACCATTTGTACTCAGCGCATACCAAAATGCCGAGAGATCCCGGTAGGGCTCTGAAACTGGAAACGAACACTGCCTGCTCAAAGGCAAAAGGAGTCAGGCTTGAAAGCTGCTGCTGGATCTCTTATCCATCTGCAATCACATCTTTAGCCCCATTCAACTTGGCCCTCAGTCCTTTGACTGGCTCGCCAGGAGCATTTGTATTCACCGGGAACCAAAATGCCGAGAGAGCCCAGTAGGGCTCTGAAACTGCAAACGAACGCTGCCTGGTCAAAGGCAAAAGGAGACAGGCTTGAAAGATGGTGCTGGATCTCTTCTACATCTGCAATCGCATTTATAGCCCCATTCAAATTGGGCCTCAGTCCTTTGCCTGACTCGCCCGGAGCATTTGTATTTATTGGGAACTTAACGAGTAAGAGAGCCCAGGAGGGCTATGGAACTGCAAACTAGCGCTGCCTGCTCAAAGGCAAAAGGAGCCAGGCTTGAAAGCTGCTGCTGGATCTTTTCTCCATCTGCAATCACATTTATAGCCCCATTCAACTTGGGCCTCAGTCCTTTGCCTGGCTCGCCAGGACCAGTTGTATTCACCGGGAACTAAAATGGCGAGAGAGCCCAGTAGGGCTCTGAAACTGCAAATGAATGCTGCCTGCTCAAAGGCAAAAGGAGCCAGGCTTGAAATCTGCTGCTGGATCTTTTCTCCATCTGCAATCACATTTATAGCCCCATTCAACTTGGGCCTCAGTCCTTTGCCTGACTCGCCCGGAGCATTTGTATTTATTGGGAACTAAATGCCTGAGAGAGCCCAGAAGGGCTCTGGAACTGCAAACGAACGCTGCCTGATCAAAGGCAAAAGAAGCCAGGCTTGAAAGCTGCTGCTGGATCTCTTCTCCATCTGCAATGACATTTATAGCCCCGTTCAAATTGGGCCTCAGTCCTTTGCCTGACTCGCCCGGAGCATTTGTATTTATTGGGAACTAAATGACTGAGAGAGCCCAGGAGGGCTCTGGAATTGCAAACTAACGCTGCCGGCTCAAAGGCAAAAGGAGCCAGGCTTGAAAGCTGCTGCTGGATCTTTTCTCCATCTGCAATCACATTTATAGCCCCATTCAACTTGGGCCTCAGTCCTTTGCCTGGCTGGTCAGGACCATTTGTACTCAGCGCATACCAAAATGCCAAGAGATCCCGGTAGGGCTCTTAAAGTGCAAACGAACGCTGCCTACTCAAAGGCAAAAGGAGACAGGCTTGAAAGCTGCTGCTGGATCTTTTCTACATCTGCAATCACATTTATAACCCCATTCAACTTGGGCCTCAGTCTTTTGCCTGGCTAGCCAGGAGCATTTGTATTCACCGGGAACCAAAATGCCGAGAGAGCCCAGTAGGGCTCTGAAACTGCAAACAAACGCTGCCCGCTCAAAGGCAAAAGGAGCCAGGCTTGAAAGCTGCTGCTGGATCTCTTATCCATATGCAATGACATTTATAGACCAATTCAACGTGGGCCTCAGTCCTTTTCCTTGCTCGCCAGGACCATTTGTATTCACCAGGAACCAAAATGGCGAGAGAGTTCATTAAGGCTCTGAAACTGCAAACGAACGCTGCCTGCTCAAAGGCAAAAGGAGCCAGGCTTGAAAGCGGGTGCTATATCTTTTCTCCGTCTGCAATCACATTTATAGCCCCATTCAACTTGGCCCTCAGTCCTTTGACTGGCTCGCCAGGAGCATTTGTATTCACCGGGAACCAAAATGCCGAGAGAGCCCAGTAGGGCTCTGAAACTGCAAACGAACGCTGCCTGGTCAAAGGCAAAAGGAGCCAGGCTTGAAAGATGGTGCTGGATCTCTTCTACATCTGCAATCGCATTTATAGCCTCATTCAACTTGGGCCTCAGTCCTTTGCCTGCCTTACCAGGAGCATTTGTATTCATCGGGAAACAAAATGCCGAGAGACCAGAGTAGGGCTCTGAAACTGCAAGCGAACGCTGCCTGCTCAAAGGCAAAAGGAGCCAGGCTTGAAAGCAACTGCTGGACCTTTTCTCCATCTGCAATCACATTTATAGCCCCATTCAACTTGGCCCTCAGTCCTTTGACTGGCTCGCCAGGAGCATTTGTATTCACCGGGAACTAAACGACTAAGAGAGCCCAGGAGGGCCCTGGAACTGCAAGCTAGCGCTGCCTGCTCAAAGGCAAAAGGAGCCAGGCTTGAAAGCTGGTGCTGGATCTTTTCTCCATCTGCAATCACATTTATAGCCCCATTCAACTTGGGCCTCAGTCCTTTGACTGGCTCGCCAGAAGCATTTGAATTCAGAGCATACCGAAATGGTGAGAGAGCCCAGTAGGGCTCTAAAACTGCAAACGAATGCTGCCTGCTCAAAGGCAAAACGAGCCAGGCTTGAAAGCTGCTGCTGGATCTTTTCTCCATCTGCAATCACATTTATAGCCCCATTATACTTTGGCCTCAGTCCTTTGCCTGGCTAGCAAGGAGCATTTGTCTTCACCGGTAACCAAACTTCGAGAGAGCCCAGTAGGGCTCTGAAACTGCAAACGAACGCTACCTGCTCAAAGGCAAAAGGAGCCAGGCTTTAAAGCTACTGCTGGATCTTTTCTCCATCTGCAATCACATTTATAGCCCCATTCAAATTGGCCCTCAGTCCTTTGCCTGGCTCACCAGGAGCATTTGTATTTATTGGGAACTAAATGACTGAGAGAGCCCAGGAGGGCTCTGGAACTGCAAACGAGCGCTGCCTGCTCAAAGGCAAAAGGAGCCAGGCTTGAAAGATGGTGCTGGATCTTTTCTCCATCTGCAATCACATTTATAGCCCCATTCAACATTGGCCTCAGTCCTTTGCCTGGCTGGTCAGGACCATTTGTACTCAGCGCATACCAAAATGCCGAGAGATCCCGGTAGGGCTTTTAAAGTGCAAAAGAACGCTGCCTACTCAAAGGCAAAAGGAGACAGGCTTGAAAGCTGCTGCTGGATCTTTTCTCCATCTGCAATCACATTTATAACCCCATTCAACTTGGGCCTCCGTCTTTTGCCTGGCTAGCCAGGAGCATTTGTATTCACCGGGAACCAAACTGCCGAGAGAGCCCAGTAGGGCTCTGAAACTGCAAACGAACGCTGCCTGCTCAAAGGCAAAAGGAGCCAGGCTTGAAAGCTGCTGCTGGATCTCTTATCCATCTGCAATCACATTTATAGCCCCATTCAACTTGGGCCTCCGTCCTTTGACTGGCTCGCTAGGAGCATTAGTATTCACCAGGAACCAAAATACTGGGGGAGCGCAGTAGGGCTCTGAAACTGCAAAAGAACGCTGCCTGCTCAAAGGCAAAAGGAGCCAGGCTTGAAAGCTGCTGCTGGATCTTTTCTCCATCTGCAATCACATTTATAGCCCCATTCAACTTGGGCCTCAGTCCTTTGCCTGGCTTGCCAGGAGGATTTGTATTCACCAGGAACAAAAATGTCCATAGAGCCCAGTAGGGCTCTGAAACTGCAAACGAACGCTGCCTGCTCAAAGGCAAAAGGAGCCAGGCTTGAAAGCTGCTGCTGGATCTTTTCTCCATCTGCAATCACATTTATAGCCCCATTCAACTTGGGCCTCAGTCCTTTGCCTGGCTTGCCAGGAGGATTTGTATTCACCAGGAACCAAAATGTCCATACAGCCCAGTAGAGCTCTGAAACTGCAAACGAACGCTGCCTGCTCAAAGGCAAAAGGAGCCAGGCTTGAAAGCTGCTGCTGGATCTTTTCACCATCTAAAATCACATTTATAGCTCCATTAAACTTGGGCCTCAGTCCTTCGACTGGCTCGCCATGAGCATTTTTATTCACCGGGAACCAAAATGGCGAGAGAGCCCAGTAGGGCTCTGAAACTGCAAACGAACGCTGCCTGCTCAAATACAAAAAGGAGCCAGGCTTGAAAGCTGGTGCTGGATCTTTTCTCCATCTGCAATCACATTTATAGCCCCATTCAACTTGGGCCGCACTCCTTTGCCTGGGTTACCAGGACCATTTTTATTCACCAGGAACCAAAATGGCGAGAGAGCCCAGTAGGGCTCTGAAACTGCAAACGAATGCTGCCTGCTCAAAGGGAAAAAGAGCCAGGATTGAAAGCTGCTGCTGGATCTTTTCTCCATCTGCAGTCACATTTATAGCCCCATTCAACTTGGGCCTCAGTCCTTTGCCTGACTCGCCCGGAGCATTTGTATTTATTGGGAACTAAATGACTGAGAGAGCCCAGGAGGGCTCTGGAACTGCAAACTAACGCTGCCTGCTCAAAGGCAAAAGAAGCCAGGCCTGAAAGGGTAGGCTGGATCTTTTCTCCATCTGCAATCACATTTATAGCCCCATTCAACTTGGGCGTCCGTCCTTTGACTGGCTCGCCAGGAGCATTTGTATTCACTGGGAACCAAACTGCCGAGAGAGCCCAGTAGGGCTCTGAAACTGCAAACGAACGCTGCCTGCTCAAAGGCAAAAGGAGCCAGGTTTGAAAGCTGCTGCTGGATCTTTTCTCCATCTGCAATCACATTTATAGCCCCATTCAACTTGGGCCTCAGTCCTTTGCCTGGCTTGCCAGGAGGATTTGTATTCACCAGGAACCAAAATGCCCAGAGAGCCCAGTAGGGCTCTGAAACGGCAAACGAACGCTGCCTGCTCAAATGCAAAAGGAGCCAGGCTTGAAAGCTGCTGCTGGATCTTTTCACCATCTAAAATCACATTTATAGCCCCATTCAACTTGGGCCTCAGTCCTTTGCCTGTCTCGCCAGGACCATTTGTATTCACCGGACAGAAAAATGCCGAGAGAGCCCAGTAAGGCTCTGAAACTGCAAACGAACGCTGCCTGCTCAAAGGCAAAAGGAGCCAGGCCTGGAAGATTAGGCTGGATCTTTTCTCTATCTGCAATCACATTCATAGCCGCATTGAACTAGGGCCTCAGTCCATTGCCTGGCTCGCTAGGACCGTTTGTATTCACTGGTCACCAAAGTGCCGAGAGAGCCCAGTAGGTCCCTGAAAATGCAAACGAACACTGCTTTCTCAAAGCGAAATGGAGCCAGGCTTGAAAGCTGCTGCTAGATCATTTCTCCATCTGCAATCACATTTATAGCCCCATTCAACTTGTTCCTCAGTCCTTTGCCTGTCTCGTCTGGAGCATTTATATTCACCAAGAACCAAGCTGCCGAGAAAGCCCAGTAGAGCTCTAAAACTGCAAATGAACGCTACCTGCTCAAAGGCAAAAGTGGCCAGGCTTGAAAGATGGTGCTGGATCTTTTCTCCATCTGCAATCACATTTATAGCCCTATTGAACTTGGGCCTCAGTCCTTTGCCTGGCTCACCAGGACCGTTTGTATTCACTGAACACCAAAATGCCGAGAGAGCCCAGTAGGGCTCTGAAACTGCAAACGAACGCTGCCTGCTCAAAGGCAAAAGGGGCCAGACTTGAAAGCTGCTGATGGATCTTTTCTCCATCTGCAATCACATTTATAGCCCCATTCATCTTGGGCCTCAGTCCTTCGCCTGGCTCGCCAGGAGCATTTGTATTCACCGGGAACCAAAATGCCGAGAGAGCCCAGTAGGGCTCTGAAACTGCAAATGAACGCTGCCTGCTCAAAGGCAAAAGGAGCCAGGCTTGAAAGCTGGTGCTGGATCTTTTCTCCATCTGCCCACACATTTATAGCCCCATTCAACTTGGGTCTCAGTCCTTTGCCTGGCTTGCTCGGAGCATTTGTATTTATTGGGAACCAAATGATTTAGAGAGCCCAGTAGTGATGTGAAACTGCAAAAGAATGCTGCCTGCTCAAAGGCAAAAGGAGCCAGGCTTGAAAGATTCCTCTGGATCTTTTCTCCATCTGCAATCACATTTATAGCCCCATTCAACTTGGGCCTCAGTCCTTTTCCTGGCTCGCCAGGAGCATTTGTATTCACCGGGAACCAAAATGCCGAGAGAGCCCAGTAGGGCTCTGAAACTACAAACGAACGCTGCCTTCTCAAAGGCAAAAGGTGCCAGGCTTGAAAGCCGGTGCTGGACCTTTTTTCCATCTGCAATCACATTTATAGCCCCATTCAACTTGTACCTCAGTCCTTTGTTTGGCTGCCAGGAGCATTTGTATTCAACAAGGACCAAAATGCCGAGAGAGCCCTTTAGGTCTCTTTAAATGCAAACGAACGCTGCCTGCTCAAAGGCAAAAGGAGTCAGGCTTTAAAGCTTGTGCTCGATCTTTTCTCCATCTGCAATCACATTTATATCCCATTCAACTTGGGCCTCAGTCCTTTGCCTGGCTCGCCAGGACCATTTGTATTCACCAAGGATTAAAATGCCGAGAGAGCCGAGCAGGGCTCTGAAAGTGCAAACGAACGTTGCCTGCTCAAATGCAAAATAAGGAAAACATGGAAGTTGCTGCTGGATCTTTTCTACATCTGCAATCACATTTATTGCCCCATTCAACTTGGGCCTCAGTCCTTTGCCTGGCTCGCCAGGAGCATATGTATTCACCGCACACCAAAATGACGAGAGAGCCGAGCAGGGCTCTGAAACGGCAAACGAACGCTGCCTGCTCAAAGGCAAAAGGAGCCAGGCCTGAAAGCTGGTGGTGGATCTTTTCTCCACCTCCAATCAGATTTATAGCCCCATTCAACTCAGGCCTCCGTCCTTTTGTTACTGATATGCTCGAATTAATTATTATTTTATAGTTTAGGAATAGTTTTGATTTTAATAATATAAGGTTATAAGAAATATTTTAATGAAAATTATGCTTGCACAACAACCGAATGCTAATATGAAATCCCTGTACCTATCCCGAAGGGATTGGTCAAAATCATTTGGTAGGAACCGTAACTTAGGTAACAAGTACAAGTTGACCTGTAAACTGATTTATGATACTTATATAGAAAACTAGAAGAATACATGTAGCTGTCAAAATCTGGATTAATGAGAATGGGGAAACAGTGGGAAGAGAAACCTACTGTAACGGTTTGTAGGTGCTGCCAAGAAAGCGAAGCCTACTGTAATGGTTTAGAGATGCTTGCCAAGAAACCGTGTCCTTAAGGAAAAGGTAATTCCGGCAGGGGGAGATTGCGACCACAGATTCATGGATCGCCCACCCATTTGACACCCCAGACTCATTTCCAGTTATTGCGCAGAATCGGAAATAGGAGGAGAATATGTTAATGATTTCCTGAAAATAACATGTTTATGTATGACTACTTAATGAATATGTATGAGTAAGCTCTATATAAGATGTATGATTTTGGGGCATGGTGTGCGTTGATCGTGAGAGGACTCACTCACGCACCCGGCTGTAATAAAGAAGTGTCTGCTTATCCACATCACATTGGTGTTGATAAGTTTCTTTTTCCGGATTTTCGGTAACAGTTTGGCGACCAAGATGGGACCTCTTTGAAGGAGACCGGAGGAGTCGGGGACCTGATCGGTTCCAGCCGGCACCGAGGATTTCTCAGGGATACCCATCGATCCCCGATCCGTAAGGTTCTTTATGATGTTCCCTGGATTTTTGGTTAGACACTTCTTTTCTTTTGATAATTGTGTAAGTGGGTTGGAGTCCCACTGTACGTGGGTAAGTGTCCCACTGTAAGTGGGTTAGAGTCCCACTGTACGTCTGCCTGTCAGTCGAGGTGAAAGCTGCATAGGGATGGACTAAAGGATCCTTGTGGAAGTGGAAGCCTAGGTGTCTGCCCGTAAGTCATAAGCAAAAACTATTGCAGGGTTGGACAATAGCGTGGACAAGACCCCTCAAGGGTCGGTATTGGGACCGGTGCTCTTCAACACCATTGTTGGAGACATGAACAGTGGGATTAAGTGCACACTCAGCAAGTTTGTCGACAACACCAAGCTGAGTGGTGTGGTTGACACGCTGGAGGGACGTGATGCCATCCAGAGGGACCTTGACAGGCTTGAGAGGTGGGCCTGTGCTAACCTCATGAAGTTCAACAAGGCCAAATGCAAGGTCCTGCATCTGGGTTGGAGCAACCCCAAGCACAAGTACAGGCTGGGCAATGAGTGGCTTGAGGCCAGCTCTGAAGAGAAGGACTTGGGAGTGGTGGTGGTGGATGAGAAGCTCAACATGAGCCAGCAATGTGTGCTTGCATCCCAGAGGGCCAACTGTATCCTGGGCTGCATCAAGAGAAGTGTGGCAGGCAAGTTGAGGGAGGTGATTCTCCCCCTGTATTCCTCTCTCGTAAGGCCCTACCTGGAGTACTGTGTCCAGTTCTGGAGCCCCCAACACAAGAAAGACATGGACCAGTTAGAACGAGTCCAGAGTAGGCCCACGAGCATGATCTGAGGGCTGGAGCACCTGTCCTATGAGGACAGGCTGAAAGTGTTGGGGCTGTTAAGCCTGGAAAAGAGAAGGCTCCGGGGAGATCTTATAGCGACTTTCCAATACCTGAAGAAGCCTGCAAGAAAGCTGGGGAAGGACTTTTCATAAGGGCAGTTAATGACAGGACAAGGGGAAATGGCTTTAAGCTGAAAGAGGGGAGGTTTAGATTAGATATTAGGAAGAAATTCTTCACTGTGAGGGTGGTCAGACACTGGAAGAGGTTGCCCAAGGAAGTTGTGGATTCCCCCTCCCTGGAAGTGTTCAAGGCCAGGCTGGATGAGGCTTTGAGCTACATGGTCTAGTGGAAAGGTGTCCCTGCTGATGGCAGGGGGGTTGGAGCTAGATGATATTTAAGGTCTTTCCCAGCCTTCTATGATTCTATGATTTCTGATCCTCTTGAAGGGACTTCTGACTCATATTTACAAGAAGTGAGTGGCAAATACCATGATCAGGATCAGAGACCCGATATACTCCAATTGAAAAAGAGATATTGGCAGACTATGAGGGAGTTCGAGGTACTTCTGAGGTGGTTGGTACTGAGACACAGCTCCTTTTACCAGCCTGACTGCCAGTTCTGGGCTGGATGTTCAAAGGGAGGGCCTCCACTACACACCATGCAACTGATGCCACATGGAGTAAGTGTGTTGCACTTATCTCATATAGGGCTTGAATAGGAAGCTCCAGTCATCCAGTAGCTGGAAGTGATCACAAATTGGCCAGAGGGCAAAGATTTTCGGAATGTCACTGAAAGAGGAGGTGACCTGTGCTGAGGAGGCTCTACAGTATAATGAACTACCAGATGATGAGAAACAATATGTCCTGTTCACTGATGGGACCTGTTGTATAGTAGGGAAACATCGAAGGTGGAAAGCTGCTGTATGGAGCCTTACACGACGTGTCACAGAAGCTGCTGAAGGAAAAGGTGTATTGAGTCAGTTTGCAGGGATAAAAGCCATCTAGCTGGCCTTAAATATTGCTGAGAGAGAAAAGCAGCCTGTGCTCTATCTCTATACTGACTCATAGATGGTGGCAAATGCCATATGAGGGTTGTTACAGCAGTGGAAGCAGAGCAATTTGCAGCGCAGAGGCAAACCAATCTGGGCTGCTGAATTATGGCAAGATATTACTGCTCGGCTAGAAAAGCTGGTTGCAAAGGTGCATCACGTAGACCCTCATGTGTCCAAAAGTCGATCCACTGAAGAGCGTGAAAACAACCAACAGGTGGACCAGGTTGACAAGATCAAAGTGTCTCAAGTAGATTTTGATTGGCAACAGAAAGGTGAAAAATTTTTATCCAGCTGGGACCATGATGCCTCAGGCCATCAAGGAAGAGATGCAACATATAGATGGGCTCGTGTTCTAGGGGTGGACTTAACCATGGAAATTATTGCACAGGTTATTCATGAATGTGAGACGTGCCACAATCAAACAAGCCAAGTGGTTAAAACCTCTCTGGCATGGAAGACAATGGTTAAAATAAAAATATGGAGAAGCCTGGCAGATCGATTATATTCCTCTCCCACAAACCGGCAGTGATAAGCGCTACGTGCTCACAATGGTGGAAGCAACCACTACATGGTTGGAAACATATGCCGTGCCCCATGCCACTGCCTGGAACACTATTCTAGGTCTTGAAAAGCAGGTCTTGTGTCGACATGGCACTCCAGACAGAATTGAGTCAGACAATGGGACCCATTTCCGAAACAATCTCATGGACACTTTGACAAAGAACATGGCATTGAGTGGGTGTACCACATTCCCTATCACGCACCAGCCTCTGGGAAATTTGAATGATGCAATGTGCTGCTGAAAACCACACTGAGAGCAATGAGTAGTGGAACTTTCAAACACTGGGACACAAATTTAGCAAAAGCCACCTGGTTAGTCAACACCAGAGGATCTGCCAACTGAGCTGGTTCTGCCAAATCAAGACTTTTATATACTGTAGAAGGGCATAGAGTCCCTGTGGTTCACATTAAAAATATGCTGGGAAAAACAGTCTGGATTATTCCTGCCTCGGGTAAAGTTAAATCCATTCGTGGGCTTGCTTTTGCTCAAGGAACTGGGTGTACTTGGTGGTTGATGCAAAAGAGCCCGAGCATGGACTGTGCTAGATATGCCAGGTACAAGTTTCAGATGCAGCATGAAACATACCATCCTCCTGCTGTGTCCAATGTCAATGACGTGAATGGTATGGAATAAGGGGTGGATACTGTTTTGGTTTTGCTGGGATAGAGTTAATTTTTTTCTCAGTAATTAGACTATCTGTGTTTTGGTTTCAGTTCAGACTTGTTATGAGAACATTATTGATAAAAGTACTAATGTTATTAGTTGCTTCTGGACCTCAAGGCTGTTCACAGTGTGTGGCTGTTAACAGCTGCATTAGGCCTGGGAGGAAGTGCAGTGAATAGCAAAACCCAGAACTGGCATTTGGATGTGCCAATGAAATATTCCATATCATATTTCGTCATGTTTAGTATATTATCCAGGGTTGACCGGAAAAGCGGGAAAGATTCTCGTGGGCTTTCTCTCAGGTTCTCGCTCTTCCAGGATTGTGGTTTTGGTTTGGGATTGTTGCTCCTCCTGGATCGTTATCTGGGAACGGGCTGGGCTTAGTCAGCAGATGGTGAGCAGTTGCACTGTGTATCACTCATTTGCACATTTTGTTACTGTTATCATTATCACTACTATTTTAATATTAGTATTATTTTAAGTTTTCTTTATATTATTTAACTGTTCTTATCTCAACCTACAAGCCTCTGTGTCCTTACCCCCCAATCCTCTCCCTTATCTCCTGGGGTTGGGGGGGAGGTGGGTGAACGGCTGTGTTGTCTGTTCGCCAAGGGCTAGCCCAGTGAAACTATCACACAAGTATTGTCATATTCTAAACAATTTTCATTTTTTCTACGGTTTTGGCTAAAGGCCAGCAACCATATTCAGTTTCTATTACATCTATCACATAATCCATGCTAGGGTTGTTTTTAAAAAAACAACTCTCATTATACTTCAGTGCCTGTTACCTTATCTAACATTAAATGTATTAACTTCAATCAAGTAATGGCTTTGTACTAGTTTGCTGTGATTAGTGGAAATCAGTTAATGCAAATCAATGTTCAGTATCTTTTAGCACAGCTAAATTTGGCCAACTACATATACTTTGCATGTTATTTTCAGTAAAGCAGCTATCCTTAAATGAGGTGCTTTTATTGCACATATCTTAGAATAAAGTATTCTCAGAATAGGCCTTATTGAAAATAATTTTCCAGTAACGATTCTGGCAGCTCTGAATGATTATCAACTGCAGATTTTCAGAGACATCGCACCAATAAGAATTGGAGGTAAATCAGGATACCTCATTTGCTGACTGGTGAGAATTTTTCTTGTTTCATATATAATGAAAATATTACTTGTTTTTTTATCCCCTCTTGTTGTAGGAGCTTCTTGTGAACAGAAGAGCCAGCCACTCTTTGGAGACTGGGAATCTAGTGTTAGAGTAGTATTTGTGATCTGCCTATGGGAAGTGATCCCTTGCCCCATTTCTCTCGGATGTCAAGACTGGCAGGCAGGGAGTTGTTTGTACAGAACCTGTTACACAGTTCTAAGTGCCTCTTAATCCTGTGCCCATCTACTCCTGTCTCTGTGCCTCTTGCAAGCTTTTCCTGCCCAAGCATGATGCCTTAGAGCAGTGTATACCTTAGTGCCTATGTGTAGCTGAGACCCAAAGCACAGGCCAGTTAGTATCCAATCAAATGTATGGTTATGGAATCCTTGAAATTCTTTCTTCATGGCCCATTTTTCCACTTGTCACAGATGACTGTGGTAGATCCCTGAATCTTCTCCTATGTGCTATAATCTTTCCATACATTTGTGAAAGGGCACACTAGTTCTTCAGATTCCTGGTATTACCACACAATCAGTATTCAAGTAACCATCAATGTCTGAAGTAATGACCTCTTGTACTGTTGGCTGAGGAAGGAGGAGTATCCTATGCTTGAGAGCATGGCTGATTCATAGTCTTGACAATCCTCAGTCTGATTACAAGTCCAGTCTCCTGTGCAAAGCGTAAAGCTGCTTAGCTGATCTTGTGTGGGAGGGACCGCAAGTGATAATCACTTATACATTAGGGCCATTGTGGAATTAAAAAAACTGCATTTTTACACATGAAGTCCAGAGTTCTGCCAAACAAAAGTGAAGCTTGAAGTCTGCTTTAGACTGCTGGTCACCTTAGGTAAAGGAGCACAAATGCATGGTGCTGGTCATGTAGCTGCAGTGGATGCTGCTTGCTGCATCTTGCTTTTCCTCTAACATTGCAGAGGGTCTCAGGCTCATGCCTAACTGAGCCTATGGGCAAGAGGGCTTTATTAAACTTCACTCATCTCCAAACCTTTCCTGTTACTAAAGAACATATTTCAAAAGGCTACTTTTTCTCTTCTACACTCTGTTTCACCTAGATGCTGTGGAAATACAAGGACGTTGCTTGCTACCCTGGTTCTCTTGATCAGGCAGGACTCTAGGAACACTTTGCCTTCCTTTCAGGTTATGCAGCTTTCTCCTTCCCAGAACCCCTGAGCAGCAGAATAGCCAAAAACATTATCTGAGAGCAAATTTCAAAGATATAAAACATGACAGTCTTTTAGGGATCAGAAATGCATATCTAAATATCAGGTTGCATTCAGGTGCAAAATATGGAGAAGTGTTGCTCAAAGTGTGGAATGAACATAAACCCTAAGTTTTCTAAATTTGACTTTAAATTAAACAGAAAATTGTCAGGCAAATTTTATGAATACTGAAATGGTCAAATATGCTTTCCATAAATAGTTGGGGCATTAGTTTTTATTCAAGTACAGATAAGCACCAATGCATGAATAAGGACATTAACTTTTGTCTAAATTTTTGTAAAATATTATTAAGTATTCATTAAACTGTTTGTAGCAGTTTTGACACAAAACTAACAAAGATATGTTTTCAAATGCAGAAAAGTAGAGAAATCAACTTCCATGTATTTCCAGTGTAACTGAGCACTTCACTGCCTGTTTGAGCTTTTGAAAACCCCCATCTGGTTGGGGTTAAAAGGAGAAAAACAGAAGTAAATTCTTTTTGGCAATCTATATAGCTGATCCACATCTTTCTATGTTCTGCAGC
Organism: Caprimulgus europaeus; assembly: GCA_907165065.1. The sequence goes on from OU015537.1 coordinate 11,613,554, forward strand.
CAAAGCAACCTATGGGTATATTTTTTCCTCACCTAACAAACACCTATGAAGATAAGACTTCACATTGAATTTACAAACTCATCTTCCATTGTCTCCGATTCCTTGACATGATCTTATTCCAACATAGAGAAACTTCAGCATCACAAATTAGTGCTTCTTCTGCAGGTCCATGTTAGTTTATCTGTTGGGAAGTTGAGTACATATCATAATTTGTATGATTAAAATCCAAGTATAAAAAAAGGAACCTTTGCTACAAAGCAAATGAAATCACTACTCAGGGATTGGCTGAACATTGGTCAGTTGATGGTGAGCAATTGTTTTCATTAGCATTACTTGTTTTTCTTGGGTTTTATTTTCCTCTCTTTTTTCTTTATTTTTTAATAGTCTTTTTAATTATTAAACTGGTTTTATCTCAACCCATGAGGTTTTTTTTTCACTTTTATCCTTCCCATTGTCCCACCCATTCCACTGACAGGAGGGAGTGAGCAGGTGGCTGTGTGGTGCTTAGTTGCTGGCTAGGATTAAACCACAACAAAGACCAACCAAATTGGCTACTACAGGAAAATTACTAGGGACTGGTTATTGACATGGTTCAACCAGAAAGGGTCGCTGCCCCCCCACCCTCCAGTGGTATGGGGAAGAGAAAATATAAACAAAAGGGGCTCACAGATTGAGACAAACAGTTTACTGGAGTAAGGGAGAAAAAAAACAAAACAACAGCACTAATGAAAAAACATACAACAAAACAAGCAATCCACAGAACAAAACAAATCACCAACCAATCCACTCCAACACCCCACACCTTCTAAGACCTTCCCTGTTTAAATACTGAGCATGATGTCACATGGTATGGAATACCTGATTTAGCCTATTTGGGTCAGCTGTCCCAGCTGCTCCCCACCCAGTTCCCTGTGAACAATTAACCCTATCCTAAACAAACCCAGGACATTATCCACCCCTTATTCTATACCATCTACATCATGCCCAGATCCTACACTTCCCAATTAATTCCTACCACTGTCTTTTCTTGTTGTCCACTGAGTTCATTTAACTCAAGACTTTGGGCTCCATCTGTCATAACAGTCTCTCAGGGTGAGAAAAAGAAACCTGTTGTGTGGTGTTGGATTGCTGCATGCTGTATCCAGAGCTTGTGTCTGGTGTATCTTGGAGAGCTGACTGGAGATGATGCACTGGTGTATCAGGTATGGTCCCTGCTCACGGTCTGCAGGTCAAAGACGTCAGTCTTAAGGACATCGTTGGGCCCCGATTGCTGGAGCCAGCTCTAGTTTCATCTCTGCTGCACTTTGCTCGGTTTTCACTAAAGTCCATTTCTTCATCCATTTTGGGGCAATTCATACTGTAATCCCTTTGATATGGCATGTAGCAACCACAGCAGTAATGACACACAATATATATACAGTTCAAATTATTGACTATTCTCACCCAGAGTCAAATCACCTTGAGGTACACATCTGACTTCCCCATCCTTCTGCATTACCCACCAAGTATACCCAGGTCCTTGGGCAAAAGCAATCCCACGAACAGGTTTTCTTTGCCTGTGGCGGGACTAACCCAGACCATCTTCCCTAACATGTTCTTCGTGTGAACTACAGGGACATTGTCCCCTTCTACAGTACATGGAAGTTTTGATTGGGCGGGACCAGCTCGACTGGTGGATCCCCTAGTGTTAACCAGCCAGGTAGCCTCTGCTAAATGTGTATCCCAATGTTTGAACGTCCCACCACCCATTGCTCTTAGTGTAGTTTTCAGCAGTCCTTTGCATCATTCAACTTTCCCAGAGGCTGGTGCATGATAGGGAATGTGGTACACCCACTAAGTGCCATGCTCAGGCATGCCCAGGTGTTTATGAAGCTGTTTCGGAAATGAGTCCCGTTGTCAGACTCAATTCTTTCTGGAGTGCCATGTCACCAAAGGACTTGTTTTTCAATACCTAGAATAGTGTTCCAGTCAGTGGCATGGGGCACAGCATATGTTTCCAACCATCCAGTGGTTGTTTCCACCATTGTGATCACATAGCGCTTACCACTGCTGGTTTGTGGGAGAGGAATATAATCGATCTGCCAGGCTTCTCCATATTTATATTTTAACCATTGTCTTCCATGCCAGAGAGGTTTTAACCTCTTGGCTTGCTTCATTGTGGCGCATGTCTCACAGTACTGAGTAACCTGTGCAATAGTGTCCATGGTTAAGTCCACCCTTCCATCACAAGCCCATCTCTTCCTTGATGTCCTGAGGCATCATGAGCCCAGCAGGCTAAAAGTTTTTCACCCTTATGTTGCCAATTAAAATCTACTTGAAACACTTTGATCTTGGCAGCCTGGTCCACCTGTTGGTTGTTTTCATGCTCTTCAGTGGCTCGACTCTTTGATACGTGAGCGTCTATGTGACGCACCTTTACAACCAGCTGACATGACGTCACATGGTATGGAAAGCTCTCTTTGGCCTGTTTGGGTCAGCTGCTTCCCTCACAGTTCCCTGTGAGCAACTAACTATATCCTAACCAAACCCAGGACAGGTTTCCTACTTGTTTTTTTCTATCACTATCTTTCACAGAAATATGATTAAGTGGAACATTAAAAAAAAAAGTCTCATTGGTAGGATCTTTCTGTTGTCACTGATCTGATCACTTGGAACTTAAGGGGAAATACCTATTCACATGATTAATAAGACAACGGTGAGAAAATGCAGCCTTCCCCACATTTAATTTTCTCCCATCTCCCACTGTATTTTTGTTCACAGAAAAATAACTGCACAAAACCCACAACAGAAAAGACCATAGCTACGATCAAATGAAGTATGTATACTCCTAACCCAGACCAAATAAAACATGCTCAATATGGAGCACCCATTTTCCCCCTCACTCCTACAGTGATCATCACCTTGAGTTAAGATCCCATATTATCATGTTGTCATGGTTTTGCTAGGATAAAGTTAATTTTCTTTTTAGTGATTGGAATGGCGGTGTTTTAGTTTCAGCATGGGACTTGTTACGAGAACATTGATAAAAGTACTAAAGTTATTAGTTGCTGCTGGAGCTCAAGGTCACTGTTTGGCTGGTTCACAGATGCATTAGGACTGGGAGGGAGAAGCGTAGTGAATAGCAAAACCCAGAACTGGCATTTGGATGTGGCAATGAAATATTCCATATCATATCCCGTCATGTTCAATATATTAACCACGGTTGACCGGAAGACAGGGGTATACTCTCAGGGGATCGCTTGGGCTCGCTTTTCCGGGGTTTTTGTTTAAGGACTGTCTCTGCTCCAGAATCACTGGATGGCACAGGCTGGGCATCGGTCAGTGGGTGGTGAGAAGTTTCACTGTACATCACTCTTTTGTATATTCTGTTATCACTGTTGTTATCATTATCATTTTATTTTAATTAGTAAATAGTTTTTATCTCAACCCGTGAGTTTCCTTGCACTTTTTCTTCCAATTCTCTCCTCTACTCCATGGGCAAGGGAGGGGGAGAGTGAAAGAGCAAGCTGTGTTTGGCTGCAAAAATGCAAGCCAAAAGGGTGAATCCAGCTAAACCACCACAGTCCTTTCTTGTCACCCAACATGGGGCTCGAAGGTTTGAGATAAAGACAGATTTGACCAGATTGTGTTACAACAAAACCGTGAAAAGCATTAATTATGTGGCCTCTGACTTGGTTGGCGCTGATTGGAACATTATTTTCTGTGCTCTCAAATGTGTTTTTAGAGCTGTGGTCTCTCACCTCACTTGCCGTATATGCTGTGTGCCATTATTTATACGCGGTTCACCACTTCTAGGCGTTGGATTGGAATGAAAGATGCTATTTTGCTGACTAAGGTTTCTGTTGTGCTGTGGGGTGCTGGTTGTTGGTATGATAAAATCATGGTTAGTGGGACCAGTTTTGTATCTGTATGCAGTGGTGGCAGGTGGCACAGAAAAGCCAGCTCCATTCACACATTTTGGCAGTCATATAATAGGCATGGTCATCAATTATACCTTTTCCTGGGACAGCCAATACAAGAAGGGGACATCTGCCTGTGTTTTCCCCTTGTCTGTCAAGTCATTTATAAAAGCTCTTGAGAATTTTGAATACCCTTGGGATGCTCAAACTACCATTACCCTGTTGCTGAATGTGTATCAGGTTGTGATGTTGTTTAGATATGCTATGGGTGTTCGGTGCAGATGTCATTGTTGTGCTGCCACTCCAGCTCCTCCAACAGACACTGCAGCCCCTTCAAGCCTCATGACCAGCACTGGGACCACTTCAACCACTGCGACTGGCATTGCGGCCACTTCAGTCCCTGCAACAGCCACCACTACAACTACTCCAACCTCAGTGCCTGCTAAGGTTGCTCAAACCTCGGTGAAAAGCAGCACAGATAAACCAGACAACAAAATTGTGCCAGCATCAGTTGTCCCTATACAAAAGAGGAAATACACAAAGAAATCTGTTCGCTTAACAAAGGATGAGGAGGAAGCGGGGCCATCACGAGAACCTGAGGAAGAGCCAGAACCAGAGGCAATCACGCGATCCCTGTCCCTCAGTGAGCTACGAGACATCCGAAAGGATCTCAGCCGTCATCCAGGTGAACACATTGCCACCTGGATGCTCCGATGCTGGGACAATGGGGCCAGCAGCATGGAACTTGATGGTAGGGAAGCCAAGCAGTTGGGTTCCATTGCCAGAGAAAGTGGAATTGACAAAGTGTTTGGGAGAGAGCCACAGACTCTCAACCTCTGGAAACAACTCCTGTCAAGCGTGAAAGAAAGGTTCAACTTTAAGGGTGACATTTTGTGTAATTTAAGCAAGTGGGACAACATAGAGGACAACACATCCAGTGCTTGAAAGAGTTGGCTGTGTTGGAAGTGATTTATAGGAACCTGAATGACGATCAGTTACCCAAAGATCCAGATGAAGTCTCGTGCACACAAGGCATGTGGCGGAAGGTTCTACAGAACGCACCAGCATCGTATGCCAAGTACTGGCAGTACTGAGCTTCAAAACTGGAGAGGAGCCAAAGGTGGATGAAATGGCTCACCAGCTCCGGACATATGGTGACACTCTCTCCTCCTCCCTCATGTTGGCTGTAGAGAAACTGACCCAAGAGTTCCGGGAATACGTCTGACTTCTCTGCGCATAAGGTCTCAGCAAAGAAGAATAGGCATTCCTCTGCTCAAGAGAAATGCCACACGCCACAGGGTACGCTGTGGTTTGAATTGAGTGACCATGGAGACAACATGAGAAAGTGGGATGGGAAACCTACCTCAGCCCTAGAGGCATGCGTATGTGAGCTGCGAAGAAAACCAAACACAAAAGGGAGTTCTTCCAAGAAAGTTGCTCCAGTTTCTACTGGTTGGTTCTCCAAACAGCGCAGATGGGCTTCCGATCCCTATCTACAAGATGAGAATGAAGACGAGAGGGTCCAGCTGCTGAAAATCATATGGCAATGACAGGCAGTCGGATCAAGATCAGAGGGGCCCTGCCTCCAGCCAGGTGGAGGAGAGGGAAAACCGAGTTTATTGGACTGAGTGGATTCGTTGGCCTGGCACATCTGACCCACAAGAGTATAAGGCTCTAGTGGACACTGGTGCCCAATGCACCCTGATGCCATCAGACTTTAAAGGGACAGAATCCATCTGTATTTCTGGAGTGACGGGGGTTCCCAGCAACTGACTGTGTTGGAGGCCGAAATGAGCCTGACTGGGAATGACTGGCAAAAACACCCCATTGTGACTGGCCCAGGTGCTCCGTGCATCCTTGGCATAGATTACCTCAGGAGAGGGTATTTCAAGGATCCAAAAGGGTACAGCTGGGCTTTTAGCATGGCTGCTTTGGAGACTGAGAAAATCAAACAGCTGTCCACCTTGCCCGGTCTCACAGAAGACCCTTCTATTGTTGGACTGCTAAGGGTCGAAGAACAGCAGGTGCTGATTGCTGCCACAACAGTGCACTGGCGGCAATATCGCACCAACCAAGACTCCATGATTCCCATCCATAAACTGATTCGTCAGCTGGAGAGCCAAGGAGTGATCAGCAGGACTCGCTCTCCCTTTAACAGCCCCATATGGCCAGGGCGGAAGTCTAATGGGGAGTGGAGACTGACAGTGGACTATCGTGGCTTGAATGAAGTCACACCACCACTGAGCACTGCTGTGCCGGACACGTTAGAGCTCCAATATGAACTGGAGTCCAAGGCAGCCAAGTGGAACGCCACCATAGACATTGCTAATGTGGTTTTCTCCATTCCTTTGGCAGCAGAGTGCAGGCCACAGTTTGCTTTCACCTGGAGGGATGTCCAGTACACCTGGAATCGACTGCCCCAGGGGTGGAAACACAGTCCCACCATTTGTCATGGACTGATCCATGTCAGAAGGGTGTGGCGCGGCAGTTGGCGCGGCAGTTAGCGCGGCAGTTCGCGCAGGCAGGGCAAGCAGGCGAGGTGAGCAGGACAGTGCACTGTAGCTCTGGTGATAACAGCACTCCATCACAGCAGCTCGCCCAATTGGAGGTGTCTCCCTTACTTCCTCTGACTATGGTCTCCTCCAGACAGAGAGGTTGTAACAAAAACACTGTGGCGACCCAGACAGAGGGCCTGCCCCGAACAGTGGCTGTTCAGGTCTCTGGCTTCAGGGAGTGCCAGAGCCTGCTGCTGCAGGGGGAGGGAGGGAAGCATTCCACCTGTGTGAGGTGTGAGCAGGTGGACGATTTCCTCAGTATGGTGGTAAAACTTAAGGAGGAAGTTGAGAGACTGAGGACCATCAGGGAGTGTGAGAAGGAGATTGACTGGTGGAGTAACTCCCTGGCGTGCCAGTCAGAAATGCCCCAGGAGGATAACCCCCAAAAGGTGATGGAACCCCCACCGTGTCGGGCGGGGAGGGGGGACCTGAGGCAGCCTCTGCTTTGTTGCTGTCAGGCAGAGGCAAGGGACCAGGGAGATGAGGAGGGTTGGAAGAAAGTCCCAGTTCGACATCATGGGCGACCTCTTTCCCTACCTGCTTTGCCCCCTCAGGTGCCTCTCTCTAATAGGTTTGAGGCCCTGCCTCTTGAAGGAGAGGTTGGTGAAGACATGGTGAAAGGCCCACCTACTAGGCCACAAAGAAAGAGGTGGTTGACTCAGCCCCTGAAGACTGCCTCTGATAAGAAAGAAAGGGTAATTATAGTAGGCGATTCCCTTCTGAGGGGGACAGAGGGCCCGATATGCAGGGTTGACCCTCAACATAGGGAAGTATGTAGTCTTCCTGGAGCCCGGATCAGGGATATCACCAGGGCACTTCCCAACCTGGTGCACCCGACAGACTACTATCCACTGCTGATCTTCCAGACAGGTGGGGAAGAAGCTGCATCCCATAGTCTGAGAGGTATGAAGAAAGATTTCAAGGCCTTGGGACAACTGCTAAAAGGGTCTGGGGGTCAAGTGATTTTCTCTTCCCTCCTTCCACTTTCGGGTGCTGATGTGCAATGGAATGTCAGAATTAAGGCCTTAAATGACTGGCTCCAGGACTGGTGCTACAGGCAGGGCTTTGGGTTCTTTGATAATGGCTGGTTTCATAGGACACCAGTCCAGACAGTGATACGTGGGGAAGGCCTATCCCGCAGGGGCAAAAAGAGGCTGGGGCAGGAATTGGCAGGGCTTATTTGGAGAGCTTTAAACTAGATTGGAAGGGGGAAGGGGTTACAGTTGGGCTCGTGCCAGTGCGGCAGCAGTCTAGTATTGATGAAGACCGGAAGGCCTCCCACCTCCCTAGGCTCAAATTGGTGTACTCGGCTCTCTCCCTGAAATGCCTGTACACCAATGCACGCAGCGTGGGGAATAAACAGGAGGAGTTAGAAACCCATGTTCAGTTAGGGGATTATGATCTGGTGGCAATTACAGAGACATGGTGGGATAGTTCACATGACTGGAATGTGGCCATGGATGGCTATGTCCTTCTCAGGAAAGACAGGCCAGCAAGGAGAGGTGGTGGAGTTGCTCTTTACGTGAGAGAGCAACTGCAGTGTATTGAGATCTGTCCAGGGGCAGATGAGGAGCGAGTTGAGAGTCTGTGGGTGAAAATTAAAGGGCAGAATGGTATGGGTGATACTGTTGTGGGTGTCTATTACAGGCCACCAGATCAGGGTGAGGAAGTTGATGAGGCCTTCTACAGGCAGCTGAGAGCAGCCTCGCAATCACAGGCCCTGGTTGTTGTGGGGGATTTTAACTACCCTGATGTTTGCTGGAGGGACTATTCAGCCAGCCACCCACAGTCCAGGAGGTTCCTCCAGTGCATCGATGATAACTTCCTGATGCAAATGGTGGATGAACCAACTAGGAAGGGAGTGATGCTAAATCTCATCCTCACTAACAAGGAGGGTCTGGTTGAAGCGGTAAAGGTTGAGGACTGCCTGGGCTGCAGGGACCATGAGATGGTGAAGTTCAGGATCTCATGTGGTAGGAACAGAATTTCAAGCAGAATTGCAACCCTGGACATCAGGAGGGCCAACTTTGGCCTTTTCAAGCAATTGCTAGGGGAAATCCCATGGGAAAGGGTACTTGAAGGTAAAGGGGCCCAAGATAGCTGGTTAACATTCAGGGACTGCTTTTTCCAAGCTCAAGATCAGAGCATCCCAACACATAGAAAGTCAAGGGAGGGAGCCAGGAGACCTGCTTGGTTAAACAGGGAATTGCTGGGCAAACTCAAGTGGAAGAGGAGAGTTTACAGATCATGGAAGGAGGGGCTGGCCACTTGGGAAGAATATAAGGCTGTTGTCAGAGGATGTAGGAAGGCAACTAGGAAAGCTAAGGCCTCCTTAGAATTAAACCTTGCCAGAGGGGTCAAGGATAACAGGAAGAGCTTCTTCAAATACATAGCAGATAAAGCCAACACTAGAGGCAATGTAGGCCCACTGATGAATGAGGTGGGTTGTTGGGTAGCCTGTGCCGAGAGTCTAAACCACGTTTTCTCATGGAGATAGGGTGATTGCTCTGTCTTTATTTGGTACAGGTTCCTTTTATACACTTTGCCACACAACATGTGATGCGTGCCAGCAACTAATTGGTTAAGACTCCACCCACATGACACAGTCAGTGAGGTTCACACACAGCATAAAAGTCTAGCTCCTTAGTAATTAAAAGTCACCCAGCTCCTTAGTGACTAAAAGTCACCCATGCCTCAGTTTCTCACAGCATGTTTCTCTACAGTGGGTGCCCTGGTGACAGAGGATACAGAGATGGCAGAGTAACTGAATGCCTTCTTTGTCTCCATCTACTCTGCCGGAAGCTGTCCTGAGGAGCTCCGTACCCCTGAGGCCCCTGAGGAAGTCTGGACAATAGAGGAGTTTGCCTTGGTTGATGAGGACTGGGTTAGTGACCAATTAAGCAATCTGGACATCCATAAATCTATGGGTCCAGATGGGATGCACCCACGGGTGTTGAGGGAGCTGGCTGAAGTCATTGCTAGACCACTCTCCATCATCTTTGCTAAGTCATGGGGAACGGGAGAGGTGCCTGAGGACTGGAGGAAAGCAAATGTCACTCCAATCTTCAAAAAGGGCAAGAAGGAGGACCCGGGTAACTACAGACCGGTCAGCTTCACCTCCATCCCTGGGAAGGTGATGGAACGACTTATCCTTGGTGCCATCTCAAGGCATATCAAGGATAAGAGGGTCAGTAGGGGCAGTCAACATGGCTTCACCAAGGGAAAGTCATGCTTGACCTACCTTCTAGACTTCTATGAAAACACAACCAGGTGGCTAGATGATGGTAGAGCAGTGGATGTGGTCTATCTTTATTTCAGTAAAGCATTTGTCACGGTCTCCCACAGCATCCTTGCTGCCAAATTGAGGATGTGGATTAGATGATCAGGAAGTGAGATGGACTGTTAACTGGCTGGTGGGAAGAAGCCAGAGAGTGGTGGTCAATGGGGCAGAGTCTAGTTGGAGACCTGTGTCTAGTGGAGTCCCTCAAGGGTCAGTACTAGTACCTAATATTATTCAATATATTCATCAATGACCTGGATGAGGGAATAGAGTGAACTGTCAGCAAGTTTGCTGATGACACAGTGCTGGGAGGAGTGGCTGACACGCCAGAAGGCTGTGCTGCCATTCAGAGAGACCTAGACAGGCTGGAGAGCTGGGCAGAGAAAAACTTAATGAAATATAATAAGGGCAAGTGTAGGGTGTTGCACCTGGGCAGGAACAACCCCAGGTTCCTGTATAGGTTGGGAGATGACCTACTAGAAAGCAGTATAGGGGAAAGGGATCTGGGAGTCCCGGTGGACAGCAGGATGACAATGAGCCAGCACTGTGCCCTTGTGGCCAGGAAGGCAAATGGCATCCTGGGGTGCATTAGAAGGGGTGTGGTTAGTAGGTCAAGAGAGGTTCTCCTCCCCCTCTACTCTGCCCTGGTGAGGCCGCATCTGGAATATTGTGTCCAGTTCTGGGTCCCACAGTTCAAGAAGGACAGGGAACTGCTTGAGAGAGTCCAGTGCAGAGCCACCAAGATGATTAAGGGAGTGGAGCATCTCCCTTGTGAGGAAAGGCTGAGGGAGCTGGGTCTCTTTAGCTTGGGGAAGTGGAGACTGAGGGGAGACGTTATTAATGTTTAGAAGTATGTAAAGGGCGAATGTCAGGAGGATGGAGCCAGGCTCTTCACAGTAATGTCCAATGATAGGACAATGGGCAATGGGTGTAAGCTGGAGCACAGGAGGTTCCTCTTAAACTTCAGAAGAAACTTCTTTACTGTGAGGGTAACAGAGCACTGGAACAGGCTGCCCAGAGAGGTTGTGGAATCTCCATCTCTGGACATGTTCAAAACCTGGTGTAGGGAACCTGCTTTGGCAGGGGGGTTGGACTAGATGGTCTCCTGAGGTCCCTTCCAACTCCTCTTATTCTGTGATTCTGTGAAAGGCAAACAGGGATTCATTTGCTTCTTGTTTAATTTCATATAATTTAGACCAATTAATCGCTTTTGGCATTGCATGTCTTATACCAAACAGCGATATTCATTTCTAATATTTTGTTAAAAGACCCCGGTGTCCCAGTTGGTTGGGATCCCATCCTGGGTCTGCGGCATGATAATTTTCATTTATTGTTTCCTGTAATTCTTTATTAACATGTGCCCCTTCTACTTGTTTTTGATCAGTTTTTAATAGCATTTGGGGTTTTTTGTTGGTGGTGGTTGGTTTTTTTTAGTACCATCCAACAATGTATCCAATATTACCTGAATTATCCTATACTGTTTTAGCTATTTCAGATGGTTTCTTAAAGTAAAAAAAAAAAAAAATACATAAGGTACTTTATGCTATTTACCCTCTCTCCTATAAAACAGCATTAACTGCAATATATTATTATAACTTAGAGTTCCATTTTTTGGCCATTTTTCCTAATCTTCTAAAACATACAAAGGTCACCAATGATTAAAATATTAAATTATCTGACTTTTTCTGAAATCATCATACAATTTACTCCAGTGTGCCAATAGACACCCCAACAGTGACATTTTCGGTATCTTTTAATTTGATGTCAGATTCTGAAAACTTTTGCTCTTAAACAGTTTTACAAATTTTGTCATCATGCAGCAAAACACTCAAAAGACCATTACTAAATGAAATCCTACCCAACAATAATTCTGTCGCGACGGAGACAAGACCCGGACACTCAATATGAGAATCATCAGACTTCCGTTTATTGATTACATTTATGCTTCTTATATACAGCAGTTAATTAAGCTTATGCATATTCTCAAAAACCCACACTGATTGGCTCATTAATTTCCTTAGAACTTTCTCTTTGTTATAACAGGTGGTGTTGCTCAGTTCAGCTTCAAGGACGTCAACAGAATACTCCTTACTTTGCGGTTACCAGCTCCCAGCTACTCCCTTCTTTTTTCCCAGCTTAGTTAAGGTTGTTTTGTCTGAAGTTCTCAAGAGAAAGTAGGCATCTTGGAGACTTCACTTATGTCAAGGGCCTAATGCTGCGGCCTAAGCCATTTCAATACCCTCACTGCTTTCTGCTAAAAGCCTGATTGTACAATATCTCTTAGTGATCTACAACATAATTCTGCACGACAAATTTCACTAGACAATTGCTATACAAAGTTTAGATGAGACAATCGCTAAGGAAAACTCAAAAGACAGTTACTAAACAAAATCTAAAAGGACAACTACCAGATAATTCCGGAATACTAAACAAAGTTACCAAACAAATGTCCAACCCAGCAATAGCTTTGGCTTATGACTTACAGGCAGATGCCTAGGCATGCATCCATCCATCCAAACGGGTACCTCTGAGCCCCAACCCTGTGAAGCTTTCACCGTGCCTTACAGTCAGGGTCTTCAAAACAAAATTTTAAAAGAAGTGCCTTACTGTTTATTTTCCAGGGAACTTTGTGAGGAGCTTTCTCGGTCAAGGGTGATGGTTCTCTCAAGAATTCCTTGGTGTGCCGGCTGGAGTTCGATCAGCTCTTGATTCCTTCCATTCTCACTCACAAGGTCCCATCTGGGTCACCAAAACTGTCACCGAAATCGGGAAATAAACTTCTTAACAATGTGCCTTGAGAAGCAGGCATTCTTTATTACGGTGCCAGATGCACAGGGGATCGCTCCACCTATCGTGCATACCAACTTGTCTTTCTACAAAAGTTTTATACTATCAAAATATACATGTTCATTACATTTCCAGGAACTTATTAATATATGTAAATGTCCCTTTCACATGTGCACTCTCTCTCTCTGGTGGTCATAAAGGTCTTCTGGTGGTCATCATCACTGTATCCTTTGGTTGTACTTTTCCTTTGCACATGCTCAATTCTCTCCTGGGCCTGTCTCCACCATTTATGTCTACCTTGTCCCAAGGAGTTAGCTCAGCACGTTCTCTTGTCACATCCCAGTGGTCAGTAAAACAAAGAATCTTAATGCTTCTATGAACATTAAGGTAATAAATTTTGATTTCTGAAACTCTTTGATGAGGATACATTGTTCTTAACTCCAGTACTAAGTTAATGATTAGAACAGGCCTGGGACTTTATGGTCTCTTCTTAGTGAGGTTTCTGTGATTACCTAGTTCAAATTTAACAATCCTAACTTTTACATTATGCTTTACAGTTTTTTACTTCTTTTAATCAAACCCAACTCTTCTATATGATCAAATTCTAATTATTTTATCTGAGTACTTGCAACAATACTAAGAAGATGACAAGAGAAAGGCTTGTTCTGCTGTTCACCAAGAGATCAAAATTATCAGGGAGAGTTTGACAAAGTCAAACAAAACTTTTAATACCTTTTGCACTAGTTTTCACTAACAAAAGATGCTATCACAATTATTGGGTTTGTGCGGCAAGGTTTTGGTGGCAGTGGGGGGGGGACACATGGGGTGGCTTCTGTGAGAGAAGCTGCCAGAAGCTTCCCCCATGTCCGACCTGACACAGCCAATGCCAGCCGGCTAAAAGAACGGACCCGCCGCTGGCCAAGGCCAATCAGTAACGCCTCTGTGATAACATAATTAAGAAAAAAAAAAAGGAAGAGAGGGAAAAAAAGCTGCACACTTTGCAGCTGGAGAAAGGAGTGAGAAGATGTAAGAGAAAACAACTCTGCAGACACCAAGGTCAGTGAAGAAGGAGGGGGAGGAGGTGCTCCAGGCGCCGGAGCAGAGATTCCACCTGCAGCTTGTGGTGCAGACCATGGTGAAGCTGGCTGTCCCCCTGCAGCCCATGGAGTTCCATGGTGGAGCAGATGACCACCTGTAGCCCGTGGAGGACCCCACGCCGGAGCAGGTGGATGCCCGAAGGAGACTGTTATGCTGTGGGAAGCCCGCGCTGGAGCAGGTTCCTGTCAGGACCTGTAGCCCGTGGGGGACTCGTGCTGGAGCAGTCCCTTCCTGAAGGACTGCACCCCATGGAATGGACCCATGCTAAAGCAGTTCGTGAAGAACTGTCAGTCATGGGAAGGACTCACGTTGGAGAAGTTCGTGGAGGACTGTCTCCCGTGAGAGGGACCCCACGCTGGTGCGGGGGAAGGAGTCCTCCCCCTGAGGAGGAAGCAGCAGGAGAACTGACCCCAACCCCATTCCCTGTCCCCCTGTGCTGCTGGGGGGAGGAGGTGGAAAATCGGGAAAGAGATTGAGCCCGGGAAGAAGGGAGGGATGGGGGAGGTGTTTTAAGATTTGGGTTTTTTACTTCTCATTATCCTCTAATTTTGATTGGTAATAAAGTAAAATTGTTTTTTCCCCCAAGTCGAGTCTGTTTTGCCCGTGCCAGTAATTGGTGAGTGATCTCTCTCTGTCCTTATCTCCACCCACAAGCTTTTCGTTATAATTTTCTCCCCCTGCCCATTTGAGGAGGGGGAGTGATAGAGTGGGCTTTGGTGGGCATCCGGCCTCTAGCCAGGGTCAACCCATCACAATGACATCAACAGAGGAAAATTTTCAGATTTAAAGGGGAATAGATAATATTAAATACTTTCAAATTGCTAGGAACTATTCCTAGGAAATATTAAATTTCATTTGTCATTCTCAAAGAGCCACCAAATACAACTTAAAACTCAGCAGTTACCTCTAAATAATTCAAAGTGAATGGATGAATAGAGGGGAAACATGGCACTGGTCTTCAAAACAAGGAAACTAACTGTAGAAACATAGATTTTTCTGCTCAAATTCAATTCCCAAAAATCCATTGGTAAAAATAACCAAAATATTCATGGACATCTACAAGAAAACAAGTAAAAGACTAACAGCCTATAAGGATTTACAAAAACCTAGGGTCAGGGAAAAGAAAGTACAAGTCATACACCTGGACTTGACCTTCATCTATTTAAAATCACCAGTGACTTAGACAGCAGTATATGCTTTTTAAATCTGTTCCTGTGTCTATGTTTAGCCCATACCCAGTACTAAACTACAGCAGTTGCTCTATCAACAAATGACCTCTCTCGGGCTGAGGAATCAGGAAAAGAAGAGGAGGCCCATGGGTTGATATGAAAATAAATTTAATAAAACAAAAGTATACAAAGTTATATTCAGCCCAATAAATGCCCAGAGGTCCTCAGGAACAGAATGATAACCTGGACTTTCCTGTAGCCTGTGCCGGAGTCTAAATCACGTTTTCTCATAGAGATAGGGTGATTGCTCTGTCTTTATTTGGTACAGGTTCCTTTTATACACTTTGTTACACAACATGTGATGCGTGCCAGTAACTAATTGGTCAAGATTCCACCAACGTGATACAGTCAGTGAGGTTCACACACAGCATAAAAGTCTAGTTCCCCATTAGTGATTAAAAGTCACCCAGCTCCTTAGCTCCCACTGCATGTTTCTCTACATTTCCCCCTTTTTCTTTTGTATAAGGAGTGGCCTGTGTTCTAGAAAAATGTCTTTATAATCAAATTTTGCAAGCAGCTGATCAAACAGGGCAACAAAATATTACCAATAAAATTATGCCTCCAATGCCAATTAAATACATCACTATGGTTTTTCAACCATGGTCCCAATCCAAGTGAGGAAAACCAAGCGTTAACAGGGTACTGGTACCTTGCAGTTACCAGCTAAAGCTACTCCTGATACATAATTGTCAAAATTTCTTCTGATTTGGTTTCGCATATGTGTCCACACACTACGAAGCCAATTACTACTGGCTAATAGCACTAATCACACGTTGATCTCTCAGTCCCACTGGTTCGCTCCCATCTTGGTTCAGGTTCACTTCTTCATCGTAATTCCCAGCTGACGTCCATCTTTTCCTGTAGCAATGACACTCTGTATTCTTTATTACAAATCTATAAGCAATTCTTACTATAATTAAAACTAAAAATTTTAATGCCTAAAAAAGCATACACTCTCTTTAACTAAAGTTGAAAGCTAAAGCGACAGGTTGCCAAAAGAAATGTATTTCTGCTGTTAAGAGACACCAACATGGAAATGGCTACCATTTCCCATCCAATCTCCTAAACAATCTGAGATGGCCAGATCTCCGACCCATCATGAAAATAAATCAGCCCAAAGTCCACACCAAACCAGCTTGACTCCACTCCATACCCAAATCAATACCAATCCGACCTAGAGAAGCACTCAATATTCTGATTTTTCAAGGCTGGCCTTAACATATCAGCATCTACACCAGATGTGTACGGTGCTCTTCGTGGTGCTCTGCCAACAGTTTCCTACACTCTTCCCCGTTTTTATCAATTGAAGCTAAAAGGATACCTAGGGCAAGTTGATCCACACGTTTGGCCATACAAGAAAACGATATATGCTCTACAATGCAAAGCAAGATTATAATACCGAGCCATCTAAGGCCTTCTTTTTACTTCTGACCAATTATATTAGAATTTTCTCATCTTGTTTCTCTATTCTGATGTTTTAAAAGTCAGGAATTAATTGCCAAGGCCAAAACTGCCTGCATCTTGGGCTCTTAAGGAGCCAACAATTTCTATTTTTTGTTTTTATACCACAAAGGCGTTGTCCACCATCTTCTGCAGGGCCCTTGCAGACACGATAGCAAACAAGGCACTAATAACAGGATTACCAAATTACAAATAGCATCTTAAATCCTGACTTTAATAGTCAAAGAATTCATTCGTGTAAAAACTACTCGCTTAACCAATTATCACTATTTACCCTCAACTGTTTGACATTTTCCCTTAACCTTCTAATGGCCATATGAATTGAGTCTGAGTGGTCTGATAGAATCATACAGCACATGCCTTAAGATTCCTCACAAACATGTCGCTTGAGCTAACAAATAAAAATCAATTGCTACTCTATTCTGTAGTACTGTATGTCTAATGCTATCAATGTCTACTAACATCTATGTGAGCAAAGTTATACAAAGCACTCTACAAGATAGGTCCTAAAAGGATTCTCAGGCATAGGCAGTGAAAGCCATAGTGATTCTTACTTTCTTACATTAGCCAAAGTTATCCACATGTTTTATCTAGGTACTACAACTTAAGGTCTTAAAACAAATGCTAATCAACAAAATTCTTAATGCAGTTATAACTATAAACTTAAGACTCTTTTCTCCCCCCTTTTTTTTTTTTTTTAGCACTAATTTACCAGATGTATGAATGCTATATAGTACTAATCACGGTTTACTGACATTGCAATCTGTTTCCAAGTAGTTACCCTGCCCAGGTGTTGAACATCACAGTACTGTATAGCCCCATCTGGATGTAGTGTACGTATACCTAAAAGCTACTACAACTATTACAATGATTTCTATTACAATATATACATCAATATAAAATACTACTCAAAACACTTTCACATTTGAAACAATCTAACCACGTCAACCAAAAATGTATCTGCAGAATTAAAGAAAAGTCAAAATTAATGGTGATTGCAAGTTAGAGCAGTTCAAGGATCTCAAATTTGTCAGTATCCATCCTAATCAGTGTTATCCAAATACAGTATAAGCCATTTAGTTTGTCTAACAATGAGAAAAAAACATTCAAATATCAAAGCTATGACAAACATACAAAAACAAGGAAAGAAAATTTGCTCTGAACTCATCAACCGAAATAGAATCAACTCTGAATTTCCTTGCTGTTGTGGTTTTACATCAGAACATTCAAGTTATAACAACCTAATGTGTTTTTAGGAATTCATAATGAAATTGTAAAAATGCTACTAAAAATCCCTATCTTAGATGCAATCTTCTGCTTTAAGAGCTACTGTGTCATTGTACAATATAAGTGGCTTATTAATCACTGAATTGTTGGTGTAGCAGAATGTATTTATCATTGTGAATGTGTTTTGAAAAATTGGTATTTTAAAACCTGCCTTTATTCCATGACAAGCTACAAATTTGTGTATTTTAAGCTCTAATATCCTTACCCAAAGGACTAAATGAACATTGTGAATAACCTACCATAGGTGTCTTCGGGCCCCGACTTTAATATCAGCTGCCCAATTGCATTGGCCCGAATAGTAACTGTGGTCTTAAAAGTAGAACTATGAACTACCCACTCTGTTAATCGCATAGGGGCACTGTTAGGTAACTGAACAATCAATGAAACATCTTCTTTCTCTTGGTTATAGATAACTAAGGAAAAAGACAATATTCCAATCTATGATTCATGGCTGAGTGTCTAAAAAAAATTTTTTTTTTTTGTAATGTCATCCAGTGCTTTTGTAGCCTCCACAGTAAATGATCTAGGGTCAAAAAGGGAACTACTATTCCGTAGAAGGTCAATCAAAGGGGAATGATCTATGTTAGTAATTCCACAGAAAGTTCAAAGCCACTGCAGATCACCTATTAATTTTTGAATATCATTAACAGTCTTAATTTCTGGATGCGAAATAATTTTCTGAGGTATGAGTCTAATTTCTGTAACTTGCATGCCCAAGTAATTCCAAGGAGAATGTTTTGAACCTTTTCAGGTGCAATGACTAGACCAAAATTCTGCAAGCACGTTACAAGTTCTTTCTGGTTTTGCTCAGGAAGGGGTGTAGGGCTAGCTACCAATAAGTCATCCATATAATGGTATGTAAGCAAGTCAGTCTTTTCCCTTCACCACGGTCTTAAGGCTAAATCCACAAACCGCTGACAATTGGTAGGAGAGTTTTTTGTACCCTGTGGCGGTACAGCCCATTGATAACGCTGTGATGGGGCAGCCCTATCGATGGAGGGCACAGAAAACACAAACTTGTCACCATCATCCTTGTGTAAAGGAATTGTGAAAAAACAATCCTTAAGATCTAGTATTAACAAATCCCATTTTTCTGGCAACATGGCTGAAGATGGTAACCCAGGTTGCAAGGCTCCCATGTCCTCCATACAATTGTTTACAGCTCTCAAATTATGTAATAGTCTCCATTTCCCAGATTTTTTCCTGAATGGTAAAAATAGGAGTGTCCCATGGGCTAACAGAGGGTTTAATATGACCCAATTATAATTGTTCCTATACAAGTTCCTCAACATGTTGCAGCTTTTCTTTTGATAGAGGCCATTGATCAACCCAAACAGGGTTTTCTGTTTTCCATTTAAGTGTCAGGCAAGCGCTGCCGTCAGTGGCCCCAATCAAAAATCAGTAGATAACTTCAGTACTAAATGTATATTTATAATGGCCAATTTAAAATCTCTGCATCTGCTGTTTCAGTTTCTTCCATTCTTTACATTACCCTAAAACAGAACTATTTCTGAAGCATAAAAAAATTTCATAACAATAACAATAGTAATAATGATACTAATATGAGGTTGGTCCTGCTTTGCTGATTGATTTCTGATTTGAAATATAATCCGTGTCACAAAACAAAGAAACAAACTAAAAATCTCTCCTCAGGAGAAGTCCCTGCTAGTTGAGATTGTTTTTCAAAACCAAATTTCATGCTTACAGTATCCTTATAGTCATATTATACACCTTTGAAGAATAAAAGCTCACATTGAAAATGATGACAGGGCCTTAGTTATAAAGGTGATAACTGGTGACACTATTTTTCATCAGGAAGGAAAATTAAAAGTTAAAAGTCTCATAAAAGTTCTTAGCATATACTGAAAATTTGATTCATGCTCATTTTGTTAATTTAAAAATACTCTTTGGAAACTGTGTAAACTCCTGCAGAAAAACTTAGTGATACATCTTTATCTGTTAAAATAAGGATAATTCATATTCACATCTACCCTATGTTATTTTCTATTACTAATATACACTTCATTACTTACTTATGTTACTATCTAATACATATCGTTACATCTTTATATTCTTCTACATACAGTGTTCAGGGCTTTCTCCCTTTTTTTTTTTTCCTTCCTTTTGCCATTTTTTTTTGTTTTGTTTTCTCAAACAGAATTTGATCCCACAGCGTTCCAGAATCTGTAACGATATAAACATAGCTTCTCCCCAGAGTTAGTAGTTCTGTGGGACTCTCTCATACAATAGTGATGACTTCATATTTATCTCTGATCCTTTAAACTTTTTAAATTCTCGTATGTCTGTCCAACTCCTATTTCTTGAATTCTAACCACTCACAATCAATCATGACGGCCGTCACTCACTCAGCCATTCCACAAAACATGCTAGGTTCTCATGTAATACAAATCACAAACCATTGTATAACTTAAACCATAATTTTAGAAGGTCTGAAATGCAGGTTAATATAACTTTAAAAAAACGCAGCTGCAGAGAAAGCGGCAGGGGAGGGTGAAAACCCCCTTATCTCGTCCTGGAATGTTATCAGGGTCATCATGGAAACCACCGTTCGCCGTCTCTGGCTTGCTGCTAAAAATAGTCCAAACAGGTTAATTATCAAGAAATCAACAAATGCTTGTATATAGGAAAAGTGCAGTTCATAATTCCTCATTGCTTTTTCTATCTTCTTTTACGCTCCCTCGAAGGGGGGGGACTGAGGAGCTTCCCCGGAGGGGGAAAGGGGGGTGGGTGGTGCAAGGCAGGGAAAGTGCCTCCTCGGGGGGGAAGTAGGTGGTGCCAGGCGGGGAAAGTGACTCCCCCCCAGGTCCGTCAGCTCGCAGCTCAGCACCACCATCTTGGCCGCTTGTTGCGCAGGTAGTAATTCGCCGGGAGGAGAAAAAGGGGGGAAGAAGGGGGGAAGGGAGGGGGGGTCTCCATCTTGCCCACGCTACGCAGTTTATTTTCCAAAACTTCTCCGCTTATTCTCATCAAAATACTTCTCAGGAGTTTGAAAAAACTCATTCGTAAAACCTTAAAGTCCAGCTAAATGCCTCATATCTCGCTTTTGGAAAAAGCATTGAGAGGGTTTACTCTTATCCTGAGTCTGATGCATTCTTCACATTCCTTTGCGGTGAATTTACAGTTCAGTCTCTTTTGCGAACTGGAGAAGATTTTACGACTGCTATTCCTTTCTGCTTTCTTTCCAAAGCGCTCTGAGCTCTTTGACTGTCCCGTTTTTATCCGATATTGCCAAGTCCCACACGCAGCTGTGGAGCGGCCGCCATTCCTCCCATTCAAATAAAAGCGGAGGTAGTTTAAAGTGTCCTTGAGGTAGTTTAGAGTATCCCTGCTTTTTAGCCCGGGATATCAGCTTATGAAAAAGCTTTTCAGAGATGCCTCCCTCTACCAGAGAGATTAATGAGGGCTCTAGGCAGTAAATCCTGCTCCCATTATACATGCACACCGGAGCGGGTGGATGCCTGAAGGAGGCTGTGTGTGAGGGATGGAGGAAACTATGCGAGCTGACTCAATGTGAGTGATAAGGCATATTTCATTTTATTGCTCTCATTAAGTCATATTTATACAGGCTATGATCATTATTCCTACTCGTCCTTTGCTAATTGGCTTAAGCTCTAAACGTTACATTTACATGGTCCTCCTACTTGCGGTTTAACGGTAAAGCATTCTCTACATTTTTCACACACTTACTTTCTCAAGGTTGTTTACCAGATTAAGATAAGGTCGCAATTTCAGTATTCAGTACTTTTCCACTGCGGCCTGCTGAATGTTAGACCAGACTTCTGCTCGTACAACTATTCTGCGAATCCATGTCCTTGCTCTCTGAGCCATTCCCCAACACAGTCCCTTCCTGAAGGACTGCACCCCATCGAAAGGACCCATGCTAAAGCAGTTCGTGAAGAACTGTCAGTCATGGGAAGGACTCACGTTGGAGAAGTTCATGGAGGACTGTCTCCTGTGAGAGGGAACCCACGCTGGTGCGGGGGAAGGAGTCCTCCCCCTGAGGAGGAAGGAGGATCAGAAACAACGTGTGATGAACTGACCCCAACCCCATTCCCTGTCCCCCTCTGCCGCTGGGGGGAGGAAGTGGAAATCGGGAAAGAGATTAAGCCCAGGAAGAAGGGAGGGATGGGGGAGGTGTTTTAAGATTTGGTTTTACTTCTCATTATCCTCTGATTCTGATTGGTAATAAAGTAAATTTGTTTTTTCCCCCAAGTCGAGTCTGTTTTGTCCATGCCAGTAATTGGTGAGTGATCTCTCTCTGTCCTTATCTCCACCCACGAGCTTTTCGTTATATTATTCTCCCCCAGCTCAGTTGAGGAGGGGGAGTGATAGAGTGGGCTTTGGTGGACATCCGGCCTCTAGTCAGGGTCAACCCACCACAAATGAACATGACATTTATGGTATGGAATGCACCTGTTAACCAGCTCAGGTCAGCTGCCCCAGCTTTTGCCCCTCCTAGCTTGAGCACCTGGCTTTCTTGAAACTGCTAACGGCCTGCATACCATGGCTGACCTATGATTCTATCTTAGCAAAACTAGGACAGTATTCCACCCCTTATTCCATACCGTTTATGTCACGCCCAAGTCACTACTATTTTCCCATCTCTCAACATGTATATACACATATACACACAGGTATTAGTTCTTTGGTCCATGAGTCATTCCTCCAAAGAGTTAATTGAATTTCTTTTGTCCAAAACCTCGTGTTCCATCTGTCATAATAGTATCTCAGGGCAGGAAAAATGTTGTGGAAATCACTCAGTGGGCAGATCAGGACCAGACCCCAATACAGTGCAATGGACAGGTGAGACTGGGTGCAGCAGGATGATGTGCCATGCATCTGGAGCTTGTAGCAGGTATATCTGGTGCAGTCCATATTCACGATCTATGGTGAAGATACTGATCGTGGTGTTCTTCATTAATCTGGGTGATTCTTTCTGTAATAAATAGCTAGATAAATGGTGACAAGCAGTATCATATAAAAATTAGCATCATACAGTTCAAATTACTGGCTATTCTCACCCAACATCAAATCTTCTTGTGGTACGTATCAAACTTTCCCATCCTCCTGCATTATCCACCAAGTGCACCCAGGTCCTTGAGCAAAAGCTACCCCACAAATGGGTTTGCCTTGGTTTGAGGCAGGAGTAACTGTGTTTGGTTTGTGTGGGGGGGGGGGGAGATGTTTTTGGTAGTGGGGGAAGGGGCTACCCTGTGAGAAGCTTTGCGAAGCTCCCCTGGCTCCAAGGTGTACCCACCTCCAGCCCAGGCTGAGCCAATTAGCAATAGAGAAATGCCTCTGCAAATCCATATTTGAGAGGGGAAGGACTGTCTTGAAAGGAAGAAGGTGGAGAGAACCTGGAGGAGATGCCATTGACCTGAACAAAAGACAACCATTGGCCTGAACAAAGAGAGAGCTTCGTTGCCAGGAGGAAGGAGGAGGAGGGTGAGAACAGGGAGCCTTAGACACCCAATTCAACCTCATGGAGTAGGAGAAGGTAAAGGAGGTCACCTGTAGCCCATGGAAGTTCAATGGCGGAGCAGATACCGATGTGCAGGCCATGGAGGACTCCACACTGAAGTAGAAAGTCAAGCCCGAGGACAGGTGTGACTGAATTGAGACCCCAGAGATTCTGAACACCGGAGTGGGGATGGACCCCCCAGAGCCCTGGTGGGGGGGGAGGAGGAGCTCTGGACCAAAGAGGCCCATCTGAAGCCCATGGATGTCCATGCTGGAGCTGGGAGCTGTGCCCGAAGAGGTCCGTGACACCATGGGAAGCTCTCTTTGGAACACCTTGTTCCTGGACTTTCACGCCGGGAAGAGCAGCATAGGTGAAATGACTGCAACCCCTATTCCCTGTCTTCCTGTGCTGCTAGGTAGAGAAATCGGGAGCAAAGTGATTTGAGCACTGGAAGAAGGGAGGGATGGGGGAAAGGTGTCTTAAAGATGTAGTTGTTATGTCTCACTGTGCTGTTCAGATGATTGGTAACGAATTAAATTGATTTTTCTTCCCCAAGTTGAGTCTATTTTGCCTGTGACCATAACTGATGAGTGAACTTTCCCTGTCCTCATTCTAATTCATGATCCCTTGTTTGTGATTCCCTTCCAATCTCACTGCGCGGGGGGAGTGAGTGCAAGACCGCATGGTCCTACCTGTGGGTTAAACCACCACAGTAACCCAAACTGTTTTCCCCAACGTATTCCTTATGTACACCACAGGGATTTTATCCCCTTCCACAGTATGTAAAAGTTCTGATTGAGCAGGGCCAGCTTGATTGATGGATCCCCTTGTTACCGAAAATCCGGAATAAGAAACTTATCAACACCAATGTGACGCGGATAAGCAGACACTTCTTTATTACGACCGGGTGCGTGAGTGAGTCCTCTCACGATCAACGCACACCATGCCCCAAAATCATACATCTTATATAGAGCTTACTCATAGGTATTCATTAAATGGTCATACGTAAACATGTTATTTACCTTTTGCTTAAGAACACGGTTTCTTGGCAGGCATCTATAAACCGTTACAGTAGACTTCCCTTTCCTGGCAACACCTACAAAGCGTTACAGTAGGCTTCTCTTTCCTGGCAACACCTACAAAGCATTACAGTAGGCTTCTCTTCCCATTGTTTCCCCATTCTCATTAATCCAGATTTTGACAGCTACATGTATTCTTCTAGTTTTCCATATAGGTATCATAAATCAGTTTACAGGTCAGCTTGTACTTGTTACGTAAGCTACAGTTCCTACCAAATGATCTTGACCAATCCCTTCGGCCTTAGTACGGGCTGTACAGGGATTTCATATTAGCATTCGGTTGTCATACAAGCATACTTTTCATTAAAATATTTCTTATAATCTTATATTATTAAAATCAAAACTATTCATAAACTATATACTAATAATTAATTCTAACATATCAGTAACACCCTGGTGTTAACTAACCAGATAGCTTTCTCTAAATGCTCATCCCAATTTTTAAATGTCCCAGCACCCATTGTTTTAAAGGTAGTCTTTAATAGTCTATTCCATAATTCAACCTAGCCAGTGCCTGGTGCATGATAGGGGATGTGATATATCCACTCAATACCATGCTCTTTAGCCCAGGTGTCTATGAGGCTGTTTTGAAAATGAGCCCCACTGTCCGACTCTATTATTTCTGGAGTGCTAGGTTTGCTTTTCCAGGCTCTGAATAGAGGACGGAGAGAGATCACTCACCAATTACTGGCACAGGCAAAACAGACTAGACTTGGGGGAAAAAAAAAAAATTACTTTATTACCAATCAAAATCAGAGGATAGTGAGAAGTAAAACCAAATCTTAAAACACCTCCCCCATCCCTCCCTTCTTCCCGGGCTTAATCTCTTTCCCGATTTTCCACCTCCTCCCCCCAGCAGCACAGGGGGACAGGGAATGGGGTTGGGGTCAGTTCATCACACGTTGTTTCTGCTGCTCCTTCCTCCTCAGGGGGAGGACTCCTTCCCCCGCACCAGCATGGGGTCCCTCTCACAGGAGACAGTCCTCCACCAACTTCTCCAACGTGAGTCCTTCCCATGACTCACAGTTCTTCATGAACTGCTTCAGCATGGGTCCATTCCATGTGGTGCAGTCCTTCAGGAAGGGACTGCTCCAGCGCGGGTCCCCCACGGGGTCACAAGTCCTGCCAGCAAACCTGCTCCGGTGTGGGCTCCTCTCTCCACGGGCTACAGGTCCTGACAGGAACCTGCTCCAGCACGGGCTTCCCGCGGGGTCACAGCCTCCTTCGGGCATCCACCTGCTCCGGCGTGGGGTCCTCCACGGGCTACAGGTGGTCATCTGCACCACCATGGATCTCCGTGGACTGCAGGGGGATTGCCTGCCTCACCATGGTCTTCACCACAGGCTGCAGGAGAATCTCTTCTCCGGCGCCTGGAGGAACCTCCTCCCCCTCCTTCTTCACTGACCTTGGTGTCTGCAGAGTTGTTTTCTCTTACATCTTCTCACTCCTCTCTCCAGCTGCAAAGTGTGCAGCTTTTTTTTTCTCCCTCTCTTCCTTTTTTTTTCTTAATTATGTTATCACAGAGGCGTTACTGATTGGCTCGGCCTTGGCCAGCGGCGGGTCCGTTCTTTTAGCCGGCTGGCATTGGCTGTGTCAGGTTGGACATGGGGGAAGCTTCTGGCAGCTTCTCTCACAGAAGCCACCCCATGTCCCCCCCCACTACTACCAAAACCTTGCCACGCAAACCCAATACAACTATGTACAGTTATGTGTTTGTTGGATTATCTTTATCCTACTTCACAGAATCACAGAATGGTAGGGGTCGGAAGGGACCTCAGGACATCTAGTCCAATCCCCTTGCCAAAGTAGGTTCCCTACAACAGGTTATACAGGAAAGCGTCCAGGTGGGTTTTGAACATCTCCAGAGATGGAGACTCCACAACCTCTCTGGGCAGCTTATTCCAGTGTTCCATCACTGTGGGAATATAACGGAAGATTGGCGAGGATTACTGTAAATACACTCCAACGACTTGCAGCTGGGGTGTCCAAAAACACCTACATCACACTGCTAATCACTATTTAGTCTTATGTGTCTGACAAGTAGAATATCTGCCTTCAGATAACACAGGCCTGGGATAGACTCAGGGGCACCCTGAACATGCCTGGGATTCCTGCCCTGCCGTGAGAAAGATTAAAGCACAATGGAAAACTACTGCCTGTAAAAAGTCCTTGATATATACAGGCGAGAGCAGCAGGCTCAGAATCTCTCGCTCTCACTCTAGCAAGGACCTTGCTCCATGGTGTCTGTGTTCCCGCTTATGTGCCTCTGCCCCGGGTGCTTCTGCACAGATACACCCGTTTGCGAGGTAATGAGAATAAATTTGCTTTTTGCATTGTATCCATGTTTTTTGTGGTTGTTCCTGCGTCCTGCCTGTGTTGGCTCACACAGTCACCCTCACAATAAAGAAATTTTTCCTTAAGTTTGTCTGGAACTTCCGGTGTTCTAGTTTTTGCCCATTGCCCCTTGTCCCTTCACCAGCCAGCAACAAAAAGAGCCTGGCCCCATCCATTTGGCCCCCACATTTCGAATATTCATAGACATTGATAAGGTCCCCTCTCAGTCTCTTCTCCAGTCTGAAGAGTCCCAGCTCTCTCAGTCTCTCCTCATAAGGAAGATGCTTCAGGCCCCTCATCATCTTTGTGGCCCTCCACTGGACTCTCTCCAGAAGGTCCCTGTCCCTCCTGAACTGAGCAGCTCAGAACTGGACACAGTACTCCAGATGTGGCCTCACCAAGGCAGAGTAGAGAGGGGGGAGAACCTCCATCGACCTGCTGGCCACTCTCTTTTTAATGCACCCCAGGACATTTGGCCATGTACCGTTGGCCTTCCTGGCCACAAGGGCACACTGCTGGCTCATGGCCAGCTTGCTGTCCACCAGCACATCCAGGTCCTTTTCCTCAGGGCTGCTTTCCAGCAGGTCAGCTCCTAACCTGTACTGGTGCATGCAGTTATTCCTCCCCAGGTGAAGGACTCTGCACTTGCTCTTGTTGATCCTCATCAGGTTCCTTTCTGCCCAACTCTCCAGTGTGTCCAGGTCTCATTGAATGGCAGCACAGCCTTCTGGTGTGTCAGCCACTACTCCTAACTTAGTGTCATCAGCAAACTTGCTGAGGGTGGATGTTATCCCTACATCCAGGTCATTGATGAAGATGTTAAACAAGACCGGACCCAGTACCGACCCCTGGGGAACACCGCTAGTTATAGGCCTCCAACTAAATTCTGCGCCACTGATCACAACCTTCTGAGCTCTGCTGGTCAGCCAATTCTCAATCCACCTCACCGTCCACTCATCTATTCCATACCTTCTAAGCTTTGCTACAAGGATGTTGTGGGATACGGTATCAAAAGCCTTGCTGAAATCTAGGTAGACAACATCCACTGCTTTCCCCTCATCTACCCAGCTGGTGATGCCATCATAGAAGGCTACCAGATTGGTCAAGCATGATCTTCCCTTAGTGAAACCATGTTGACTACTTCTGATAACCTCTTTTTCCAACTGCTTAGAGATGGTATCAAGAATGAGTTGTTCCATCACCTTCCCAGGGATGGAAGTGAGGCTGACTGGCCTGTAGTTGCCTGGATCCTCCTTCTTGCCCTTTTCAAAGACTGGAGTGACATTGGCTATCCTCCAGTCTTCAGGCACCTCTCCCATTGTCTGGGGCCTTTCAGAGATGATAGAGAGCAGTTTAGCAGTCAAGTCCACCAGTTCCTTCAGCACACATGGGTGCATCCCATTGGGGCCCATGGATTTGTGTATATTGATTTTGTTTAGAATATCTCTGAGCAGTTCTTCCTCAACCAAGGGGCAGTCTTCCTCCCTCCAGACACTCTCTCTTTCCTCTAGCATCTGGGGTTCTTGAGGGGCACTTTCAACTGTAAAGACTAAAGCAGGGGTCCTCAAACTACGGCCCGCAGGCCAGATATTGCCCCCCAGGGTCCTCAATCCAGCCCGCCGGTATTTACAGAACTCTCCACCCCACCCCTGCAGGGGATTGGAGGGGGAACCAGCACCTCATCCTCAACCTGCCCCCCTGCAGCAGGGGAGAGACGCGGGCATCTCCTCTGCCGGACAAGCTCAGTTGGCAGCCTCTGGACTGCGTGGTCCAGCCAACTCGGACGAATCACCAGAGCAAAGTTCCTTCAGTCCCTTCTGGCCACCCTTTCCGGACTGCGCAGCCAGACTGAGGAGGGGAGCGGTGGCATCAGCAAAGTGGGCGACTCCCCTGTCTCTCCCTCCCTCCAGCTCCCAGGCAGCTCTGGCCCCCGACAGTGTCTGAGGGACAGTAATTCGGCCCCCTGTTTAAAAAGTTTGAGGACCCCTGGACTAAAGCAAAGAAGGTGTTCAGTATCTCTGCCTTAACAGAGTCTCTTGAAACCAGGGCACCTGCCTCGTTTGACAGTAGGCCCACTTTTTCCCTAGTCTTCCTTTTGTTATTGATGTACTTGAAAAAAACCTTTTTTGTTGTCTTTAACCTCCTTTGCCAGATTCAGCTCCAAGTATGCCGAGGGATTCACCCATGGACTCCACACACGATTCAGTGTGAATTCTACTGGAGACCTTTATTATTGGTTACATGATCACTTATATACTTTTAAGCTGATAACACACACACACACACATAAACAAATTTCATTGGCTAAAAGCTACTGTTCACACACCTGGTTACAATACTTGATTGGATAATGCCACCTGTTCATGAGGCATTCTTTTTACTTCTGACTAGTTACATAAGAAGTTTCTTATCTTGTTTTTCTTGCATTCTTTCTCATGAATCTTATTCTCTTGTATTTTTTCACTCAAAGTCAGGACTTAATTGCTCAAGGCTGAAGCCGCTTGCAGCTTCGGCTCTTAAAGGGCCAACACAAGTAGGCCTTAGCCTTTCTACTTGGATCCCTGCAGGCCCTGACCACATTCTTGTATTCCTCCCAGGTGGCTAGACACTTTTTCCACATTTCATATACTTTCCTCTTCCCTTTGAGCTCCTTGCTCATCCACGCAGTTTTCCTGCCACTCTTGCCTGATTTCTTTCTCTTAGTGATGTACCAGTCTTGGGCTTGGAGGAAGTGGTATTTGAATGTTAACGAACTCTCTTGGGCCCCCTTACCTTCCAACACTCTAGTCCATGCAATACCCCCAATTAGGTCCCTGAAGAGGTCGAAGTTGGTTCTCCTCAAGTCCAGGGTTGCAACCCTACTTATTGGCTTACATCTCCCATATGAGATGCTGAACTCTACCATCTCATGGTCACTGCAACCCAGGCTGCCCCCAACCTTCACATCCCCAACCAGCCCTTCCTTTTTAGTAAAAACAAGGTCCAGAAGCACACCTCTCCTTGTCGGCTCCTCCACCACCTGTGTCAGGAAGTTATCCTCTACGCATTACAGGAATCTCTTGGACTGAGTGTGCCTGGCCATGTTGCTTTTCCAACAAATATCAGGGTGATTGAAGTCCCCCATGAGGACCAGGGCCTGCCATCTTGAGGCTACTCTCAGCTGCCTGTAGAAGGCCTCATCCACCTCCTCATCCTGATCAGGTGGCCTATAGTAAACACCCACAACAATGTCACCTATGTTAGCCTGCCCCTTAATTTTCACCCATAAGCTCTCCACTCCTTCATCCTCCAACTCTAGGTGGAGCTGGATACATTCTAATTGTTCTCTCACATGACGGGCAACCCCACCACCCCCTCTTCCTAGCCTGTCTTTCCTAAAGAGGACATACCCATCCATGACAGTGTTCCAATGATATGAGCTGTCCCACCATGTCTCCATGATCGCAATGAGATCATGGTGCTGCGACTGCACACAGGTCTCTAGTTCCTCCTGTTTGTTTCCCATGCTGTGAGCATTGGTATACAAACACTTAAGAGAGGAGAAGGAAGTAGAGCATCCAGGTATCCCCAGGGAGGTGCAAGAGGACCTCCTGTAGTTGTGCACACCCTTGAGGTGACTGACCCTCTGGCTCCACTCATGGGAAGCAGCTAAGGCAGACTTGTCACTCTGACAGTTGGCCTGACCCATTCCCCAGTCTACTGCAACAGCTTCAGCATTGCTACTTTGGACCCCATCTCCCAAGCCATTCAGTTTAAAGCCCACCTTACTAGGTCAGCCAGCTTGCTGCCAAAGATGGCCCTGCCTTTTCTAGACAGGTGGTTCCCATCCCTCCCCAATAGATTATAATCTATATAGGAAGTCTAAGTATCATAAAAACCAAAACCCTTGCATTGACAACAGACACATAGCCAGGAGTTTATGTGCTTTATGCATTTATTTCTGGTCTTCCACTTTCCTCCAACAGGCAGAATAGAAGAGAAGATAACTTGGGCATCATTTTTTTTCTCTTGTCTACCCAGGGCTTTATAATCTCCCTTAATTCTTCCCATGTTGTGCCTTGCAGCATCATTGGTGCCCACATGAAAGACCAACAGCGGATAATGTTCTGGTTTTTTGACTAGTTGTGGCACCCTCAAAGCAACATCCTGGATCTTGGCTCCGAGGAGGCAACAGACCTCTTGAGACTCCCTGTCAGGCTGGCAGAGGGGACCTTCTGTACCCTTTAACAGGGAGTCCCCCATTACAAGCACCCGGCGTTTCTTTTTGTGATATACACTGCAGGCTGCTGGTGCAGTTACTTCTTGCAGACCTTGTTCCTGTGTTTTGAGGGGTTCAAGAGGTGTGAGAGCTTCAAACCTGTTTTTAGTGGTGATAATGGTGGGTGGGGGCTGAATGGTAATAATGCAGGAGATGTGAATCAGGCAAAGGATAGTTATAGTGCTGGAAGTATGGATGTTGTGGGAGCATCAGGAGGAAGTAGCTGTGGACAAGGGGAAAGATTTGTCAGTGCAGAAGGATTTAGTCCAATTGCAGAAAGAACCAGAGGGCAACATGGAGAGGGGGGAGAATTTTTACAAGCTCCCCTTCGACAGGCTGTGGGGAACAATGGTCCTGTGGCAGTTAAAGTGCCCTTTTCAATTACAGACCTCAGGGCTTGGAGAGACTGCTGGAATATATAGAGAGGATCCAGAGAGAATGGCAAAGGTGTTTGAAACTATAATTTGAACTCGGGATCCTGATTGGAATGATATACAAGTTATGTTAGACACTTTGTTAGATGATACTGAAAAAAGATGGTGTTAAATACTGCTCGAAAGCAGATAGAGGGGGCCCATGCTAGTGAGGACCTCCAAGGGACGGTAGATCAGAATTTTCCAATAATAGATCCAGGATGGGATCCTACTCAACCAGGACCCAGGGGACTTTTGACTAAATATCAGAAATGGGTGTTGTTTGGGGCGAGTCATGCTATGCCTAAAGCCATAAATTGATTTAAACTATATGAGGTTAAGCCAGAGTTGGACGAGTCCCTGGCTGCCTTTATGGAAAGATTAAGGTGATGGACAGGAAATATACTAATTTGGATCCCGAAAAACCAGAGAAGTGGTACAATTGGCATCTGTTTTTATGGGGGCAGTCAGCTCCAGATATAAGAAAAAGCTCCAAAAGTTGGAGGGAGGTTATTCGAGAGATTTGTGAAAAATGCTGTAAGTTGCATGGGTTGTTTTTAACAATAGGGAAAAGAGTAAGGAAGCAAGACAATCAAGAAGGCATAAAAAAAGAAATACCAGACTAATTGCTGCCTTAAGGGAAACACCTGGGGGTGGTTTTCAGGGTAGAGGCAGGGGGAGTGGTAGAGGAATAGGAAGAAGTTTCCCTGTTGGGATGAGACTGGGGGAACATGGGCACTGGAAGAAGGAATGCCCCCAGGCAGGAGGAGAAGGGGTTAATCAAATGGCCCTAGAAGAAGCCTGAAGGGGACAGGGGGAGACTTCCCCAGCAGAACCCTTGGTTACTTTAACGCTGGGGAATCAAGATGCAGATTTTCTTATTGACGCAGAAGCGACATACTTGGTATGAAATACCTGCCCAGTGAAACTTAGCAAAGAAAAAGTAAAAGTTGTTGGTGCCACAGGAACAACTGAAAAACAACCCTTTTTACAACCATTGAAATTTAAAGTAGGAAAACAATGGGAAGTGCATCATTTCTTGTACATTCCTGAGTGCCCTGTTCCCCTATTGGAATATTCCTGTTCCCCTATTCTTCGAGCCCCATGTTGGGCGCCAAAAAAAGGACTGTGGTGGTTTGGGTGGATTCATCCTTTTTGCTTGCAGCTTGCAGCCAAACACAGCCTGCTCTCTCACCCTCCCCCCTCCCTTGCCCAGGGAGTAGGGGAGAGAATTGGAAAGAAGGGCAAGGAGACTCACAGGTTGAGATAAAAACTATTTACTAATTAAAATGAAATGATAATGATAACAACAGTGATAACAGAATTATACAAATGAGTGATACACAGTGCTCACCGCCCACTGACTGATGCCCGGCCTGTGCCAGCTAATGATCCCGGAGGAGAGACAGTCCTAAAACCGAAACCCCGGAAGAGTGAGCCTGAGCGATCCCCCAGAGAAGTACCCCTGGAAGAGAAGTGCCCTGTCTTCCGGCCAGCCCTGGTTAATATACTGGTATGACGTGATATGATATGGAATATTTCATTGGCACATCCAAATGCCAGTTCTGGGCTTTGCTATTCACTACACTTCTCCCTCCCAGTCCTAATGCAGCTGTGAAGCAGCCAAACACGGTGGCCTTGAGCTCCATCAGCAACTCACAACACCAGCACTGTTATCAACATTCTTCTCATAATAAGTCTGAACTGAAACACTGTAACTAAAATAATTTTAAAAAATTAACTCTATCTTAGAAAAACCAGGACAAGGTCTCTGTCTTTTCCTCTGGCAATGAAGCTCTCTGTCTGTCTGTCCTTTGTTTAGGCCGATGGTCGTCTTTTGTTAGGTCAATGGCCTCTCCTCCAGGATCACCCTCATCTACTTCTTTTCAGGACAGTCCTTCCTCTCACAAATATGGATTCACAGAAACATTTCTCCAGTCCTCATGAGCCCAGCTTGGGGTGCGAGGTCTCCACCTTGGAGCCAGGGGAGCTTTTCGCTCTCACAAGGTGGCCCTTCCCCCATTACCAAATAAACGCCCCCTTCCCCCCTCACATAAAACCAACACACTACTATTTTTGAAAAAAAAAAAAAAAATATACACACACACAGACACATATATGCAAATATCATTTCCTTAGTTCATGGGTTGTCTTCTCAAAATATGTATTGAGTCAATTTTTTCAATAACTTCGGGTTCCATCCGTTGTATATATTCTTTTGAGGCAGAAACATGATGTGGACTTTGCACAGTTAATGGGAGCTGATGTCATTGGGTATTGTACAGTTAATGGAATAGATGGCATTAGGTACAGTAGAATGGTGTGTAGTCTCTGTTGTATGCTGTATCCAAGGTTTGTGGTTGGTGTAATCAGTAGAGTCCCTGTCCATGGTTGCTGATGTTGATCTTGAAGAAGTTGCTGAGCACCAATTATGGTCCAATCAGGGTTCATATCTTCTTAACCTGGGAAAATACTTAATATAGTACTGTTACTGTGACGCACAGCAACTATAATAATGATGATATGCAATTCATTGGCTAGTTTCACCTAAAATCAAGTCTCCCTGAGGTACATATTCAAACTTCTCCATCTTTCTGCATTATCCACCAGGTATATCCAGATCCTTGAGCAAAAGTAATCCCACAAATGGGTTTACCTTTACCCGAGGCAGGAATAACCCAGAGAGTTTTCTCAAGCAAATTCTTAATGTGCACTACAGGGACTTCGTCCCCTTCCACAGTACGTAAAAGTTTTGATTGGGCAGGGCCAGCTGAATTGGCTGATCTTCTCATGTTGACTAACCAGGCGGCTTTTGCTACATTTGTGTCCCAGTGTTTGAAAGTTCCATCACCCATTGCTTTTAGTGTAGTTTTTAACAGTCCATTGCATCGTTCGACTTTCCCAGAGGCTGGTGCATGATAGGGGATGTTTTACACCCACTCAATGCCATGTTCTTTGGGCCAATTGTCTATTACATTATTTCGGAAATGAGTTCCATTATCTGAGTCATTTCTGTCTGGAGTGCGGTGTTGCCACAAGACTTGCTTTTCAAGACCCAGAATAGTGTTCCGGGCAGTGGCATGGGTCACAGCATATGTTTCCAACCATCCATTGTTTGCTTCCACAATTGTGAGCACACAGCACTTACCATTACGGGATTGTGGGAGTGTAATATAATCTATCTGCCAGGCCTCTCCATATTTTTATTTTAACCATCGTCCTCCCTATCAGACAGGTTTCAAACTCTTGGCTTGCTTGATCGCAGCACGTGTTTCACATTTACAAATAACTTGTGCAATAATGTCCATGGTTAAGTCCACCCCTTGATCACGAGCCCATCTATATGTTACATCTCTTCCTTGATGGCCTGAGGCATCATGGCCCCAGCAAGCTAAACATTTTTCACCCTTCTGTTGCCAGTCCAGGTCTACTTGAGATACTTTGATCTTAGCAGCCTTATCTACCTATTGATTGTTTCTATGTTCTTCAGTAGCTTGATCCGTTGGCACTTTGTATCTATGTGACGTACTTTTACAGTTAGCTTTTCTAGTCGAGCAGCAATGTCTTGCCATAATTCAGCAGCCCAGATGGGTTTGCCTCTGCACTGCCAGTTGTTCTCTTTCCATTGTTGTAGCCACCCCCACAAGGCATTTGCCACCATCCATGAGTCAGTATAGAGGTAGAGCTCTGACCATTTCCCAGAAGGTTGTAATCAGTGGCGCAATCTCAGCAATGTGTAAGGCCAGTTGGATGGACCCGACAGACTACTATCCACTGCTGATCTTCCAGACAGGTGGGGAAGAAGCTGCATCCCATAGTCTGAGAGGTATGAAGAAAGATTTCAAGGCCTTGGGACAACTGCTAAAAGGGTCTGGGGGTCAAGTGATTTTCTCTTCCCTCCTTCCACTTTCGGGTGCTGATGTGCAATGGAATGTCAGAATTAAGGCCTTAAATGACTGGCTCCAGGACTGGTGCTACAGGCAGGGCTTTGGGTTCTTTGATAATGGCTGGTTTCATAGGACACCAGTCCAGACAGTGATACGTGGGGAAGGCCTATCCCGCAGGGGCAAAAAGAGGCTGGGGCAGGAATTGGCAGGGCTTATTTGGAGAGCTTTAAACTAGATTGGAAGGGGGAAGGGGTTACAGTTGGGCTCGTGCCAGTGCGGCAGCAGTCTAGTATTGATGAAGACCGGAAGGCCTCCCACCTCCCTAGGCTCAAATTGGTGTACTCGGCTCTCTCCCTGAAATGCCTGTACACCAATGCACGCAGCGTGGGGAATAAACAGGAGGAGTTAGAAACCCATGTTCAGTTAGGGGATTATGATCTGGTGGCAATTACAGAGACATGGTGGGATAGTTCACATGACTGGAATGTGGCCATGGATGGCTATGTCCTTCTCAGGAAAGACAGGCCAGCAAGGAGAGGTGGTGGAGTTGCTCTTTACGTGAGAGAGCAACTGCAGTGTATTGAGATCTGTCCAGGGGCAGATGAGGAGCGAGTTGAGAGTCTGTGGGTGAAAATTAAAGGGCAGAATGGTATGGGTGATACTGTTGTGGGTGTCTATTACAGGCCACCAGATCAGGGTGAGGAAGTTGATGAGGCCTTCTACAGGCAGCTGAGAGCAGCCTCGCAATCACAGGCCCTGGTTGTTGTGGGGGATTTTAACTACCCTGATGTTTGCTGGAGGGACTATTCAGCCAGCCACCCACAGTCCAGGAGGTTCCTCCAGTGCATCGATGATAACTTCCTGATGCAAATGGTGGATGAACCAACTAGGAAGGGAGTGATGCTAAATCTCATCCTCATTAACAAGGAGGGTCTGGTTGAAGCGGTAAAGGTTGAGGACTGCCTGGGCTGCAGGGACCATGAGATGGTGAAGTTCAGGATCTCATGTGGCAGGAACAGGATTCCAAGCAGAATTGCAACCCTGGACTTCAGGAGGGCCAACTTTGGCCTTTTCAAGCAATTGCTAGGGGAAATCCCATGGGAAAGGGTACTTGAAGGCAAAGGGGCCCAAGATAGCTGGTTAACATTCAGGGACTGCTTCTTCCAAGCTCAAGATCAAAGAATCCTGACACGTAGGAAGTCAAGGAAGGGAGCCAGGAGACCTGCTTGGTTAAACAGGGAACTGCTGGGCAAACTCAAGTGGAAGAGGAGAGTTTACAGATCATGGAAGGAGGGGCTGGCCACTTGGGAAGAATATAAGGCTGTTATCAGAGGATGTAGGGAGGCAACTAGGAAAGCTAAGGCCTCCTTAGAATTAAACCTTGCCAGACGGGTCAAGGATAACAGGAAGAGCTTCTTCAAATACATGGCAGAAAAAACTAACACTAGAGGCAATGTAGGCCCACTGATGAATGAGGTGGGTGCCCTGGTGACAGAAGATACAGAGAAGGCAGAGTTACTGAATGCCTTCTTTGTCTCCATCTACTCTGCTGGAAGCTGTCCTGAGGAGCCCCGGAACCCTGAGGCCCCGGAGGAAGTCTGGACAATAGAGGAGTTTGCCTTGGTTGATGAGGACTGGGTCAGGGACCAATTAAGCAATCTGGACATCCATAAATCTATGGGTCCAGATGGGATGCACCCACGGGTGTTGAGGGAGCTGGCTGAAGTCATTGCTAGGCCACTCTCCATCATCTTTGCTAAGTCGTGGGGAACGGGAGAGGTGCCTGAGGACTGGAGGAAAGCAAATGTCACTCCAATCTTCAAAAAGGGCAAGAAGGAGGACCCGGGTAACTACAGACCAGTCAGCTTCACCTCCATCCCTGGGAAGGTGATGGAACGGCTTATCCTTGGTGCCATCTCAAGGCATATCAAGGATAAGAGGGTCATTAGGGGCAGTCAACATGGCTTCACCTAGGGAAAGTCGTGCTTGACCTACCTTCTAGACTTTTATGCAGACACAACCAGGTAGCTAGATGATGGTAGAGCAGTGGATGTGGTCTATCTTGATTTCAGTAAATCATTTGTCACGGTCTCCCACAGCATCCTTGCTGCCAAATTGAGGAAGTGTGGATTAGATGATCAGGAAGTGAGATGGACTGTTAACTGGCTGGTGGGAAGAAGCCAGAGAGTGGTGGTCAATGGGGCAGAGTCTAGTTGGAGACCTGTGTCTAGTGGAGTCCCTCAAGGGTCAGTACTAGGACCAGTATTATTCAATATATTCATCAATGATCTGGATGAGGGAATAGAGTGCACTGTCAGCAAGTTTGCTGATGACACAGTGCTGGGAGGAGTGGCTGACACGCCAGAAGGATGTGCTGCCATCCAGAGAGACCTGGACAGGCTGGAGAGCTGGGCAGAGAAAAACTTAATGAAATATAATAAGGGCAAGTGTAGGGTGTTGCACCTGGGCAGGAACAACCCCAGGTTCCAGTATAGGTTGGGAGATGATCTACTAGAGAGCAGTGTAGGGGAAAGGGATCTGGGAATCCTGGTGGACAGCAGGATGACCATGAGCCAGCACTGTGCCCTTTTGGCCAGGAAGGCAAATGGCATCCTGGGGTGCATTAGAAGGGGTGTGGTTAGTAGGTCAAGAGAGGTTCTCCTCCCCCTCTACTCTGCCCTGGTGAGGCCGCATCTGGAATATTGTGTCCATTTCTGGGCCCCACTGTTCAAGAAGGACAGGAAACTGCTTGAGAGAGTCCAGTGCAGAGCCACCAAGATGATTAAGGGAGTGGAGCATCTCCCTTGTGAGGAAAGGCTGAGGGAGCTGGGTCTCTTTAGCTTGGAGAAGAGGAGGCTGAGGGGGGGACCTTATTAATTTATATAAATATGTAAAGGGCAATTGTCAGGAGGATGGAGCCAGGCTCTTCACAGTGATGTCCAATGATAGGACAAGGGGCAGAGGGTGTAAGCTGGAACACAGGAGGTTCTGCTTAAACTTGAGAAGAAACTTCTTTATGGTGAGGGTGACAGAGCACTGGAACAGGCTGCCCAGAGAGGTTGTAGAGTCTCCTTCTATGGAAACATTCAAGACCCGCCTGGACGCCTTCCTGTGTAATCTCATTTAGGTGTTCCTGCTCTGGCAGGGGCATTGGACTAGATGATCTTTTGAGGTCCCTTCCAATCCCTAACATTCTGTGATTCTGTGACTCCACACAGCAGCTTTCCACTGCTGATGTCTTCCTAAAATAGGATAGGGCCCATAAGTAAACAGAGCATACTGTTTTTCATTATCTTGTAGTTCATAGAATCATAGAATGGTTTGGGTTGGAAGGGACCTTAAAGATCATCTAGTTCCAACCCCTCTGCAATGAGCAGGGACACCTTCCACTAGACCAGGTTGCTCAAAGCCTCATCCAACCTGGCCTTAAACACTTCCAAGGAGGGGGCATCCACAGCTTCCTTGGACAACCTGTACCAGTGTCTCACCACCCTCACAGTGAAGAATTTCTTCCTAATATCCAATCTAAACCTACCCTCTGTCAGCTTAAATCCATTTTCCCTTGTCCTGTCATTAAATGCCCTTACAAAAAAATGCCTCCCCAGCTTTCTTGTAGCCCCCTTCAGGTACTGGAAGGTCACTATAAGCTCTCCCCGGAGCCTTATCTTTTCCAGGCTGAACAGCCTCAACTCTCTCAGCCTGTCCTCATAGGAGAGGTGCTCCAGCCCTTGGATCATCCTCGTGGCCCTCCTCTGGGATCGTTCTAACAGGTCCATGTCTTTCTTGTGTTGGGGGCTCCAGAACTGGACACAGTACTCCAAGTGAGGCCTCATGAGAGCGGAGTAGAGGGGGAGAATCACCTCCCTCAACCTCCTGGCCACTCTTCTCTTGATGCAGCCCAGGATACAGTTGGCCTTCTAGGCTGCAAGCGCACATTGCTGGCTCATGTTCAGATTCTCGTCTACCACCACTCCCAAGTACTTCTCTTCAGAGCTGGCTTCAAGCCACTCATCGCCCAGCCTGCATTTGTGCTTAGGATTACCTTGACCCAGGTGCAGGACCTTGCATTTGGCCTTGTTGATCTTCATGAGATTAGCACAGGCCCACCTCTCAAGCCTGTCAAGGTCCCTCTGGATGGCATCCCATCCCTCCAGCTTGTCAACCGCACCAGTCAGCTTGGTATCGTTGGCAAACTTGCTGAGGGTGCACTCAATCCGACTGCCCATGTCACTGACAAAGATGTTGAAGGGCACCAGTCCCAGTGCCGACCCTTGAGGGACACCACTTGTCACCGGTTTCCACTTGGACTTTGAGCTGTTGACCACAACTCTTTGAGTGCGACCATCCAGTCAGTTCCTCATCCACCGAGTCGTCCATCCATCAAACCCCCATGTTTCCAATTTAGAGACAATTTTTTCACAATTCCAGGTAGATGACATCGTTTGCTTTAGACTTGTCAACCAATGTTGTAACCCCGTCATAAAAGGCCACCAAATTGGTTAGGCACTGTACAATAGTTCATTACACAGTGGAGCCTCATCAGCATGCGTCACCTCCTCCTCAGGTGACATTCCAAAAGCTTTGCTTTCTGGCCAGTTCGTGATCACTTCCAGAATTCTTGGGTGACCAGAGCTTCCTATCCGAGCCTGCTGTGTGATCAATGCAACTCACTCACTCCCTGTGGCATGTTGTGTAGTGTGTAGAAGGAATGTTCCCTTTGAACATCCTGCCCAGTATGAGCAATCGGGGTGCCAGGATGAGATGTGCTTCGGTACCTATCACTTCTGAAGCAGTTCAAACTCCCTCATATGCTGCCAATATCTCTTTTTTAGTTGGAGTACATTGGGCGTCTGATCCTCTGTATCCTTGAGTCCAAAACCATAGGGGTCAGCCTTGAGTCTCCCCTGGTGCTTTCTGTAAGATGGGCCATTCTCCCCAGCTGTGGTGTAGAGCACATTTATTAACATCTTGTCCTGCCCAGACTGACCCAAGGGCTACTGCATGGACTATCTCTTGTTAAATTTGCTCAAAGGCCTGCCGCTGCTCAGGACCCCATCTAAAGTCATTCTTCTTCCGAGTCACTTGATAGAGAGGGCTCACAGTCTTACTGTAATTTGGAATATGTATCCCTCAGAAACCCACAATGCCTTAGAAAGCTTATGTTTCCTCTTTACTAGTTGATGGAGACATAGTGGTTATTTCGTTGATCACATTCACTGGGATGTGACAATGCCCATCTTGCCATTTTATTCCTTAAAACTGGATCTCCTGTGCAGGTCCCTTGACTTTGCTTCGTTTTATGGCAAAACCAGCATTCAGAAGGATTTGGGTTATTTTCTTTCTCAAAAACTTCTTCTGCTTTGTTGCCCCATACAATGATGTCTTCAATGTACTGCAGGTGTTCAGGACCTTTACCTTGTTCCAGTACAGTCTGGATAAGTCCATGGCAAATGGTGGGGTTGTATTTCGACTCCTGGGGTAGTCAGTTGCTTGAATCCCCCTGTTAATCCAGAGGTACAGATGGGCTCTACACCACTATGGCTTGATGGCATTAAGGTACATTGTGCACCAGTGTCCACTAGAGCTTTATACTCTTATGGGTCTGATGTGCCAGGCCATCAAATCCACACAGTCCAATAAATCCAGTTATCCCTTTCCTCCACCTGGCTGGAGGCAAGGCACCTCTAATCCTGATCATGATATTTGCCACTCACTTCTTGTAAATATGAGACAGAAGTCCCTTCAAGAAAATCAGAAATGAGATCAGCCCTCTCACTCTGTCTAGAGAGCTGCCCACTGGAGACTGGAGCAGCATATTTACTGGAAGGATCCCCTTTTGTGATTGTTTTTCCCTGAAACTCATGTACCCGTGCCCCTAGGATTGAGGTAGGTTTTCCATCTCGCCTCCTCTCCATGGTCACGCAAGTAAAACCACAGGGTACTTTGTGGAGTGTATCCTCTATATCCTCTCTCTTGAGCAGAAGGACGCTGGATCCTGATAGCTGAGATTCTGGTCCTTACAGGTGGGAAACTGGACATATCCTCTTTGAGTTTCTGGACTTCCCAGGACAGTTTTTCCACAGCTGAGACGCAGGCCCATACAGAGGCCAATAGGCTTCCTTCGTATTCCTGAAGTTGACCAGCTAACTCATCCACCATTCGTCTCTCATCTTCTCTCCAGGACATTACTGCCAATGAGTTGGCATATGATGATGGTGAACTCTGTAAAAACTTCTGCCACATGTATCGTGTGCATTGGACTTCATCTGGGTCTATGGGTAACTGTTAATTATCTGGATATTAATCACCTCCAGCACAGCTAATTCCCTCAAATACTGGATACCTTTCTCCATGGTGGTCCACTTAGCTGGGTGACATGTCACCTTGTCTTTGAGGGCATATCTTTCCCTCACACCTGACAGAAGTTGCCTCCAGAGGCTGAGGGTTTGTGTCTTTCTCCCAATTGCCTTGTCAATGCCATCTTCCATAAACAGAGATCCCAGCTGCCTGGCTTCCCTGACCTCCAATTCCCAGTTACTGGCCCTGGTATCCCAGCATCAGAGAAGCCAGGTAACAATGTGCTCACCCAGATGGCGGCTGAAGTCTTTATGCAGATCTCACAGCTCACCTAGGGACAGGGATCGGGTGATTATCTCTGGTTCTGTGTCTTCCTCCTGTTCTCACGATGGCCCTGGTTCACTTTCCTCCTTTGCCGAGCGAGCTGACTTTTTTGTGTATTTCTTTTTCTGTACAGGAGCAACTGATACTGGCATGGATTGATCCTCTTGTTTGGGTGCAGTAGCAGTATCTGTCGTGGGGGTTGAAGTAGTTGCCGTGCTTGTTACAGGAGCTGGACTATCTGCAATATTTGTTGTTTTGCTGCCAAATCCAGAGACCTTCCCTTCCCCTTGAGGATACTGAGTAGTGTTGAATAGGATGCGATAGGCATGGGCCAGGCCCCAGCACGTTACAATGATCTGTGTCTCTCTGGAATTGCCAGGGTGACAACACACTCTTTCCAAATATTTTACTAATTCTTCAGGATTCTGCACTTGTTGGGGTGTGAATTTCCAAAACTTTGGAGGTGCTCACTGTCCCAGGTGCTTGCCCATACTATCCCACATACCCTGCCACTCATAACTATCCCCTGGGGCACACCTCTGGATCATATTCCTAAATAGTTGTTTAACCCACAACAGGAGCTGAAACACATTAAAGAGACCCAGCAATAGAAACATGATGGTTAGAGCATCCCAAGGATATTCAAAATTCTCAATGAATGAGGAAAAGGAGGTAAAGGATGGGGGAAATCATCCCCATCCCCCTCTGTCTTCCCTGTAGCCTGGGTGCGATTACTAACACGTTCCGACAGGGGGCGCTGGGGATATCATGATGACAACACCGCGAACAAAGAGGCACCCAACCACATGGCCAGTGATGTTACAATATCGTAAACTGAGACCACACAGTACAGCAGAATCGGAATCCTGAGCCCTCTCCCAGCCTTGATAAACAGCAGCAGAGGGAATATATACTGCCCATAAAGCTTTACATAGCACAGCCAGGTGATCAAATGAAACAACATCGTGACCAAGGACTATTTAACTACTATATTAAATATGTATATAAAAGATTGCTTTAACACGCTCTGGTCAGGTCTGCTGTTATCTCAACCCTTTTGCCCCATGTTGGGCGCCAAAAGATTGACAAGG
Source organism: Caprimulgus europaeus (assembly GCA_907165065.1). The sequence goes on from OU015537.1 coordinate 11,656,315, forward strand.
AAGGATCGCTCCCTGCCCCACCCGTCACCCTCCAGTGGTATTGGGAGGAGAAAATATAAATGAACGGGGCTCACGGGTTGAGACACGAGCAGTTTACTGGAATAGTAAGGGAGGAAAAACACCAAACAACAAGAACAGCACTAATGAGAGAATATAGACGTGGTAAATGGAAAGGAATGAAACAGCTCACCACCTGACCGGCTCGCAAACTACGGTACACAGCAGCCCTAAAGGGAGAGCGAGTCCTGCTGATCACTCCTTGGCTCTCCAGCTGACGAATCAGTTTATGGATAGGAATTATGGAGTCTGTTGTTGTGATATTGCTGCCAGTGCATTGTTGTGGTAGTGATGGGAACTTATTGGTTGTCAACCCTCAGCAATCCCACAATACAAGGGTCCTCTGAGAGACTGGGCAGAGCAGACAGCTGCTTGATTTCCTCTGTCTCCAAGGCAGCTATGCCAAAAGCCCATCGGTACACTCTTGGGTCCTTGAAATACCCTCTCCTGAGGTAATATGTGCCGAGAATGCATGGAGCATCTGGGCCAGTCACAATGGGATACTTTTGTCATTTCCTCCAAGTTAGGCTTATTTCAACATCGAGTACAGTCAGCTGTTGAGACCCTCCCCCCCGCACCCGTCACTTCAGAAATATAAATGGATTCTGTCCCTTTAAAGTCTGATGGCATCAGGGTGCATTGGGCACCAGTGTCCACTAGAGCTTTGTACTGCTGGGGGTCAGATGTGCCAGGCCACCGAATCCACACAGTCCAGTAAACATGGTTGTCGCTTTCCTCCACCTGGTTGGAGGCAGGGCCCCTCTAGTTCTGGGTATCATATTCATTGTCGATGAATGAGTTAGTGTGATATCTGTGAGCTTCAGTCTCAACATGATTGGCCACTTCTTGTGAATATGAATCAAAATTCTTCTCATAGGATTGGGTGTAAATTCGACCCTTCTATTCTGTTTGAGGAACGGGATAAAGATTGGATTCCGACAAAGATTGGCCAGGCTCAGTCAGCAGATGGTGAGCAATAGCACTGGGTATCATTCTTTTGTATATTTTGTTACTGTTATCATTATAACTACTATTTTAATATTAGTATTATTTTAAGTTTTCTTTCTATTATTAAACTATTCTTATCTCAACCTACAAGCCTCCTTACCCTTGCCCCTTAATCCTCTCCCCTATCCCCTGGGGGTACGGGGGGGGAGTGGGTGAACAGCTGTATTGGCTGCTAGCCAAGGTCTAGCCCAATGAAACTAACACAGTCAACAAAACATGTCACTTCCAGTGACAAAAATGCAAACATTGGTATGTTATCTGTCTCATAACAAATTCCAGGCTGAAAGCAAAACATAGCACTATTCTAGCTACTAAAAAGAAACCCAGTTCTGTTCCAGGTAAAAACTAAGACAGCCTGACAGACCTATCAAAACCATTTGAACTATTTGTGCACAAAAGACACCATCTGGCACTGGGGGTGCCAACCCACAGACTAGGGGAATGGAAAAGACCTGTGAGACATCTTTCCAAACAATTGGACAATGTGAGTAAAGGATGCCTACAAGCTGTGGCTGCAGCAGCTCTCTTGATACAAAAGGCTCAAAAGCTCAAAATGGGACAAAAATTGTTATGTTCCTCATATGGTCATATCGGTATTGGAGCAAAAATTGGGACGTTGGTTATCCCCCAGCAGAATGCTCAAGTACCAGGTTGTCCTCCTGGAACAGGACGATGTGAGACTTAAGACAACCACTGCGATAAACCCTGCTATTTTCCTCCAGCCCAAAATGGAGGACCAGGAATCCTTAGAGCCTGACTGCCAACCATAGCACAGGTGTGTGCCAGTCACACCACAGGTGTGAACCACTCACTGACCCAGATCTGGAGTTGTGCACAGACAGAAGTAGTTTTGTACATGAGGGGAACAGGATGACTGGAAGAGGATGCTGTTACCACCACTGATGAGGTAATTGAAGCTGAAGGGTTGCCTGTAAGTACATCAGCACAAAAAGCAAAATTAATACCCTTTGGAGAGCTCTTGAAATATCTCTAGGAAAGAAGGTAAATATATAGACTGATTTTAAATATGCCTTTGGAGTGGTGCATGCTCATGGAGCAATTTGGAAGGAAGGGGGTTGTTATCCTCACAAAGATCACCCATAAAGCATTAAGAAGAAATTGGAAAGTTTCTATAAACAGTGCAGAAACCCGAGAAAGTGGTAATAATGCATTGTAAGGCTCACCAGTTTGGAAATACTGCAGCCCATGTAGGTAACAGATTGGCAGACAAAACAGCAAAAGAGGTGGCAGAGAAGGGCATCCTGGCTCTAATACCTGTAAAGAAGTTAGAACTGACATCTGAGGCACCAAATTATAGCAAAGCAGATAAAAAATTGTCCCTAGTATTAAAGGTAACTGAAAATGAGGGTGGGTGATTGACGTCCCTTGAGTGTCAAATTATCATTCCACCACAATCGATGATTAAAATAGTTGAAGAAAAACACAAAGAAACACATTAGGGAATAGAAGCTATGCTTAACAGTCTGAGGACACAGGTACTTAGTGTCAGAATGACTAAAATTGTCAAGATGGTAACAGAAAAATGTGTAGTGTGTTTGAAAAACAATCCAGTAAAAAGAAAAAGACCCCCACTAGGTATGACAGAACACTCGTGGTGATTACTGGCAAATAGATTTTTCTGAACTGACGAGACAAAATGGCTAGTGATACCTTTTGGTACTGGTTGATACTTTCTTGGGATGAACAGAAGCCTTTCCCTGTCACAGCAACAAAATTAAAGAAGTTGTTAAGTGTTTACTAAAGGAGACATTATCCAGGTTCAGGGTACCAATGGGAATGTAATCAAATAGGCGCCCTCACTTTGTAGCAGAAATTTTAAAGCAAATCAGTACAGTTCTGGGAATAAAATGGGACCTACATACCTCTTGGAGACCACAGTCTAGTGGGAAGGTGGAAAGATAGAATCACATCTTTAAGAGACAGGTTAGCAAAATCTGCCAGGAAACCTCAATGAAGTGGCCACAGGCACTTCCATTGGTACTTCTTAGAGTTAGGATACAACCACGGTCTAATAAAAGGATTAGTCCTTATGTGATTGTATATGGAAAACCCTACCAAGTGCCTGTGTTTCCAGGGGATATCTCTATAAAAGGAGAAAATTATCTAAAGACATATTTGATCTCTTTAGGAAAAGTCATTGCAGAATCACGAAGACATATTGTCCTGATTGAACCCCTTTCTTTAGACACCACCTGCTCATTCTGCTCAATCAACCTGGAGATTTTCTATATATAAACCTTGGGGCTCAGAACCCTTACAAGAAAAACAGAAAGGACCTCTACAATTTCTTCTAACTACATACAATGCTGTTAAAGTGCAAGGATTAGAACCTTGGATTCACTATAGCAAATTAAAGAAAGTACCACCAGAAGTATGGAAGTCTAAAAATATTGGACCTTTAAAGTTAAGATTTTATAAGGAAACTTAATGTATTGTACTTGGGAAAATAATTGTGGGAAACTTATTGTTTTAGGATTTCTGTTAGGTATCCTTTCAGGAGGAATTATCACATTATTTGTTATATGGTTTAGATTGTTTTATTTTTTTTTTACATTTTAAGCAACAATTTAAAAGAGAAGAACTAGAGCTATGAAAAATAAGCCAAATTGTAACTCAAATACTCATTTTTAATCTGTTAATACAATCATTGGAAAATAATTTAATATTGCAATTGATCCAAGGATTTGCAAAGATACAAAATTTAACATCTGTCATGGAATGTCTTCCAATTCCAAAATCAGCTAAAGATCCATTTGCATGAGGGATACTTACCATGGATTTGACAGTAGCATGGGAAAAAAATGTGGAAAGGAAATACTAATAGATTAGGTTGGATTGGACCAGAGGGGAATTATTCTTTAAATTTTGAAAAACAGAATCATTACATTTCAAAATGTAACATTACTAAACCTGCTAACATTACTAAACCCATGGGCAAAAGAATTAACATCTAGAAATATGTGTACCAATACTCCTTGTGGCTGCCAAGTTCCAAAACCATGGCAACAAACTCAAAAAGAATTATGGGACCACATTCAAAAAATAGGATGGTGTTTAGAATTTATTGGAACACCTGGACCTTTAAAGGATCCTCCTAGAATAAAAGTAATTTATGACAACATAGAGCAGGCCAGGAAAAAAGAAAAAATTAAACACCTCAAATGGAATTGCACAAAGGTATACAATTGCAGTTCCTCGGATTCAACGGCCCGATCCAGTAGCTAAAGCTCTGAGGTGGGGATGTCCCTGCAGAAATTATAGTAATCCTTTGAATGACACTTGGTCCCATTTGAATAACAGAAGAACTTGGCCAAGGGAACTAAGGTATGATGGGTATTAGAATCTATATTCTTACCAGGAATATAAAAACTAATTTATCCTCCATAATCTCTCTGTGCAAGTAGAGATTTTATCAAATGCTGCTCAAGTAGGATTGTCTGAACTGAATAGCGAAATTCAGGCAACTAATAAAATGACACTACAAGTAGGTTACCACTGGATCTTTTGTTAATTAAAGAACATGGAGTATGTGGATATTTAGGACTATTAAATGATTCCTGTTGTGTCCATTGAAACAAAGAAATTTACTCAATAGCCAATGTGACTATTAAGCAGGTATTCTTTATTACAGCTCTGAGGTCGCACCGGGATTTTTCCATATGTGCTCCCACTTAGCACTGAGTTTAGCAAGTATTTATTTACAAAAGTATTATATATTCATAGTTTTTCCCTGAAATCACTATCATAACTACACCCATTCCCAGAACTAATTACATAGCTACTTACTGGTTTATTATGCGGCCTCTTTGCACAAAAGTGAGTACCCCTATCTGAGGAAATTGCTGCGGGTACTCTAAATCATGGTATTTTTTAATTTAATAGATTATTTATTACTTCCCTGGCTTTATATATTCTGCAGGGAAATGCTTCTGGCCAACCTGAAAAGGTATATGTTAATACCAACAAATATCTATACCCCACCTTTCTGGGAAGTTCAGAAAAATCTATTTGCCATTGTTGCCCCAGACTGTTACCTTTTCTTATCACTCCAATCTGAATTCTGTTTGACGTATTTGAGTTATTCTTTCGACAAATTTCACATCTTTGGGTTGTTTGCTTCACAGTAGCTTATAAACTTTGGCTTACTAATTTCTGATTTAACTGCTTATATAGGGCATCTGCACCCCAATGGGTTTTTCCATGTTCATCTAGAACTAATTTCCATAATATACTAGAAGGAACTATTATCCACCCATCTGGAACATAAAACCACCCATCGTCCTTTTGACTCCCTTCCAAATCATCAATTAACTTTTTATCTTCCTTTGTATATCTATTAGATTCAATATCAGATACTGGAATTTGAAGTTTACCATCCGGAATCAGGGCTGCTGTTACCTTACCTTTCTCTGCAGCCCTCTTCGTTTCTGAATCTGCCAATTTATTACCAATCTCTGGATCAGTGTTGCCTCTTTAGTGCCCTTTACAGTGCATAATAGCTACTTTTTCTGGAAGATTTACAGCTTCCAATAGCTTTAAGATTGCTTTCGCATGTTTAATGTGCTTCCCCTGGGCAGTAAGGAGTCCTCTTTCTTTCCAGATAGCACCATGGGCATGCACGATTCCAAAAGCATACTTGGAATCCATACAATGATTGACTGTCTTTAATTTAGCTAGTTCTAACAATCGATTAGAGCAACAATTTTGGCTTTCTTGTCTGATGTTCCTGGAGGTAATGGTTTAGCTTCAATTACCTCTCTGGTGGTGGTCATGGCGTACCCGGCTTGGCATTCTCCATGTTTCACGAAACTACTCACATCTGTATACCAAGAATCCTCAGCATCAGGCAGCGATTCTTCCTTTAGGTCGAGACAACTGGAATACACTGCCTCCATCGTCTTCAAACAGTCGTGGACCACAGTCTCTGAGGTTGCCCCACTGAGGAAAGAAGCTGGATTCACAATGTTAGTGGTGACTATGATCACATCATCTTGTTCCACTAATATTGCTTGGTATTTCAGGAATCTGGAGAAGGAGACCCAATGTCCTCCTTTCTGCTCTAGTACAACCAAAACTGTATGAGATACCATCACTGTCATTTTCTGGCCCATTGTGAACTTACGTGCTTCTTGTGTATTCAGGACCACAGCAGCTACTGCCTGCAAACATCCAGGCCATCTGTGATAGTTTCACTGGGCTAGCCCTTGGCTAACAGCCAACACAGCTGTTCACCCACTTCCCCCCCAACCCCAGGGGATAGGGGAGAGGATTTGGGGCAAGGATAAGGAGGCTTTTAGGTTGAGATAAGAACAGTTTAATAATAGAAAGAAAAATTAAATTAATACTAATATTAAAATAGTAGTGATAATGATAACAGCAACAAAATATACAAAAGAATGATACCCAGTGCTATTTCTCACCATCCGCTGACCGAGCCCGGCCTGTTCCCAGATAACGATACTGGAGGAGCAACAATCCCGAACCAAAACCTCAATCCCGGAAGAGGGAGAGCCTGAGCAAAAGCGAGAGAGAGCTAAAAGAGGAAGAGACCCTCACTAATATACTGGACATGACATGATATGATATGGAATATTATATTGGCATATCTAAATGTCAATTTAGCTTATTAATTTAAATATTCTTCACCTCCCTTAAATCTTGTGTTTGTGGACTAACAGAACACAAAGTCCTTCACTTCCAGTGACAAAAATGCAAACACTGGTATGTTGTCAGTGCCTCTCTCATAACAAGTCCCAGGCTGAAAAGCAAAACACAGCACTATTCTAGCTACTGAAAAAGAAACCCAGCTCTGTTCCAGCTAAAAACCAAGACAATATCCACACCTTATTCCATACTATTTATGTCATGCTCAGGTTTTCATACTTCCTAATGGATTTAGATTAATTACTACACTTTTTTTTTAAAGACTATATATATATACACACACGTATATATGTACAAATATCATACCCTTAGTTCATGGATTGTCTCATCAATATATATATAGAGTTCATTTAATCCATAACTTCAGGTTCCACCCATTGTAATAGTCTTATGAGGATAAAACATGATGTGGACTTGTGTAGCTAATGGGAGCTGATATCATCAGGTATTGTACAGTTAATGGAATTGATATCATCAGGTGTAATAGGAGGGTAGTATATAGTCTCTGTTGTATGCTGTATCTGGAGTTCGTGGTTGGTGTAATCGGTAGAGTCCCTGCCCAAGGTTGCTGACGTTGATATTGAAGAAGTCATTGAGCACCAATTCTTGTCCAATCAGGGTTCACACTTTGTTAATCTTGGAAAATACTTAATATAAAACTGTTACTGTGATGCATAACAATTATAATAATGATGATATGCCATTCATTGGCTAGTTTCACCTAAAATCAAGTTTCCCTGAGGTACACCTTCAAACTTCTCCATCTTTCTGCATCACCCACCAGGTACATCCAGGTCCTTGAGCAAAAGTAATCCCACAAATGGGCTTACTTTTACTCGAGGCAGGAGTAACCAAACTGTTTTCCCAATAAATTTCTTAATATGCACTAAAGGGACTTTGTCCCCTTCCACAGTATGTAGAAATTTTGATTGGGGAGGGCCAGCTGGATTGGCAGATCCTCTAGTATTTACTAAACAGGTGGCTTTTGCTAAGTGTGTATCCCAGTGTTTGAAAGTTCCACCACCCATTGCTTTGAGTGTGATTTTTACCAGCCCATTGCATTGTTCAACTTTCCCAGAGGTTGGTGCATGATAGGGAATGTGGTACACCCACTCAGTGCCATGTTCTTTGGCCCAAATATCTATGAGATTGTTTCAGAAATGGGTCCTGTTGTCTTACTCATTTATGTCTGGAGTGCTATGTGGCCACAAAACTTGCCTTTCAAGACCCAGAATAGTGTTCTGGGCAATGGCATGGGGCACAGCATATGTTTCGAACCATCCATTGTTTGCTTCCACCATTGCGAGCACATAGTACTTACCATTATGGGTTTGTGGGAGTGTAATATAATCAATCTGCCAGGCCTCCCATATTTATATTTTAACCATCATCCTCCATACCAGAGAGGTTTCAAACTCTTGGCTTGCTTAATGCAGCACGTTTCACATTCATGAATGACTTTTGCAATAATGTCCATGGTTAAGTCCACCCCTCGCTCATGAGCCCATCTATATGTTGCATCTCGTCCTTGGTGACCTGAGGCATCATGGGCACAGCTGGCTAAAAGTTTCCCCCTTTCTCTTGCCAGTCCAAATCTACTTGAGAAACTTAGATCTTAGCAGCCTTATCTACCTGTTGGTTGTTTCGATGTTCTTCAGTAGCTCAACCCTTGGGCACATGGGCATCTATGTGACTTACTCTTACAACCAGTCTCTCTATAGCCGAGCAGCAATATCTTGCCATAATTCAGAAGACCAGGTGGGTTTGCCTCTGCACTGACAGTTGCTCTCTTTCCACTGTTGTAGCCACCCCCACAGGGCATTTGTCACCATCCATGAGTTTGTATAGAGGTAGAGGACTAGCCATTTCTCTCGCTCTCCAATATGTAAGGCCAATTGGCTTTTACCTCGGCAAAATGGCTCGATTCACTTTTTCCTTCAGCAGCCTCAGTGACTCGTTGGGTGGGACTCCACACAGAAGCTTTCCACTTTCGATGTTTTCCTACAATACAACAGGACCCATCAGTAAACAGAGCATACTGTTTTTTATTATCTAGTAGTTCATTGTATGGTGGAGACTTATCAGCTCGGATCACCTCCTCCTCAGATGACATTCCAAAATTTTTGTCTTCTGGCGACTTCGTGATCACTTCCAAAATTACTGGGGGCCTAGGGTATCCAATACAAGCCCTTTGTTTGATCAATCCCTCACTCCATGTAGCATCAGTTGTATAGTGTTTAGATAGAACGTTCCCTTTGAAACTCCAGACCAGCACGGGCAATCAGGGCACCAGGAGGAGCTGTGCTTCAGTACCAATCACTTCTGAAGCAGCTCGAACTCCCTCATATGCTTCCAATATCTCTTTTTTCAGTTGCAGTATATTGGGCCTCTGATCCTCTGTATCCATGACTCCAAAACCCAAGGGGTCGAACTCAAATCTCCCCTGGTGCTTTCTGCAAGAGGCTCCAGGTTGGTCCATTGTCTCCGCCTGTGGTGTACAGAACATTTTTAACATCTTGTCCTGTCCGGACTGGCCCAAGGGCTACTGCATGGACTATTTCTCGTTTGAGTAGTTCAAAGGCTTGTTGTTGCTCAGCACCCCATGTGAAATCATTCTTCTTTCAAGTCACTTGGTAGAGAGGGCTAACGATCTCACTGTAGTTTGGAATGTGCGTTCTCCAGAAACCCACATTGCCTAAGAAGTCTTGTGCTTCTTTTTGTTCATTGGTGGAGACATAGATGTTATTTTATTGATCACATCCATTGGGATCTGAGGATGTCCATCTTGCCACTTGATACCTAAAAAATGGATCTCAGGTGAGGTCCCTTGACCTTGCTTTGTGTATTGGGTTTGTGCATCCTAAGGGTATAGCAAAACCAGAGTTCAGAAGGATTTAGATTATCTCCTTCCCTTTCTCAAAAACTTCTGCTGTTTTGCCCCACACAATTATGTAGTCAATGCATTGCAGGTGTTATGGAGCTCCACCCTGTTCCAGGGCAGTTTGAATCAGTCCATGGCAAATGGTGGGGCTGTGTTTCCACCCCTGGGGCAGTCGATTCCAGGTGTACTGGACACCCCTCCAGGTGAAAGCCAACTGTGGCCTGCACTCTGTTGCCAAAGGAATGGAGAAAACCACATTAGCAATGTCTATGGTGGCGTACCACTTGGCTGCCTTGGACTCCAGTTCATATTGGAGCTCTAACATGTCCGGCACAGCAGTGCTCAGTGGTGGTGTGACTTCATTCAAGCCACCATAGTCCACTGTCAGTCTCCACTCCCCATTAGGCTTCTGCCCTGGCCATATGGGGCTGTTAAAGGGAGAGCGAGTCCTGCTGATCACTCCTTGGCTCTCCAGCTGATGAATCAGTTTATGGATGGGAATCATGGAGTCTTGGTTGGTGCGATATTGCTGAAGAGCACCTGGGCCTGTCACAAAGGGGTATTTTTGCCAGTCATTCCCAGTCAGGCTCATTTCAGCCTCCAATACAGTCAGTTGCTGGGAACCCCCTGTCACTCCAGAAATACAGATGGATTCTGTCCCTTTAAAGTCTGATGGCATCAGGGTGCATTGGGCACCAGTGTCCACTAGAGCCTTATACTCTTGTGGGTCAGATGTGCCAGGCCAACGAATCCACGCAGTCCAATAAACTCGGTTTTCCCTCTCCTCCACCTGGCTGGAGGCAAGGCCCCTCTAATCTTTATCAGACTGCCCATCATAATCAAATTAGTTTGAGCAGCTTGTGTGGGCTGGACCCCTCTTGTCTTCATTTGCATCTTGTAGATAGGGATAAGAAGCCCATCTGCGCTCTTTGGAGAGCCGACCAGTGGAAATTGGAGCAACTTTCTTGGAAGAATTCCCTTTCGTGTTCATTTTCCTTCGCAGCACACGGACCCGTGCCTCTAAGGCTGAGGTGGGTTTTCCATCCCACTTTCTAATGTCCTCTCCATGGTCAAGTACTTCAAATCACAGTGTGCCCTGTGGCGTGTGCCGTTTCTCTTGGCAGAGGAACGTATTCCTGGAACTCTGGTCAATTTCTCTACAGTCGAGATGAGGGAGGAGGAGGGAGTGTCTCCATATGTCCAGAGTGGGCAACCCATTTCATCCACCCTTGGCTTCTCTCCAGGTTTGAAGTTAATTACTGCCAGTGACTTGGTATATGATGCTGGTGCATTCTGTAGAACCTTCCACCACATGCCTTGTGTGTACATGTGCCTTCATCTGGATCTTTGGGTAACTGATCGTCATTCAGGTCACTAGAAATCACTTCCAGCACAGCCAGTTCTCTCAAGCACTGGATGCCTTTCTCTATGACGTCCCACTTGCTTAAATTACACAAAATATCTTCCTTAAAGTTGAACCTTTCTTTCACACTTGACAGGAGTGGCCTCCAGAGGTTGAGAGTCTGTAGCTTTGTCAATGCCACTTTCTCTGGCAAGACCCCCACTGTAACATCCCCTTTCCCTGTCTTTCCTTTAATCCTGACCCATAGACTCTCAGTTAGCTCTTCATCTGTCTCCAGGTGAAGCTCCATACTCTCCAGCTGGATGTTGACATAGACGGCTACACCCCCTCCTCATCTCTCCTGCCTGTCCTTCCTGAAGAGCGTGTATCCTTCCATTCCAACACTCCAGTCATGGGAGCCATCCCACCGTGTCTTCATGATGCCAGTCAGGCCATATCCCTTCAGAAATGCATACATTTCCAACTCTTCTTGTTTATTGCCCATGCTACATACATTAGCGTAGAGGCATTTAAGTTGGGCCCCCAGTGAAGTTGACTTTGCCTTGCTGGCTGGAGCAGCTGGAGGCCCAGTGCAGTGCTCTTCAGGCATGGACCTCCCAGAGTTACTACCAGCAGTCCCAGGTGTATCCCCTCCCCCCCTTCCAAACTAGTTTAAAGCTCCATCAATGTGAAGCACTAATTCTTGTCCCAGGATCCTTTTCCCCTTCAGAGACAGGTGTGTCCCATCTTTTGTGTGTAGTCCCGGTGCCATGTAAACATCCCCATGGTCAAAGAAACCAAAATTCTGCCTGTGGCACCAGCCTTTAAGCCATGTGTTGATCAGATGTGTCTTCCTGTTGCTATCAGTAAACCTCCCTGCCACTGAAGGGATTGAGGAAAAAATTACCTGTGCACCTGATCCTGCAACCAGTCTCCCTAATGACCTGAAGCCCTTTTTTAATTGCTTTTGGACTTTTCTCTGTAATCTCATCACTACCAGCTTGTATGACAAAAAGTGAGTAGTAGTCTGAGGGCCACACCGGGCCAGAGAGGTTCTTACTAATATCCCTAACCTAGGCCCCAGGGAGGCAGCAGACCTCCCTGTGGGAGGTATCTGGTCAATATATGGGGCCCTCAGTTCCCCTCAGGAGGGAATCACCTACCACGAGTACCCTACTTTTTTTCTTGATTGAACTAGTCCTGAGGTGTGGGTGTGACTGACTCACCCCAGATGTCTTCCTGGGTGGATCTTCCTTTTTATCCTCACTCTCCTGGCTCTCATTTTCCAAGGCCCCATACCTGTTGTGCAGTGGTAACTGGGGGGCAAGGGAGGCTGGCTCTAGATCTGCCTGTCTCCCTGGCCTCCCTGAGGAGGGACCTGTTTCCATTCCCCGCTGTCTCTTGGGTCCCCTCCTCTTACCTGGTGGCAAGAGGATAGGGTATCCTGTGCTTCATATGGGGCCTGTTGCCTTTGCCTCAGGGATGGGAGGGCCTGAGTCCACCAGTCTATCTCCTTCTCACACTCCCTAATAGTTCTTAGCCTTTCCACCTCCTCTTTCAGCTCAGCCACCATGCTGAGCAGATCATTCACCTGTTCACAGCGAATACAGCTGTCATCCCTGCACCTTTCCATTTTAAGTCAGAGGCTCCAGCACTCCCTGCAGCCAGGGACCTGGACAGCTGCATCTTTATGTTCGACCTCTGTCTGGGTGGCTACATTTCTTTTACCTACAGCTTTTGGTAGGGTAACAACCATGGGTATTCTTGCCTGTGCAGCTATTGGCTCAAGCTTCTGCGACACCTGAGTTGTTGTTGTTTTGCTGAACTGCCATGGGGGTGGTTCAGCTCTGGAGGTTGATCACAGTCCCTGATGGTAGCAGTGCCCTTCCCTGCTCTCCTCTCCTGCTTTCCCTGCCTGCACAAACTGATGCACCACGTCTTGGTTGCCGCGTTCCTTGGGGGCCGTTTAAATTGCCCACGGTTGGCCCTGTGTGGTAGGTTGACCCTGGCTGGATGCCAGATGCCCATCAAAGCCCACTCTATCACCCCCCTCCTCAGCAAGATGGAGAGGGGAGAAAATAAGTTGGAACACAAGAAAACCAAACTCGTGGGTTGAGACAAAGGCAGTCCCAATTGGTCTTCTTCCACTGCTGCAGCCACCCCCACAGGGCATTAGCCACCATCCAGGAGTCAATGTAGAGATAGAGTACTGGCCACTTTTCTCGTTCAGCAATCTTTAGGGCTAGTTGGATGGCTTTCACTTCTGCAAACTGACTTGACTTGCCTTCTCCTACAGTGGCCTCAATGACTTGTCGTGTGGGATTCCACACAGCATCTTTCCACTTCCAATGGTTTCCTACCACACAACAGGATCTATCAGTAAACAAAGCATAACGCCTTTCGTCTTCTGCGAGCTCATTATACTGTGGTGCCTCTTGGGCAAGAACCACCTCCTCAGGCTGTACTCCAAAATCTCTGCCTTCTGGCCAGTCCATGAGCTCTTCCACAATTCCTGGATGGTTGGGATTCCCTAGTTGAGCTCGTTGTGTGATCAACGCTACCCACTTTACTCCATGTAGCACTGGCTGTGTGATGTGTAGAAGGGATGTTTCCTTTAAACATCCAGTGTAGCACAGGCAACCGCGGTGCCAGGAGCAGATGCGCTTCTGCACCAACAACTTCTGAAGAGGTGCGAACCCCCTCATATGCTGCTAGTATCTCCTTTTCAGTTGGAGTGTAGTGGGCTTCTGATCCTCGATACCCCCGGCTCCAAAACCCTAATGGTCAACCTCGGGTTTCTCCTGATGTTTTCTGACAGAGGCTCCAGGTTAGACCATGCTCCCCAGATGCAGTGTAGAGTACATTTTACACATCTGGTCCTGTTCGGATAGGCCCAAGAGCCATTGCACGAGCTATTTCTTGTTTGATACGCTCAAAGGCTTGTTGTTGTTCAAGGCCTCACTCAAAACAGTTCTTCTTTCGAGTTACTTGATAGAGAGGTCTCACAAGCTGACTGCAACCTGGAACATGCATTCTACAGAATCCCACAAGACCTAGGAAAGCTTGTGTTTCCCTCTTGTTAGCTGGTGGAGACATATCTGCTATCTTGTTAACCACATCCATAGGCACATGACGGTATCCATCCTGCCATTTTATTCCAAAGAACTGAGTCTCTTGTGCAGGTCCCTTGACCTTGCTTTTCTTAATAGCAAAACCAGATCTCAGAAGATTCTGAATTACTCTTTTTCCCTTCTCAAACACTTCTTCTGCCTTATTACCCCATACGATGATGTCATCAATGTATTGTAGATGTTCAGGGGCATCACCCTTTTCCAGTGCATTTTGAATCAGTCCATGACAAATGGTGGGGCTGTGTTTCCACCCCTGGGGCAGTCGATTCCAGGTATACTGGACACCCCTCCAGGTGAAAGCCAACTGTGGCCTGCACTCTGTTGCCAAAGGAATGGAGAAAAATGCATTGGCAATGTCTATGGTGGCGTACCACTTGGCTGCCTTGGACTCCAGTTCATATTGGAGCTCTAACATGTCCGGCATGGCAGCACTCAGTGGTGGTGTGACTTCATTTAGGCCACTTAGTCTACTGTTAACCTCCACGTTCCGTCAGACTTTTGCACTGGCCATATGGGGCTATTAAAAGGTGAATGAGTCTTGCTGATGACTCTTTAGCTCTCCAATTGACGAATCAGTTCACGAATGGGAGCCAAGGAGTCTCGGTTTGTAAGATATTGCCGCCGGTGCACTGTCCTGGTGGCAACTAGCACCTGTTGTTCTTCAACTTGTAACAACCCCACAAAGAAGGGATCTTCTGAGAGGCCAGGCAGGGTAGGCAGCTGCTTGACCTTGTCTGTGTTCACAGTGGCCACACCAAAAGCCCATCGGTACCCCTTTGTGTCTTTGAAGTACCCTCTCTTGCGATAGTTGATGCCAAGGATGCAAGGGGCTTCTGGGCCAGTCACAATGGGGTGCTTTTCCCATTTGTCTCCTGTCAAGCTGACCTCAGGCTCCAACAAAGACAATTCCTGGCATCCCCCTGTCACTCCGGATATCCAGATGGGTTCTGTGCCCTTGTATCATGATGACACCAATGTACACTGCACACCAGTGTCAACCAGAGCCTTATACTTTTGTGGACCTGATGTGCCAGGCCATCAGATCCACACAGTCCAATATACATGATCGTCCCTTTCCTCCTCCTGGCCGAAGGCAGGGACCCTCTACTCCTGTTCTTCATCAGAGTATTCACTGTCTGACTTTTGTAGTGCCAGACCAGAAGTCCCCTCACCAGGGTCGAGGGAGGTGATTTCAGATTTTCTATGTCTGGAAGATCGTTGATTACCTTCCTGGGCGTCAGCAACAACTACACTGACAACCTTCTTAGGTGGTCCTTTCTTAATGGCTATTTTCCCCCTCAATTCACTTACATGGGCCTCCAGTTTAAAGGTGGGTTCACCATCCCACTTCCTCGTGTCCTTCCCCTGGTCACGCAAAAAGAACCAGAGTGCACTACGTGGCATACGTCGGGGGCTCCCTTTCCCTGGGGCAGGAGAAGATTGATTCCTTGGGATGGCTTTGATGGCCACGGTGCTGGCCCGTAGGGACGAGGAGGTACAGAGATTTTCTTCGAAGTTTTGAAGCCACAAAGCCACTCTTTCCACAGTTAGTGTCTTCACATCAGGGGAATACATTGCTAATAAGCTGTTAGCATATGGCATTGGGGAACCTTGGATTACCTTCCTCCACATGACCTGTGTGCATAGGACATCCTCTGGATCTTTGGAGTCCTCATCATTGTCTGGATCACTGTAAATGACTTCCAGCACTGCTAGTTCTCTCAGATACTGGATACCTTCATCTTCCATAGTTCACTTTCCCGAGGAATTCAAAAGGTTGTCTTTGAATGGGTGTCTAGCTTTCACAAGGGAGAGGAGCTCTCTGCAGAGACTGCAAATTGCTGCCTCTTCCAATTCCTTTCTCGATCCCACAGTTTCTAGCCAGGGATCCCAGCTGCTGGGCTTCCCTTCCTTCCTTTTGCTGGCTGTCAGCCCCATTATCCCAGCATCAGAGTAGCCAGGCAGCAATCCACTCACCTGGCTGGCGGCTGTAATCTTTCCACATATCTCGAAACTCTGATGAGGTCAGGGACCGGGTAGTTTCTGCTTCTTGTTTTAGTTCTCTCACTCCTTCCTCCAAGTTCCTCATCGAAGGACCGGCTTCTTGATCCTCTTCTTCCTCTGCCCTCACTAATCGATGATATGGACCAGTGGTTCTCCTTGTCCACTGTTTGTTTTTCACCAATGGAGCAATTACTCTAGTTGTTTGTTGAATCCCTGTCTCAACCATGGTGTCCTCGGATGTGGTCTGGGTCCCTGCCTCAACCACAGTCCTCTGAGAGTACTGAACGGTGGCTCGATAGGCACAGGCCAAGCCCTAGTAAAGTGCTAGAAGCTGCTGGTTCTTATTGGGTAGGACAGACACCCTTCCATCAAGTGACTCGTTAGCTCGCCAGGGTTGTGTGCTTCTTCAGGTGTGAAATCCCAGGCTAGGGGAGGTGATAACTGTCCTAGGAACCTGCTCAAATCCTTCCACATACCCTGCCACCCAGGGACCGTCCACTTCAGGGCACTTTTCAGTATTTCCTCACAAAAAGCTGCCTTCCCTTACACCAGGACTAGATTATATTCCACAAAAGACATAACATTTCAACAGTATTACTTAGTAGTAATAAACAGCTCACATAAGGGTGGACAAGGACCTCGGAAGCCTGCATAATAAAACCATCTGCATTAACTCCTGGTAGGGAGATGTATTCCCTTGTCTCCTCCACAAGATAGCTTGCCCAGCACAGTAAGGCCATCAGTGCCAGGACTAAGCACATAGTCACTGTTTGTACCAGCACACTCCCGAGTTCCTTCATCCTCCCCACAAAATAGCTCTCCCAGCACATCAAAGCTACGAATGTCAGCATGAAGCCCATAGCTGTTCCTGTTATCAACATGTTCCCAAACTGAGCAGAAACAGATATAAGCAGTACTACCAGCAGAGAAAAAAAACAAAAATAAAACAACTCTGCGACACGCACAGGAGCTTGCTGCTTAATAACTACTACAGCTAAAGCATGCTGAATGTAAAACTGCTGGTGTCTCAAGCCCCATGTTTGGCACCAAAAAAGACTGTGGTAGGTTGACCCTGGATGGATGCCAGATACACACCAAAGCCCACTGCATCACCCCGCTCCTCAGCAAGATGGGAAGGGGAGAAAATAAGATGGAACACAAAAAAAACAAACTCGTGGGTCGAGACAAAGGCAGTATAATAGAAACAAAGCAAAGCTGCGCACGCAGAAGCAAAAGAACAAAATATTTATTCTCTACTTCCCATCAGCAGACGATGTTTGGCCACTTCCCGGGAAGCAGGGTTTGCATTGCGGTTCCCGGAGGACAAATGGAAGTAACGAATGCCCCCCTTTCCCTCTCCATTCCCCTTGTTTTTATTTCTGAGCATATATCATATGGTAAGGAATATCCCTTTGGTCCATTTGGGTCAGCTGTCTTGGCTATGTCCCCTCCCAAGACCTTCCCCACCCCCAGTCTACTGAGGGGAAATGTTGGAAAGCCAGCCTTGGTGCTGTGCTAGCACTGCTCAGCAGTAGCCAAAACACTGGTGTGTTATCAACACCCCTTGAGCCACCAATACAAAACACAGCACTCTGAGGGCTGCCAGAGGGGAAAATCAACTTCATCCCAGCCAGACCCAATACACCCTGGCAATTCCCCGATGCATCAGCCCCTCTAGCGAGATTAGCCGCTCCTGACAGGACTCGGCATAATGTCAGCAGTCTCCCCTCTCTTCGGGACCTCCCCCTCCTCTTCAACATCTGCTCAGCCACGGAACTCATCGTTGCCACCTCTGTGCTCCTCTTGTATTTCTCTCTCTGTTTCTGCCCAACCAAAAGAAACCCCAGTGCTGAAAATCCAGATTAGAGAAATGTTCTCAAGATATGACTGAGAACAATTTTAGTTCATTGTCTTTTTTTCTGTATTGAAATACATTTCAACTATAAAGTACAACGCCAGGTTCTATGGATTAAACTCTGACCCTATTAACATCTATAGGAATTTTGCTCTTCACTCTAACAGTACTGTATTGTTTAAACCTCAGTTAAAGGAAGTTGTATGTTTAATTACCATACAGCAAGCCTGGACGAGCTCCACAGAAGGGAAAACATAGCTGTTCTGTCATGATTTACATGTGTCCTGTAGGCAATATTTTATCTCATCTTGTAAAATTACATAATTCCTCATGTTCGTGAGTCTTTAGGTTCATGGTAATAGGTGAGTCTTAAGAAATTTTTTTTTCTTTTCCGTTTCACCTGGCCTGCATCGTACAGATCTGTCATGACATGCTCCAGTCTCATCTGACTAGATGAGTGTAAATATCCATTCATTTTCCCTGCAGCCTCTATCATTCAGCTATAGTTTTCTATAAAAGCATAAATTGTTAATAAAGTTGTTGACGAGTTAATTTTTCTGTGGGGTTAGACACTGTAAAGTACTGAGTAGCTGTTAAAGGCATGCGATATTGAAACTCAGTCTTCTACCTAACATGACTTCCTTTTTCTAAAGGAATAAAAAAAAACCCCACTCACATTCGATTATATTAATAAGAATTTCCCCCCCCTGCAAACATATAGTAACTGTGAAATAAAATTAAAGTTTCTCTGCCTTGTTATGAAGTCTTTAAATGTCAGTGCCATTTTTGAGACAATCAGGGCGTATATAATGGTGGTAAAGGTCAACAAATGCTAACTAGTACATCTCTTTTAGGGCCTTCAGGCACTCTTAATAGTTTCTCAGCCATGAGGTTACACAGAATCACAGAATGGTAGGGATTGAAAGGGACCTCAGGAGATCATCTAGTCCAACCCCCCTGCTAAAGCAGGTTCCCTACAACAGGTTGCATAGGAAAGCATCCAGGGGGGTTTTGAACATCTCCAGAGATGGAGACTACACAACCTCTCTGGGATCTTATTCCAGTGCTCTGTCACCCTCACAGTAAAGAAGTTGTTCCTTAAGTTTGTATGGAACTTCGAGTATTACAGTTTTTGCCCATTGCCTCTTGTCCTGTCACCAGCCAGCAACAAAAAGAGCCCAGCCCCCATCAATTTGGCCCCCACATTTCAGATATTTATAGACATTGATAAGATCCCCTCTCAATCTCTCTTCTCCAGGATAAACAGACCCAGCTCTCTCAGTCTTTCCTCATAAGGAAGATGCTCCAGGCATCTAATCATCCTTGTGGCCCTCCGCTGGACTCTCTCCAGAATCTCCCTGTCTTTCTTGAACTGGGGAGCCCAGAACTGGATGTAGTACCCCAGATGTGGTCTCACCAGGGCAGAGTAGAGGGGAAGAGAACCTCCCTCGACCTGCTGGCCACGCTGTTTTTAATGCACCCCAGGATACTGTTGGCCTTCCTGGCCACAAGGGCACACTGCTAGCTCATGGCCAGGCTGCTGTCCACGAGCACAACCAGGTCCTTTTCCTCAGAGCTCCTTTCCAGTAGGTCAGTCCCTAACCTGTACTGGTGCATGTGGTTATTCCTCCCCAGGTGCAGGACTCTGCACTTGCTCTTGTTGAAGCTCATCAGGTTCCTTTCCGCCCAACTCTCCAGTGTGTCCAGGTCTCGTTGAATGGCAGCACAGCCTTCTGGTGTGTCAGCCACTCCTCCCAGCTTTGTATTATCAGCAAACTTGCTGAGGGTGGATGCTATCCCTACATCGAGGTCATTGATGAAGATGTTAAACAAGACCAGACCCAGTACCGACCCCTGGGGAACACCGCTAGTTACAGGACTCCGACTAAATTCTGCGCCACTGATCACTACCTTTTATTTGTGATGTTAATTTGTGGTGTGGGCCTTTATTCTTAAACGTACCTCTGATTATTATTTTGTACCATCTTCATTTATATGCTTAGATTTCTTAACATCCTCGTCTCTTCAGTCAATAAAACAAACTGCTAAAATAAAGATAATCTCAGTCATTCCATCTTTTGAATCTTCTTTTTTTTTTTCCTTTTTACTCTGTTTTTGGGCTGCAGTAGGTTATGCTTTCTGTACACCACCCTAAGCTGCCAGCTCTGATAGGATCCTGTAATAATACTTTCAGATCCGCCACCTTCTGCTTTCCTAGGGGACTGAGAAACTAGCCACCTTGAATGTCTTTTTCTGTTGGTGCCCTAAATGCTATGCTAGCAGAAGTAGATAAGGTGGGCAATGAGAGATAGGGTGTAACCACAGGATTCTCTTGCTTTCCCATTTCTGTAATATTTCTTCCTATTGCTGTTCATTCCTTTATTTATTGTCTAATTTAGGTTAAAAGGGCTTTGTAGCCTTTATTTGTCTAGAAAATATTGCAGACAAGGATGGCATGCTACAAATAATAAATAACAAAACACCGTCTTTTTGGCAGCATGTTGCATTTCTGCTCAATTGCCCTGCCAGCCCCTCCAACTTTAAAATATTTTAACGTACTACACTTTTCACCCAGTCCAAGCACCAGACTTTCCTCAGACATTTAGCACTGACATTAATGCAAATGCTTGCAACTCACTGGGCCCTTTGGGGCAAAAAATTACATCCTTGGCTTTCAGTCACATGACAGAGAGGATATATTTGTATCCACAAAACTGAAAATATCAGTATTCAGGTGCTAATCCACATTAATTTACATTCTGTGAAATCTACAAGAAACTTATAACTGGTTGTCTTGAAGGGCAGCAGAGTATATTTGGCATTTTGTTTATTTATAAAAAAAAATTATACATATAAACACTGGATGCTTTTTTGCATTCCTAAATTCTAGTGCTTTGGGACTTGCTGACTGTCTTCCACTCTATGTGGACATTACCTATCTATTGTATGCATTGCCAGAGTGCAAATAATACTTTTCTTTCCATCAGTGGATACCAAATTTCCCCGCTAAGCCGCTTTCACTGCAGTGATTTTGTTATCTTTATCTGCCTTCTGTAATTAAAAACATTAGATCTTTGTGAAAGGTCCCAAAGGCTGGAGGAGTTTAAATTCAGTAAGTTATTAAAATTAATGCACAGGTGTAGCAAAAGAAATGCTAGTACCTGATCCACTGCTGTTCTGCTGTGCATAAAACCTCATGTTTAACTGCCTAGATGAACCAAAGATGCTCCACAATGTAAGTAGGATTTGGATGTCTGTTACGTAATAACCTTGAGTATAACAAAACCACTAGAATTTGCTTGCACTGGATTGACAAATGTGAATTACAGTTGTTTGCTTTCTTCAGAGTTTTATCAATGTAGGGAAATGCGGACGGAAGATGGCGGTATGTAACGGAAACGTAGGGACACTTGACGCAGGAACTATGGCAAAGAGACCGCCCATGAAGGGCGAGGCTTTTGTGCCCTATATAAGCTTTTGTAACTACACATTAAACGCCATTTGCTGCATCCTCATATTGGTGTCTGTGCTCTATGGCCCTGAGGTCAAGATAGCCCCAGGCCAGTCCAGCAGACAAGCAGAGCTTGACAAGAAGGTTTGGCAACATATCAAAGTATAATCACTTGCCCAGCTTAATTGAAAAATCATGTTTATAGTTGAATTTAAAAGCTTTGTATTTAAATGTCAGCTTTTGATGTACAACCATTTTTTACAGCAAGTAGTTGTTTTTTATCTGTGTTTCTGTAAAGATATCTCAACGTCTTTCATCAAATTTCCAGCAGTAAGTAATATCCCATTCAGTGCAAGGTGAAATGTTTTACATCAAATCTCCTGCTGTATAATGGACAATCAAAGAGTATTTATAGCAGCTGAATGGATTTTTTGGCTAAGTATCCAAAATTAAACATTTTCAAACATTAACATTTAATGGTTTTTGCCACTCTTCAAGTTGATTTTGTGTAACCCTAGATGCTGACAACTACTTGCTACTCTGAAGTGATTCATTTTATGATGAGGATACTACAGGCAGTAGTTTTACATTGTATTAAACTTGTGTAGATGAAATGAAATGAAATGTAGATTTGATAGCAGGTTCATGTCTGTCTTCTGACAAATATTTTCTCAGGTTTGTCTATAAGTCCATCAGCATGATACAGCAAGTCTATTTCTGAGAGAGAAAAGATAAATTTGGGTAAATCACAGGAAATTTTTTCTCTTGTTGCAGGTATCCAATAAGAAGAGATCATGGTTCCTACTTAGGTACTGGAGAACCACAAACTCTTTATAAGAACAGTAGAACATCAAAAGCTGGAAGCCTAGCCCATTTTGCATTGTCTCAGCTATGCAGGAATAATCACTGTCATGGGACTGAAATCCATTACAACCATCAGGAGTGTCTGAATGAATATCCGGTGGAAAATGGCTTGCACAGTAAATGTAACAATATAATTTCCCCAGCCAAGCAGAGGAGCCCTCGTGTGTAAAACCAGTTCAGGAGATCGACCAGAAAGCAAATTAATTTCAGAGCACATGCCCTCAGTAAGTGAGTCATGGTTGTGCCTGCAGACATGTAGGGAGCTCAGGGAGCGTGCAAGAGACCCACCATGTCAGCAAGGTACTTAGAAGAAACACTGGGCCAGTTCACAAAATCTATGATGATTCTAGGCACTCTCTAGTTTCTGCGCTGAATGGCAGCATGGACACAGGATCTAAAGAAAAAGAGCAGGCTAAAAGGTTGTATGAAGAAAGTAGGCAGAAGCTCCTTCTGCAGAAAATGGAGGTGGAAATTGAAAAGGAATGACTCCAACATTTGTTGGCTAAGCAAGAATCAAAACTTCTCCTAAAACAACAGCAACTACACCAATTCTGTAGGGATTATAACAGGTGATTTTGAGATTTATAGTTTAAAAAAATTTCTAAAATTTATAATGAAGACAAGGGCAATAGTTAAAGTGGGAGAATGGAACTGATAAAATAAGTTAGGAAATACCTGTGGAACAATTTCTCTCTAGTAGTGATTTAGAGTAGAGGAGACTTTTTAATATATTAGCATATAATGTGGGGAAACAGTATGATAGCTGTGGAAAGCAGCAGAGGAAAACAGTATGTGGTAGAAAGGCAGTGTAAGAGACAGAAAAGTGAGTGTTTTTTCTCAAACATTCTGTTGTAAAAAGACTAATTGTCTCAACGGATGAGCAGCCTTGCTAATCAAAGCATGAGCTGCCTTGCTGACAAAGAAGACTCGGGGAACTACAGGCCAGTCAGTCTCACCTCAGTGCCAGGCAAGATCATGGAGCAGATACTCCTAGAAACTATGCTAAGGCACATGGAGAATGAGAAGGTGATTGGTGGCAACCAACATAGCTTCACCAAGGTCAAATGGTGCCTGACCAATCTGGTGGCCTTTTATGATGGGGTTACAACGTTGGTGGACAAGGCTAAAGCAGCTGATGTCATCTACCTGGACTTGTGCAAGGCGTTTGACACTGTCCCACATGGCATTCTTATATCTAAATTGGAAACGTGAATTTGATGGATGGACCACACGGTGGATAAGGAACTGGCTGGAGGGTTGCACTCAAAGAGTTGTGGTCAACAGCTCTATGTCTGAGTGGAAACAGGTGACGAGTGGCGTCCCTCAAGGTTCGGTATTGGGACCGGTGCTCTTCAACATCTTTGTCGGAGACAAGGACAGGGGAATTGAGTGCGCCCTCAGCAAGTTTGCTGATGACACCAAGCTGAGTGGTGCGGTTGACACGCTGGAGGGGTGGGATGCCATCCAGAGGGACCTTGACAGGCTTGAGAGGTGGGCCTGTGCTAAACTCATGAAGTTCAACAAGGCCAAATGCAAGGTCCTGCATCTGGGTTGGGGCAACCCCATGTTCAGGCTGGAGAAGAGACGGCTTTGGGGAGATCTTATAGTGGCCTTCTAGTACCTGAAGTACTTCTTGGTCCCTTCCAGCCCAAACCATTCTATGATTCTATGACTCTATGATAATTAGAGATGAGCTCACATCTTCCAGGTGTCCGATAAGAGAAGCTGTGGGATGACTCGAAGGACACACTTGGAAACATCACTTCATCTTTGGAATGTCAAAGGCCTTACTTGCTTGCTGATAAGGAAGCCCAAGGGGCCCACAAAGTAACCAAATGACTGCTGCTGTCACCAAAAACGGGAATGAACTTCTAAACACCATTGTAGTCTGCAGGTATTCTTTATTGCAGCGCCGGATGAACCAGTACCCTGATTTTCTAGGAAAGAGTTAATTTTCTTCTTAGTAGTTAGAATAGCTGTGTTTTAGTTTCAGAGTAAGACTTACTATGAGAAGAACGTTGATAATATTACTGGTGTTATTAGTTGCTGCTGGAGCTCAAGGCCACCGTGTTTGGCTGGTTCACAGCTGCACTAGGACTGGGAGGGAGAAGCGTAGTGAATAGCAAAACCCAGAACTGGCATTTGGATGTGCCAATGAAATATTCTATATAATATCATGTCATGTCAGTATACTAACTGAAGACCGGAAGACAAGGGTATTCTCTCGGGGATAGCTTGGGCTCGCTCTTCCATGGTTTTGGTTTCAGGACTGTCTCTGCTCCAGGATCCCTGGCTGGCACAGGCTGGGCATTGATCGGCTGGTCGTGA
The DNA here is from genome assembly GCA_907165065.1 of Caprimulgus europaeus. The sequence goes on from OU015537.1 coordinate 11,680,921, forward strand.
GCAATTGCACTGTGTATCACTCATTTGTATATTCTGTTATCACTGTTATCATTATCATTTCATTTTAATTAGTAAATAGTTTTTTATCTCAATCCATGAGTTTCCTTCCCTTTTCTTTCCAATTCTCTCCCCTACTCCCTGGGTGAGAGGGGGGGGCGGGGAGAGTGAGAGAGCAGGCTGTGTTTGGCTGCAAGCTGCAAGCCAAAAGGGTGATGATAAGCGAACATGTAAAATATACTTAGATTTTAGAAAATAATCTTAGCTTCATTTTGTTTCTGTGTTAGGTGGGAAACTTTTACAATAACTAATAAGCTATTCCACTCTATCAGCAAAGGCCTTGCGGTGCCTGGTATGCGAGCAGTCTGGAGCAAGAGAAGAAGGAACTGGTATGCAACACCTGCAGTCTGAAGCAAGAAAGCTGTCTTTGTTTTGTCTGGAGGTCTTCAAGGATGCTAACAAGCACCAACAGGAGGCAGTGCGCAAGCGTGAACTGGAGTGAATTTATGTTAATAATTTTTTTGAACTAATTAGCTTAACCCACCCTAAATTTAATGAATATGTTTGTATATGTACTTTAAATAATGGCCTTGTAAAAGAGTGGGAGATTGCAGGGCCTTTTGGAGCAATCCACCCTGTCGCCTGCCGGTGAATAAAACATACCTGCTTTATAACGCTCTACGACTTGTAAGGTATGATTCTACAGATCAGTGAATCCACCCAAACCACCACAGTCCTTTTTTGGCACCAGAAGTGGGGCACGAAGGGTAGAGATAAAGACATATTTGACTAGACTGTTTTAACAAAACTGATAAACATTTATCATGTGGCCTCTGACTTGGTCAGCATTGATTGGAATGCTGTTTTCTATGCTCTCAAAGGTGTTTTTAGAGTTGTGGTCTGTATCACCTCACTTGCCATATATGCTGTGTGCCAGTATTTATATGTGGTTCACCACCTCTAGGCGTTGAATTGGAATGAGGGATGCTGTTTTGCTGACTAAGGTTTTTGTTGTGTTTTGCTGTGGGGTGCTGGTGGTATGACAAAATCATGGGTAATGGAACGAATTTTGTATCTGTATACAGTGGTGGCAGGTGGCACAGCAAAGCCGGCTCCATCCCCGCATTTTGGGAGTCATATTATGGGCATGGTCACCAATTATACCTTTTCCTGAGACAGCCAATACAAGGAGGGGACATCTGCCTTTGTTTTCCCCTTCTCCTCCGAATCATTTATAAAAGGTCTTGAGAATTTTGAATACCCTTGGGATGCTCAAACTACCATCACCCTTTTACTGAATATTTGTCAGGCTGTGATGTTGTTTAGATCTGCTATGGGTGCTCGGTGCAGATGTCAGTGTTGTACTGCCACTCATCACCTGCTACTGACAGAGCGTACACTTCAACTCCTGCGACCAGCACTGCGGCCATGTCAACCCCCATGATCAGAACTGCAACCACTTCAAGCACCGTGACTAGCACTGCAGCCACTTCAACCCCCGCGACAGCCTCCACTACAACTACTCCAACCTCAGTGCATGCTAAGGTTACTCAAATCTCGGTGAAAAGCAGCACAGATAAACCAGACAACAAAATTGTGCCATTATCAGTTGTCCCTATACAAAAGAGGAAATACACAAAGAAATCTGTTTGCTTAACAAAGGATGAGGAGGAAGCGGGGTCATCACGAGAACTGAGGAAGTGCCAGAACCAGAGGTAATCAATCACCAGATCCCTATCCCTCAGTGAGCTATGAGACATCTGAAAGGATCTCACTCGTCATCCAGGCTAACACATTGCCAAAAGGATGCTCCGATGCTGGGACAGTGGGGCCAACATCATGGAACTAGATGGTAGGGAAACCAGACAGTTGGGTTCCATTGCCAGAGAAAGTGGCATTGACAAAGCTACAGACTCTCAACCTCTGGAGGCAACTCCTGTCAAGTGTGAAAGAAAGGTTCAACTTTAAGGAAGATATTTTGTGTAATTTAAGCAAGTGGGACGTCATAGAGAAAGGCATCCAGTGCTTGAGAGAACTGGCTGTGCTGGAAGTGATTTCTAGTGACCTGAATGACGATCAGTTACCCAAAGATCCAGATGAAGGCACATGTACACACAAGGCATGTGGTGGAAGGTTCTACAGAATGCACCAGCATCATATACCAAGTCACTGGCAGTAATTAACTTCAAACCTGGAGAGAAGCCAAGGGTGGATGAAATGGGTTGCCCACTCTGGACATATGGAGACACTCCCTCCTCCTCCCTCATCTCGACTGTAGAGAAATTGACCAGAGTTCCAGGAATACGTTCCTCTGCCAAGAGAAACGGCACACGCCACAGGGCACACTGTGATTTGAAGTACTTGACCATGGAGAGGACATTAGAAAGTGGGATGGAAAACCCACCTCAGCCTTAGAGGCACGGGTCCGTGTGCTGCGAAGGAAAATGAACACGAAAGGGAATTCTTCCAAGAAAGTTGCTCCAATTTCCACTGGTCGGCTCTCCAAAGAGCGCAGATGGGCTTCTTATCCCTATCTACAAGATGCAAATGAAGACAAGAGGGGTCCAGCCCACACAAGCTGCTCAAACTAATTTGATTATGATGGGCAGTCTGATAAAGATTAGAGGGGCCTTGCCTCCAGCCAGGTGGAGGAGAGGGAAAACCGAGTTTATTGGACTGCGTGGATTCGTTGGCCTGGCACATCTGACCCACAAGAGTATAAGGCTCTAGTGGACACTGGTGCCCAATGCACCCTGATGCCATCAGACTTTAAAGGGACAGAATCCATCTGTATTTCTGGAGTGACAGGGGGTTCCCAGCAACTGACTGTATTGGAGGATGAAATGAGCCTGACTGGGAATGACTGGCAAAAATACCCCTTTGTGACTGGCCTAGGTGCTCCGTACATCCTCGGCACAGATTACCTCAGGAGAGGGTATTTCAAAGACCAAAAAGGGTACCGGTGGGCTTTTGGCATAGCTGCCATAGAGACTGAGAAAATCAAACAGCTGTCCACCTTGCCTGGTCTCTCAGAGGGCCCTTCTGTTGTTGGACTGTTACGGGTCAAAGACCAGCAGTTGCCAATTGCTACCACAACAGTGCACCGGCGGCAATATGGCACCAACCAAGACTCCGTAATTCCCATCCATAAACTGATTCGTCAGCTGGAGAGCCAAGGAGTGATCAGCAGGACTCGCTCTCCCTTTAACAGCCCCATATGGCCAGGGCAGAAGCCTAATGGGGAGTGGAGACTGACAGTGGACTATGGTGGCTTGAATGAAGTCACACCACCACTGAGCACTGCTGTGCCGGACATGTTAGAGCTCCAATATGAACTGGAGTCCAAGGCAGCCAAGTGGTACGCCACCATAGACATTGCTAATGTGGTTTTCTCCATTCCTTTGGCAACAGAGTGCAGGCCACAGTTGGCTTTCACCCGGAGGGGTGTCCAGTACACCTGGAATCGACTGCCCCAGGGGTGGAAACACAGCCCCACCATTTGCCATGGACTGATTCAAACTGCCCTGGAACAGGGTGGAGCTCCATAACACCTGCAATGCATTGACTACATAATTGTGTGGGGCAAAACAGCAGAAGTTTTTGAGAAAGGGAAGGAGATAATCTAAATCCTTCTGAACTCTGGTTTTGCTATACCCTTAGGATGCACAAACCCAATACACAAAGCAAGGTCAAGGGACCTCACCTGAGATCCATTTTTTAGGTATCAAGTGGCAAGATGGACATCCTCAGATCCCAATGGATGTGATCAATAAAATAACATCTATGTCTCCACCAATGAACAAAAAGAAGCACAAGACTTCTTAGGCAATGTGGGTTTCTGGAGAACGCACATTCCAAACTACAGTGAGATCGTTAGCCCTCTCTACCAAGTGACTTGAAAGAAGAATGATTTCACATGGGGTGCTGAGCAACAACAAGCCTTTGAACTACTCAAACGAGAAATAGTCCATGCAGTAGCCCTTGGGCCAGTCCGGACAGGACAAGATGTTAAAAATGTTCTGTACACCACAGGCGGAGACAATGGACCAACCTGGAGCCTCTCGCAGAAAGCACCAGGGGAGATTTGAGTTCGACCCCTTGGGTTTTGGAGTCATGGATACAGAGGATCAGAGGCCCGATATACTGCAACTGAAAAAAGAGATATTGGAAGCATATGAGGGAGTTCGAGCTGCTTCAGAAGTGATCGATACTGAAGCACAGCTCCTCCTGGCGCCCCGATTTCCTGTGCTGGATGTTCAAAAGCAATGTTCCTTCTACACATCATGCAACTGATGCTACATGGAGTAAGTGTGTGGGCAACATTATCGAAAATTAGCTATAAAATAAGGGTTATGAGAAAATCTAGCTAAGTTAGAATATAAGGAAAAACAATCTCTGGATAATGTCTGTGTTCTTGGAGAGTGTCAGGACTGTAATACTAGCTAGGCCTGTTTCGGCTGTGTGCTAGGGAAGATAAGAAAGAAATGTGAAGGACTTGTGAAAGTAATAAACATCAATTAAAGGAAGATGGATCCCGGCTGAGAAGGATAGGACATGACGCCTAGGAAGTGAACCCGAACCGAGATAAAAGCGAACCACTTGGACTGAGAGGTCATATGTGATTAGTGCAATTAGCCAATGGTAATTAGCTTCGTAGTGTCTGAATATGTGTACGGAAGTAAAAGTGTATATATCACACAGCTTTCTAATAATAAAGAGAGATTTGCCGACATTACAGAATGGGCTTTTGTCCCGTCGCCGCCGACATAAGTGGGTCGCACTGATCACACAACGAGCTAGTGTTGGAAGCCCTAACCACTTAGGAATTTTGGAAGTGATCACAAACTGGCCAGAGGGCAAAAATTTTGGAATGTCACCTGAGGAGGAGGTGACATGAGCTGAGGAGGCTCCACCATACAATGAACTGCCAGATAATGAAAACAATATGCCTTGTTCACTGTACTGTAGGAAAATATTGAAAGTGGAAAGCTTCTGTGTGGAGTCCCACCCAATGAGTAGTAGAGGCTGCTGAAGGAAAAGTTTAATCGAGCCAGTTTGCAGAGGTAAAAGCCATCCAACTGGCCTTGAACATTGCTGAGTGAGAGAAATGTCCAATCCTCTACTTCTATACAAACTCATGGATATTGGCAAATGCCCTGTGGGTGTAGTTACAGCAATGGAAACAAAGAAAATGGCAGCGCAGATGCAAACCCATCTGGGCTGCTGAATAATGGCAAGACATTGCTGCTCGGCTAGAGAGACTGTTTGTAAAGAAATGTCACATAGATGCCTATGTGCCCAAAGGTTGAGCTACTGAAAAACATCGAAACAACCAACAGGTAGATAAAGCTGCTCAGAACAGTGTCTCAAGTAGACTTGGACTGGCAAGAGAAAGGGGGGAATATTTTTAGCACACTGCGCCCTTGATGCCTCAGGTCACCAAGGACGAGATGCAACATATAGACGGGCTCATGAGCGAGGGGTGGACTTAACCATGGACACTATTACACAGGGTATTCATGAATGTGAAACGTGCTGTGATCAAACAAGCCAAGAGGTTGAAACCTCTCTGGTATGGAGGATGATGGTTAAAATATAAATATGGGAGGCCTCGCAGATTGATTATATTACACTCCCACAAACCCATAATGGTAAGTGCTATGTGCTCGCAATGGTGGAAGCAACCACTGGATGGTTCAAAACATATGCTGTGCCCCATGCCATTGCCCAGAACACTATTCTGGGTCTTGAAAGGCAAGTTTTGTGGCGACATGGCACTCCAGACATAACTGAATCAGACAACGGGACCCATTTCAGAAACAATCTCATAGACACTTGGGCCAAAGATCATGGCATTGAGTGGATGTACCACATCCTCTATCATGCACCAGCCTCTGGGAAAGCTGAACTATGCTAGAAACCACATTGAGAGCATGCAGATGCTCATGTACCCAGAAGTCTAGACCTGCAGACCCTGGGCATAGACCACACCAGATACACCAACTACAAGCTCCAGATGCTGCCTGCAACAGAGACTGCACATCATCCTCCTGATGTGTCCAATGTCACCTACTTAATTGATTGTGCAACTTCCACATCATCTCTCCTGCCTTGAAAGACTGTCGTGACAGACAGAACGCAAGGTAATTGACTAAATGGACTCAATAGACATTTTGAAGGAATGGTCCATAAACTAAGGGAATGATATTTGTGTATATATGTGTATATAGATAGAAACCTGAGCATGACGTTAATGGTATGGAATAAGGGTTGGACACTGTCCTGGTTTTGCTAGGATAGAGACCAAGCAGATGAGGTCGTCTATAGGCAGATAGGAGCAGCCTCACTATCACAAGCCCTGGTCCTCATGGGAGATTTCAACCACACCAACATCTGTTGGAGAGACAACACAAGAGCAGGCCACAAACAATCCAGGTGGTTCCTGGAATGCATGGAGGACAACTTCCGTCTCCAAGTGGTCAAGGAACCGACAAGGAGGGGTGCCATGCTGGACCTTGTTCTCACCATCATGGAAGGGTTGGTGGGGAACGTGAAGCTCTCGGGCAGTCTTGGCTACAGCAACCATGAAATGGTGGAATTCGAGATCCTCAGGGCAGTGAGGAAGGTGCACTGTAAGCTCGCCACCCTGGATTTCAGGAGAGCAGACTTTGACCTCTTCAGGGATCTGCTTGGTCACGTACCATTAGAATTCCTGAAAGGAAGAGGGGTGCAGGACAGTTGGAACATAGTCAACGATCTCTTCCTCCAAGCCCAGGAGTGATGCATCCCAACAAAGAGGAAGGCAGGCAAAAACAGCAGGAGGCCTGCATGGATGGACAGGAAGATCCCTGAATAAGCTTAGGATCAAAAAAGAAGCCTATAGAGGGTGGAAGGAAGGATGAGTAACCTGGAAGGAATACAGAGAAATTGCCCGAGAAGCCAGGGATCAGGTTAGGAAAGCCAAGGCCCTGACAGAATTAAATTTAGCCAGAGAAGTCAAGGGCAACAAAAAAAGCTTCTATAGGTATGTTGCCTGTCAAACAAATGTTACAGAATTTGAGCAAGCCCGCACCGCTGTCTGCTGGATCGCATGAGAGAAAGGAATCTCACTCTTTTAATTTAATTGATCCTGAACTTAAACCTGACTGTGCTGAGGTTGCTGAACCTCCAATGTCAGAGACTACAGTAGAATTTGATGATCCTTTTGATCAGTTAATCAGTTTGCCAATTAATCCTGAGAAAGAGCCTGATTTATATCCACCATTACTGCCCACTGCCCTGGCCCCCGCCACTCTGGCCCCTGCTGCTCCTGCCCCCATCACACCATCCCCCACCACTCCAGCCCCCACCGCTCCAGCACCGTTGCCGTCGCTTCAACAACAGCTTGAATCGTATCCTTTGCATTCATCAGATAAGGCTCTTCTGCCACCATTTGCGCCCTTGCCACCAACTTATCAGACACAAGGGACTGTTATGCCTAATGCTGCGGGTGGGTTGTTTGATGAATGTTGGACAGAAGCATTGAAAAAGGGGGATATAACACTCCTTCAAGCAATGCCTGTGCTTTGTCGGCCACACAGGCCTTCTGAATATGCTCATTTGCCATATGAGGTGATAAAAGAGGTGCGTAAATCAATTAAAGACTATGGTTTACAAGCGTTGTTTACAATGAATTTATTGTAAGCCATAGGAGAGTCATATGTGATGATGCCTCTGGATTGGAAGCCTTTCTTATGTCTTATTTTGTCTGAGGCACAATATGCTGTATGGTTTTCAGAATATCATGAGCTAGTTCAGGCTCAAGTGATGGACAATTTAACAGCTGGACTTGCTATAGGTCTGGATGAATTGATGGGGGAAGGGAATTATGCTGCTGGACCAGCGCAAGCCACTCTGCCCCGAGATGTTTTTACTCAAGCAGCGAATTTAGCCTTGAGAGTGCTTCGCTGTGTGCCATATTCTGATAAACGAGAGCTGTCCTTTGCCGCCATTCAACAGGGACCTCAGGAACCATATCTGCAATTTTTAGATTGCTTGCAAACTGCTATACAGTGACAGATAGAGTCTTCTGAGGTAGCAGACTCATTTTTTCAGCTTGCTATTGAGAACGCAAATACAGATTGTAAACGAGCTATTGATCCTATTCAAAATCGAGCGAGAACATTGACCGATCTTATCAAAGCATGCTAAAACGTGGGCTCTGAACAACATAAGGTGTATATATTGGCGGCAGCCTTGGCTCAACAGTTGGTAGCTTCACGGGCTGCTGCCAAATATTTCTCCTGTGGTCAAGAGGGGCGCTTTAAAAAGGATTGTCCACAGAAAATTAAAAAGGACCTAGGTTCGACAGGACAAGGAAAACAATATGTTAAGTTATACCCTTGTTGTCAGAAAGGGTATAATTGGAGTAATCAGTGCCAGTCTAAATTTGAAAAACGGGAAGAGGGGCGGGAGGTCCAGCACCCCGAGATCATACAACAGGGCCCAGACTCTAACAACACAACCCTTGATGTGGTCAACGCATGTCAGCGAAACAAACAACAGCAACTCACAACAGCCAATTCTCTCAGGCCAGCCACAGCAGGCAGTGCCGGGTTGGACTTGGCCATTAGCCAACACACAATAATCCAGGATCAATCTGTGCATTTATTATCCACTGGGGTGTATGGTCCTTTGCCAAAAAAACTTTTGTGCTTTATTAATTGGTTGCTCCTTCACTTCTAGTGCAGGCCTGTTTGTTTTGCCGGGAGTTATAGATTCTGATTATACTGGGGAAATAAAAATAATGTCATGGACCCCCACACCACCGTGTACAATACCTGCTGGGGAATGAATAGCACAGTTAACCTTACTGCCTAATGTACAATTGCGTGATAAAAGCACAGTTCAAATTGAAAGATGGGGTTTCTCGGGGTTTGGAAGCACAGGTTTGCCTTGTATTTTTTGGACTCAAAAAAACATCACCGGACAGCCATTGTTGACTTGTAGAGTAAACGATTGGGTGTCTACTGGTTTGGTAGACACTGGAGCGGATGTCTCTATAATTCAACGATCAGATTGGCCGCAAGACTGGCCATTGGTACAGGTATTGGATGCTGTTACTGGAATTGGAGGAATACAAATACCTTGGCAAAGTATGCATTCTTTGCTTGTAGAGGGTCCAGAGAATAAACAAGCAATTTTGAAACCGTATGTGTTAGATGTACCATGTACTTTATGGGGTCGTGATTTGTTACAGCAATGGAATATAGCAATAACAACGCATTTTTAATGAGAGCCACTGACATTCAGCCATGACTCAAGCTGACTTGCCTGACAGACAAGCCGGTATGGGTTGACCAGTGGCCTCTTAAAGGGGAGCAGCTGGAAAGGGCTCATGAGTTAGTACAAGAACAATTGAAACTGAGTCATATTGTCCCTTCTACAAGCCCCTGGAATACTCCTATATTTGTCATTCCAAAAAAAATCTGGTAAATGGAGATTATTACATGATCTCTGAGCTATTAGTGCAGTAATAGCTCCCATAGGGGCTTTGCAACCAGGTATCCCAAATCCAAACATGATTTCCGATAATTGGCATTTAAAGGTCATTGATTTGAAAGACTTCTTTTTTACCATTTATCTACATCCTGATGACTGTGTTCGTTTTGCCTTTTCTGTTCCTGTGCTTTACAATGATCTACCTATGCAAAGATTTCATTGGGTTGTGTTGCCGCAAGGAATGAAGAATAGTCCAACCATATGTCAAATTGTTGTTAGTGAGACCTTGTCAAAAATTCGTAAGACATATAATAATATTGTATTATATCATTATATGGATGACATTTTGTTGGCTGTAGAAACTGAATCTCTTCTCTCTCAAGTTTTTGAAAATGTAGTAACTGAACTTCAACAATACGGTCTTCAGATCGCAACAGAAAATGTGCAATCCTTTCCTCCGTGGAAGTACCTTGGCTGGAAGCTTTTTGATTTGTATATATGCCCGCAACCTGTGCGATTGGCTACTACTGTGAGTACCTTGAATGATTTACAAAAATTGCTGGGAACAGTTAACTGGCTCCGCCCACTGATGGGAATAACAACACATGAGTTATCACCTTTGTTTTCCTTGTTAAAAGGGAATCCTGAATTGACTTCTCCTAGAAGGCTGACAAAAGAAAACCAATCAGCGTTGCAAATGGTTATGGACACAATTCATAACACATTTGCTCATCGGATTCATCCACAACTGACAGTTCGCTTGTTTGTTATTTATCACTCTTTTCAACCATATGCTCTTTTGGGCCAATGGGACGATAATGCCCAAACAGAAAGGACTGCATTACACATTTTAGAATGGTTGTTTTTATCACATTCTTTCACTAAAATGGTAACTACGGCCTTGGAAATGATTGCCAGACTTGTTTCACAAGGTCGATTGAAATGTCAGCAACTGACAGGTCAAGACCCTATTTTTATCCATCTGCCATTTACACTTGATGAGTTCCATACTGTGTTGTGTAACAGTTTAGTTTTCCAGATTGCTTTGGCTGATTATAACAATATTATTTTGCATTCTCCGCCCCATCACCATTTATTATGTTCTTTATATTGTTTGCCACTCCAGCCACGATCACTATTAAGCCCCATTCCTCTACAGAATGTGTGTACTGTGTTTATTGATGGATCAGGAAAAACAGGTAAAGCTGCAGTTGTTTGGCGACGAACAGTGATGTATGGGACTCAGATGTTATGCAAGTTTCTGGTTCCACACAGATCATTGAACTAGCTGCAACGGTTTGTGCTTTTGAATTATTTCCTGACAAATCTCTCAATATTATTGCGGATTCTGCTTATGTTACTGGCATTGTTCAACATTTGGAGTCTACTTTTATTCGGGAAGTAGAGAATGAGCAGCTGTTTCAGCTGTTGTTAAAATTAGTTCAACTTTTAGAAACAAGACAACATTTGTATTTTATTGTTCACATCTGCTCCCATACTAATTTACCAGGACCTGTTACTGAAGGTAATGTAATAGCAGACTGATTAACTATGACAGTAGTCATAGGCTAAATTGGCTCATGACTTTTTTCACCAAAACGCACATTCTTTGCAGAAACATTTTTCTCTAACTTTGGAACAAGCTCAGGAGATCGTCTGGGCTTGTCCAGATTGCCAAAGTCTTTCTCCTTCACCGATTTTGCCTGGAACTAACCCTAGAGGCTTAATGGCAAATGAGATATGGCAATCAGATGTAACTCATGTTCCTTCCTTTGGGAGACTCAAATATGTCCATGTTTCTATTGACACTTTCTGGGTTATTAGTCACTACAGCCCACACGGGAGAGCAGACAAAGGATGTCCTGAAGCATTTTTTACGATGCTTTGCTACTATGGGGGTTCCTCAGAAAGTGAAAACTGACAATGGCCCTGCATATGTTTCTAAATGTTTTCTTTTGTTTTTACAGACTTGGGGTACTGACCATATTACTGGTATTCCACAATCTTTCACTGGTCAGGCAATCGTAGAACGTGCTCACCATTCTTTGAAAACCCTTACTGATAAACAAAAAAGGGGGAATCCAGTAGGACACAACACCTCAGGAGATATTAGATTAAAGCTACCTATGTTTTAAATTTTCTTAATTTATCTGGATCAAAGCAATATAGGTCTGCTGCAGACAGACATTTTAAGGTGGAAGAGCCTTCTGCCATATGGCCCCAGGTGTTTTATAAAAACTCAGAATCCAGTCAATGGGAGGGACCAGTTCCCTTGCTTACCTGGAGTCAGGGTTATGCCTGTGTGTCTCTTCCCTCAGGACCTTACTGGATTCTTGCAAGAAATATCAAGCTGTTCCAAGTGACAATGTATGCTGAGGACAAGACAGATGACGAACAACGGCGGAATGATGATGCCCCTGAAGTCGATCAGACTGATGACTGAAATATGGTGGCTGGTAGTGTTGGTACAAAACACAGTTGCTCAACATGTTTATTGGGCTCACATTTTAGATCCTCCTATGTTTCAGCCATTGACTTGGTGGGATGCTACACTTCCTATCAGCAATAATGACACTCAATGGTCAGGAGGTGTTTAGGTACCTCCTCCCTCAGATAATGATTTTTTTCAAGGTAATGACACCGAATTTGTTACTGACTTTCCTCCTCTGTGTATAACTACAGATAATACTACACAGAATCACAGACTGGTAGGGGTTGGAAGAGACCTCAGGATATCTTCTAGTCCAACCCCCCTGCCAAAGCAGGTTCCCTATACCAGGTTACACAGGAAAGTGTCCAGGCAGGTTTTGAACATCTCCAGAGATGGAGACTCCACAACCTCTCTGGGCAGCCTGTTCCAGTGCTCCGTCACCCTCACAGTAAAGAAATTTTTCCTTACGTTTGTCTGGAACTTCCAGTGTTCCAGTTTTTGACCATTGCCACTTGTTCTGTAACCAGCCACCAACAAAAAGATCCCGGCCCCATCCATTTGGCCCCCACATTTCAAAGGTACCCTCTCAATCTTCTGTTCTCCAAACTGAAGAGAACCCCTTCCCCTTCTTGCCCAGGGAGTAGGGGAGAGAATTAGAAGGAAAAGAGCGAGGAAACTCATGGGTTGAGATAAAAAATATTTACTAATTAAAATAAAATTATAATGATGACAGCAGTGATAACAGACTATACAAATGAGTGATACACAGTGCTCACCACACGCTGACCAATGCCCAGCCTGTGCCAGATAGTGATCCCGGAGCAGAGACAGTCCCGAAACTCAAACCCCGGAAGAACGAGCCTGAGCGATCCCCGAGAGAATACCCTGTCTTCTGGTCAACCCTGGTTAATATACTGACATGATGTGTGATACGGATGAAATGACCAACACCGAGATGTCTTCAGGCATCAGCACTTTATTGAAGATTTGCACTGCTTATATATTCTTTTTTTCTTCAGCATGCCCTAAGCACGCGGTATTCTTTCACTTTTGATTCGTTACTGCTTATCACCACACGGCGAACATGCACCTAAACAATTGACATTATTGGATAATTCCACCTGTCCACGAGCCATTCTTTTACTTCTGACTGGTTACTAATTGCAGCTCACAAACCATCCTTATCTTGTCTCATACACATTCTTTCTTGTTTGTCCTGGCTTTGTTTTACTTTTCACTCAAGGTCAAGAATACATTGCTCAAGGCTGAAGCCGCCTGCAGCTTCGGCTCTTAAAACACCAAAAATTCACCCTTTTTGTTTTTGTACCACAAAGGTGTTGTTCACCATCTTCTGCAGGGCCCTTTGCAGACATGATAGCAAACAAGGCACTAAGAGCAGGATCACCAAAATTACGAATAACACCTTTAATCCTGACTTTAATAGTGAAGAGACCCATCCTTGTATTCCACAACTCGCTTAACCAATCATTTCTATTTACCCTCAACTGTTTGACATTTTCCTTTAACCTTTTAATGGCCATATGAATTGATTCTGAGTGGTCTGATAAATTCATACAGCACACGTCTTCAAATTCCTCACAACCATGGCCTTGAGCTAAACGCAAAAAATCAATAGCAGCTCAATTTTGCAAAGTGGCATTTCTAACTGAGTCGACACCTGTCAGCAAGCCTGATAGCGCCAAAGATGTAAAATTAGATTGTTTTGAAAGCCAACATCCTAATTTGCGTAGGTTTGTTAAGGTGCTCGCTATTCCTACTCAAGGGGCCAGAACAGAGGCTGCAGCTATTTCCCCAGGATTCCAAAACTCTGCATCGGAATCACAGTTGTGCTTAAATGATTGAATGCTACGCTTGCTTCTTAACCGATTTTAAATTTTCCCAAAATCATGGTAATATTAGGTGTCAACAGAGTTAAACGGCCCAAACTACAGGGACCTCCACAAATACGTGATGGTATTCCTGCCCACGCTCTGTCTCCACAAATAAAGAAAACACCTGGTGGTAGCTGTACTGGATTATGAGTAGCTTTAGAAATGTTTGGTGAAGTGTAACTGCACCAAGCTTTTTCATTTCTAAAAGCAGAAACAGTGGCATTTACATTCTGGGCAGTGACTCTTGTGTTGCTGTATTGGGTTTGCGTGGCAAGGTTTTGGTAGCAGTGGAGGGGGGGACATGGGGTGGCTTCTGTGAGAGAAGCTGCCAGAAGCTTCCCCCATGTCCGACCCGACATAGCCAATGCCAGCCGGCTACAAGAAGGGACCCGCTGCTGGCCAAGGCCGAGCCAATCAGTAACGCCTCTGTGATAACATAATTAAGAAAAAAAAAAAGAGAAGAGAGGGAAGAAAAAAAAGCTGCACATTTTGCAGCTGGAGAGAGGAGTGAGAAGATGTAAGAGAAAATAACTCTGCAGACACCAAGGTCAGTGAAGAAGGAGGGGGAGGAGGTGCTCCAGGCGCCGGAGCAGAGATTCCCCTGCAGCCTGTGGTGAAGACCATGGTGAGGCAGGCTGTCCCCCTGCAGTCCATGGAGATCCATGGTGGTGCAGATGACCACCTGTAGCCCGTGGAGGACCCCACACCGGAGCAGGTGGATGCCCGAAGGAGGCTGTGACCCCACGGGAAGCCCGTGCTGGAGCAGGTTCCTGTCAGGACCTGTAGCCCGTGGAGAGAGGAGCCCACGCCGGAGCAGGTTTGCTGGTAGGACTTGTGACCCCGTGGGGGACTCGCGCTGGAGCAGTCCCTTCCTGAAGGACTGCACCCCATGGAATGGACCCATGCTAAAGCAGTTCATGAAGAACTGTGAGTCATGGGAAGGAATCACGTTGGAGAAGTTCGTGGAGGACTGTCTCCCGTGAGAGGGACCCCACGCGGGTGTGGGGGAAGGAGTCCTCCCCCTGAGGAGGAAGCAGCGTCAGAAACAACGTGTGATGAACTGACCCCCACCCCATTCCTGTTCTCCTGTGCTGCTGGGGGGAGGAGGTGGAAAATCGGGAAAGAGATTAAGCCCGTGAAGAAGGGAGGGATGGGGGAGGTGTTTTAAGATTTGGTTTTACTTCTCATTCTCCTTTAATTTTGATTGGTAATAAAGTAAATTTGTTTTTTCCCCCAAGTCAAGTCTGTTTTGCCCGTGCCAGTAACTGGTGAATGATCTCTCTCCGTCCTTATCTCCACCCACGAGCTTTTCGTTATAATTTTCTCCCCCTGTCCATTTGAGGAGGGGGAGTGATAGAGTGGGCTTTGGTGGGCATCCGGCTTCTGGCCGGGGTCAACCCACCACAGTTGCTTGTAGAGAAATTAAAAAAGACACAAAAGTCCACTGATACTTGTCGGCGGCGACGGGAGAAACGCCCATTCGATAATGTCGGCAAGTCTCTCTTTATTATCAGAAAGCTGCATGTTATATACACTTCTACTTCCGTACACGTATTCAGACACTACGAAGCTAATTACCATTGGCTAATAACATCAATCACATATGACCTCTCAGTCCAAGTGGTTCACTTTTATCTCGGTTCGGGTTCACTTCCTCGGTGTAACTTCCTGATCCTCTCAGTCCTTCCCAGCTGGGATCCATCTTCCTTACTTGATATTTATTACTTTCACAAGTCCTTGACATTTCTTTGTTATCTTCACTAGCACACAGCCGAAAGAGGCCTAGCTAGTATTACAGCCTTGAAGAATACAGACATGCAGAAGATCCTGTTTTCCCTTATATTCTAACATAGCTAGATTTTCTCATAACCCTTATTTTATAGCTAATTTTCAACAATATGTTGCCCACAGATACTGACTGATCCCTAGTGGGGGTCTCCAAGGGCCTCTGTTTGGAGAGATAATGTACTTGTAGCATTTTAAGCACTCAGCACTTAAGCCACCTGCAGCTTCGGCTCTTAAAGCACCAACAGATATGATATGGAATATTTCATTGGCACATCCAAATGCCAGTTTTGGGTTTTGCTATTCATTATGCTTCTCCCTCCCAGTCTTATTACAGCTGTGAGCCAGCCAAACACGGTGGCCTTGAGCTCCATCAGCAACTAATAACACCAGCACTTTTATCAATGTTCTTCTCAATAACAAGTTACAAAAACACAGCTATTATAACTACTGAAAAGAAAATTAATTCTATCCTAGAAAAAACAGGACAGGTTATTCCTCCCCAGGTGAAGGACTCTGCACTTGCTCTTGTTGATCCTCATCAGGTTCCTTTCTGCCCAACTCTCCAGTGTGTCCAGGTCTCGTTGAATGGCAGCACAGCCTTCTGGTGTGTCAGCCACTCCTCCCAACTTTGTATTATCAGCAAACTTGCTGAGGGTGGATGCTATCCCTACATCCAGGTCATTGATGAAGATGTTAAACAAGACCGGACCCAGTACCGACCCCTGGGGAACACTGCTAGTTACAGGCCTCCAACTAGATTCTGTACCACTGATCAAAACCTTCTGAGCTCTGCCAGTCGGCCAGTTCTCAATCCACCTCACCGTCCACTCATCTATCCCATACCTTCTAAGCTTTGCTACAAGGATGTTGTGGGATACGGTGCGAGCGACGGAGGAAACTATGCGAGCCAACTCAATGTGAGTGATAAGGCATAGTTCACTTTATTGCTCTCATTAAGTCATATTTATACAGGCTACGATAATTATTCCTACTAGTCCTTTGCTAATTGGCTTAAGCTCTAAACGTTACATTTACATGGTCCTCCTACTTGCGGTTCAACGGTAAAGCATTCTCTACATTTTTCACACACTTACTTTCTCAAGGTTGTACTCAGTATTCAGTACTTTTCCATTGCGGCCTGCTGAGTGTTAGACCAGACTCTGCTCGTACAACTATTCTGCGAATCCATGTCCTTGCTCTCTGAGCCATTCCCCAACAATACGGTATCAAAAGCCTTGCTGAAATCAAGGTAGACAACATCCACTGCTTTCCCCTCATCTACCCAGCTGGTGATGCCATCATAGAAGGCTACCAGATTGGTCAAGCATGATTTCCCCTTAGTGAAACCATGCTGACTACTCCTGATAACCTTCTTTTCCTCCAGCTGCTTAGAGATGTTATCAAGAATGAGCTGTTCCATCACCTTCCCAGGGATGGAAGTGAGGCTGACTGGCCTGTAGTTGCCTGGATCCTCCTTCTTGCCCTTTTCAAAGACTGGAGTGACATTGGCTATCCTCCAGTCTTCAGGCACCTCTCCCATTGTCTGGGGTCTTTCAGAGATGATAGAGAGCAGTTTAGCAGTCAAGTCCACCAGTTCCTTCAGCACTCGTGGGCGCATCCCATTGGGGCCCATGGATTTGTGTATATTGATTTTGTTTAGACTATCTCTGAGCAGTTCTTCCTCAACCAAGGGGCAGTCTTCCTCCTTCCAGACACTCTCTCTTCTCTCTAGCATCTGGGGTTCTTGAGGGGCACTTTCAGCCATAAAAACTGAAGCAAAGAAGGTGTTCAGTGTCTCTTCCTTCTCAGTGTCTCTTGAAACCAGGGCACCCACCTTGTTCGATAGCAGGCCCACATTTTTCCTGGTCTGCCTTTTGTTATTGATGTACTTGAAAAAACCTTTTTTGTTGTCTTTAACCTCCTTTGCCAGATTCAGCTCCAAGTAGGCCTTAGCCTTCCTAGTTGCATCCCTGCAGGTCCTGACCACATTCCTATATTCCTCCCAAGTAGCTAGGCCCCTTTCCACATTTCATAGACCTTCCTCTTCTCTTTGAGATTTCCCATGAGCTCCTTGCTCATCCATGAGGGTTTCCTGCCACTCTTGCCTGATTTCTTTCTCTTAGAGATGCACCACTGGTCTTGGGCTCGGAGGAAGTGGTACTTCAATGTTAACCAACTCTCTTGGGCCCCCTTACCTTCCAACACTCTAGTCCATGGGATACCCCCAATTAGGTCCTTGAAGAGGTCAAAGCTGGCTCTCCTGAAGTCCAGGGTTGCAACCCTACTTATTGGCTTACATCTCCCATATGAGATCCTGAACTCTACCATCTCATGGTCACTGAAACCCAGGCTGCCCCCAACCTTCACATCCCCAACCAGCTCTTCCTTGTTAGTAAGAACAAGGTCCAGAAGCACACCTCTACTTGTCGGCTCCTCCACTACCTGCATCAGGAAGTTATCCTCTATGCATTGTAAGAACCTTTTGGACTGCGTGTGCCTGGCCGTGTTGCTTTTCCAACAAATATCAGGGTGATTGAAGCCTTGAGGCTACTCTCAGCTGGCTGTAGAAGGCCTCATCCATCTCCTCATCCTGATCAGGTGGCCTATAGTAAACACCCACAACAATGTCACCTATGTTAGCCTGCCCCTTAATTTTCACCCATAAGCTCTCCACTCCTTCGTCCTCCAACTCTAGGTGGAGCTGGATACATTCTAGTTGCTCTCTCACATAAAGGGCCACCCCATAACCTCATCTTCCCAGCCTGTCTTTCCCAAAGAGGACATACCCATCCATGACAGTGTTCCAATCATATGAGCTGTCCCACCATGTCTCCATGATTGCAATGATATCATAGTGCTGCGACCACACGCAGGTCTCTAGCTCCTCCTCTTTATTCCCCATGCTGTGAGCACTGGTATACAAACACTTAAGAGAGGAGAAGGAAGTAGAGCATCCAGGTATCCCCAAGGAGGTGCAAGAGGACCTCCTGTAGTTGTGCATACCCTTGAGGTGACTGACCCTCTGGCTCCAGTCATGGGAAGCAGCTAAGGCAGACTTGTCACTCTGACAGTTGGCCTGTCCCATTCCCCAGTCTACTGCAACAGCTTCAGCATTGCTACTTTGGACCCCATCTCCCAAGCCATTCAGTTTAAAGCCCACCTTACTAGGTCAGCCAGCTTGCTGCCAAAGATGGCCCTGCCTCTTCTAGACAGGTGGATCCCATCCCTCCCCAATAGATTATAATCAATATAGGAAGTCCAATTATCATAAAAACCAAAACCCTTGCATTGACACCAGACACATAGCCAGGAGTTTATATGCATTATGCATTTATTTCTGGTCTCCCACTTTCCTCCAACAGGCAGAATAGAAGAGAAGATAACTTGGGCATCAATTTTTTTCTCTTGTCTACCCAGGGCTTTATAATCTCTATTGATTCTTCCCATGTTGTGCCTTGCAGCATCATTGGTGCCCACATGAAAGACCAACAGCGGATAATGTTCTGGTTTTTTGACTAGTTGTGGCACCCTCAAAGCAACATCCCGGATCTTGGCTCCAAGGAGGCAGCAGACCTCTTGAGACTCCCTGTCAGGCTGGCAGAGGGGACCCTCTGTACCCTTTAACAGGGAGTCCTCCATTACAAGCACCCGGCGTTTCTTTTTGCGATATCCACTGAAGGCTGCTGGTGCAGTTACCTCTTGCAGATCTTGTTCCTGTGTGTTGAGGGGTTCAAGAGGTGTGAGAGCTTCAAACCTGTTTTTAGTGGTGATGATGGTGGGTGGGGGCTGAAGAGGAGCCCTGCTTTTCCAGGTCACCAAGGACCAAGGTGCCTCCATCCCAGTGTCATCCCCTAGTGGGACATGATTCTCAAATAATCTATCTATTTCTTTCTCCACATCTCTAATACGACACAGTCTTTCCACTACTTCTTGCAGCTCAGCCACCTGATGTAGGAGATCATCCACCTGAGCACATCTAGCACAGGGACTTACCTTATCATTGGGTGAAGGTTCAGGGCACTCAGTTGAGACAGCCACCTGAACCGAGGTCTCCTTTCTTATCAGATCTGTCTGGGTAGATGCATCAGACATTTTTGCTGAAGAGGGACAGGTTTTGGCTCTCAGACAAGTGTTCACAACCATATTGCCAGGAATCACAAGCACTTCCCCTAGTAGCAGACTCGCAAGTTAGCTAGCTGTTGCAATGGAATTCTGCTTCCAGCAGAGCTACAGCGAGCTGCCCTTCACCCTTCCCTACTTGCCTCTCCTGCTTGCCCTGCATGCACAAACTGACACTCCCTTCTGACGCACCACGCCCAGTTTGCCTGTCCCAGTAATTTGTGCTCCTTGGGGGCCATTTAAATCGCCCACGATTCTCCCTAGCACCGCCTCCACTGCATCAGCCCCGCTCACACGATTGGCTGCTCCTGACGTGACTCGGCATCGTGTCCTCAGCCTCCCCTCACCTCGCTGTGCTCCTCGCTGACTGAGAGCAGTTGAAAAAAAAAAAAAAGCCCCGACCAGAATATAATGAACAAAACAGTATATTAAAAATGCATAATAAAAAAATAATCAAATTTTAAAATTAGGATTAAAGTATTGAAATAATTTTCAAAACTTTCAAAGGAGGGAAATGTTGCAAGTACTCTGCTAAAATAATCAAAATTTGATCATATAGAAGAGTTGGGTTTGATTAAAAGAAGTAGAAAACTGTAAAGCATAATGTAAAAGTTAGGATTGTTAAGTTTGAACTAGGTAATCACAGAAACCTCACCAAGAAGAGACTGTAAAGTCCCAGGCCTGTTCTAATCATTAACTTAGTACTGTAGTTAAGAACAATGTATCTTTGTCATAGAGTTTCAGAAATCGAAATTTATTACCTTAGTGTTCATAGAAGCATTAAGACTCTTTGTTTTACTGACCACTGGGATGTGACAAAAGAACGTGCTGAGCTAACTCCTTGGGACAAGGTTGACAGAAGTGTTGGAGACAGGCCCAGGAAAGAACTGAGCATGCACAAAGGAAAAGTGCAACCAAAGGACACAGTGATGACAACCACGACAACCACCAGAGAGAGTGCGCATGCGAAAGGGATATTTACATATATTAATAAGTTCCTGAAAATGTAATGAATATGTTAATGACTTGTCAGAAAAGTAATTAATATGCATATTTTGATAGTAAAAAGCTTTTGTGGAGAGACGAGTGGGCATGCACAATAGGTTGAGTGATTCCCTGTGCATTCAGTGCTGCAATAAAGAAGTGCCTGCTTCTTAAGACTACATTGGTGTTAAGAAGTTTATTTCCTGATTTCGGTAACATTTCCATGGGGTGCAGTCCTTCAGGTACAGACTGCTCCAGCACGGGTCCCCCACGGGCTCACAAGTCCTGCCAGCAAACCTGCTCCAGCATGAGCTCCTCTCTCCACGGGGCCACAGGTCCTGTCAGGAACCTGCTCCAGCGCAGGCTTCCCACAGGGTCACAGCCTCCTTCAGGCATCCACCTGTTCCTGTGTGGGGTCCTCCACGGGCTACAGGTGGTCATCTGCTCCACCATGGACCTCCATGGGCTGCAGGGGGACAGCCTGCCTCACCACAGTCTTCACAAGTTGCAGGGGAATCTCTGCTCTAGCACCTGGAGCACCTCCTCCCCCTTCTTCTTCACTGACCTTGGTGTCTGCAAGGAATGTTTTTCTCACATCTTCTCATTCCTCTCTCTTGCTGCAAAATATGCAGCTTTTTTTTCTCTTCCCCTTTTTTTCTTAATTATGTTATCACAGAGGCGTTACTGATTGGCTCGGCCTTGGCCAGTGGCAGGTCCATCTTGTAGCTGGCTGGCACTGGCTGTGTTGGACATGGGGGAAGCTTCTGGCAGCTTCTCTCAGAGAAGCCACTCCTTGCCCCCCCCGCTGCTAACAAAACCTTGCTACACAAACCCAATACACAGGCTATTTAAGAAATCTGCAGTAGGTGACTGAGAAAAGCAGTCATGAAATAAGCTTAAACATACAGTCCGGCAGGATTAGCAGCTGCACTGGATTATTCTTTAGTAGTTGGAAAACTGAAAAGGTTGCAAATCCTTGTAACAGCAGATAAAGCCCTGACACAGGCAGTAGGTAGAATTTGCCTGCCAGGCCTCATCAAACCTTCGGTGTGTTTAGTGCAGGGTCTCCTCTCCAAGCCTGATGTACTGAATATTTGAAGTGAGGATCTGTGTCCCCAAGTGTCCATTAGTTTATTCCTTTAGCTGTCCTCTGGAAACTTCGGCAGTGAAACATGTCATTTTCTCATTTATATTTACTCCATGTACAGTAGAGGAGAGTCTACAATGCTTTTGTCCTGGTATCCTTGTTTAATTTTCTCCTATTCCAAATGCTCCTGGGATGAATTCTGTGTGATATTCGGAAACACACTTCATCTGGCACCACACCATCTGACTACAGCATCCCAAGAGCTCTCAATCCTTGTTGTTGCATGCTGCACATCAAATATTCATCTTGATTTGCCAAGTCATGATGAAAGAATGCTAATAATACTGATTAAATATGCACAGATTATGGAGCCACATACATGCTTGTCACAAAGCTTGTTAAACTTTGTTTAGAGCTAATAATTAATTCCCTCCCCCCAATAGTAATAAAACAAAATATCAACAGCTACCTCAAGAAAATCAACACTACCTGTGCACTGTTTGGTCTGAATTTCAATTTAGCTCTAAAGGACCCTCTATCTTATTGGGAAAAGATGGGAACAGGGAGGTCTTGCTGCTTCCAAGCAGTAGGAACTGTCATAGCTCCTGCCCATTTATGTAATAAATATCAAGGTCAGTCCAGGATGCAGGCCAATTAAATCTGTCTACTCCATCTAAGCAGAGAAGACAGAAGCATGAACAACGCCGATTAATTTTCAGATATTGCTTAGGGTAAAATGAGATTTGATGCCCTCTCTACTTATGTGGATAATATGGAGTCAAGGGACAGAAGATGAGCAAACAGCAATAAAGGAAATAAGACCATAGAAAAGGTCAAAAACCATGGGATGTATCACTGGAGGCATCAGGGGCTGAACAAACAGTCTGCTATCTGGTGCCATCACCTTCACCAACCCTGCCTGCTCAGCAGAGTGCCAAGCAGGGACCAATTTCCACATAGGCTAAGCAAGCCCTGCCTTAAAACACCAGGCCTTACAAAAAAGCAATGCCAGAAGGATACAACCGCTACATTTTGGGCAACCAGAAGTGCTGTACAGAATAGGAAAAATGCACAGCAGGAAAAAGCCTAAAGGGAAAAAGTTTTTTGTTTTTTTTTCCCTGGCTCACAACCTGAAACTACTCTTCTTGGGGAGTCAAGCAACCTTCCTTTCTTGAGATCTGTCCTGTCACCGTTCAGTTTAGTTTGCCAGAAGCTGCAACAAGTGCTCTGATCTACTTCTGCTGTGCTGTTCTGTTAGTCCCTAGCACACTCTCCTTGCTCTTTTTCTCTTGTAGTGCAGCTATCCTCTGTCCTGGGATTCTTCCATATCAGCGAGGTGCCACCCTGTGTCGCGGGCGCAGGGCCTCTGTTTCCCTGCGGCCTGACAGAGGGCAAGACTGCCTGTCTCCGCAGATGCCGGCGCGTCAACCCTCCACGGAACGACTCCAGAAGCAGCTGCAGCTTTCCCCCGGGGCCTCCCGCGGAGCAGCCAGTGGCGACAAGCCAGCGCTAACACCTCCCAGGAACAGGGAGGCTTCTCGACCCCTCACAGAGACGTTCCTCGCAACCACCTCCCCTCAACTAAGCCATTGGCAAGACCAACCGTCTCCTTCCGCCGCGCGAGCGTTGGGAGGGGGACGAGGGTGGCGGAGCCCTGGTCACGTGAAGGGGAAGGGACTGACTTCCCCTGCTCACGTGGTGCCGGGGTAGGTGGGAGGGTTGGTGGATGGGTGTGCGCTGGTAGAACGTCACGTCACGTCACGTCACGTCACGTCACGTCACGTCACGCACGTCACGTCACGTCACGTCACGTCACGTCACGTCACGTCACGTGGGAGCGGCCTCGCGCGCGCGTGGAGGCGGTGGCGACGACGATAGGGGGAGGGGGGAGGAGGGGAGGAGCAGGAGCAGGAGCGAATCAGTCAGTCACGTGACGGTGGTGGGCGCTGTTGCTGCTTTGTGAGCATATTGGACAGGTACCGCGAGGGTGGGGGGGGGTGGGGGTTGAGGCTGTAGCTGTAGCTGTGCGTGTTTGTGGAGGGGGCGCGTGACGGGGTGGCCCGGCGCCCTTCCCCTGCCCAGCGGTCCGAGGGCGACCGTTGCTCCCTCAGTGGCCCGAGGCCTTGGGACGGGCCCGTGTCCCCGTCGTGGTGGGAGCTTTTGTGCGGCGGCGGTTGTCTGCCGGGGCCGCCCCTCCCCGGCCGCGGGTGAGCGTGGGGGTAGGAGGGTGGCGGCGTGAGGGGAGGCGGCTCCGCCTTACTTTTCCTGGCGGTTGCCTGGGGAAAGGTTCGCCCTGTCCTAGATTGCTGCCGTTGCCGCCGCTCCCCACCCCCCTTCTCTTCAGGGGTGCGGGTAGGGGCTGCCTTGCTCCAGCTCGGACTCGTGTGGGGAGGGGGAGCCGACTCGACCTCCGGTGTGTGCCGGGAGAGGTGGATTACCTTTCCACTCTCTTCTGTTCTGGGGAGAGGATTCTGCAACTTGTTTTCCATCTCATTACAGCTGAGGGTTTCTCTCCTGGCGAGTTTGTGCTTATGGTTTTGTGGGCTTGGAGGTGTGAAGAAAGGGGAGTGCAGCCGGACCCCTCAGAGGAGAAGTGAGGCTGATGGAATCAGAGTGCCTTTGGGCCCCTTCCTAAGCTCCAGTCAGGCCAAAGGAGGGCTGGCAGCACGGAAAGGGAACAAATAGGTTAATAACTATCGATTTGTGCCTTGTGTAGGGCTTTACTTCTTTGTTGTCTTTTTCCATCTCCTTCCCGGGTGCTCCCTCGCTGGTGGGGTTGAGTAGGGCAGCCGTGCATGATCACAGATACAGAATTCACTGACAATAACATCTCTGAAGCAATAGTAGGTTACTTGAGGACATGGTGATGAATGAACCGTTCTCTCTGTTAACCTTCTCTACTTAGTTCTTCCTCACCCCTGATTATGTGTGCTCGCTGAGAATTGGACATCAGGGCAGGGCTTTGCTATTGAACTGGCTTATGTTGCATTTAAAAACAAAAAAAAACCAAAGCTCTTCTGTGTTTGTTATTGTTGCTGAAGAATGTTACAGCAGGAAAGTGAACTGGTAGAAACTCTTCCCCTTTATAAAAGGGACATAGTGCACCTTTGAGCCTGATGTCAAAGATCTGAACTCTGATGTGAAATAGACTTAAAAATATGTGCTGAAATGTCTGCAATGCTCTTTGCCACACAAGAGTCGCTCAGGGTGAACCTGGTTTGAAGCTTCTCTCTTTTAGGTGTGTTAACATCAGGAGCATGGATGTGCAGAGCCCTCTTGGTTATGTTCAAAGGAACACGCAGTCTTGTGGTACAGAAACTTCAGGTTTGGTGTGGAGCTATGTAAAGGGAAGCTCAGGAGGGCCAACTTGCTTTGTCTCTAGCTACTGAGCAGCAATCGGTTCATAGTCATCTCAATTTGAGTAAATGCTGAATGCTTATAATACAGCAGCAGATCAAGGTAATAGCCTCTGGGGCAGTGGTGGCTGGTGAAATGGAGGTACTGTCCTGGTCTGAGAGCAGCTGTGTTGTTTTGTTTTTGTTTGGGGTTTTTTTTTTGTTGTTGTTTGTTTTTCCCAAGGAGAGAAATTAGAGCTGGATGTGAGTGAAGGACATGCAGGCCTGGAAGAGCAGTGATTGCCATTGAAATGCAGCCCTTCACAACAAATGACAGCGACTAAGCCTTCTGAGGCTTTGCTTTTTTAATATTTACCAGGCCCTTTTAGCAATTCCCTTGGTTATATCATGTTCTCTAGTGGAATCTGAGTTTGGATTCCTACCTGACTGACTCAGTATTTATACCTGGGCCTGATCTCTCTGTGGTGGTTTGACCTAACTTGTTTAAAGAATTTATTTTTAACCTTACAGTAGGTAACTTGAAAGCAAGCAAGGCTAAATCACTTTTCAGCATTAATGATGTTTGGGACTCCTGGAGGGTTACATGGAGAAACTGGATTAACCAGTGTAAACCAATTTTGATGGAAAACAAGACAGTTTGTGTTTATAACCTTAGCAATCTTGGTAACTTGAAGCGGGGGGTGGGAATTGGGCAAATTCTGTTCTGCTTTGTTCTAGTTGCAGTTTTTATCAGCGTATTGATTAAAGAAAGTGTTTATAGTAATAAAAACAAAAGCATGCAAATTCAGAAATTTAGACTGTTTCACTTACATTGTTTTGACCAGTCCTCAAAAAAAGCTCCTGGTGCCATGAGTTGCAAAAGCATTTGACCATTCAAGGGAACTTTGAAGTTATAGGCTTACCACTAAAATCTAAGGAAGCTAAGGGAAAACTCAACAATAAAATGTTGTCTGTTACCAGAAGATTGCTTTTTTTTTTCTTTTTAGTTCTTCCAATTTTTAAGCTACACTTTTAGAACTTAGAAGCAAGTTTTTGATGTTTTACATTTCTTCTGTGGACTTCTATTTTATGTGATACTTTCCTCATAGAATACCATTTTTTGGTATGTTTTATATTTGTTGCTGGTGTCCCCCTAGTGATACTGATCATAGCAGAATAGTATGCTAATTAATAGCACTTGAGAAATGTACCATAGACTATTAATATTCTGTTAATAATTAGCATTGATAGTATTACTATTAATAGTAATGTTTACTTGCGATTTAAGTAATGTTTAGTACCAGTACTTGGAATAGGTTCTTCATGAAAGAATAGGAATACAAATTTATATATTTTATTAATAATTTATCTTTGTCTCTTATTTGGTTAAAGCATGTGAGCAAGATTATGATCTGTGTTCTGTGCTTGGGTTTGCAACAGCCTCGTATGACCTTGGTAAAAGAGAAGCCAAGTGATTTGTCCCCTTTATAAGATGACAGATTAAAGAAACTCTGTATTTGTATACTTCAAAACTATCAAATGGAAGGTGCTAGAGGAAATATAAGTAATATCCACTTCAGTGTTGTTATTCTGGTGGAGCTTTTTGTTGAATTTTGATTTTATTTTTTTTTTTCTGATACAATCTGCTCATTTGTAGCCCACTGCACCCTCTTTGCTTTTCAGAGATGTAGTTTAGACTTGTACTGTTTTTCATATAACTTCCCTAAGCAGGTTATGCTTATTAAAGTGAGAGCCGGCATGAAAGGTTGTGAAAGTAGCTCCTTTGCAATTAATTAAGATTCATATTTTACAAAAATAGTATGAAGTTTCTTCATTTTGCTCTAACATGAAAGTCCACGCTTTTTAATTTTGGCCACGTAAACTGGGAGTTTGTCCAAACTCCCTGCCCACCTGGGGCTCCTGCAGTCCATTTCACAGGTGTGGTAACTTCAGCCCTTTTCTGTCCACTACTCAATACTGCCAAGAATAAACAGTGACTAAAGACAGATAGATTAGAGGTGAAACAGTGTGGTGCCCAAGATCTCATGGCTTGATCAACTTACTTTGACTACATAATAACTATTTTGTTGAGTATATTGTTTTATTTATGTTCTCTCTAGATTGTAAAACTTGTAAGATAGGTTATGTAAACAACTTTGTGCAGCTCCCTTGGATGAAGTTGTTTCTACTCTCAGTTCTCTTGAAATTTTTTTTGTCCATCTGCCTTTGTGAAAGCTGCAAGATGCTGTAGCTTCTTTTGAAGGTAAACTTGTCAAACTTTTTTCCTCTCCCTCCCCAGCTTCTTAACTCAGTCTATCTGCAGATGAGCTTGGAGGAGTCCTTAATGCAAAATGCCACACTTAAGTTAAAAACAATGAAATGTTTCCCATGTTGAGAGAGCTTAGATCTTTCTTGAGACTTAAGGTTTGCCCAAAGTAGCACTCCTATGGTGAACTTCATGGTTTTGGTTTTTTGCTTTACATAGAGGAAACGCAGTTTATTTCAGATCTGCAGAAGATGCAGATTCAATGGAATTTGTGTTACAGAATAATTTAGTATTTGAATCCAAAGTCAGATGAAGAAAATGCAAATACTTTCTTAACCTCCATATTTGAATCATCAAGTTGTACTTTTTTTTTAACCTGGTTTAATGAAGGGAGAAAAAAAGTCTTTGTTAGGCAGCCCTGTGGATGAAGGTGTAAAATTTGAATTCAGTAGCTATGATCATATTCCTAAATATTTTTAATGGTTTGCTACAGAGAGAGTCTTCTTGCAGTTTTACTATGTGTGGCATAGGTTTCATCTAGAATGTTTCAGTTGTATTTCTTATGACTAAAATACAGTTCCTGGAAGTAGGATGATGCTTTAGAGACCATCTTGAGATTGCTTTTGAGCAGAGAAAAATATTTTTCTACTGTATTTGTTTTGTTAAGTGTTTTGAGGATGGTGGATATAATAATATAGAATGAAGCATATGGCTTCTGAAAGCTTTTTAGTTTCCTCTTTCTATTTGGTTTTAAATGTTAACTGAATCATGGCTATTATATGGTAAACACTTGACTGATATTTCATATGTGATGGTCTTAGCCACAGCCAGCAGCTAAGACCATGCGGTTGTTCCCCCCACTCCCCTCATCCAGTGAGATGGGAGAGAGAAAACAAACAAAGCGGCTCATGGGTTGAAATGAGGGCAGGGACGGCTCACTCACCAGTTATGGTCACGGGCAAAACACACTCGACTTGGGGAAGAAAAATCAATTTAATTTGTTACTAATCAGAGTAGGATAATGAGACATAATAACCACATCTTAAAACACCTTCCCCCCCACCCCTCCCTTTCCTCCAGGCTCAAATGACTTTGCTCCCGATTTCTCTACCTCCTCCCCACCAGCAGCACAGGGAGGATGGGGAACGGGGGTTGCAGTCGGTTTGTCTGCCATTCCTTTTCTCCTCAGGAGAACAGCTCTCACACTCTCCCCCACTCTGGCATGGGGTTCCTCTCACAGGCTAAAAGAGTCCAGGAACAAAGTGTTCCAACGCGGGCTTCCCATGCAGTCATGGACTTTTTTGGGTGCAGCCCCTGGCTCTGGCACGGAGACGGGTCTCTGCTTTGGCACACCTCCTCCCCCTGGTCTCTGCTTTGGTACATCTCCTCCCCCTTCTCTGGTGTGAGCGTCTCTGGGGTCTTCTTCTCTGTCGTGAGCTCTCCGTGTAGTCACAGCCACCTTCAGGCACAGACTCCTGCTCTAGTGTGGGGTCCTCCATGGGCTGCAGGAGGATCTCTGTTCACCTCCTTCCCCTCTTTCCTCACTGACCTGGGTGTCTGTAGTTCTCTCTCTCACATCCTACCTCCTCTGGTGCTTGTAGTCTTCGTTGTTGTTGTTGATGTTCCTGATCTCTAGCCAAACATGTTCTTCCCCTCATAATTATGATTTCGCAGAGGCATTTCACCATCACTGATTGGCTCAGCTTGGGCTGGAGGCAGGTCTGCCTTGGAGCTAGGGGAGCTTCTCAAATCTTCTCACAGGAGCTGTAGCCCCTTCCCCCACTACCAAAAACCACCCCTCTACCAAACACATCATGTTATCACTTTGTCCATGTTTCCCTGTATTTGAAGGCTATTGCTAATTTTTTTTTTCTTTCTGCATTTACATTCTTCCTTGATTTTCAAACTTGCATGTTGTCTTAAATGCAGTTTCAGCAACATGTATCTGAAAGGAATCCTGGTATCAAACTCTACTGTGCTGTCGGGCTGTACAGTCTCTGTATTTGAGAAATTCTAGTCCATGCTTTTGATGGGTTGTACCTGAAGAGACAGATGTCTTCTGTTACTGGGGTTTTATTTCAACTTTCAGTCACATGTTCTTCAGATCACTGATTTGTGATTCATTTTGAGACTGACCTAAGTTACTGATGTTAACTTTGGGTGACTAAATGTGATGAGGGGGAGCAGTACTGCACTTCCCAATCTTGTACTTCACTTTCTTTTATTAGTCACTAAATGAGTTTGAGTGTTTTGAACGTGGGGTAAGTGCCAAGGGGCAGTTGTCTGAAATTCAGTTTAGAGAAAGATTGAAATAGTGTTATAAGCTTGGTGAAGGCAAGTTAATGAGTATGCAAAAGTTGTTGGGTTTTTTGTTTTGTTTTGTTCTGGTTTTTTTCAGTGTTTGAGAAAACCTTGTGTCTCCTGATACATGTCCTCAACCTGTTGAGCTTCTTTGCTGCTTCTTGATATCCAGATAGTAGCCATGCCCAGGAACCTTTCTTTGTGTCTTAGGAAAAGATTCTCATTATCTTTCTTGAATAGTTCTCTTATGACTGCAAGTATAAAACTCCTTGCAACTTTATAACTTTATACCTGTACTCTGGTTTTGTTTACCATTTTATCTGTTGATGTAGTAGTGTATGTTGCTGGATTTAAAGTCCCACTGACTTTTGCCCTACCTGATTTAATTGAAGATAGACATTCATTTGATTTACTTTATGTGACTGAGCAGAAATGCTAGAGCTTAAGAGTTGTCCCTAATGAAGCTTGTGAAGCATTTTTGATAACAGCTTTTTTGTTATAAGACTTCCTTCTCTTTTTATTTACTTCACTTAATCGCAGACCAGCTGAGGTTGGCAGGGAACTCTGGAGGTCATCTTGTCTCCCCCTGCTCAAGCAGGGTCACCTACAGCAGGTTGCCCAGGATCATATCTGGATATCTTTTGAATATCTTCAAGGGTAGAGACTCCCACCTCACTGGACAATCTGTGTCAGTGCTTGGTCACCCTCACAGTAAAAAAATATTTCCTGATGTTCAGTCAGAGCCTCCTGTGTTTCAGTTTGTGCCCATTGCCTCTGTTCCTGTTACTGGGCACCACTGAAAAGAACCTGACTCTATCTTTTGCACCTTCCCTTCAGGTATTTATATGCATTGATGAGACACCCTTCACAAAGCTTTCTTCTTCTCTAGGTTAGACTACTTGACATAGTCAAATCTGTAGTCCTTCAGGCAAACTCAAGGCCATATTCTTACATGCCTTTGAGAAGAAGGTGGATTAAAGATTGAATTTAGTGTAGGGGTGGTGGTAACAGTAATTAATGACTCTTGATAGGTGGAGAAGTGGGTGGATTCGGAATGCGTTTAGAGAAAGTGCTGTGAAAATGCAATAAGATGCATATTTCAAATAAACATAATGTCTATGCTTGCAAATAAGGAGCAATTGGCTGTCTTGGCTCTAGCTAAACTGAAGACTATAATTCAACAGTTATGTGAGGGAAGAAACAGGTCAAACATTTGATTGTCTGATAGTGGTAAAATTGCCCAAGTCCTGTGTATATTCTGTCTTGGAATTGTGTGGATTGTAAATTATGGTTTAATTTACATAAAGCATTTAGGAGATTAGGCTGAGTTATTATTGTACTTTTGCAGATCGAGCAGTTCATTTTATGAAGCTATGTGCATCAAAATTATTTTTAAAAGTACTTTTTAATGAGACTAAAGCCAAAACTTTGCAGAATTACATGAGTCCTGGTTAATTAGAAGTGAACTGGATCAGCCTATTTTTCCTGTTCTTGCAAAGTCAGCCCCCTTCCTCCAAATCCCCAGGACCCCCACAATGTAGACAAAGGTTAAAATAAAGTTAGATGGTTAAAATTACTTCAGTTAGGGATATTGAATCTGAGAACTGCTGGGACAGCTCTTTTAGTACAGTCCTCTGAAATGAAACATCAGTGAGATTTAGTTTCTGATAGGAAACCTCAGATATTTATATGACTTATCTCCCTTGCTGATTCTCTTGATTGCTACGGAGTGCTTTTGAGTACTTCAGTCATGGGAGAGAGGGAAGCAAAAATGTATAACTTTTATATTTCTTCTCAATAAACAAATCCATTAAAATAATTGATCAACAGAAGGCATCCAAAGTGTTTCTCTAGTTATGAAATTGCCTACCTATTATAAAATATGATAAAACACAGGGCAAGAAACTGCAGAACCATCCCTTTTCAGTTGATTTTAATATCTAAGCAAAAATTGAGCACAAAAACATATTGAGCGATGCATCTTACCTTGCAGGCCAGAACAAGCAGGTTTTGAATATTGAGTCACTGTGGTAACTAAAACCCTTTCTACCTAGCAAAAAACAAGTAGCTGTTTGGGATTGGAGCTCAATGTAGGGGAGAACAAATGAAAGAGTTTAGCAACTGGGGTCTGCATCGTTTTCCTCACCAGGACTTTGTTAAGGAGTGGTGGGTGGCCAGGAACTGTTTTTATGGTTGTAGATCTCCTTTATCGACAGACCCTGATTGAAAAGCTGACACGCAACTCTTCCTCTCCTTCCAGTTGCTCCACAGTATTGGAGAAAAGTTAGGATCAGTTGTTAGCATGTTCTTTTGATGGTATGTTCTCTCCTTGACTCAACAGACATGTCTTAATGCAGTACGTAGAGGAAGAGGGACAGAATGAGTTGCCTGTGGAGGAGCAGGAGGAGGAGGAGGATATGGCTTGGGGGTAGTTACCGGACAGGTTTGGGATGGGGAGAAGAGTTTGGTATTCTTGATCAGTGATATGATGGGTTGCTCCTTTGATTTGTTTGTTCAAAGTATCTGGAGTCTGACTCATAGCAGCAGAAATCAAGTTGTTAATCCTGGGGAACCTTAGTTGTGTCTTTACAAACAAACAAAATTCATGCTTTGATGAACTGCACTGAAAATGAGTAATGAAATAATGCTGAGAATTATGAGCCCTCGTGGAATATTTGGGGAGGAAGAAGGGATCTCTGTTCTCTGCATCCCTTTTGGCTATTAAATGTGTGGTGAATTATTTGACACTGTGACTGTGCTTCAGTCTTTTGAACCAGTGTTGCTCTATTAGTGTGTAGCTGCTGGGGCTTCAGAAGATTGTTTTGCATCTTATTTCTCCTGGTATTCCTATAAATGCATTTTTGTTCTGTATTTATGGGTATGTGTAGTGCAGCATTGGTGAGTTGCCTTTATTCCCAGTAGCTTATATATGAACAGACATGCTGTAAAATATTTTTTTTTTAAGATATTTTTGTTCTTTTTTATGGGAGAAATGTTGAAGGGGAAGGGGATAAGCTGTCTCTTCTGGCACTCTAATGGTGGGGAAAGCTATCTCTGTTTAGATATTCACTTAGTCCTTCTGTTGAATAAAATGAGACTGTTGCCACCTGTTTCCTGAAAAATCTCAACTTCAAACTTCTCAATTTCCCTGCCAGGTGAAGTGACCTCACATAAGCATAGCTCAAACACTGTGCTAAACTTTGCTAAAATGTATATCTAAACTCTACTTATTTTATTATAGTTAAAGCCAAAAAATTCATCTGAAGACAACATATAAGGGACTAAAAATAGAGCTTTGCACTAGGTTGGTTTATCCAAATGCATGTTTGGGTATATTATGATTCTATTGTATTTTATACTAGTATGATATTTATGGCTCTGTGTGGAGCTCTGCTTTCGTGAAATCTTAAAGACCAGCTTGGAAGAAGTGATATGTTTAGCTCTTCCAGGACTTCTTGTGAATTGACCTTCCAAGCAGTTCAGCTTCTGGGATGTATCAAATCTTGTTGAAATACTGACCTACAGTATTTAGCCTCCATCCCTCTTTTTCAGAAGTTGTACGTATTTTAAAATGACTTGAATTTCCTGTTCAAAGAAAAAAAAAAAAAAAGCAGAAAGATGCCCTCAGTTTACTTTCCCTCAATTTTACTTTTCTAGGTTTTATTCATTGTGTATATAACATTTGAGAACTTAGAATGGTTTTAAGGGAAGTTATATCTCTGGCTTTGGGAATGAGATAATCTATTTAAACATTCTTTTTCCTTCTCTTTCTTCTTCCTCTGACAAAAAATTCTGAAAAGAGCGCAAAATGTTTTTCTTGGATGTGTTTGTAACTCTTCAAATGGACTTTCATGAATAAGTGGAAGTAAAAATTTTACTTCTTAAAGTTGCTGTTCCTAGCAGTTGCATGTATACTCAGCGATGTTTAAATGCAGTGTATTGCGAGATGTTTCATCCTATTCTGTAAATCTCTTGCATTTGATCCTGCAAAGAAATTCCTGTGATGCAGCTATGATCTCACAGTAACTTCCATGACAATGAATCTCAAAAACTTGGACTGCATGGCAAGGTTCTTTTGGGATATCAAAACTAAGGTCATGCTAATATCTTCTGCCTTAGAGTTTTAGAGCATCAGGGTCAGTAAGTATTGTTTCTCAAATTTTAGATATGGGAAAATGGAGGGACCAAAAGGGCAATACCAACTTATGAGACTTCTATGCACACACCTCTAAACCCCTGCAGAACTGCAAGTTTCAGTGTTCTGAACATGAGACAGTGAGCAGCTTTTTAGCTGTTTACTTTCTGCTGATTGGAACTTTAGGTGAATGCTGTTGTCTTAACTGTATATGTGTCTTGGACTTTTTGCTCTTATCAGAGGATGCACATAGAATGACAAGTTTCATTTAATGATTTTTATTTTCATCTTATTCTGGTGAATCAGGTTCTTACTAGTTTTCAAAAAGCCATTATTTGGTCAGTATACTCATTGAACTTGGAAAAAAAAAATCTTTATAGGTTTAAATTGAGAACACATTTAAATCATAATACTGTTCCGCATTTTAAACTTGCCTACTATACTGGGTTTCCGTGGCAAGGTTTTGGTGGGGGAGCATAGGGGTGGCTTCTGATAGGGGTGGCTTCTGTGAGAAGCTGCTAGAAGCTTCCCCCATGTCCGACACAGCCAATGCCAGTTGGCGCCAAGGCTGAGCCCATCAGTAAGGCCTCTGTGATAACATAGCTAAGAAACAAAAAAAGGAGAAGGGAGGGAAAAAAAACCCAAAACAGCACATTTTGCAGTGAGAGAGAGGAGTGAGAAGATGCGAGAGAAACAACTTCACAGACACCAAGGTCAGTAAAGAAGGATGGGGAGGAGGTGCTCCAGGTGCTGGAGCAGAGATCCCCCTGTAACTTGTGATGAAGACCATGGTGAGGCAGGCTGTCCCCCTGCAGTCCATGGAGGTCCATGGTGGAGCAGATGACCGCTTGTAGCCCGTGGAAGGCCCCATGCCAGAGCAGGTGGATGCCTGAAGGAGGCTGTGACCCCATGGGAAGCCCGTGCTGGAGCAGGTTCCTGGCAGGACCTGTGGCCCTGTGGAGAGAGGAGCCCACGCCGGAGCAGGTTTGCTGACAGGACTTGTGACCCCATGGGGGACCCACACTGGAGCAGTCCCTTCCTGAAGGACTGCACACCATGGAAAGGACCCATGCTAAAGCAGTTTGTGAAGAACTGTTGTTCATGGGAAAGACTCATGTTGGAGAAGTTCGTGGAGGACTGTCTCCTGTTAGAGGGACCCCACACTGGTGGGGGGGAAGGAGACCTCCCCCTGAGGAGGAAGGAGCGGCAGAAACATGTGATGAACTGACCCCAACCCCATTCCCTGTCCCCCTGTGCCACTGGGGGGAGGAGGTGGAAATCAGGAGAGAAGTTAAGCCCGGGAAGAAGGGAGGGATGGGGGAGGTGTTTTAAGATTTGGTTTTACTTCTCATTATTCTCTTGTCTGATTGGTAATAAATTAAATTTGTTTGTTTTTCCCCAAGTCGAGTCTGTTTTGCCCGTGCCAGTAATTGGTGAGTGATCTCTCTCCATCCTTATCTCCACCCATGAGCCTTTCGTTGTGTTTTCTCTCCCCTGCCCAGTTGAGGAGGGGAGTGATAGAGTGGGCTTTGGTGGGCATCTGGCATCCAGCCAGGGTCAACTCACCACACCTACCATTGCTTTCTCAGTTTATTTACAGTGTCATCTTGGCTTTTACAGCAACTGTGTTTAACAGTCCCCTGTTGAGCTAGAATTTTTACATAACATTTTGTAAATGACTGGAAATTATTATTGTAATTAAAAAGCTGTTACTTACGTTTGGAATGCAATTTTTAAAACTTGTTATATTTTATCTTGGTTATCACTTGCTCATCCCTTGCTCAATTACTGTGTAGATACAGGTTTTAGGTTTGCTAGGAGAAAAATGATGTTTACAACACATCTGCTGAAATGGTTTTAAAGATTGTCATTGCCAAAGTGTTTGTTCAGTGAAGTTTTTATAGACGCAGTATGATCTCTAAAGCTGATACTTTTAATATTTTAATACTGTTGCTAGAGTTGGACATTGTAGTTAGCAAAACATGTATTCCAAATGCAATCTCAGAATTCACATGTGTACTGAGAGTGAGGTACTGTAATTAATATCAATAATCTGTTTCAGAAATGTAAGATGTGAAGAGTGCAAGTTCCTTTTCTTTTAAAATTGAGTAACTTGATCTTGCAGCAGAGTGCTTGGTCTTTTAGATTGATGGTAAAATAGACAGGTGACTAATATCCTCTTGGGATGTTTTAGAAAACAGGCTTTCTACTTAGGCATTTTAATATTTTGTTGCACAGTATATAAAGCCAGCATACGTCTGTGTAATCAGGGGCTGTTAGTTTAGTACAGCATTGTAATGAATGACCCTGCAGAATGCAAAAATATATTTAAAAGAAAATGTAACCTTTAAGAAAATGAGTGCATAAATTTCTGTAAAAAGGACTTTCTTAGTGGTCTATCAATAGGAAGGAAGTTTTGAAGAAAAACTTAAAATATATTTTCTGCACATTCTTCAATTTTATTATAAGCTAGTCTGTCTTAGAAATGGTGGAGGAGAGTGAGAACCTCCTACTGGGGACAGAAAATGCATGACAGCCAAACAACATTTAAGTCAGTCCAGACTTGCAGCAGTTCCCCCTGCTCATGTTGGAGAGGAAATAAATACTGAATTAAGTGCAATAAGAATTTGGGCAGTTTGACATCATATGTGAGTAACTTCTCTTTAGTATTTTTTTAAAAAGATTAAGAAACTAATTAGGAATCATAGAATTGTAGAATCATTTTGGTTGGGAAAAGATATTTAAGATCATCTAATCAAACCAAAAACTTAACACTGCCAAGTCTACCACTAAACCATGTCTCTAAGCAACACATCTACAGGTCTTTTAAATACCTCCAGGTATGGTGGCTCAACCACTTCCCTGGGAAGCCTGTTCCAATGCCTGACAACCCTTTCAGTAAATAAATTTTTCCCAATATCCAACCTAAACCTCCCCTGGTGCAACTTGAGGCCATTTTCTCTTGTTCTATCACTTGTTATTTGGGAGAAGAGACCAATACCCACCTCTCTACAGCCTCCTTTCAGGTAGTTGTAGAGAGCAATGAGGTCTCCCCTCAGCTTTCTTTTCTCCAGACTAAACAACCCCAGTTCCCTCAGTTGCTCCTCATAAGACTTGTTCTCCAGGCCCTTCACCAGCTTCCTTGCTCTTCTTAGGATGTGCTTCAGTACCTTCATGTCCTTCTTGTAGTGAGGGACCCAAAATGGAACATAGTACCCAAGGTGTGACCTCACCAGTGCCCAGTACAGGGGGAGGATCACTTCCCTAATCCTCCTGGCCCCACTGATACAAGCCAGGATGCCATTGGCCTTCTTGGCCACCTGAGCACACTGCTGGCTCGTATTCAGCCAGCTGTCAACCAACATCCCCGGGTCCTTTTCCACCAGGCAGCTTTTCAACCACTCCTCCCCAAGCCTGTAGCATTACATGGGGTTGTTGTGACCCAAGTGTAGAGTCTTGCACAACTGACCTTGGCCCATTGATCCAGCCTGTCCCTTTGTAGAGCCTTCCTACCCTCAAGCAGATCAACACTGCTGCCCAGCTTGGTGTTGTATGAAAACTTACTGTGAGTATCCTCGATACCCTTGTCCAGATCATTGATAAAGTTATTAAACAGAGATGGCCCCAGTACTGATCCCTGGGGAACACCACTTGTGACCAGCTGCCAACTGGATTTATCTCCATTCACCACAAATCTTTGGGCCCGGCCATCCAGACGGTTTTTTACCCACTGAAGAATACATCCATCCAAGCCATGAGCAGCCAGTTTCTGCAGGAGAATGCTGTGGGAAAGAGTGTCAAAGGCTTTACTAAGTCTAGATAGTGGATGAGGGAAAGGCTGTGAATGTTGTCTAAGTGGGTCACCTTGTCAAGCAGGACCTGCCTTTCATAAACCTATGCTGACTGGGTCTGATGACCTGGTTGTCCTGCACGTACCACGCGATGGCGCTCAAGATGATCTGTTCCACAACCTTCTCCAGCTGTCCTGGTTTTTAGCTGTAACAGAACTAGATTTCTTTTTGATAGCCAGAACAGTGCTGCGTTTTGCTTTCAGCCTGGGACTTGTTATGAGAGAGACACTGATAACATCCCAGTGTTTGCATTTTTGTCACTGGAAGTGAAGGACTTTGTGTTCTGTTAGTCTACAAGCACAAGATTTAAGAGGGCGAGGAATATTTAAATTAATAAGCTAAATTGGTGTTTGGATATGCCAATGGGGTATTCCATATCATATCACGTCATGCCCAGTATATTAGTGAGGGTCTCTTCCTCTCTTGCTCTCTCTGGCTTTCGCTCGGGCTCTCGCTCTTCCGGGATTGTGGTTTCGGTTCAGGATTGTCGCTCCTCAGGGATTGTTATCTGGGAATGGGCCAGGCTTGGTTGGCAGGTGTTGAGCAGTTGCACTGTGTATCACTCATTTTCATATTTTGTTGCTGCTATCATTATCACTATGATTTTAATATTAGTATTATTTTAAGTTTTATTTCTGTTATTAAATTGTTCTTATCTCAACCTATGAGTCTCCTTATCCTTGCCCCCCAATCCTCTCCCCTATCCCCCGGGGGTGGTGGGGGAGTGTGGTGGGTTGACCCTGGCTAGAGGCCGGATGCCCACCAAAGCCCACTCTATCACTACCCCTCCTCAAATGGGCAGGGGGAGAAAAGTATAACGAAAAGCTCGTGGGTGGAGATAAGGACAGAGAGAGATCACTCACCAATTACTGGCACGGGCAAAACAGACTCGACTTGGGGGAAAAAAAAAACAAATTTACTTTATTACCAATCAAAATTAGAGGATAGTGAGAAGTAAAACCAAATCTTAAAACACCTCCCCCATCCCTCCCTTCTTCCCAGGCTTAATCTCTTTCCCGATTTTCCACCTCCTCCCCCCAGCAGCACAGGGGGACAGGGAATGGGGTTGGGGTCAGTTCATCACAAGGTGTTTCTGCCGCTGCTTCCTACTCAGGGGGAGGACTCCTTCCCCCGCACCAGCGTGGGGTCCCTCTCACGGGAGACAGTCCTCCACGAACTTCTCCAACGTGAGTCCTTCCCATGACTGACAGTTCTTCACGAACTGCTCCAGTCTGGGTCCGTTCCATGGTGTGCAGTCCTTCAGGAAGGGACTGCTCCAGCGCGAGTCCCCCACGGGGTCACAAGTCCTGCCAGCAAACCTGCTCCGGCGTGGGCTCCTCTCTCCACGGGCTACAGGTCCTGACAGGAACCTGCTCCAGCGTGGGCTTCCCGTGGGGTCACAGCCTCCTTCAGGCATCCACCTGCTCCGGCGTGGGGTCCTCCATAGGCTACAGGTGGTCATCTGCTCCACCATGGACCTCCAGGGACTGCAGGGGAACAGCCTGTCTCACCCTGGTCTTCACCACAGGCTGCGGGGAATCTCTGCTCCGGCGCCTGGAGCATTCCCTCTACCTCCTTCTTCACTGACCTTGGTGTCTGCAGAGTTGTTTTCTCTTACATCTTCTCACTCCTCTCTCCAGCTGCAAAGCGTGCAGCTTTTTTTCCCTCTCTTCTCTTTTTTTTTTTTCTTAATTATGTTATCACAGAGGCGTTACTGATTGGCTCGGCCTTGGCCAGCGGCGGGTCCGTTCTTGTAGCCGCTGGCATTGGCTGTATCGGGTCGGACATGGGGGGAAGCTTCTGGCAGCTTCTCTCACAGAAGCCACCCCATGTCCCCTCCCCCACTGCTACCAAAACCTTGCCACGCAAAACCCCATGTCCCCTCCCCCACTGCTACCAAAACCTTGCCACGCAAACCCAATGCAGGGAGTGAGCGAATGGCTATGTTGGCTGCTAGCCAAGGGCTAACCCAGTGAAATTATCACACCAGCACAGAGGTCAGACTCATAGGCCTTTAGTTCCCTGGATCCTCCTTCTGGCCTTACTTTTAGATGGGTCTCGCGTTTGCTACCTTCCAGTCAATTGGGACCTCCCTGGTTAGCCAGGACTGCTGCTAAATGATGGAAAGTAGCTTGGTGAGCACTTCCACCAGCTCCCTCAGTACCCTTGGGTGAATTCCATCTGGCCCCATAGACTTGTGCATGTTTAAGTGGTGTAGCAAGTCGCTAACCATTTCCCCTTGGATTATGGGGGCTTCATTCTGCTCCCCATCTCTGTCTTTTAGCTCAGGGGGCTGGGCACTAGGGGAACAACTGGTCTTACTATTAAAGACTGAGGCTACTAAGGCATTAAGGACCTCAGCCTTTTCCTCATCCTTTGTCACTGTTTCCCCCAGCATCTAGTCAATGATGGGGATTCTCCTTAGCCCTCCTTTTGCTGCTAATGTATTTATAGAAACGTTTTTGTTGTCTTTTACGGCAGTAGCCAGATAAAGTTCTTGTTGGGCTTTGACCCTTCTAATTTTCTTTCTGCATAGCCTCACAACATCTTTATGGTCCTCCTGAGTTGCCTGCCCCTTTTTCCATAGGTCATAAATTCTCCTTTTTTCCCTCCTGAGTTCCAGCCAAAGCTCTATGTTTAGCCAACTTGTCTTGGGGACACATGGGGATGACCTGCTCCTGCACCTTTAAGATTTCCTTCTTGAGGAATGTCCAGCCCTCCTGGACTCCTTTGCCCTTCAGGACTGCCTGACAAGGGCCTCTGTCAACCAGGCTCCTAAACAGGCCAGAGCCTGCCCTCTGGAAGTCCCAGGTAGCAGTTCTGCTAATCCCCCTCCTTACTTCTCCCAGGAATCAAAAATTATAATTTTGTGATCACTGTGCCCAAGATAGCCTCCAACCATCGCATCACCCACAAGTCCTTCTCTGTTTGCAAACAACAGGTCCAGTGGAGCACCTTCCCTACTTGGCTCGCTTACCAACTGTGTCAGGAAGTTATCTTCCACAGTCTCTTGGAACCTCCTAGACTGTTTCCCTCTACTGTATTGTATTTCCAGCAGAGATCTGGAAAGTTGAAGTCCCCAACAAGAACAAGGGCTGGTGATCATGAGACTTTTTCCAGCTGCTTATAGAATATCTCATCTGCCTCTTCATCCTAGTTGGGTGGTCTATAACAGACTCCCACCATGATATCTGCCTTGTTGGCCTTCCCCCTGATCCTTATCAAAAAACTCAAACCTATTGTCATCATCATCAAGCTCTTGACAATCAAAACACTCCCTAACTGCGGAGAGGGATTCATCCATGGACTCCACACACAATTCAATGTGAATTCTACTGGAAACCTTTATTATTGGTTACATGATCACTTATATACTCTTAGGGTGCTAATAACACACACACACACACACACACACATAAACAACTCTTCATTGACTAAAAGCTACTGTTCACATGCCTGGTTACAATACTTGATTGGATAAATCCACCTGTTCATGAGCCACTCCTTTTACTTCTGACTAGTTACATAAGAAACTTCTTGTTTCTTGCATTCTTTCTCTGTTCTATTTTTTCACTCAAAGTCAGGAATTAATTGCTCAAGGCTGAAGCCGCCTGTAACTTCGGCTCTTAAAGGGCCAACAATTGCCCCTATATGTTTTTGTACCACAAAGGCGTTGTTCACCATCTTCTGCAGGGCCCTTTTCAGACACGATAGCAAACAAGGCACTGATAAAAGGATTACCAAAATTATGAATAGCATCTCAAATCCTGACATTAATAGCGAAGAGATCCATCCTTGTAAAAACCATTCGCTTAACCAATCATCACTATTTACCCTCAACTGTTTGACATTTTCCTTTAACCTTTTAATGGCCATATGAATTGATTCTGAGTGGTCTGATAGAATCATACAGCACATGCCTTCAAATTCCTCGCAACCATGTCCCTTGTGATAACAGTAAAAAATCAATTGCTGCTTTATTTTGCAGTGTTGCATGTCTAACGCTATCAGTGTCTACTAACATCTATGTGAGAATTTCTGATGTGAGATTTGTTTATTTAGCTATCCAACAACCTAGCTTTTTCACATCTCCTAATGCTTTTCCTACTGCAACGTTAGGGGAAAACAACGCAGTTAGGACTATGGCAGCAGTGTCCCAAAACTATATCTGATCGTTACAATTTTCATCAAAATAAGAAATTCTTCTCTTGTGTTGAGTGTTGTTGTGGTTCTATAAGAGATGTGTTTAAATGTGAGATTATAAAAACAGATCTAAAAGCTAGCATAGCATTTTTATAGTGCTTAAAATTGTTATTTGGCCATGTCTGATTACATAGCTGCTAAATTTGTGTTTTGTTAAATGTGATAATGCTATTAATACTTACATATCCTAAAAAACTTTCAAAGTTATACAAAGGCACTCTTATAAGACAGGTTCTAAAAGGATTCCTGGGTGTAGCCAATGAAAGACACAGTGATTCTTGCTTTGTTATATTAGCAAAAGTTACCCACATGTTCTGTTTAGGTACTACAGCCCAGGGTCCTGAAACAACACCAATTACCAAAAACCTTAATGCAGTAATAACTATAAGCTCAAGACAGATCATCTTTCTTTTGTGCCTCTTGCTTGTCTTCCAACTAGGGGCGTATCCACTTTGGGGGAACCCACCGTGTTCCAGGATCTGTAAGGACACAAGCACAGCCCCTACCCCAAGTTATCAGTACTCTGGGACCCTCCCATTGTCCAGTGAGACCATTTTTTACCCATACTGTGGCTTGGCCTCTTTTTATATTGTCCAGTCCTCCTGATAGGCCTTTGCCATGTGCCACCATTGGAGGATGCAGTTATCCTTGGGGCAGACTTAGGTAATTTAATACATACAACGCTTTGCTGAGTCTTTCATGAGGTGTTAAACCCGATTCCCCTTTCCTTTGTTTTTGCAACAGGTGTTTTAATGTTTGATGAGTACGTTCAACCAAAGCTTGTCCTGTGGGCAAGTGTGGTGTACCAGTACTGTGTTGAATGTCCCACAAGGCTAAAAAATGACTTATAGTTTTGGCTGTGTATCCAGGTCCATTGTCTGTTTTTATTTCACGGGGAACACCAAGCGCCGCAAATGCTGCACGTAAATGACGTTGCACGTGCTTACTAGATTCTCCTGTTTGTGCTGTGGCCCATGTAGCATGAGACCAGGTATCGATAGAAACATGTACATATTTAAATTTACCAAATTCCGGGATGTGTGTTTTGTCCATTTGCCACAGTTCTAGGGGTCCAAGACCACAGGGGTTGACCCCTGTTGCAAGGCCGCTGGACTGCTGCTGACAGTCGGGACA
This sequence comes from Caprimulgus europaeus, assembly GCA_907165065.1. Next base: position 11,723,924 of record OU015537.1, read on the forward strand.
GGAGAGAACGATGTTGCGTGCATCAATAAGGAGCTTTCCTGCCTCTTCCCAAGCAGCCACTAGGAAAGCAGAATCAGCATCCAAGGGTGCGCCATTATTTCTGCACCATATCAGTAGCTTTTGAACTGCTGTCTCATCATATTTAATTCCTCTTGTCTTCATAATGCACATTAAAATAGTCAATATAGATTTTTCCTCTGTTGACATTTGTGCACTCATAACTGGGGGGTTGTGGGGGGGTAATTTGTTCCCAGCTGCTCACCTGCTTCTTGTAGATCGGATCTAACCAGCTCTATGGTCTGCTGCTTCCCTTCGTCGATATAGCAGAGCAACTCTGTGGTCCACTATCTTCTCCACAAGCTGGGCTCCGCCGCTGGCCACTCTCTGGTCCACGGTTCTCTATTCCCACTTCGGGGCACTAATTGCGACGGATGAAGAAATATCCACTCCAAGATCCATAAAGGATCAGGACTAGCGACCCACTGCATAAGTAGGGCAAAAGGATGTTGATCACAGTTAATAATGATTAACCTAATGCTATAATCAGGGTCCCATCTATGTGCATATTGCTTTGTAATTTTCCCTAATATTTCTGTTAGTGTCTATTGCACTTTCTCATTTGTTTGTCTGGGAGCTTCAACTCCACCTCCTCCCTGCAGTAATTTAGCAATTGGGAGGAGATCTTAATTGGTGATTCCACAGCAGGTGCGAATCCAATTAAGATCTCCCATAAGTTTCTGCACATCATTGAGTGTTTGAATGTCTGTATGGATTGTTAATTTTTGCAGGTGCACAGTGGCTTTTGTTATCTCCCACCCTAAATATTTCCAGGGTGGAGCACACTGTATTTTTTTCTGGGGCTATTTTTAACCCTTGAGAATTTAACAATTCTTCTAATTTTTCAATTATGTTTTTCTGATTTATATTTTGTCCAGCAATTAAAATATCATCCATATATTGATAGACTATTAGCTCGTTATGCTTATTCCAAAATGGAGTTAATGCTCAGGCAACAAAAATTTGACACATGGTAGGTGAATTTTTCATGCCCTGCAGCAAAACAACCCAATGGTACCTTTTCATAGGTTCTTGCTTATTGACAGATGGAACTGAAAAGGCAAATTTTTCAAAGTCTTCCTCATCCAACGGTATGGTGAAAAAACAATCTTTTAAGTCAATGATTAAGACATCCCACCCCTCAGGTATCATATTTGGGGATGGCAAACCAGGTTGAAGGGTACCCATGTCCTCCATGACTTCATTAACCTTTTGGAGGTCATGGAGTAGCCACCATTTTCCACTTTTCTTTGGTATGGTAAATATAGGAGTGTTCCATGGACTTGTAGGGAAATTTAAAAAGACACAAAAGTCCATTGGTACTGATTGATCCCCAGCAGGGGTCTCCAAGGGCCTCTCTAACATCTGTGAGTCTTAAATTCCCATTTAGTTCTCCCCTACACATTAAACAACCACAAAGAAAAATTACGTTTACAACATTGAACTATAACCTCTAGCTTTGTTCGTCTCTGGCTGTTTCCCTCGCGGGAGAACAGAACTGTCAATTAGACTCTGCACCTGCCTTGCAGTCGGGATGCTTTCACTCAAGCAACACAGTCACACAAACGGGCCTGTCACTCCTCTCACTCACACCACAAAATATGCCAATCAAACAATAGTCAGATTCTCGTGCAGTGCAGACTATAAACTGTTAACCATTTGCCACAGGTCCACACCAAGCAGTGTAACTTAAACCATAATGCACGGTACCAGGCGTTCTCTCCCTCTCCCTCCCCTCCTCCTCCTCCCTCCCTCCCTCCCTCCCTCCCTCTCTCTCTCTCCCTCCCTCCCTCTCTCTCCCTCTCTCTTGTATAGGATGGTAGTAGCTATCTCACACAGCGCTCCTGCTGCGTGAGTCCTCTTCAGCAGCTGCCTGTTCTTTAAGCTTTTTCCACAATTTCAGAGGGTCTGGAGTGCAGGTTGAGCTCATTTGAGGGAGGCGCAGGGGTCTCATGATGAAGCAAAATCAGTAAGTGGAGCTGAGTCTCCTGGATGCACGGCCTGCGGTTGTTGAAGCCGCGGGGGAAGAGGAGTGGGGAAAGCCCCCCCTCACCTCAGCCCGCGCGGCGGAGCGGGACAGGCCTCTGCACCCCCGCCTTCTTGTTGTTACTGCTGCTTACGTTCCAGGGCCGCCACTGCGTTCGCCATAACAATGCCTGCATCGCTATTAAAAGCATTTGCATCATAATACGACAGATGGAGTTAAAAAAGTAGTAGAAAAGATATTATCAACAAATTCCTGCATATAGGGAGACTGCAGCCCATAATCTCTTACTGATTTTCTGGCCTCTTTTACTAGTTCCCAAGAGAACTGTGGTGGGTTGACCCTGGCTAGATACTGGGTGCCCACCAAAGCCCACTCTATCACCCCCCTCCTCAGCAAGATGGGGAGGGGAGAAAATAAGATGGAACACAAAAAAACCAAACTCGTGGATCGAGACAAAAGCAGTTTAATAGAAGCAAAGCAAAGCTGCGCGCGCAGAAGCAAAAGAACAAAATATTTACTCTCTACTTCCCATCAGCAGGCGATGTTTGGCCACTTCCCGGGAAGCAGGGCTTCATACGCGTTGCGGTTCCCAGAGGACAAACGGAAGTAACGAATGCCCCCCCTTCCCCCTCTGTTCTCCTTGCTTTATTTCTGAGCATACGTCATATGGTATGGAATATCCTTTTGGTCCGTTTGGGTCAGCTGTCCTGGCTGTGTCCCCTCCCAAGACCTTCCCCCCTCCCAGCCTACTGGGGGAAATGTTGGAGAGACAGCCTTGGTGCTGTGCTAGCACTGCTCACCAGTAACCAAAACACTGGTGTGTTCTCAACACCCCTCGAGCCACCAAATACAAAACACAGCACTCTGAGGGCTGCCATGGGGAAAATCAACTCCATCCCAGCCAGACCCACTACAGGAACGGAGACCAATAGTTAGGTTTCCTTCTTCCATCGTTTCTGGTACCCCCATAATCACTGGATGTGCAGTAGGTGTGGGCAAGATACCCCCTCAAGCAAAGCGGTTTTTATCACTCCTTGCCATCTCATGGCCAGATGCCCGTCATCATCATTCCCCGACCCCCTGGTTGTTTCTTTGGGATTTGCGATTCAAATCAGGTCATTGTTTGCTGTAAGGAGTTTCCTGCTGCTGTTCTAACTCTTCAAGCTCACGAATGAGTTGTTGTGTCCACTCCAGACGATTCTCAGGATTAGAGTGTGGCGGCAGCTGTGGAAAATCAGGGGTCGGTGGCGTGGATGGAGGGAGTGCAGGATAGACTGGAACATGGGAAGAGTCTTTGGGCTTAGCAACCCTAGGTCAAGGAATTTCCGAGATGATTTCCCCGTCTCGGGCAGATCGATCTCCATTTTTTCAGGCAACAGAGGGGTAGATGGCTTCGTGGGGGGGAGGGAGGGTGGGCTAGGGGGCTGCTCTGGTACCGAAAAGACATCGTGGCACTCGTCAGAGTTCATAGCTGTGAATGCACTTTTCACCACGTCTTTTTCTGCTTTCATATCTTTTAAAGCATCTCAAATCAATCGCCAAGCTGTTGCAAAGTCTTTTGTCTCTTTCTCTACGGGGCTAATCGAGAGAATCCCTTGTCTCAGCACCAAATTAACAGTTGCCGAAGCACAATCTCATCATACTTAATTCCTTTCTTGGAAAGGATAAGCGAGGGGAGCTTAACAAGTACTTTTTCTTCCTTTTTTACTTGTTTCCCAAGTACTCTTTCTTCCCTTGTTACTTGCCCCATCTCACCTCCGGCTGCTCACCTGACCTCCCAGGTGTCCATCACGATGATACAGCTTTATTTCGCAGTGCCACCCACTGCGACCCAGCTCCGGTCCAGCCGGCGCTGTCCTCCAGCCGGGGCCTCCTCTCCTTGGGCGGTCACTCCCTCGCCGTCGATTCTCCTGGTGGATCCCGATGAGGTCACCACTTGCCGAGAGGGAACACCCATGGACTCCACACACGATTCAATGGGAATTCTACTGGAAACCTTTATTATTGGTTACATGATCACTTATATACTCTTAAGCTGCTAACACACACACACACACACATATAAACAACTCTTCATTGGCTAAAAGCTACTGTTCACACGCCTGGTTACAATACTTGATTGGATAATTCCACCTGTTCATGAGCCATTCTTTTTACTTCTGACTAGTTACATAAGAAACTTCTTATCTTGTTTCTTGCATTCTTTCTCTGTTCTATTTTTTCACTCAAAGTCAGGAATTAATTGCTCAAGGCTGAAGCCGCCTGTAGCTTCAGCTCTTAAAGAGCCAACACCTAACATACAGGGCTACCCTACTGCCTCTCCTTCCTTATCTATCCCTTCTGTGGTGGGTTGACCCTGGCTAGAAGCCGGATGCCCACCAAAGCCCACTCTATCACTCCCCTTCCTCAAATGGGCAAGGGGAGAAAATTATAACAAAAAGCTCGTGGGTGGAGATAAGGACGGAGAGAGATCACTCACCAGTTACTGGCATGGGCAAAACAGACTCGACTTGGGGGAAAAAACAAATTTACTTTATTACCAATCAAAATTAACGGAGAATGAGAAGTAAAACCAAATCTTAAAACACCTCCCCCATCCCTCCCTTCTTCCCGGGCTTAATCTCTTTCCTGATTTCCACCTCCTCCCCCCAGCAGCACAGGGAGACAAGGAATGGGGTTGGGGTCAGTTCATCACACGTTCTTTCTGACGCTGCTTCCTCCTCAGGGGGAGGACTCCTTCCCCTGCACCAGCCTGGGGTCCCTCTCACAGGTGACAGTCCTCCACGAACTTCTCCAACGTGAGTCCTTCCCATGACTGACAGTTCTTCACGAACTGCTCCAGTCTGGGTCCGTTCCATGGTGTGCAGTCCTTCAGGAAGGGACTGCTCCAGCGCGAGTCCCCCACGGGGTCACAAGTCCTGCCAGCAAACCTGCTCCGGCGTGGGCTCCTCTCTCCACGGGCTACAGGTCCTGACAGGAACCTGCTCCAGCGCGGGCTTCCCGCGGGGTCACAGCCTCCTTCAGGCATCCACCTGCTCCGGCGTGGGGTCCTCCACAGGCTACAGTTGGTCATCTGCTCCACCATGGATCTCCATGGGCTGCAGGGGGACAGCCTGCCTCACCATGATCTTCACCACAGGCTGCAGGGGAATCTCTGCTCCGACGCCTGGAGCACCTCCTCCCCCTCCTTCTTCCCTGACCTTGGTGTCTGTGGAGTTGTTTTCTCTTACATCTTCTCACTCCTCTTTCCAGCTGCAAAGTGTGCAGCTTTTTTTTTTTTCTTCCCTCTCTTCCTTTTTTTTTCTTAATTATGTTATCACAGAGGCGTTACTGATTGGCTCGGCCTTGGCCAGCGGCGGGTCTGTTCTTGTAGACGGCTGGCATTGGCTATGTCGGGTCGGACATGGGGGAAGCTTCTGGCAGCTTCTCTCACAGAAGCCACCCCATGTCCCCCCCCTCCACTGCTACCAAAACCTTGCCATGCAAACCCAATACACCCTTCTGAAGAGTTTATAGCTAGCCATGGCAGCACTCCACTTGTGTTAGTCATCCCACCATGTTTCCTTGATGGCAACTATAGAATAGTTTTCTTGCTGCATCAGGAAATAGTTGTTCCCATTCCATCACCCTTCTGGTGACAGTTTGTTATACAATACTGTATCTGCTGTTGTAGTGTAGGTCCTTTGGTTAAACTTGCTATACAGAGATACTAAATCAAACAAAACCTTGAGATTTGGGATGATTTTCTTCTTAAATGCATCTTACTTTCCATTTCTAAGTCTAGTTGTTTACTTTATGAGGAAGTACTGAAATTTCAATTCCATAGCGCTTGAGAAGCTAAACATACTTGAAGTGAACAGTTTTCTTAACTACTGATCAAGGATTTTATTTGTTTGGTTTTTAAAGTAGAAGTAAAGGCAACATTCCTCTAGAAGTACTAGATTATGTCAGTGAAAAAAAGATTTACATCAGTCTTGTGCTTCTTTTTTTTTTTTATTGTCATCAAAGAAAGTATGACCACCCTCTTTACACAACAGTTTTGGGAAGTCCAATCTCTTTCTAAAGAGAGATGCTTTCTCCTTTTCTGCTAGTGCTCTCAGGGTCTGGTTTGTTTAACGTGTATCTATTTCTTTAAAATACAGCTGTTTTGGCTACTTACTAGAGTTGCAATGTGTCTACAAGGTTAAATATTAACTGTTGATGAAGAACTTTTGCACTGAGCCAGACCCTGACATAGAAACTGAAACATCTGCTTGTCTGAATATTTTTTTGATCTTTATTAAACAGATTTTTATTAAGAGTTGCCTTCCTCCCAATTCTTTCCTCATTTGTTCTGCAGTTAAAATTAAGTTTATCAGTTTGTGATATCTTACTCGCTGCTATGACAACAGCCTGCCAAACAGACTTTAATATGAGGAACTGGAGATAATAATAAACTGCTTTGCGAGCAAGGAAATGGTCTTGTTCAGCCCCATCTTATTAATTAGTAATATCCCATTTAGTACTCAAAATTGTAGTCATTACAGTAATTTGAAGGCGGTGGCTAACTGCTTCCCTTCTGCCTGTTGCTTTGGTACTCTAAAGAGTAGGTTTGGTAGGAAGTGAAACCTCAGTGTGGTGTGGTGAAGACATGCCCATGCAAGGGAGGTGTGATGATTCCCTGGTTAGTGCACTGTTGGTGGTAGAGCAGGGCCCTTCAGCTGTTCCTCGTGTGGGCTGAGGCTGGGCTGCTTGCTGTGTATGGTGTAGTAGTTTAACCTGGCTAGCAGCCAAACACCACACAGCCGCTCGCTCACCTCCCCCTTCTCCCCTCACTCAGGGAATAGTGGAGAGAATTGGAGGGATAAAGGTTAGGAGACTCCTAGGTTGAGATAAGAACAATTTAATAATTGGAATAAAATAAACTTAAAATAGTAATGATAGTATATATATGAGTGATGCTCACCACCCGCTAATAGTGATCCTGGAGGAGCGCAAAGGAACCTTGAACCCAAAACTGCAATCCCAGAAGAGCAAGAGCCCCTCTTCTCTGCCAGCTCTCCTTTATATTCCAAACATGACATTATATGATATGGACTATCCAAATGCCAATCTGGGTCTGCTGATTTACTATGCCCCCCACTTCCTCCTGCCAGTTTTTTCTGTGCCTGCAGACTAGCAAAACATGGGGAGTTGGGAAGTCCTTGTTTTTTTTTTCTCCCAGCAGCAACTAAAAACATCAGTATATTATCAACATTCTTCTCATAACAAATCCCATACTGAAACCAAAACACAGCTATTCTAACTACTAAGAAGAACATTAACTCTATCCTAGTAAAACCAGGACATATGGATGCTGCTTGTAGATAGTGGGAGCCAACTAAGGGGAAATAAAATAGCTTTATTTTTAAAGCTCCCTTTATATCAAGGTGATAATTGTGCTTTTAAGAAGACTGGATTGTGTTTGAAATGGATTATAATGTGTCTGTTTTGGCTTGATGGGGAATGTCAAACCAAGGGTGTGTTTTCACACTTGTCTGAAGTAAGTGCAAGTCCATACCTCTGCCAGGAAGAGGCTCTCGCCTTTGCTGGTTTTCTACTTTGGATCTGTTGACAAATTGTGCTGCTCATGGGCTGTGTGGTCAGCAAGATGAGGATCTTCTTTAAAGATCCTGTTATACTGTTCAGGTGGTTTGGGCTCTGTTCGACCAGCAGGCTGATCTTGCTGTGCCAGTTCATCCCCTAGGAGTGTTTCAAGTGCTTGTATGCTTGCCTTTTTCTTTCAAGTATCCTTTCATCCTGAAGAACTAACATGACTTAAACAGCTGTGACACAGAGGCACTGTAAAATGTATGTTAGGAGAGGGAGAAAAGATACAATCCTCCTCAGGAACCATAGGTTACCTGGCTATCAGAAGTGTAGGCTATAGTTCAGCATGTGCTTTACAAACAAATGGAAAACTCTGTTTTAATGTGTGTATACTGCTGTCATGTCCAAAACATGGATTGCAATATTTTGAGTAGCTTTGGTGAAATTAGAGAAAATAGCATTGAAATGTATGTCAGAATTTCTAGGTACCAGAATCTGTGTAAACATGATGTTAATTTAGAAATCATGAACAAATTGAGACCCAATGGAGTTATAATTTCTCAACATATCTTAAATCATAGTGGGCTAATTCCAGACAATCATATTTGAAACTAATAGCTTGTCCTTTAGAGAGGTTAGTTCTCTCTGTCATGTTTTCTGTTCAGGTTTGTTTTTTTTTTTAATTGCTTATTGTGCTAGGTTCAAATAGTGATGAGCTGACCAATACTTCAAAAAACAAATAAACCCCAAAACAACAACAGTCAAACAAAACCAAAATCAACTAAAAGGTCATTATTAGTGTATATAAACTTAAGTTAGTTTTTGGACATTGGCAGTCCAATTAGCAAGGCTTATAAAGCAAATTTTAACACAAAGGGCAAAAGTAATTTCTACTGCAAATTCAACTGAAGGCTGGCTGTAACATGTTTAAAATATCAGTGGACAACCATGATCAGATAGTCAGTGATAAGTGTTGAACTTGCTGTTCAGAGCATCTCCACATCTACTTAATGTTTTTCTTTCCATAGAACGTCATGAGCTTGAATAACCTCTATTCTGACTGTATCTGGCTTTTAGGATGTTGAGTGCAGCGCTCTGAAGGTCTGTGTGTTCTGGAGCTTAGAAGACAACAAAGTTAGGCTACTTAAAGAGACTGAGACAGATTGGCTTTGGTAAATATATTCATAAAGCTGGAGAAACACAGTGTTCCAGTTCAGCTCATACCACAGTCAGTTCCTGGTAAAGGCAGGCCTTTTTCTGTTAAATATGTAAGAGTTCATGGAAATATACTTTCTCCTCAGACTTTATTGAATGCTTTAACTAGCACATAAAGAAATTCAATGTCAAGCTCGGTGTTAGCCAGCTTGCACCAAAGCTGCTGCCCTGACAGGTTGCATGCTGGGGCATGTTCATACATTGGGGCTGCAGTAAAAGCACTTTGCTTATTGTTTGTCCTTCTGCCCAGGTGCATCACTTGCAGGTTGTGCTTAGTTCCCTAAATTTGCAGGTTTTACTTCCCAGCATCATAAGGACAGGAACCATGCAGTTGACCATGACTCTTTTGACCAGTGATACAGCTGGAGATGGAATTTCAACAGAATAGCAGATAGAAAAGTCTGTATGTTAAATAACTGGGAAAAGCTGTGACATTTAGATGTCATCTAGAAGTACAGATCTAGATAGATCCCAATCAGCTGACAAAAATGCTTTTTATCCACTGCATTTCCCCCTTTACTGTAAAGCCTGCAATAAATAATAGTGTATTAAAGCTGCTTTCTCAGGAGTCTCTTTATAGAGTTTGTGGTAAAGGCAGGAATGGTTCAAGCTACTGTATTTGTATATTATCTGGTTATTGAATAGTACCCTGCCTTAACTCATGCTCTTTTTATTTTTTTCTTTCAGATTTTCTATTTTGTACATACATTGTTTTGTATATACTGTATATGATGACTTCAGTGGGCAGTGAACGTACCCGGGGCACTCGGGACAAAACACAAATTTCAACCATGCAGCCAACACAACCACAGAAACCAGTAGTACAGGTACGTGCTACTATATAATCTTTGAGTTGAAAATGAGCATGTAATGTTACGCATTTCTTCCCTAAATCAGTAAAAACTGAGAAAAGATGGGGGAAAATCACGGCCTATTTTGGAAGAGTATGTTTGATATCTCGCATTAATTGCTCAGAAATCCAACACAGCATTAAGTTGTTTCTGTATTCTTGTCTCTAAAGGAGCTTTATGTTCTTCAGCAACATTTCCCATCAGTCAGGATTTCTGTCCTGGGAGCAGAGTGTCCTCAGATCTCAGCTCTTCCATATGCCAGCCTCATGATGCTAGAAGATTTCTGATCGATAGAGGAATTTGAGTGGGTGGGAAAAGCTTAGATACGTGCTGTGTTCTACAGCATGATTCAGCATATTTGCAAGTCACAAAATCATAAACTTCTTGTGCAGTGCCTTCACAAAGTGAAATGAAGCTGGTCATCCACCAGCAGGCTAAAATTATTTTGTGTATCTATGAGATTGAAATTAAGTTCTTATCCCATTGTCCTGATTCTCAGTAGCAGAGTAGTTAAGTTGTACGCTTGTCTGGTTTACAGAGAGTGCAAAATGTCTCTGCTCCTGGCAACTCATTATTCTCTTGTCAGATACTTCTCAAAATTGGACTCAATTCAAGAATTGCCTCAGTTCTCTGCTGGCAGAGAGTGCATCAATCTAGAGGTTCTCCCGTGGGAAATTGTGTTTTATTGTTTTCTAGACTAATCTTTAACATGGAGGGGCTCCCGTTCTGTTTTGTAAAATATTAATTATGTGAGCACAAGCTCTTATCTCCTTGCATTGCAGCACTTTGCATAGTGGTGATTCATGCTAGTGTGTGGATTTAGAAAGCGACTTTGAACAGATGAAGTTGAATTTGTTTTTGTTTTATAACAATTAAAGCTGCAGGAATATAGTGAGCAGGTTGACAGAAGTGTCAGTTTCCCCTTTTTTGACATTTGCAAGACAGCAGTAGAGTACTCTGCCCAGTTTTGAGTTCCCTGGCACAAGACAGACATTGGCAGATGGGAACAAATCCAGCAAAGAGCTGCGAAGATGGTTGAGAATCTGGAGCACAGGATGAATGAGGAGTGGCTGAGGGAATTGGATTTGTTCAGCCCTAAGAAGACAAGGCAAGGGTCATATCTTCTATTCAGATATCTCATGAAAGCGTATAGAAAAGGTAAAGCCAAACTCTTCTTAGAGAGACAATGGCACAAATTGTAACACTGGAAATTCCAGCTGTTAAAAGGAAAAAAAAATTGTTTACCACAAATATGGTCATGGATTAGAGGTTGTAGGATCTCTGTCTGGCCCCAGACAGCTGCTCTGATGGAACGTGCTCTCAGTGGGAGGTTGCACTGAGTATCACTGGAGGACCTTTCCAACCTATGTGATTCATTGATTTTAAGCATTAGGTCTTACTGACCTTTTTCTGCATTTTGTCTGCTTATTCTACTTCTTGCATAATAGATACTTGTTTGGTCAATTCAGTGGAAAAGATGGTTATTTAATATACAACAATTATGTTTTAGTGCACCATATTTTTTTATTGTTTAGATATCAGATGGACCTTCCTCCTTAGTCAGACTTAACAGATCAACAGAAATATGTGGAATTTTACGGTTCAATTACAACTGATTAATTTTTCTGAATGTAGAATAACGTTGCTTTCCCAAATGGAGATTTCGTTGTCATAATATCACATTGATCATCATTTAAGTTATTTAAGAAATTACATCACGGTTCTTTTGCATTGCTTCTGGCTAATAAATATACCATTTTATTATAAGATCTAGGCCTATTACTGTCACTTAATTTTGTGTTTTGCACGCTTCTGTTTTCTGGTAGTCCAAAATTGTTAGTTAAAAATTTCCTTCACTCTGTTATGCTGCAAAGATAATATATCTTGTAAGGTTGAGTTAAAGTTTTAGCTGTCTTAAGATGCTACTATTTCCTTAGTTGCAATTAAAACTTAATTATACTCTTTTATAGGATACTATGATGTTATTTGTAACAATGGTGCCTTAAAAATAAAGAAGTCGCTGGGAAAAAAAACAACTTTTTGTGACAGTGATTTGGTGTTTGTATAGTAAACATTTTGTGGGGTTTTTTTTGTTGTATTTTTTCTTCTGAATCTTCAATTCCATCTGAGTGTAATCCACTGGCATAAATATCAGTGATATTGCACCTATTTGTATTTCAAAGCTCTCTCCTTACACAGGAAAACTTAAGATACTGTCACACATTTGATAATTGTTATAAAATTGGTATATTTTTGTCTTCTAATGTGGACTTGAAAAAAAGTTGGTTTACAGAAAAAATGAATCTTAAAGGTTTCTTGTTTCTGGTCAAATATGCCATCATGTCTCTACAGAAATTACATTGTCTGAATGTTTTTACTCTGGATATCTTTAAAGGAAATCTCTCCACTAGCTTAAAAGTTGCAGTGGGCCTGAGGAGGCTAAAGTCAGAGCAAGAAGATGAATCAACAAGGCTTAATTCCTGAAACCAGCAGACCTTTTGTTTTTGTTCTCTGCTGAGCTCTGAACAGACACCGAGAGTGAGCTCCTTCACATATAGCACCACACAGACTGGGAGGCTTTCATGGAAGGTGGCACCAGGGCTGGCGCAGGGAATTCCAGAGCAGACTTTCCTCTGTGTTACCTACTGTATGAAGCTGTCAGCATGACACTTTGTAAATGTGAAGTAGCACAGAGTTAATTACTCTGTTACAAACACTAACTGTCTTGGAACATTGCCTCTGAGCACAGCAGATGTCGCTTTCCTCAAGGAACTGGGACAGCTGCAGTAACTTCTCAGAAAATAAGCAGCTGGTGGTGTACAGTGGAGTAATTTTTAGACTCTTCTCAGGATTTACACTTGGTGACCTCCTCTAAAGCTTGTATTTGTGGTAAACTCTGAAAGCGAAGCAGTTTGAAGCTGATTAAGTCTGAACTCATGAGGCACAGAATTTTATGTGGGTATCCTGTGAAGTGAGACTTCAAAAGGTGAGATTCAACCAGCTGCCCAGGATGAATCCTTTCCATCAAGAATTTAAATGGATGAGGCGGTCCCTTTCTCAATGAAGAAGTCTTCCACAGCACATCAGCTTGCATTTTGGGTCCTGGCTCTCTTCAGTATCAGCCTTCTCTAGCATGAGACAGTAGTCTCTTCTGTTTAAGTAGAAATCAAATTAGATCCAGGATCATGTAGCATAGTTATTGTTGGTATTTTCATGGGAGTGCACTTCAGGTAGACTGCAAATGCTGCACTATGAAGAGTGGCCTGTATGAGACCTTAGTGTTTACTTTCTCTCTGGGGCAGCCATAGCCTATTTGGGATTATGGCACTTACTGCATCCATCCATTTTAGTCTTTCAGCTGTTGGAGAAGTTGCCAGCATGGATTTGTTGTCCAGAAACGTTACAGAAGCACCAAATATTTCATGAATAGCAAGATCCTTTAGCAGTTTTCAGAGACCAATATTCGCTTATAAAGAAAATAAGTGCAGCTGTTCATGGGCAAAATCTTGAGGCATGACTCAGTCTCTTTTTAAGTGCTCATAAAACTACAGTCAGGTGGTTATTGGAAGAGTCCTGGAAGGTGACGTGAGCAGGAATCATCAGAGATGTGGTTTATTTAGAAATACTGTTGCCAGTTTGTTATGATAAAACTCTAACTCTGGAGTGGTAGATACTAAATAAAAGTAATAATATCAAAGTGTAGGCTTCTGGTAAATTCTATTTTATTATGTGATTGTCTTGTCTATGTGGTGACCTTTACCTGTGGTTCAAACATGTTAGAACATGTTGAAATTGCTTCTGTCCCAGCTAACTTTTTAACTGTAAAATGGGCATAGAGGCGGTGTTAATCCCTTCCCCATCTGTGCTTGTTGTGTATGTTCTTTTTGAGAATCTGGAGAAAAAATATAGTGACACTAGGAGATACTTTTAAAAAATATAGTTACCTTTTGTGTACTTTATTGGATGTTTGCATTTTTCAGGTAACAGCAGAACAGATTCGCCTTGCTCAGATGATCTACGATAAGAACGATGCAGATTTTGAAGATAAAGTAAAACAAGTATGTTTCTTATGGTACAGAGTTTTTATGCCCTGCAATAAGATGCTCCAAAGCTGGCTTACATTTTGTAGCTAGAACATCTGTTTCTGATTTAGATGAAACATTTTTCAGGACATAAGTTTAACTAGGAAAAGATCCTCTTATTGCACTGTAAAGTCTGTTTACAAGAAATTGTGTGGTAATATATCTCTGGCTGTATAGTTACACCACTGTATTTTCCTTTTCAGACAAGCCTTTAAGCCAAAACTCATCTGTGCTGATGTCTCTTCCAGACTGTATCTCTAGTATGGTCCTGATGCTTAATGATCGTCAGAATAAAGAGTGCATTCAGCTTGTCCATGTGTACATGCACATGGGAAAAATGTCACCTGTGTAAACTGAGTTTGATAATATTTTGGCTGTTTTTTAGGAAAAGTAAAAATCTAATCAGAATTTAAAGGTGAATTGAAGTGTTATTTAAAAAAAAAAAAAATCTGACCTCCCAGATCTGTCTGTGCATTAAAATGATAGAATTACACTGTGAAAACGAAATCTTGCACCATTTCCTCTACCATGCTGAGTTTTGGGTGTAGATGCTTGAGCTTCTGTTACCAAATTATAGCTGAGACCATTAATTCAAGCAGTAATGAGAATCCGAGCCCCTGTTCTGCTGTGGGTATCAGTGATTTTGTCCTAGTTAGCACATCACAATTCAAAAAGAACCTAGGAGTACACCCAGAAGGAGACAAGAATTAGCATTAATGCAGCAGAGGAGCGGTTTTCTTGATTTCTTTTCCTTTGTAAAACCTCCTCTGAAGCATTATTAAGTGCTTTTTGTTGTTGTTATAAATTTGTTCTGTTGATGTGCCAGAAGTGAAGTCTTTTACTTCCTGAAACCAAAGGACCCTCATCGATTGTGCCTGTAGCTCTGCTGGTGGGAAGGATAAGAATTAAGTTCTGTATAGGAAATCTCCAGTATTTTACATTGTACATATATTTTTCTTGCTCATGTAGTTTTGTTTTTTTTTTCTTTGGATTAAGTTGCTGGATGTCCCATGACAGACACTGAATATTTCCATTCCACACTCCTCAGGGTGTGCACCACAGGTCCATGGACCATAATTCAAGTACTAGATCTCCTTAAGCAGCCATTGCTTTTGCCTTTTGTGTGACCTTATGCTGAAATGGATCAAAGGAGCTGATCTGGCTGAAAAATAACCTTTTTCTTAGTCTGAATGTTTTCCCAGATGGATTTGTTCTCTGCCATGGCTTACCTTATGTCTGTTTTCACACAGTGGGATAAAGAGGAAGATGTTTGGTGCAGAGGGAGAGAGGATGATACTGGAGCTATCCTGGTCTTTTACATCTTTTCTGTCTCTGGGGCGACAGAATTTGCTGCAAGCATAAAGTTAAAAAGTGCAAGAGTGCTTTCTTGATTACCTTTTAATTTCTGTTTCATCCTGTCTCTTGTCTGAATTCCAAGCAGATATGTAAAATTCAGATAGCTTTATTTAGGATTTTAGTTTACTCTGGCGCAGTAGATATGAACTTTATTGGAATCTGTGGTGGTACTAACTCTTATTTTCTTATGACGATAATTTGGATATTTTAACATCTGACTCTTACTGCCAGCTTATGGAAGTGACAGGAAAAAACCAGGATGAGTGCATAGTGGCACTACATGATTGCAATGGGGACGTGAACAGAGCAATCAACATACTGCTGGAAGGAAGTTCAGACACGGTAAGGCTTTACTTTCATATTAAACCACTTGTTCTGTTTGCTGTGTCTTTCTACTTCTAAAAAATGATTGGGAAAGTCATATCTAGGAAGATTTTGCTTTCCATACCTTAGAGTAGGCTGAACCTTGAAAATGTTGTGTGTTAAGCTGGTCTCTTGCAGAGTCCTCTGGCTTTCATTTACATGTAGCAATTTTAACTCTGCAACAGAACTCGGTGCTCTGTCAGACACAGGACTGTTTTTTACTGCAATGTTTGTAGTTACTCCACAACCTCCACAACCTGTGGAGGTTTGTAGCACCTCCACAACCCTGAAACCTGAGTCTGTGTTTACCCCAAAGAGCAATCTATAAACCTAAAGGGCAGGCAGATATTTTAAGTTGTGCTACTCCTGTAGGTGTGCATTCCCAGTATTGAAGTTGGAGGAGGTATCCACATCTGAAAGTTACGTTGACAATGCTACTAAAGTCAGAAGAGGATACAGCAAGTAGTTCCTTCTTTCACCGTGTTGCTCATTTGCATGACTATTGAAAAACAGAAAGAGGAGACTAAAAAATGTGTATATAACAACAAATAATGTTGCTTATAATGTTGCACAGAGCAATTTTTTTTTATCCCAAGAGATATCAGGAAAATATGTCTTGCTGTGATTTAAGTTTTTGCTGTAAGGATTTCCTACAGTTTATCCAAGGCAGTAAACTAGATTCCATCTCATCTAAATTGGGAAAGAAACTTGGACTTCCTTTCTTAATGCTGAACATTCAGTATTTCCTGGGATTTGTCAGGATGTGTAGTCTGGTTTATTGTTAATGATGAAACTAACCCCCAAAACACCCTAAAACTAGGACATATACCATACTGACTGAGGGGATTTCCTTTTCTATCCCCTTTTCATTTCTAAGAGTTGAGATCATCTAAAACACAGAAGTATATAATACTGAGTGAGCTGGTAAGTTGGGAGTAGAAGAGAGCATCTCACCTTGATTAAATCTGTCTTGGTAATGTACCGGTTTTGTGTTCTATTGTACTTCTCGTCTTTGCCATTTTCTAGTTGAAAATAGTTTTCTGGTTGATAGAGAATTGTATTAGGTTTGCGTGGAAAGGTTTTGGTAGCTGGGGGGGGCATAGGGATGGCTTCTGTAAGAAGCTATCAGAAGCTTCCTTCATGTCCGACACAGCCAATGCCAGCCGGCTACAAGAAGGGACCCGCCGCTGGCCAAGGCCGAGCCAATCAGTAACGCCTCTGTGATAACATAATTAAGAAAAAAAAGGGGAAGAGAAAAAAAAAAGCTGCACACTTTGCAGCGAGAGAGAGGAGTGAGAAGATGTGAGAGGAACAACTCTGCAGACACCAAGGTCAGTGAAGAAGGAGGGGGAGGAGGTGCTCCAGGTGCCAGAGCAGAGATTCCCCTGCAACTTGTGAAGACTGTGGTGAGGCAGGCTGTCCCCCTGCAGCCCATGGAGGTCCATGGTGGAGCAGATGACCACCTGTAGCCCGTGGAGGACCCCACGCTGGAGCAGGTGGATGCCTGAAGGAGGCTGTGGCCCCGTGGGAAGCCCGTGCTGGAGCAGGTTTGCTGACAGGACTTGTGACCCCGTGGGGGACTGTGGGAAGCTGGCTACGTGAGACCGCTGCAACTGTTGGCAGAACACCGCACACATCTGGTGTAAGTGCTGATATGCCAGGGTCAAGATACCCTCGACATTTAACAAAGCAAACAACAGGATGCCTGTGCTCAATCAGGCATGAGATAAGAAGAACTGAGCTAAACATGTAGGAGAAAGTTTCCCAGGAAAATTAATAAACCAATCAGTATGGGTCTTTAAGAATATTCATGAGCTTAATTAACCACTGTATATAAGGAGCACATATGTAATCAATAAATGGAGCTTGCTGATCACTCATATTGAGCGTCTGGGTCTTCCCTCCGTCGTGACAGGGGACCCGCACTGGAGCAGTCCCTTCCTGAAGGACTGTACCCCATGGAAAGGAGCCATGCTAAAGCAGTTTGTGATGAACTGTTGTTCATGGGAAGGACTCAGGTTGGAGAAGTTCATGGAGGACTGTCTCCCACGAGAGGGACCCCACTCTGGTGCAGGGTAAGGAGCCCTCCCCCTGAGGAGGAAGGAGCGGCAGAAACAACGTGTGATGAACTGACCGCTGATACTGAGAAAGCCTGTCAGAAAAAACTCTCTAAGACTCATTTTGCAGTTTTTGAAAGCAGGTATTCTTTATTGCAGTGCTGGACAAACACGGAGATCACTCCCCAAAGTTTGTGTGTGTGTGTGTGTCTTTGTTTCAGCACACATTATATTGACCTAATACATGCATATTCATTGCTATTTGGCCTATGTAAATATCCTTCACACTTGTGCAGTAAAATGAGTCGGTGGTCTTCAGTAGGCTTTCTCACAATGTCCACTGCTTGATTTTCTCTTCAGCCTTGCTCAGTGACGCCTCACTCATGCATTTAGGACAATATTCCTTGAAGAATGTTCAGTCATTAACTCTTATCTATATGTTCTTCCCCGAGCTTAGACACCCATGACAACATTGTGGGAGAACAGCTGCAAAGGTCCTAAGGCCATCATGTTCTCAGGGGCTGAGAAAAAAAGATGTAAGTTCAATGATTTAAGCAAGCGAATACATGCAAACAGCTAGGTGATAAGCACCCACTCCAAGGTTATTAGCAATTTGTGAGGACAGATGTGTTACAACATCTGGGTGATGTCTTCATCTTCTAAGTTTTGGAACTAAGCAAGCAACTAAGGGACCTATAAATCTTTCAGGCAACTAAAGGGTTCTATAAGTCTTTTAATCTCTCAGGGTTTACTCTTTCATTCCCCCCTTTTCTTTCAACTTGTAAATTCTTTTACAATCATAATCTATTACAACAACTACAGATTTGAATGACTAAAGCCACTAGAATGCATATTCTGAAAGCTAAGAGAACAAAGAAAAACAAATTATTTAGCCAAGATAAGCTAGGTAGCCATGAAGTTACTTTGTTCCACAGTTCTTCAAATCCCCATGAGGTGTCATCCTTGGCTACCCCATGCAAAATTTTAGTCTGTTCCCAGATTTCCTTTAGGTCCATTGAGATTTTGCCACTTTGGTCTATATAGACGCAACAGCTAGTATTTATAGCTGTGCACACGCCTCCTTGTGAGGCTAATAATACATCAAGGGCCATTTTGTTTTGGGTCACTACCTTTGACAAACTAGACACTTCAATTTGCAGTGCCTGGACAGCATCTGTAGTTCTATTCTCCATGTTTTCTATTATTGTCGAAATGTTTACGATGGCCTTTTCTAATTCACTAATTCCTAACCAGGGAAAGTACCATCTCATAAAACTATAAAACCCAGTAGGTCTTTCTGCTATTACATTAAACACCCTCCTTGTTCTTCTTTAAAAAATTAGTAACCATGAAGAATTCTCATCAGTCTTTTCTACTACAGTTAGATTGGGTACCACAGCACCGAGAGTGCAGACCCCCTTCCAGTTTTCCAGAAGCACCTTTCATGCTGTATTTCCACATATCCAATACCAGCTTTTCCCATTGGGCACTGGCCATTGAAAGGGGTAAGCTATATCAATAGTTTGATTACTGTTGGTGTACTTTCCTTCCTTTTCCCCAGGAAATTTACAATCCAATTTCCCTAAACTTTTAGGTGGTGAGCATCTTTGCACACAAGTACAATAGCTCGGGGTATTTTCAGAGATATCGCTATCCAAATCTAGAGGCTTATCTTATATTACGTCGTCAAAGGTAGTGTTTGCCCAGAACTCGGTCCATGATGTATTGGCTGGAATTGGTATCCTCGTTAGAGATAATACCTTATTGGAGTTTTTAGGTATTTAGGTGCAGATCCAACAAACACTTTTGTTCAGAACTCTGGTAACATCTTGAACCAAAGATAAATGCAAATTCTGGTCCCACCCCTCAATCCAGTTAACCTGACTCATGAATATGATCGTTACTGATAAAACCAAACCAGTCATGTTGTTCGCTTGAGCTTTATCCTAAGGGGTGAGTGGTGCTTGACTATCCAAGGGGCAGGAGCTCTCTTAATTCTTGAATAGTGTATCCATGCAGCGTGCTTCTTGAACTTGACTGCCGTGAAAGTCGTGAGCAGTACTTGGAACGGTCCACTCCACTTCTCCAGGGGCTCACCTGTAACATTTTTAACATAAACCCAATCTCCAGAGTTAAAGGGATGCACTGAGGAGTCCAGTCCCCGAGATTGATTAGACATTAACAGTTTGTTTATTTCCTGTAATTGTTTCCTCAATGCAATCAAATATTGCTGTAAACCAACTTCGCCTGCTTGATTTAGGTCTTGTCCCTGATACCTTGTTTGGAAAGGTCTCCCATATAGCAGTTCGAACTGACTTAGTTTTTCCTGGGTCCTTGGCTTTGTTCAAATCCTTAAGAGTGCTATTGGGAGAGCTTGATCCCACCTTAAATTGGTTTCCTGACAAATTTTACCTAGTTGGATTTTTAGTATATGGTTCATTTTCTATACCTGGCCACTAGCCTGTGGCCAATGAGGTATATGTAATTTCCAATTGATTTCCAGAAATTTGCTGACTTGTTGGACCACCTTAGATATAAAGTGTGACCCTCTATCCAAGGATATTACTTCAGGTACTCCAAACCTTGGGATGATCACGTTCAGCAGTATTTTTGTGACCTCCCTTGCCTTGTTGGTCCTGCAAGGAAAGGCTTCTGGCCACCCAGAAAAGGTGTCAGTTAGGACCAATAGATATCGGTACCCTCTTTTCTAGGAAGTTCCGAAAAATCTATTTGCCATGTCTGGCCAGGAGCATTTCCCTTTTCAGTTGCTCCAAACTGTACCCAATTTTCTACTTTAGGATTATTCTTCAAGCATACTTCACATCTTTCCACTACTGTTTTCACAGTATGGAACATCTTTCTTGCTGCTATCTGTTTAGAAAGTGAAGCATAAAGGGCATCCCTTCCCCAATGGGTTTTCTCATGTTCTGTTTTTGCCAATTTCCATAGCATTTTGAAAGGGACTACCATTCTTCCTTCCTCTTAATTCAGCCCAACCAAAGGGTGTAATTTTGGCCCCTAGATCTTTGATTAGCTTTTGATCTTTTTCATCATAGTCTGCTGATTCTGGTAGTGGCAAAGACTTTTCAGGGATCAAACTTAATACCTCACCTTGTTCCGCTGCCCGTTTTGCTTCATAATCAGCCAATTTGTTTCCCACTTCCCTGTCAGTGTTACTTTTTTGATGTCCCTTGCAATGTGTGATTGCTACCGCTGAGGGTAACTGCACTGCTTCCAAAAGTCACAGGATCATATCTGCATGTTTTATGTGCTTCCCTTGGGCAGTTAAAAGTCCTCGTTCCTTCCAAATCGCTCCATGAGCGTGAACTACCCCGAAAGCGTATTTAGAGTCTGTCCATATGTTGATTTGCTGTCCTTTTCCAAGTTCCAATGCTCTTATCAGGGCAATTATTTCTGCTTGTTGTGTCAAGGTGCCTTTAGGTAAGGACTTAGCTTCTATCACCCGTTTCTTAGTGGTCACGGCATATACAGCTTTTAGTTTTAACAATAGTGGAGGTGATAAGTTCTATGTAAGGTGAGAGCCAGTGTCCTCCCTTTTGTTCCAGAACTGTGGTCACGGCATGTGAGGTATGCACAATCATCTTCTGGCCCAGGGTCAACTTCTGGGCCTCATATATGATGAGCCAGGACTCCCAAAGCCACCCCTCGCCTCTCATAAGAAAACAGCCAGAAGGGCTTTGTTACATCCAGCAATCCCAAAGCTGGGGCTCTCATCAGTTCCAATTTTAAGTCTCTAAAGGCGTTTTTTGCCTCATCAGTCCGGATCAATGGCTTCTGGTTTTCCTTCAGTGACTGATACAAAGACTTAACCAATAGTCCATAATCAGCAATCCACAGACGACACCAACCTGTCATTCCCAAAAAGGTTCACGGTTCTTTTACCATGGTGGGTTCTGGGGTTTGGCAGATGGCCTCTTTGCGGTCATTTCCAAGCTGTTGTTGTCCCTTTGAAATCATGAATCCAAGGTAGATTACCTCCTTCTTCAGGATTTGTGCTTTCTGCAATGATACTCAATAACCACTTAGTCCCAGAAAATTTAGCAAGCTTACAGTCCAGGTTTTACAGTCCTCCTCCCTTTCTGTGGCTATTAAGATATCGTCCACATATTGCAGGATAGTCCCATTTCCAGAGGGCCTTTCCCAGGTTTCCAATTCTTTAGCCAACTGATTTCCAAAAATGGCAGGGCTATTCTTAAATCCTTGAGATAACATTGACCAGGTTAGTTGGGTTTTTTTTTCCTGTATCGGGGTTTTCCCATTCGAAAGCAAATAAACTGCGGCTTTCAGGAGCCAAGGTGAGACAAAAGAAGGCATCTTTCAGATCTAATACTGTAAACCACTCATAGGTTTCCTTTAGGTTTGTTAATAAGGTGTAAGGGTTTGCCACTACCAGATGTAAATCTTCAACTATCTGATTTATTGCTCTTAAATCCTGCACCAGCCGGTAAGTTTTCCTGTCCGGCTTCTTTACTGGCATTTTTAGCCTTTCCAGGTATTCCCGTTGCCCAGATCCCAGGATATACCTGATTATTTCTTGTAAAATTTCTTCCCCTCTAATTCTGGGTTCTGAAAGGATCAATCTCAGGGTCTCAACATGGTTTTCTTCTGGAGTTTCAAATCTAATTTCCCCATTTTTAAATTTTATTTTGGCATTCACTTGCTCTAAGAAGTCTCTGCCTAGCAGAGACCTTGGTGCATCTGGCAAGTAGAGAAATTTGTGGATTGCCACACTCTTCCTGATTTTGTATTTCAGAGGCTTCAAAAAGAAAGCTTTCTCCACTTGTCCAGTTGCTCCCACAATATTAATATTCTGAGTGCTTACTGGCAACAGAGCTTGATTCAATACAGAAAAGGCAGCCCCCGTATCCACCAAAAATTGTAAGGATTTTTCCTTTTTCCCTAGCTGAATTTTTACCAAGGGCTCTGCTAGGGAGGATTCCCCTGGTCCCCGTCACTCCAGCTCTGCCATAGTCCCAAACCCTGAAAAATCTTGTTGCCTCTTAGGACACTTTTTTCCAGTGTCTGAACTCTTTACAATAAGCACACTGATTGTGTTTCAGCTCTATCCCAGTTCCTGAACTGGGTTCCCTCCTTCCCCAACCTCACATTCCACTTCTGCCCCTCCTTCCCAAGGGTCTGACTTGATACTGCTGGTTTAAGGCAGCAGTAGTGGCTATAGCTATCGTCTTCCCTAACTTCCTTCGATCACTACTATCATGATTTCTGTATACTCTCCAAGCCTCCTCAATTAATTTTACCAAATCTCGTGTTTCCGGTTCTTTAATGTTTTGTAGTTTCTTTCTAATATCCTCCATTGATTGTCCTAAAAACAATGTTACCAATTGATGCTGCCCCACATCAGATGAGGGGTCTAGGGTAGTATATTTGCACATAGCAACTCTCAAGCAGTCCAAAAATTCTGTGGTGATTTCGGTTTGACCTTGCTTTACAGCAAATAGCACTGACCAATTTACAGTTTTTGGAACTGCATTTTCTATTCCAAACTTTATCCAATCCTGGTGCTGTTTTAACATTCTATAGTCAGCGTTATCATTTGGGTCCCAATTCGGGTCAGTTAGGGGAACATATTGATCAATTACCTTGGCCAAAGTATTGGCAATAATTAGTATTTGTACTTGGTTACAGGCTGTTTTTATGACCAACTGCTTTTCCATTTCTGTCATTGCATTCAACATCAAATCTATATCTCCCCAGTCCGGGTTCTGATTCTTAACTATTAGCTCAAATCTCTTAGCAACTGCCGAAGGGTCATCCTGGTAGTTTTTAACCATCTCTTTCCAAGAGTCCAACTCACTCATATTAAAGGGAACTGTGAGTTGGATCGGTCCCCCTGGCCCCATCGCTTGTCTGAGTGGTGCCTGTATGATCAGAACCGGGATCGGACTTGTCTTGCTATGAGTCCGGGCAGTGATTAGGGGTACTACCTCCCACTGCCCCCTTTCTTTGATCTTCTTCCTCTCTGTAATAGTTTCACTGGGCTAGCCCTTGGCCAGCAGCCAACACAGCCGTTCACCCACTTTCCCCCTCACCCCCAGGGGATAGGGGAGAGGATTGGGGGCAAGGATTAGGAGGCTTGTAGGTTGAGATAAAAATAGTTTAATAATAGAAATTAAAGAAAATTTTAAAAAAAAAAACTAAAAAACTAATATTAAAATAGTAGTGATAATGATAACAGTAATAAGATATGCAAATGAGTGATAACCCATTGCAACTGCTCACCACCCGCTGATAAGCCTGGCCCGTTCCTGGATAACGATCCTGGAGGAGCAACAAACCACGATCTCGGAAGAACAAGAGCCCGAAAAAAAACCCGTGCCAATCCACCCCCCCTTTTCGGTCAGCACCGGATAATACACTAAACATAGAAGCACGGAATGACAGAATGGTTTGGGCTGGAAGGGACCTTAAAGATCATCTAGCTCTAACCCCCCTGCCATCAGCAGGGACACCTTCCACTAGACCAGGTTGCTCAAAGCCTCATTCAACCTGGCCTTGAACATTTCCAGGGAGGGGGCATCCACAACTTCCTTGGGCAACCTGTTCCAGTGTCTCACCACCCTCACAGGAAAGAATTTATTCCTAATATCTAATCTAAACCTCCCCTCTTTCAGCTTAAAACCATTTCCCCTTGTTCTGTCATTAACTACCCTTATGAAAAGTCCTTCCCCAGCTTTCTTGTAGGCCCCCTGCAGGTACTGGAAGGCTGCTATAAGATCTCCCCGGAGCCTTCTCTTCTCCAGGCTGAACAGCCCCAACACTTTCAGTCTGTCCTCATAGGAGAGGTGCTCCAGCCCTTGGATCATCCTCGTGGCCCTCCTCTGGACTCGTTCTAACTGGTCCATGTCTTTCTTGTGTTGGGGGCTCCAGAACTGGACACAGTACTCCAGGTAGGGCCTCACGAGAGCGGAGTACAGAGGGAGAATCACCTCCCTCGACCTGCTGGCCACACTTCTCTTGATGCAGCCCAGGATACGGTTGGCCTTCTGGGCTGCAAGCGCACATTGGCGGCTCATGTTCAGATTCTCGTCTACCACCACTCCCAAGTCCTTCTCTTCAGAGCTAGCCTGTCAAGGTCCCTCTGGATGGCATCCCATCCCTCCAGCGTGTCAACCGCACCACACAGCTTGGTGTCATCAGCAAACTTGCTGAGGGTGCACTCAATCCCCCTGTCCATGTCACTGACAAAGATGTTGAAGGGCACCAGTCCCAATACCGACCCTTGAGGGACACCGCTCGTCACCGGTTTCCACTCGGACATCGAGCTGTTGACCACAACTCTTTGAGTGCGACCATCCAGCCAGTTCCTTATCCACTGAGTGGTCCATCCATCAAACCCACATGTTTCCAATTTGGAGATAAGAATGCCATGTGGGACGGTGTCAAACGCCTTGCACAAGTCCAGGTAGATGATATCAGTTGCTTTAGCCTTGTCCACCAATGTTGTAACGCCATCATAAAAGGCCACCAGATTGGTCAGGCACGATTTGCCCTTGGTGAAGCCTTATTGGTTGTCACCAATCACCTTCTCGTTCTCTATGTGCCTTAGCATAGTTTCTAGGATTATCTGCTCCATGATGTTTCCTGGCACTGAGGTGAGACTGACCAGCCTGTAGTTCCCCGGGTCTTCCTTGTTACCCTTTTTAAAAACAGGGGTTATGTTCCCCTTTTTCCAGTCTGTGGGAACTTCACCAGAGTGCCAGGACTTCTCAAATATGATGGATAGTGGCTTTGCAACTTCATCCGCCAGTTCCCTCAGGACCCACAGATCAATCCCATCAGGTCCCATGGACATGTGCACCTTCATGTTCCTTAGGTGCTCCCAAACCTGATCTTCTCCTACAGTTGGCGGCTTTTCATTCTCCTGGACCCTTCCTTTGCTTTCTAGGACTTGGGCAGTGTGGCACGAGTCCTTGCCGGTAAAGACTAAGGCAAGAAAGTCATTGAGCACCTCAGCCTTCTCAATGTCCTGGGTGACCAGATCTCCTGTCGCCTTCCGGAGAGGGCCCACATTTTCCCTCGTTTTCCTTTTCTCCCCAACATACCTATAGAAGCTTTTTTTGTTGCCCTTGACATGATGGGATATGATCTGGAATATTTCATTGGCACATCCAAATGCCAGTTCTGGGTTTTGCTATTCATTATGCTTCTCCCTCCCAGTCCTAATGCAGCTGTGAACAGCCAAACACGGTGGCTTTGAGCTCCAGCAGTAACTAATAACATTAGTACTTTTATCAATGATGTTCTCATAATAAGTCTGAAGTGAAACCAAAACACGGCTCTTGTAATTACTGAGAAGAAAATTAACTTTATCCTAGCAAAATGAGGACACTCTCCAGGGAATCCCTCTAGCATTTCATGGGGTGGGGGGTACATAATCTTCATCTCTCTCCTCTGCCTCCTTCTCCCGAACCTTTATCATAGAATCATAGAATGGTTTGGGTTGGAAGGGACCTTAAAGATCATCTAGCTCTAACCCCCGCTGCCATCAGCAGGGACACCTTCCAGTAGACCAGGTTGCTCAAAGCCTCATCCAGCCTGGCATTAACCACTTCCAGGGAGGGGGCATCCACAGCTTCTCTGGGCAACCTGTTCCAGTGTCTGACCACCCTCACAGTGAAGAATTTCTTCCTAATATCCAATCTAAACCTACCCTCTGTCAGCTTAAAGCCATTTCCCCTTGTTCTGTCGCTACCTGCCATTATAAAAAGTCCTTCTCATGTTTTCTTGTAGGCCCCTTCAGGTACTGGAAGGTTACTATAAGCTCTCCCCGGAGCCTTCTCTTCTCCAGGCTGAACAGCCCCAACACTTTCAGCCTGTCCTCGTAGGAGAGGTGCTCCAGCCCTTGGATCATCCTCGTGGCCCTCCTCTGGACTCGTTCTAACTGGTTGTATTGGGTTTGCATGGCAAGGTTTTGGTAGCAGTGGGGGAGGGGGGGGACATGGGGTGGCTTCTGTGAGAGAAGCTGCCAGAAGCTTCCCCCATGTCCGACCCGACACAGCCAATGCCAGCCGGCTACAAGAAGGGACCCGCCGCTGGCCAAGGCCGAGCCAATCAGTAACGCCTCTGTGATAACATAATTAAGAAAAAAAAAAAGGAAGGGAGAAAAAAAAGCTGCACACTTTGCAGCTGGAGAGAGGAGTGAGAAGATGTAAGCTAAAACAACTCTGCAGACACCAAGGTCAGTGAAGAAGGAGGGGGAGGGAATGCTCCAGGCGCCGGAGCAGAGATTCCCTGCAGCCTGTGGTGAAGACCAGGGTGAGACAGGCTGTTCCCCTGCAGCCCCTGGAGGTCCATGGTGGAGCAGATGACCACCTGTAGCCCGTGGAGGACCCCACGCCGGAGCAGGTGGATGCCCGAAGGAGGCTGTGACCCCGCGGGAAGCCCGCGCTGGAGCAGGTTCCTGTCAGGACCTGTAGCCCGTGGAGAGAGGAGCCCACGCCGGAGAAGGTTTGCTGGCAGGACTTGTGACCCCGTGGGGGACTCGCGCTGGAGCAGTCCCTTCCTGAAGGACTGCACACCATGGAACGGACCCAGACTGGAGCAGTTCGTGAAGAGCTGTCAGTCATGGGAAGGACTCACGTTGGAGAAGTTCGTGGAGGACTGTCTCCCGTGAGAGGGACCCCACGCTGGTGCGGGGGAAGGAGTCCTTCCCCTGAGGAGGAAGCAGCGGCAGAAACACCGTGTGATGAACTGACCCCAACCCCATTCCCTGTCCCCCTGTGCTGCTGTGGGGAGGAGGTGGAAAATCGGGAAAGAGATTAAGCCTGGGAAGAAGGGAGGGATGGGGGAGGTGTTTTAAGATTTGGTTTTACTTCTCATTCTCCTCTAATTTTGATTGGTAATAAAGTAAATTTGTTTTTTCCCCCAAGTCGAGTCTGTTTTGCCCGTGCCAGTAATTGGTGAGTGATCTCTCTCCGTCCTTATCTCCACCCACGAGCTTTTCGTTATACTTTTCTCCCCCTGCCCATTTGAGGAGGGGGAGTGATAGAGTGGGCTTTGGTGGGCATCCGGCCTCTAGCCAGGGTCAACCCACCACACTGGTCCATGTCTTTCTTGTGTTGGGGGCTCCAGAACTGGACACAGTACTCCAGGTAGGGCCTCACGAGAGCGGAGTACAGAGGGAGAATCACCTCCCTCGACCTGCTGGCCACACTTCTCTTGATGCAGCCCAGGATACGGTTGGCCTTCTGGGCTGCAAGCGCACATTGGCGGCTCATGTTCAGATTCTCGTCTACCACCACTCCCAAGTCCTTCTCTTCAGAGCTAGCCTCAAGCCACTCATCACCCAGCCTGTATTTGTACTTGGGGTTGCCCCGACCCAGGTGCAGGACCTTGCATTTGGCCTTGTTGAACTTCATGAGGTTAGCACAGGCCCACCTCTCAAGCCTGTCAAGGTCCCTCTGGATGGCATCCCGTCCCTCCAGCGTGTCAACCGCACCACACAGCTTGGTGTCATCAGCAAACTTGCTGAGGGTGCACTCAATCCCCCTGTCCATGTCACTGACAAAGATGTTGAAGGGCACCAGTCCCAATACCGACCCTTTAGGGACACCACTCGTCACCGGTTTCCACTCGGACATCGAGCTGTTACCACAACTCTTTGAGTGCGACCATCCAGCCAGTTCCTTATCCACTGAGTGGTCCATCCATCAAACCCACATGTTTCCAATTTAGAGACAATGATTCCATGTGGGACGGTGTCAAACACCTTGCACAAGTCCAGGTAGATGATATCAGTTGCTTTAGCCTTGTCCACCAATGTTGTAACGCCATCATAAAAGGCCATCAGATTTGTCAGGCACGATTTGCCCTTGGTGGAGCCATGCTGGTTGTCACCAATTACCTTCTCATTCTCCATTATATTCAAACACCTCTCTCCAATACCACATACCAAACAACACCTTTTTAACCTGCCCTGATCCTTTTTCTGTTCCCTTTCCAGTGCCAACAGAAGGGGGTTCTGAGGAGCTAAAGAGAGAAGTTAATCCTAGGAAGAAGGGAGGGGTGGGGGGAGGTGTTTTAAGATTTTTTTTTATTTCTCATTATCCTCTTTTCTCATTGGTAATAAATTAAGTTTGTTTGTTTGTTTGTTTTTTTCCCCCAAGTCGAGTTTGTTTTGCCCATTCCAGTAGTTGGTGAGTGATCTCTCTCTGTCCTTATCTCCACCTACGAGCCTTTCATTATATTTTCTCTCCCCTGCCCAGTTGAGGAGAGGGAGTGATAGAGTGGGCTTTGGTGTGTGTCTGACATCCAGTCAGGGTCAACCCACCAGAAGAATGTTAAATGCTTTCTTACTTTAGCAGATTGTTATAAGTGATCATGACATGCAAGAAACTTTCTGAACTCATTTTTCAATTAGGAGCAACATATCTATATGTTCTGCTCTTTTGAGAAGTCCCTCTGAACCCACTGCTCTCTGTAGACAAAATGCAACTCAGAAACAATTGCAGAGAACTTAAAGGGCTCTATGAGGATGGTGTGTTAATTAGAAGTGGTCTTCATCAGTGTGAAGAAATTTATTATTCTTTATGGAAGTTTATGGTTCTCCAACTTGAAGGGTTTGTTTTAAGGCCGTTTTACTCCAGAACAGTTTTACCGTGAATTTGATGTAAAGTTGGAAGCAGAGGTGCTACTAGTTTTGAATGCAGATTCCAAAATCTCTTTTTCTAGTTTCACTCTGCTTTGATGCACTAGAAGTTTTTTTTTACCTCATTAGGAAGAAGGTGTGTCTATTTAATTTGAGGAATTAGAGGAGTAAGGAGTGATAGCTAGAATGTCTATTTATAATTTTTTTAGTACTCTGCCAGTTTTGTCTTATTTATTTTTTAATGATGTGATCTTTAAGGCTTTTTGCTGTGTGACTATTAGTCTTTATGAAGACTTTTCATTTGCAACAGCTGTGACAGTGTAGTTTTGGATAGATGGAGGCTGTGGATGAGAGTAGAGGAGGACACGTTTCTTTGCCCAAACTTTTATTAATTTGACTTCCTGCGGGTGTAAGATCCATTTTATGTCTGACCGTGTTTTACTTCCTAAACCTTTGAAGATAGAACAAAGGGGACCTTTCAGATTATTCTTCTTTCCATCTACGATCAGGCCAGCAAGAAAGCTTCTGTTACATATTTTTGAAAGTCAGATCCACAACTGTCATTTGTGTTGCCTCGGGCATCCTCAGCTGAAATTGTAATCAGTTAGCTCTCGTACAAAAACAGGCAACTTTGATAGTCTGTGATGCCCAGAGGTAGCACCATCCTCTGTCTTAAAGGACATGCCCAACTTTTCAAGACTTTTCTCAAAATTATATTGTGAGAAAGCATGGATCTGATGCTTTCATATTTTTCCTTTTACTCATACTGCCCAAGTCATGTAAAACCTTACTAAGGAAAGGCTACTTCCTCTTAAGCTTTGCAGGATCATCCAATTTTGAGCATTTCTTAAAATGATCTAAGATCTTTTGGCATTATGCTCATCAGTGAAATAGTAGTGCATTCTGAACTAAAGACTTGGTTTTTCAGTTGTCGGTGCAGTTTGGTTTTTTTTCTTCTGTGAAGTATCTCTAAAGCTCTAGGAGTGTTTTAGTGTGTAATGCAGTTACACAGGCTATGACAGGTGAAGCCATATGATAGTTACTGGAGGAAACAGTTTTCTGTCACACAAATAACATGGTGTTGCTCAAACATGTAGTTTTGTACTTCTAATACATTCTGTCTGTGCTTCACCTAAGTTTGCTTATGGCAGTGTAGTCTTCTATAATTGAGATGAAATTGAAAAGTGATTTCAGCCTTTTTTCTTACCTTTACCATGTCAAAAAATGAGAGAGTAACCATTCTCTTAATACTTATTCTCTCCAAGGAGACATTGAAACATTGAGTTTATACTTGTAAACTGCTTTCTTACCTGCTTTCTCAATAGCATTAGTTTTCTCAATTCTAGACAACTTGGACTAGCTGGAAATTGCCTACCTCATGAGGGCTTCTGAGTTGCTGTTGTCTGAATTGAGAAGAGATAGGACAGGACCTAAAAGTACTTATAGACAACCTTATTTGTTTGATGCAGGTGCCTGAGAGAGGTCATGGATTTATGTAGTACTTCACAGTTAATGACACCTTATTTGCATATGCAAATTTCCTACTTAAATTTCCCACCTTACTAGTTCATAGAGATGAAGACATATATATAAATCTATCTGCTACCTTAATGGTTGTCAAATCATACCTTTCTTCTTTGCTTTGTAACTATAGCTTAATAGACTAACTATGCAGTTGCATAATATATGAGTTGCTGTGCTGTTTTTAACAACTGTTTAGTAATTTTATTTTCAACTATTACAGATACTCCTATGGAGCTGATATGATCCCTGAATTTATTTTAAGGATGGAGTTTAATATTAAAGCTGAAGCCTGATGTTTGGAGCTTGGTCCCTTGTCTTGTTTAGACATAGTTTTTCCTGTATTTTGCTGTGTGTGATGAACTGTAGCTGTTAAGAGTGGATGGTCTGGCTTATCATGGCCTCAGTTTCCCCATGCTGCTGTTCCGACATTCTGTCTCTTGTTGCTTGAATTCTAGTACGTCTGGATAATGGTTTTTCTTTTTTCTTTTTTTTTTTTTCCCCCCTTAGGCCACATACTTATTCTCAGCAGTCTCTTGTTCAGTGATGCTTATAAGCATTTTTTAATTTCCTTGGGAGAAAAAGCTAGCTCTGTGCATGCTCCCTTGCTAGATTTATAGAGGTAGTTGAGAGGGAAACTGTTGACTACTTTGCAGATTTTCTGCATTGTGGTCATATCTAGGCTTCCTTGTGTTGCAAGTACTCTGCTAAAATAATCAAGATTTGATTATATAGAAGAGTTGGGTTTGATTAAAAGAAGTAGAAAACTGTAAAGCATAATGTAAAAGTTAGGATTGTTAGGTTTGAACTAGGCAATCACAGAAACCTCACCAAGAAGAGACTGTAAAGTCCCAGGCCTGTTCTAATCATTAACTTAGTACTGGAGTTAAGAACAATGTATCTTTGTCATAGAGTTTCAGAAATCAAAATTTATTACCTTAGTGTTCATAGAAGTATTAAGACTCTTTGTTTTACTGACCACTGGGATGTGACAAGAGAACGTGCTGAGCTAACTCCTTGGGACAAGGTAGACATAAATGGTGGAGACAGGCCCAGGAGAGAACTGAGCATGCGCAAAGGAAAAGTACAGCCAAAGGACACAGTGATGACAACCACCAGAAGACCATGACAACAACCAGAGAGAGAGAGTGCGCGTGCGAAAAGGACATTTACATATATTAATAAGTTCCTGAAAATGTAATGAATATGTTAATGACTTGTCAGAAAAGTAATGAATATGCATATTTTGATCGTATAAAGCTTTTGTAGAGGGACCAGTCGATATGCACAATAGGTAGAGTGATCCCCCGTGCATCTGGTGCTGTAATAAAGAAGTGCCTGCTTCTTAAGACTACATTGGTGTTAAGAAGTTTATTTCCCGATTTTGGCGACACTTGAACTGATAAAAATCTATTGTAGCCAGAAATATTTGGGATTCTCGCATTCCATAACAAAATTCAACTTCTAAAACTTGTTTCTTTCTCATCTATTCCCAAAAATACAGTCTGTGTTTCCATTTGTATCAGTGTAGTTTGCAAGGTATTACATATGTGATGTTATGCAAATACCTGTTTTTCCATGAACTGGAGGGGTGTGAGGTGGAAGTATGTGTTGAGAGCTGTCTCTTCCTTTTTGACTTGTGTATCTAATTTTATTCTACCCAAATAGACTTCTTGGGAGACTGTAGGGGGAAAGAAGAAAAGCCTTGGAAAGGAAAGTTCAGAAAATAAAGAGAACAGAGAAAAACGAGGGGACAGAGAAGTGAGTCGTGGACGGGGAAGTTCCAACAGACGGGGAAGAGGAGGCAGCCGTGGTCGAGAGTGTAAGTAAAGGAGTTCATTTTTAGAGATTCAGACACTTTTCTTGCAGCTGAAACTGAGTTGAGAGTGAATGCTTAATGGACTAAAGTCCATCTGAGCTATAGCTCAGCGCTGAAAGAATCATAACTTGTTTGTGTGACAGGTATGCTTTATCTATGTGACTGTTTTAGGATTGTCTCTGCTTGTTCAGAGACACTCAGTTTAATTTAAATTTCTGTCCTTTTTTTGATTGAGCTTGTACAAATTGCTATTCTTTATGTAAGTTTTAGAATTGAGTCTTTTTAAGACTGTTTGAGAGCAATTATGTCACTACGCAGATGATACACTTTTTTGTTTCTTTTAATGAAAAAAATATCCAACTTTGACTCCATCTCTTTTTATGAGTGGGAGAACCTGAAGATGTTCTCATCTTCTCATAAGGGGAATGAAAAGACTGGGATCATTATTAATGTCTAGCATATATTCTTTGTGAGTTGAAACATTTAAAAATTTGCTACCGTTTTTACAGGTGCAATAATACATTGTACAAAAGCAAACTGATGTTTCCAAGTTAGGTAGCATCACATTAGATCACCATTGGATGAATGTTACTTTTTTCTCTCTGAGTTTTATCAGCACTATCAAAGCTGTATACATTGCCTGTAAGGGCCATACACAACACTGACAGACAAGCAGAGAAACTGTAATGAAAAAAAAATATGTTTAGCTTTTCACTTAAAAGCAGGAAAAATAGTCACAGTATTAACCAACTCTTCTAATTCATTATTGGAATATATTCAAATATTGTGCCAGTGAAGACACTGAATCTTTGTAGAACAGGGTAATATCAAGATAGGAAAAAATATTAATAAAACTTGCAGTTATGCTTAGAAAAAATTGAAATCAGATCCATCAAAATGAAAGTGAGGGGCAAAATTTTGACAGAGCCAGATGCTGCTTGTCTCTTTCTGTAAACTGGAATTAAAGATTTTTCAGATGGCTACCAAATCTTTATATTCTCTTCCCAACTTCCCAGTCCAAGCATTAATAATTTTGTTGCTGCTATTAGGAAAAGTTGTGCAATATGAAATCTCAGCAGTGTTTTAAGTGGCCAATCATTATTACATTTTTTTTTTTTCTCCAAGGAGCCAGCCGTCTTTCAGAGTACCTTCTCAGGAGTTTTCCACAAAATAGTTAAGTTGCAGTGCTTTTCTAATGCCTCATCTTCACTCAGTTGTCATCTCTCTGATTTAAATACAGAAGAGAGTTCTTTTAAGTTTCGGTGATTGTACAGGGATGTGGAATGGGCAGACAAGAGAAGAGTTCTTGGTTATCCCTTATTCCTTCACTGTTGCCACCCAGCGTGTTATCAAGGAAGCATAGTATGAGGCAACTTCATTTCCTACCTCGTTAAAGAGATGAGGCCATAATTAATTTAATAGTGTAGACTGCAAAACACTGCACCTTTTTTTTTCCCCCTCATAAAACAGAAGTGTGTCTGCTGAGGGATGAGAGACATTTCCTTCTTAGATATTTTGCTTCCTAATTGTCCAGTGCAAAGTAAACATAACTTGCTTGTAGCTGGGCCCTCAAAGAAGAGGGATGACTGAGATCTGTTGATCAGCCCACTTTAAAATCTTGCCTTTTCTTTTGGGCTCCAGGTTAAGCAGATGGCTATATTGTCTCATACATGTGTATCTAAAGCTTCCTTTAAGCTGTCCTCTCTCCACAGTTAGAGCTGAAGAGAATGGAGTGGACAACAATCAAGGAGACAGGCCTTCAGACCGTGGGAAACGTGGCCGTGGGAGAGGTGAGATGTTGGCATTGGTGTGGGACTGGCATCGATTTCATGTCCTGAAATGGAACTCTCCCATTTATTTCTTTAAACACTTCTTTTTAAGCATTTGTTGGTTATCCTTTGATTCTATAAGCACTTCAGCCACCTTTAATTTAGGTACATCCCCTTCCCTTACCACTTGTCATGTCTTGGTCTCAGAACAACTTAAAAGAATTGACACAAATCACCTTTACGGTAATTTCCTGTGTAGCAGGCTGGTGTGCTCTGGTTGTGGAGAGCTGTTTTCCCAGATTGACTCATGGCAGCTTCTGGTGAGTGGCAGTGCACTGGGCTCCTCAGTATGTACCTTGGCAGCAGTACAGTACAAGATTCCATCTGTAGAGCTCTTGGGGAGGGATTTGATGTGTACTTGTGCCATTTCTTTGGGGTGGATCTGATTGTCAGGCTTGCCTTCTGGTTTTGGTACTCAATCAGAGAAGGTACAACCCACCTTAGGGGCTCTTTTTGTTAAGAGAAGGAATTTGGCATGGAAGAGTTGATGAGAACTGTGGAAAAAGAATACTGCAGAGTCTTAGGTATAACTCCAGTCCTATCCTGTAGAAGAGATGGGAAAGATGTTGATAATGGATTTGATGTGGAATCAAGGGATGTGTATTTGGTTTGGATTTTCATGGGTTGTAGTGGAAAGAGGCTTGTTTGTACTTAGAGCAGGGGTAATGAAAATGAGTAACCTAGTTACAGAGCAGATTGTGTGGAGAAGTGGGTATTAAATGAGTTAAACTGATAAAGTACACAGCAGAGCTAATGTACTTAATAAGTAATGTCTGACTCATGAAAAATTCTGCCTTCAAAGGACTCTCTTCTCTTTAGAATATCCAGTAATGAGGCGTTCAAAGACAAGCACATCCAACTTTATTGTCTCCAGATCTGCATCTTGAAGGAGTGGAAAGATGCAAAGACATGTAGCTTCCAGAGGGTTGCAAGAATGACTTGGTTGTGCCTGTGAATCCGCAAATACAAAATGGTGTGTGCAGAGAGGTAGTTTTGCAGAGGAGGGTGTGGTATAGTTCACAGCTACAGTTTTTGATATGTTAGCACTGTTAATAGATTAAATGTAAGTAAGTCTTTTGGTTATTTGTTTTAAAAATAATCCTTTATACTCAAATTATAAATATAAAGGTAGGATTTTTTTTAATTGTTGGGTGAAACTTAGAGGTTAATTTCAAATGCAGAATTATGGAGGAAGATGGTGACATCTTTAGGATTGTCAGCTCTAGAAATGTTTCCTCATTTGTGTGTTAATCAACTGCAGTGTTATATACAAATTGACAAACTTTACAGGCACTTTTTTTTTATGCTGCTGTTTTGTACTGTTCTCAGATCTTCAATTTAAATGCAGGTCTGGTTCTCCCACCGTCCTCCACTTCATGTTGAAAAGGATGTGGTAGAGCTAGAAAAGGCTTTTGAAGGTACTGGGAAGACTGCATTTATGGGATGTGAGGAACAAGCAGACTAGGACTTCTCTACCTGCAAAAGAGAGGGCTGAGTGGGTATATGGTAGAGATCTGTAAAATTTCTGTGGAGAAGGTTCTGTGGGGAAATCAATTGATCACTCAAAGCAGGTATTCAAATGAGGGAATATTAAATGAAATCAGTAGGTTACAGGTTCAAAATGAACTTAACAGAGGTGGTTCTTCATATATGTAGTTAACCTGAAGAACTCCTTTCGATAAGATGTCATGGGTGCTGAAAATTTACACAGAGAGACTTGACAATTTCACCCTAAAAAAGATCCACAGCAAGAAAAGGAAAAAACACTGAGGGTTTTGATATATGTAAATTATCTTTGGCTGAGGAAGTCTGAGGCACAAATAGTTGAAGACCAGCAGAGTGTCCAGAGAAACTGCACTATGGTTTCAGTTCTTGTACTCTTCCCTATATATCTAATTGACTATAGCTGATAATGGGATAGCAGGTAGGTGAACTTTTGGACTTGATTCAGCATAGAGATTGTTACAGATTCACATGTAGCAATTCTCCTCGTTTGCAAAGTGAAAATGGATTTGTCGCTTTTACTTCTGTTCCATGATTCCCTTCTTCATTTTTGCAGAGCATTGTGAGCATGCCGTAAATGTGGATGCTGATAGGGGATATTTTTCTAGCAAAAAAAAAAATGAAAGGAAAAAAATTATGTTTTAATTTTGGACTTAATCGGCATGACAAGGAGCCTTTCAAACTTTTTTGCTGCTAGCTATATAAGAAAGCAAAGCAGCTTACCCTTTTTGTAAATATCTGACTATAGTTCAGCTTGTATTCTTATTCTTTTTTCAAAATGTTTTTTAGATAAGAAGTATGCTATCCTTTAAAAAAATGAGCTTCTGTAACTACAATTGCATGTTGAAACATTTTCTTGTTTTAAAAGCTTAGCACAGTTGGCACAGGATATATTTTGTATTCCCTTTTGTGATAGTTTCACTGGGCTAGCCCTTGGCTAGCAGCCAACACAGCTGTTCACCCACTTCCCCCCACCCCCAGGGGATAGGGGAGAGGATTGGGGGCAAGGATAAGGAGCCTTGTAGGTTGAGATAAGAACAGTTTAATAATAGAAAGACTAAGTGTCTTCATCTAATTTAAACTTGTCAGTGTGAAAATCTGAGTTTTGAAATAAAGCACCTGTGTTGCAGCTGAAGAATTTAGGTCTGCAAGCTCAGCTACCTGGATTTTATACAGAATAGGCTATTAAGTTAATGGGATCCAAATTGTGGTACTACACACTTTTCTCATGTTCCCACGTAGTGTACATTTGTTTTTGGGGAAGAAATGTTGTGACTGAGATGAACAATTCTTTCCATACATAGATGGTTATAGAGTGAAGACTTAATTGTGTGATTATGAGTGTTTTGAACTCCCAGTGGGTTTTATTGGAAACAGAAAATCTCGCCACCTGCCTGGGTATCAATGTTGACTTCTCTAGAATTCATTCCAGAAAATAAAATTGTAAATTGAATAAGTGATGGCTAAGGTGAACCTATTCAGCTGAGGGAGATGTGCTGGAGAGCAGGAAAAAAACGAAAAACAACAATACACAGTTGAATAGAGTTACAATGTTAAAGGAAACAAAAACATGTTTTAAATAGGTCAACATTTAAAATAATAAAATAATATTGGATAAAGGGTAGTAGCAGGAATGTTGATCAGAGATTACCCTGTAACTTGTGGTGAAGACTGTGGTGAGGCAGGCTGTCCCACTGCAGCCCATGGAGGTCCATGGTGGAGCAGATGACCACCTGTAGCCCGTGGAGGACCCCACGCCGGAGCAGGTGGATGCCTAAAGGAGGCTGGGATCCCGTGGGAAGCCCATGCTGGAGCAGGTTCCTGTCAGGACCTGTGGCCCCATTAAGAGGGGAGCCCACGCTGGAGCAGGTTTGCTGGCAGGACTTGTGACCCCGTGGGGGACCCGCACTGGAGCAGTCTATCTCTGAAGGACTGCACCCCATGGAAAGGACCCATGCTAAAGCAGTTTGTGAAGAACTGTTGTTCATGGGAAGGACTCGCGTTGGAGGAGTTGGTGGAGGACTGTCTCCAGTGAGGGGGACCCCACGCTGGTGTGGGGGAAGGAGTCCTCCCTCTGAGGAGGAAAAAGCAGCAGAAACACCGTGTGATGAACTGACCCCAACCCCATTCCCTGTCCCCCTGTGTTGCTAGGGGAGAGGAGGTGAAAATCTGGAGAGAAGTTAAGCCCAGGAAGAAGGGAGGGGTGGGGGAGGTGTTTTAAGATTTGGTTTTATTTCTCATTATCCTCTCGTCTGATTGGTAATAAATTAAAACTAATTTTTTCCCCCAAGTCGAGTCTGTTTTGCCCGTGCCAGTAATTGGTGAGTGATCTCTCTCCATCCTTATCTCCACCCACGAGCTTTTGTTATATTTTCTCTCCCCTGCCCAGTTAAGGAGGGGGAGAGATAGAGTGGGCTTTGGTGGGCCTCTGGCATCCAGCCAGGGTCAACCCACCACACTAGTTTTCTGGCAGGGAAGTTTTTCAGAAAGCTGATTCAACAGTGAACTAATAATTTTGTTTTCTGATGGTGATTTTTTTCACTCATTGGTACATGCAAAACTGTAAGTGCAGGAAAGAGCAGAGCTTGTGATCACTGGTGAGAAAGATCTTGTTTGCAGTAGTTCTGATTTAAATGGAATTAAGTTACTGTGGGATTGCATGCTCAGAATTTGTGTCCCTGCTCTGAATTATGTTGTCAAGCCCCATTTGCTCATTGATCTTTTAGTCAGTGTTAAAAAGCATCAAAAGTTTGCAAATACGTGATGGGCGTTCATAGTTGCTTCATGACTAAATTCTCTGTGTTAGAAGAATGGGCCTTCTAATTGTTTTAAGGCCATGTTTTAATTTTGGCAGCTAAGAGAAGTAACTTTCTTAGCATGAGAATTTAAGAATATATTAGTAATCTGGTTGTGTCAAAAAGAGTATCAGTCCTTCCCACTGGCATCTTGCATTAATGACCATGTTGTGTCAGAGTTAAGATGGTCTTTCAGTGGTGAGTACTCACTGTTCCCATATTTTGAATTATTTCTTCGTAAGTGTCTTTTCTAGCTTTGAATTTAGTGCTTTCTGTAACCCCACTGGTTTGGTACTTCCCTTCTGTCTTCATTAGAATGCTTTTGGTTGCATTTGTTGATTAAACTTAATTTCATTTCAGTTTTGACAGAAAGCAGAGACACAACTTTATGAAGTTAAGGGAATCCACATGAAATTCAAGTTCAGGATTAACATTCAAAGTGATCTGGTATAAAAAAAGTCCTTGCTGGCTAGTATTTTAAGACTGTGCATGGAGCTTCAGGAAAAACATTATTTTTTTCTAGCAATTTCTAAAATTCTTAGAGGTTAGTTTATTATAAACATGAGTTTATAGTGCCCATGCTGGTTCAACATCTTACATATGCCTTGCTTGCTAAAACTTCATCTTCTGTTTAATGAGTTAAGGTTATTCTTTCAGACTTTTGCACTTGGGAGGCTGGAGAGACTTACCTCCTCTTCTAAAATCTATTTGTACTTTCATGCTGGTTATTCTAGCCAATTTATCTGTATTTAATGTCCGTCTCACTCAGAAATATTTCTGCTTGACTGTTCCTGGGATTTGCAGATTCCAGTTGATCTTATAGCTTAGCTTGTCAAAAACCTGTTGATCTCTCTGTGCTGGGTTAACCTTGCCTGAATGCCAGGTGCCCACAAAGCTACTCTATCATCCCCCTCTTCAGCAGGATGGGGAGAAAATAAAATGAAGAAAAAAAAAAGAAAAGAACTTGTGCATTGAGATAAAGGCAGTTTAAGAAAAACATAAAGCAAAAGCCGCGCAGCGGAAGCAAAAGGAGAAAAAAATATTTATTCTTTACTTCCCTTCAGCAGGTGATGTCTGGCTACTTCCCGGGCAGGACTTCAGTACACGTAGTGGTTGCTCTGGACGACAAATGTCGTAAATAACTGCTCCCCCCCTTCCCCCGCTTCCCCCTCCATTCTTCTAGCTTTTATTTCTGAGCAGACGTCATATGGTATGGAATATCCCTTTGGTCAGTTTGGGTCAGCTGTCCTGGCTATGTCCCCTCCCAAGACCTTTCCCACCCCCAGCCTACTGGTGGGGGGGAGAAATGTCGGAGAGCCAGCCTTGGTGCTGTGCTGGCACTGCTCAGCAGTAACCAAAACACTGGTGTGTTATCAACACCTTTCTAGCTACTAATGTAAAACACAGCACTCTGAGGGCTGCTATGGGGAAAATTAACTCCATCCCAGCCAGACCCAATACAATCTCCACCCCTTATTCCATACCATTTGTGTCATGCTCAGGTCCCACATAATTTATACCCAACATACAGATTCAGATATTCTTATTAGCCCCCCTGTCCTTTAACAGATTTTTCATGGGCTTCCCGCTTTCCTCCAGATGTTCACAAACAGGATTTGACTTGGGCCCCATCTGTCAAGATGGATGTTCAGGACAGGAGAAGCAGCATGTTTGATTGTTGGGCACCAACACCGGCTTGGTTCGGGTCATCATTGCACTTGTCAGGTTCCTTTCCTTGCAAAACTCAATCTTTGTCAGTTCAGGTCATTCCTGTTACATTCCTTCCTGTAACATACAACTCACATCACAGATTAGTTTTCCCCCAAGGTTAAATCTCCTTGAGGCACACACCAGGTCTCCCCATCCTCCCACATTACCCACCAAGTACACCCAGGTCCTTGGGCAAAGATGATCCCACGAATGGGTTTGCCTTTTCCCATGGGAGGGGCAGTCCATACCGCCTTCCCCAACCACTTCCCTGTGTGCACTGCAGGGACCTTATCTCCTCCCACAGTATGTAGGGGTTTTGTTTGGGCAGGCCCAGGACGGTGAGCAGATCCTCTGGTGTTAACCAGCCAAGTGGCTTCCATTAATTTTATATCCCAGTGCTTCCATCCCCCATTGTCCAATGCCCTCAACATCATCTTTAACAGTCCATTGTATCTTTCAATCTTTCCAGAGGCTTGTGGGTGATAGGGGATGTGGTACACCCACTCAATGCCATGTTTCTTTGCCCAGGAGTTTATGAGGTTATTTCGAAAATGAGTCCCATTGTCCGATTCAATTCTTTCTGGGGTACCATGTTGACACAAAATTTGTCTTTCAAGGCCTAAGATGGTGTTTCTGGCAGTGGCATGGTTTACAGGGTATGTTTCTAGCCAACCAGTAGTTGCTTCCACCATGGTGAGTATGCAGCGTTTGCCTTGGCGTGTTTGTGGCAGTGGTCCAATATAGTCCATTTGCCAGGCCTCACCATATTAAAAGCCCAGCCACCGCCCTCTATTCCAGGGAGATTTTACTCCATCTCAGCCAGACCCAATGCATTAGTAATTATAACTCTTCTTTGCCAAGTCCTTGAGGAGAATAAGGATGTTCCTGTTGGTGTCCATAACTATTCCCTGTCTGCTGTTCATGTAGAGAGAATGACATCTGCAAAAGCCTTGAAGTGATTAGCTATTTGATTGTTCTTTGCTTATTGTTACTAACAACACCTGCTCAAGGGAAAACTGTCTCCTTCACTAATAGTCATTACATCCTGGAATTTGAACAATGTGTGCTTTAAGATTTTGTTTCCCACGTTTTGGTGGATGAAGAAATGACCAACACTGAGATGTCTTCAGGCATCAGCACTTTATTGAAGCTTTGCACTGCTTATATATCCTTTTTTCCTCCAGCACACCCCAAGCACGCGGTACTCTTTCACTTTTGATTCGTTACCCCTTATCACACATGCACCTAAACAACTGACATGATTGGATAAGTCCACCTATTCACGAGCCATTCTTTTACTTCTGACTGGTTACTAATTACAGCTCAAAAACCATCCTTATTTTATCTTATACACGTTCTTTCTTGTTTTTTTCACTTTGTTTTATTTTTCACTCAAGGTCGGGAATTAATTGCTCAAGGCTGAGGCCGCTTGCAACTTCAGCTCTTAAAGCACCAACACCACATGTGCATGCAAGTGGGCAAAGTTGTTATGCTTATGAGGAAAGGCCTATATATATGTATATATATCTATATATATATATCTATAAACTTTAATAGTGACTTTGGTTACACTCCTCCTTTAAGGGAACCATAAAGAACATGTCTTTTACATCTAGGGCTGCCATCCATGGGTGTGCAGCTGCTTGTAAAGTAGCTATTCAGTTTGCGGTGTTTGGTACTACAGCAGTTAGTGGGGCTGTATCAGCTTTCAGGGGCCGATAATCAACTGTTAAATTCCACCTCCCGTCTGGTTTCCGAACCCCTCAGACAGGTGAATTATATGGGGAGTGGGTTCTGGAGATAATTAGTCGTTTCTCCAAATCAGCTATTACTTCAGAAATTCCATTTTGTGCCGCAGCAGAGATCGAATATTGTGGTACGTTGGTAATTTTTGAATCAGGGAGTGCAAGAGCTGCACAAAGTACCCACATTGCAGCCTCCCAATTTCTACCAGGGTTAGGATCGATGTTTGAGCTGAAGGACTACATACTGCCATTTGGCAGGCGCCAGGTTCATCCATTTAAAACATTGAAACCTAAAATATTTTCATGGTGATCTTTAATTGCAAAGCGAGTAGCCAACATGTGCTTCTCACCTGGGAGCCATAAATTGACCTCTGCAGTTTGGCACACAATATTTGATCTGTTCACGCTGGTAATCTTAACCCTTTGCCTTTCGGGTTTCATGCCCAGCTTCTCATCATCTTCTTGTTTTAGTATTGAAAATTGTGCTCCCATAGCTATTAAAAACTTCACTAATTGTCTTTGAGGACCAACTGGAATTGAAATGTATGGGCCGTCATTACTTATCCAGATAAGCCTTCACTCTATGGACAGGCCAGCCCAATTGCCTCCCAGACATTATGTTTTTGGATTTCATGTCCTGCAATTCCTCCCTAGGGAGGGATTATCTCCCTTTCTGGGAACTGTGACCAGGGGAGTCAAAATACGCTTCTCCACTTCACCGTTATCATGTTTCTGGAATGCTTCAATCAGGCTCAAGCTAATGTTTGTAGGCTGACCTTGTATCATAGCTCTGGGAATGCCTAAGGCTAATGTTTTCTTCCATAACTCAGTTCTCTGTTCTTGAGATACTGTTTGCAGGTTTTTAGATTTATTTCCTTTTGATTTAGTTTCTTTTCCTTGTTTCACGGGTCTCCTCCTCAGGGGAGGCACTTTGAATCAACTTCCTCCACATGGCCCATGTGCACAGGACATCCTCTGGATCTTTGGAGGCCTCATCATTGTCTGGATCACTGTAGATGTCTTCCAGCACCGCTAATTCTCTCAGGTACTGGATGCCTTCATCTGCAGTAGTCCACTTTGCCGGGGAGTTCATGAGATCATCTTTGAATGGGTATCTGGCTTTCACACTTGAGAGGAGCCGTCTCCAGAGACTGCAAATTTCTGCCTCTCTTCCAATTCCTCTTTTGATCCCACGGTTTCTAGCCAGGGATCCCAGCTGCTGGGCTTCCCTTCCTTCCATTTGCTGGCTGTCGGCCCCATTATCCCAGCATCAGAGCAGCCAGGCAGCAATCCGCTCACCTGGCTGGCGGCTGTAATCTCTCTGCATATCTCGAAGTTCTGATGAGGTCAAGGACTGGGTAGTCTCTGCTTCTTGTTTTAGTTCTCTCACTCCTTCCTCCAAGTTCCTTGTCGAAGGACCAGCTTCTTGATCAAATTTTTCCTCTTCTTCCTCTACCCTTACTGATGGATGATATGTTGGGTGATCGTGCTCAAAGAGTTGTGGTTAACAGCTTGATCTCCGAGCAGAAAC
Source organism: Caprimulgus europaeus (assembly GCA_907165065.1). Next base: position 11,767,542 of record OU015537.1, read on the forward strand.
CGGTGACTAGTGGTGTCCCTCAAGGGTCGGTATTGGGACCGGTGCTCTTCAACATCTTTGTCAGTGACATGGACAGGGGGATTGAGTGCACCCTCAGCAAGTTTGCTGATGACACCAAGCTGTGTGGTGCGGTTAACATACTGGAGGGACGGGATGCCATCCAGAGGGACCTTGACAGGCTTGAGAGGTGGGCCTGTGCTAACCTCATGAAGTTCAACAAGGCCAAATGCAAGGTCCTGCACCTGGGTCGGGGCAATCCTAAGCACAAATACAGGCTGGGCAATGAGTGGCTTCAGACCAGCTCCGAAGAGAAGGACTTGAAAGTGGTGGTAGATGAGAAAATCAACATGAGCCGCCAATGTGCGCTTGCAGCCCAGAAGGCAAACTGTATCCTGGGCTGCATCAAGAGAAGCGTGGCCAGCGGGTCAAGGGAGATGATTCTCCCCCTCTACTTCGCTCTCGTGAGGCCCCACCTGGAGTACTGTGTCCAGTTCTGGGGCCCCCAACACAAGAAAGGCATGGACCAGTTAGAACGAGTCCAGAGGAGGGCCACAAGGATGATCCAAGGCCTGGAGCACCTCTCTTATGAGGACAGGCTGAGAGAGTTGGGGCTGTTCAGCCTGGAAAAGAGAAGGCTCCAGGGAGATCTTATAGCGGCCTTCCAGTACCTGAAAGGGCCTACAAGAAAGCTGGGGAGGTTTTTATTGCAAGGGCAGGTAGTGATAGAACAAGGGGAAATGGCTTTAAACTGAAAGAGGGGAGGTTTAGATTAGATATTAGGAAAAAATTCTTCACTGTGAGGGTGGTGAGACACTGGAACATGTTGCCCAAGGAAGTTGTGGATGCCCCCTCCCTGGAAGTGTTCAAGGCCAGGCTGGATGAGGCTTTGAGCAACCTGGTCTAGTGGAAGGTGTTCCTGCTGATGGCAGGGGGGTTGGAGCTAGATGATCTTTAAGGTCCCTTCCAACCCTTACCATTCTGTGATTTGGACCAGTTGTTCTTGTCCACTGTTTCTTTTTCACCACTGGGGCAATTACTGTAGTTGTTGTTGTTTGGATCCCTGTCTCAACCATGGTGTCCTCGGATGTGGTCTGGGTCCCTGCCTCAACCACAGTCCTCTGAGAGTACTGAGCTGTGGCTCGATAGGCACAGGCCAGGCCCCAGTACAGTGCTAGAAGCTGCTGGTTCTCATTGTGGTAGACCAGGCACCCTTCCATCAAGTGACACGTTAGTTTGCCAGGGTTGTGTGCTTCTTCAGGTGTGAAATCCCAGGCTATGGGAGGTGATAACCGTCCTAGGAACCTGCCCAAATCCTTTCACACACCCTGCCACCCAGGGACCGGCCGCTTCAGGGCACTTTTCAGTATTTCCTCACCCAAAGGCTGCCTTTTCTTACACCAGGACGAGACTATATTCCACAAAACCCATAATATTCCAACAGTATTACTTAGTAGTAATAAACAGCTCACATAAGGGTGGACAAGGACCTCGGGAGCCTGCATAATAAAGCCATCTACATTAACTCCAGGTAGGGAAAGGGAGATGTATTCCCTCATCTCCTCCACAAGATAGGTTGCCCAGCACAGTAAGGCCATCAGTGCCAGGACTAAGCACATAGTCACTATTTGTACCAGCACATTCCCGAGTTCCTTCATCCTCCCCACAGAATAGCTCCCCCAGCACAGCAAAGCTACGAATGTCAGCATGAAGCCCATAGCTGTTCCCGTTATCAACATGTTCCTAAGCTCAGCAAAATAAAGAGATAAGCAGTGCTACCAGCAAAAACTCCGTGACCCGCACAGGAGCTCACTGCTTAATAACTACTGCAGCTAAAGCACGCTGAATGTAAAACTGCTGGTGTCTCGAGCCCCATGTTGGGTGCCAAAAAGGACTGTGGTGGGTTGACCTTGCCTGAATGTGATGTGCCCACCAAACCACTCTTATCACCCCCTCTCCTCAGCAGGATGGGGAGCAGAGAAAACAATACGGGGAGGGGGGGAAGAGACAGAAGGCACTTTCATAGAAATGCAGAGCAAAAGCCGCATGCACTCAAGGAAAAGAAGAACAAAATATTTATTCTCTACTTTCCATCAGCAGGTGCTGTGCTGGCACTGCTCAGCAGTAACCAAAACACCGGTGTGTTATCAACACCTTTCTAGGTACTAATATAAAACACAGCACTCTGAGGGCTGCTATGGGGAAAATTAACTCCATCTCAGACAGACCCAATACACTGTCTTTTTTTCATAATTAGTAGATGGCGTTTAATGCTGTATTGCTATGGGAAGTAAATTTATTGTATAATTGGCCCCTACAGTGTCCCCAAGTAAACTTTAGTTGGTTCTGCTCTTAACAAAAATTAAGGTAATCCGGAGTGCACTGATTTCTGTGCATCTGAGAGCTACGACCCAATTATGCCATGAATCAGCTTCCCAGACTGGGAGTTTTAGGTGGGTGAAAGAGAGAAGAGCAGTAGAATTGGTAGGCTGAGCAAGGAGGTTTAGAGGCTGTGACAGTTTCACTGGGCTAGCCCTTGGCTAGCAGCCAATACAGCTGTTCACCCACTTCCCCCCACCCCCGGGGGATAGGGGAGAGGACTGAGGGCAAGGATAAGGAGACTTGTAGGTTGAGATAAGAACAGTTTAATAATACAAATAAAAGGAAACTTAAAATTATACTGATAATAAAATAGTAGTGATAATGATAAGAGTAACAAAATGTGCAAATGAGTGATACACAGTGCAACTGCTCACCACCCACTGACTAAGCCCGGCCTGTTCCCAGATAACGATCCCGGAGGAGCGACAATCCCGAACCAAAACCACAATCCCGGAAGAGCGAGAGCCCGAGCGAAAGCCAGAGAGAGCAAGAGAGGAAGAGCCCCTCACTAATATACTGGGCATGATGTGATATGATATGAAATATCCCATTGGCATATCTAACTGTCAATTTAGCTTATTAATTTAAATATTCCTCACACCCCCCTTAGATCTTGTGCTTGTAGACTAACAGAACACAAAGTCCTTCACTTCCAGTGACAAAAATGCAAACACTGGAATGTTATCAGTGTCTCTCTCATAACAATCCACTCCTAGAGAGCAGTGAACAAATCCACTCCTAGAGAGCAGTGAAGGGGAAAGGGATCTGGGAGTCCTGGTGGACAGCAGGATGACCATGAGCCAGCACTGTGCCCTTGTGGCCAGGAAGGCCAATGGCATCCTGGGGTGCATTAGAAGGGGTGTAGTCAGTAGGTCAAGAGAGGTTCTTCTTCCCCTTTACTCTGCCCTGGTGAGGCCACATCTGGAATATTGTGTCCAGTTCTGGGCCCCACAGTTCAAGAAGGACAGGGAGCTGCTTGAGAGAGTCCAGCGAAGAGCCACCAAAATGATTAAGGGAGTGGAACATCTCCCTTATGAGGAAAGGCTGAGGGAGCTGGGCCTCTTTAGCTTGGAGAAGAGGAGACTGAGGGGGGACCTGATTAATGTTTATAAATATTTGAAGGGTGAGTGTCAGGAGGATGGGGCCAGGCTCTTTGCAGTGATGACCAATGATAGGACAAGGGGCAATGGGTGTAAGCTGGAACACAGGAGGTTCCGCTTAAATTTGAGGAAGAACTTCTTTACAGTAAGGGTGACAGAGCACTGGAACAGGCTGCCCAGGGGGGTTGTGGAGTCTCCTTCTTTGGAGACATTCAAGACCCGCCTGGACGCCTTCCTGTGCGAACTCATCTAGGTGTTCCTGCTCCAGCAGGGGGATTGGACTAGATGATCTTTCGAGGTCCCTTCCAATCCCTAATATTCTGTGATTCTGTGAAATCCCAGGCTGAAACTAAAACACAGCACTATTCTAACTACTGAAAAAGAAACCCAGCTCTGTTTCAGATAAAAACCAGGACAATCCATCCCTTATTCCATACCATTTACGTCATACTCAAGTTTTTATACTTCCCAATAGATTTAGATTAATTACTACTACTATTTTTTTAAGAATATATATCTATCTATATACACACACATATATATACACAAATATCATACCCTTAGTTCATGGTTTCATTTCTTGTAGTAGTCTTTTGAGGCTAAAATATGATGTGGCCTTTCGTAACTAATGGGAGCTGATGTCATCGAGTATTGTACAGTTAATGGAATTGATGTCATCAGGTGTAATAGGAGGGTAATGTATAGTCTCTGTTGTATGCTGTATCTGGAGTTCGTGGTTGTTGTATTCAGTAGAGTCCCTGCCCAGGGTTGCTGATGTTGATCTTGAAGAAGTCGCTGAGCACCAATTCTGGTCCAATCAGGGTTCATATCTTGTTAACCTGGGAAAATACTTAATATAAAACTGTTAGTATGATGCACAACAATTATAATAATGATGATATGCAATTCATTGGCTAGTTTCACCTAAAATCAAGTCTCCCTGAGGTACACATCGAACTTCTCCATCTTTCTGCATCACCCACCAGGTACATCCAGGTCCTTGAGCAAAAGTAATCCCACAAATGGGCTTACCTTTACCCGAGTCAGGAGTAACCCATACTATTTTCCCAAGCAAATTCTTAATGTGGACTACAGGGACTTTGTCCCCTTCCACAGTACGTAAAAGTCTTGAATAGGCAGGGCCAGCTTCATTGGCAGATCCTCTGGTGTTGACTAACCAGGTGGTTTTTGCTACATTTGTGTCCCAGTGTTTGAAAGTTCCACCACTCATTGCTCTCAGTGTGGTTTTTAGCAGTCCATTGCATCGTTCAACTTTCCCAGAGGCTGGTGCATGACAAGGAATGTGGTACACCCACTCAATGCCATGTTCTTTGGCCCAAGTCTCTATGAGGTTGTTTCGGAAATGAGTCCCATTGTCCAACTCAATTATGTCTGGGGTGCCATGTCACCACAAGACCTGCTTTTCAAGACTCAGAATAATGTTTTGGGCAGTGGCATGAGGCACAGCATATGTTTCCAACCATCCGGTGGTTGCTTCCACCATTGTAAGCACATAGCGCTTACCATTACGGGCTTGTGGGAGCCTGATATAGTCAATCTGCCAGGCCACTCCATATTTATATTTTAACCATTGCCCTCCATACCAGAGAGGTTTCAACCTCTTGGCTTGTTTGATCACAGCACATGTTTCATATTTGTGAATAACCTGTGCAATAGTGTCCATGGTTAAGTCCACCCCTCGATCACGAGCCCATCTATATGTTGCATCTCTTCCTTGATGGCCTGAAGCATCATGGGCCCAGCAGGCTAAAAATTTTTCACCCTTCTGTTGCCAGTCCAAGTCTACTTGAGACACTTTGATCTTAGCAGCTTTATCTACCTGTTGGTTGTTTCTATGTTCTTCAGTAGCTCGACCCTTGGGCACGTGGTCATTTACATGATGTACTTTTACAGCTAGCTTCTCTACCCAAGCAGCAATGTCTTGCCATAATTCAGCAGCCCAGATGGGTTTGCCTCTGCACTGCCAGTTGCTCTGTTTCCGTTGTTGTAACCACCCCCACAGGGCATTTGCACCATCCATGAGTCCGTACAGAGGTAGAGCATTGGCCATTTTTCTCATTCAGCAATGTCTAAGGCCAGCTGGATGGCTTTTACCTCTGCAAACTGGCTTGATTTGCCTTTTCCGTCGGTAGCCCCAGCAACTCGTCAGGTGGGACTCCACACAGCAACTTTCCACTTTCGATGTTTTCCTAAAATGTGACAGGAGCCATCAGTGAACAGGGCATATTGTTTTTCATTATCTGGTAGTTCATTGTATGGTGGAGCCTTATCAGCTTGCGTCACCTCCTCCTCAGGTGACATTCTGAAATCTTTGTCTTCTGGCCAGGTTGTGATTACTTCTAGAATTCCTGGGTGACCAGGGCTTCCTATCCGAGTCTGTTTCGTCATCAGTGTGACCCACTTATTCCATGCGGCATCAGTTGCGTGGTGTGTAGAGGGAACGTTCCCTTTGAACATCCAGCCCAGCACAGGCAATCGGGGTGCCAGGAGGAGCTGTGCTTCAGTACCGATCACTCCTGAAGCAGCTCAAACTCCCTCATATGCTGCCAATATCTCTTTTTCAGTTGGAGTATAGCAAGCTTCAGATCCTTTGTATCCACGACTCCAAAACCCAAGAGGTCAACCTCGAGTTTCCTCAGGTGCTTTCTGCCAGAGGCTCCAGGTTGGTCCATTATCTCCGGCTTCAGTGTAGAGCATGTTTTTAACATCTTGTCCTGTCTGGACTGGCCCAAGGGCTACTGCATGGACTATCTTCTGTTTAACTTGTCCAAAGGCTTGTCATTGCTCAGGACCCCATGTGAAATCATTCTTCTTTTCGGGTCACTTGGTAGAGAGGGCTCACGATCTCACTGCAATTATGGAATGTGCATTCTCCAGAAACCCACAACACCTAAGAAGGCTTGTGCTTCCTTTTTGTTAGTTGATGGGGACATAGCTGTTATTTTATTGATCACATCCATTGGGATCTGACGATGTCCATCTTGCCACTTTATTCCTAAAAACTGAATTTCTTGTGCAGGTCTCTTGACTTTGTTTAGTTTTATGGCAAAGCCAGCTCTCAGGAGGATTTGGATTACTTTTTCTCCTTTCTCAAAAACTTCTGCTGTGTTGCCCCACACAATGATATCATCAATGTATTGCAGGTGTTCTGGAGCTCCACCCTGTTCCAGTGCATTCTGGATCAGTGCATGGCAAATGGTGAGGCTGTGTTTCCACCCCTGGGGCAGTCGATTCACAGAATCACAGAATCACAGAATATTAGGGATTGGAAGGGACCTCAAAAGATCATCTAGTCCAATCCCCCTGCCGGAGCAGGAACACCTAGATGAGATCACACAGGAAGGCATCCAGGCGGGTCTTGAATGTCTCCAGAGAAGGAAACTCCACAACCTCCCTGGGCAGCCTGTTCCAGTGCTCTGTTACTCTCACCGTAAAGAAGTTCTTTCTCAAATTTAAGTGGAACCTCCTGTGTTCCAGCTTACACCCATTACCCCTTATCCTATCATTGGTCATCACTGTGAAGAGCCTGGCCCCATCCTCCTCACACTCACCCTTCAAATATTTATAGACATTAATAAGGTCCCCCCTCAGTCTCCTCTTCTCCAAGCAGGTGTACTGGACACCCCTCCACGTGAAAGAAAACTGTGGCCTGCACTCTGCTGCCAAAGGAATGGAGAAAACCACATTAGCAATGTCTATGGTGGCGTACCACTTGGCTGCCTTGGACTCCAGTTCATATTGGAGCTCTAACATGTCCGGCACAGCAGTGCTCAGTGGTGGTGTGACTTCATTCAAGCCACCATAGTCCACTGTCAGTCTCCACTCCCAATTTGACTTCTGCACAGGCCATATGGGGCTGTTAAAGGGAGAGCGAGTTCTGCTGATCACTCCTTGGCTCTCCAGCTGACGAATCAGTTTATGGATGGGAAGTACAGAGTCTCAGTTGGTTCTTTGATCCTCAGCAGTCCCACGACAGAAGGGTCCTCTGAGAGGCCAGGCAGAGCAGACAGCTGTTTGATTTCCTCTGTCTCCAAAGCAGCTATGCCAAAAGCCCACCAGTGCCCTCTTGGGTCTTTGAAATATCCTCTCCTGAGGAAATCTATGCTGAGAATGCAGAGCACCTGGGCCAGTCACAATGGGGTGTTTTTGCCAGTCATTCCCAGTCAGACTCATTTCAGCCTCAAGTACAGTCAACTGTTGAGACCCCCCTGTCACTCCAGAAATATAAATGAATTAAGTCCCTTTGAAGTCTGATGGCATCAGGGTGCATTGGGCACCAGTGTCCACTAAAGCTTTGTACTGCTGGGGGTCAGATGTGCCAGGCCAACAAATCCACACAGTCCAGTAAACTTGGTTATCCCTTTCCTCTGCCTGACTGGAGGCAGGGCCCCTCTAATTTGGGGTATCATATTTGTCATCGGTGAATGGGTTAGTGTGATATCTGTGGGCTTCAGTCTCATCATAGTCGGTTACGTCTTGTAGGGTTGGGTGCAAATTTGACCCTTCTGTTTGAAGAACGGGTTTCTGGAAATCGGAGCAAGAACCTGCAAGGTTCTCTAGTTGTATTTGATTTCCCTTGCAAGTCATGTACTCGTCTTTCTAGGACCAGGGTAGGTTTCCCATCCCATTTCCTTATGTCTTCTCCATGGTCACGCAAGTAAAAAGTTCCAGGTTGTTGGCCCAGGATTGCAAACAGGTAACTTATCAGCTTCTGCTGTGATTGACAGGGTTTGGCCAAGGGATCTCCACTCCTCTTCACCCCCCCGTATTGATATGCAGACCAGGCTCTCCAGGAAAGCACCTTGGAGGAGATTCTTTGCTCACCAGTTGCATTCTTCCCTGGGATTTTTTTTGACATTATACCTTTCTCTTATGTGTGAACAGTGCTGTATTTTGACTTCTAAGTTACCCCCAGTAATTATTCCACATATTCCACCCTGTGACTATAGTCACTCAGGCTTCATGATGTTTTAAAAGAACTGGGGATGCCACATATGACATGTGGTGAGGATCATCTAGTACATATACATCCTGTGGGAACATTAAATGGGTTAAACGCTTCATCATAATCCAAAGTTTAACATACATTGCAATTGTTAAAGCAAAGCATAATACTGTGAATATTAATAAAACAACAACAGGGTGAAGCATCTTGTTGAAAATTCCTGCAACAATTGGTGACTGTCCAAAAAGCATGTCCTACCATCCATATTGTCTGTCTCTCTTGACTTTTCCAATACCTGATGTATTTCTTTGACATCGTGATGGACAGTAATCAGAGTCCTTTGTCCATTTTCTTGGGCCTGTTTCAACAACTGCTTGAGGTCATCATGTCAGAGTAGTTTCTTTACCAAAGTTGGATTCATTCCAATAGGGACAAGTGGCAGGTCACGAATCAGCATACAGTCAGACTGCAGCAATTGGCAAGATGTCACAGGAGGTAACTAAAATCACATCCTACAGTTTTTGTAAAAACACAGATATTTGAATGATTATTCATATCCCAACTATATACACTATCATTCTATGTTAATGGAGTGACGCATAAACCCTTATCCCTATATTCCCAATCACATTGCAGTTTAATTCAACTAGCCATTGCATTTTACCTATCCCCAAGCCAAATTACAGCAGCTTCTAAAGCATCTAAGCGAGCTAATATTTGTTGATCAATGCTTGCTTGCATAGCTAAATCTACGCCTCATTAGTATAATTGCTGATATGCTTAACCGAGGAATGTGTGATACAACTGAAATAATATGGATTTTCTAAAATAACTGCAAAGGTATGATTACATTTCATTATATTTATCAAAGAGGTGGCAGCAAATACATATGGATGTGAAAGAGTTAAACCCTTAGGAGTTAGAAGATTTATAAATCACTTAGTTGTTTCCCATGAGCTGTTACATTACATCAGTCCTCCTGGATTGCTAACAACCTTGAAGTGAATGCTTATCACCTAGCTGTTTCGAATGTCTCTGTTAATTGCAAAGTTGTTACCAAACATTCTTAAAGGAACACTGTCCCAATTGTGTAGAAGAGACTGAACTATTGCTGGCAATTATGGCTAAATACGCCAAAAAAAGTGTTTGTTGGAGTGGGAGCTGCACCCACGGTTGCTATCATAGTACTTGCAGTTTGTTGAAGTTGTTATAGCTTTCCCCACGTAATAGGTTCCTCCTGGGCAGTTCTTTCTGTGCTTGTTTGCTGTCAATCAGATTCAACTTCTCCATCTGAGGCACTGGGTTCTGCATTGCATCCTGCCAGCTCATGATAAGTTTTGACGTGTCTTGCTGGAAGCTACCGAGGTCCTGAGGGCAGAAGAACACAAGCATACCCTCTCCCCCAAGTGATTAGTTCAACAGGACCAATCCACTATGGACCCAATAAAGGATCTTTAGACAAAACCTTTGGTCGCATTGAAAAATATTCAGGAAGAGAAAAATGTCGCTCTACAGCTGTCACTACTTGGCCTGAAATCAGACTTGCATTTAAAAATTTCAAAGTATAAATAGCATTATCCAGTTGTTCTTGAGGAGGCATATTCCCCCTTTTTTGTTTTACGAGCATCCGTTTCAACGTTGAATGATAACGTTCGATAATAGCTTGACCAGTGGGGTTGTGAGGGATGCCAGTGACATGTTCAATAACCCAGGTTTGTAAAAAATCACATGTATTGCGTGATACATACCCTGGACCATTATCCGTCTTAATGACCTTAGGTTTGCCAAGAACGGCAAAACAACGGGACCAGTGGCCTTGAACATCCTGTCCCTTTTCACTTGTATGAGCAGAAGCACATAATGCTCCCAAAAAGGTAGCGATAGAGACATGGACAAAATGCAGCTGACCAAAAGGTGCATAGTGTGTGATGTCTGATTGCCAGATTGCATTTGCATGCAAGCCCCTAGCATTAATTCCTTCCTGTTTCAGCAAGGGAGTCAGCCGCTGACAGTCAGAGCAGGATCAAACAATATATTTAGCTTGAGCCAGTGGAATCTTAAACTGTTTGCTCAATCCAGCTGCATTCTGGTGGAAAAAGGAGTGTGAGGCTCGTGCATAATCTAGTGTCAAAACAGCTGCTGTAAATGAATCTGCTACAACATTCCCTTCAACTAATGGTCCTGGCAGACTAGTGTGAGAACGCATATGGACAATAAAAACAGGGAATTGCCTGCGTTCTAGGCTTGTTTTAAAATTAAGAAACATCATTAAAAGTTCCTTTTGATTTATTTATTTCAGAAAGGAAAAAGGGATACAGCCAACGGCATTGACTACATATTCAGAATCACTAACAATGTGTAAGGGTTCTTCAGAAAAAATTTCAAGGACATGTAATACTGCCCCTAATTCTACAAGTTGAGTTGATCCGGAAAGGCATGTTATAGATCTTTTCCATTCATCATTGTCTTTCCAGACTACCACTGCTTTGCCAGACTTTCCAGAGCCATCGACAAATACTGTGTGAGCATCGGAAAGAGGCTTTGATGAAATTACTTGTTTCTGTCTGATTGCTACATTGTGCATGTTCTGCAATAAACGACAAAGGGGGTAAAGTAAAACGAATTTCCCCAATAAAATCAGCCAGTGCAATTTGCAGTGACATAGAATTTTAAAAAAGAAACAGATATTCCTGAGCTTGAAAAGGCAAATAGATAACAGTGGGATCATAACCAGTTAATGCCTGAGTGCGATGTCACCCTTTCGTAATTAAACAGATAATAAATTCTAAAAGGGTAGATATTATTTTCTGCAACGTATTTGGTAAAAACAACCACTCTAAGTAAATGGCACGTTTATTATCATCAGATACCTGTCCAATCGAACCTATTGGTTGAAACTGAGTGAGAGGAATAAAAAGACATACAGGTAACTTGACTCTGATTCTATCTGCCTGTAACGTAGATTTTTTTTCAGCTACCAAATTTAGCTCTTGTTCAGCTTCAGATGTCAGCTGTCTTTTGGATGACAAATTACTGTCACCTTAGTAGAAAGTAGAAGTAGAAAACAAAGAAAGTAGAGTAGAAAACAGATGGCTTAATTCGTGATTAGCTATTCCTAACATAGATCTCACCCAATTAATAGTTCCTAATAGTTTTTGCAGATCATTTAAGGTTTCAGTTTTGTTTGAAATTTGTAAAGTTTGTGGCTTAATATGTCGTTCAGATAATATCCATCCCAAATATTTCCATGGTGGCATAGTCTGCACTTTTTCTTCTGCTAACTGTAATTTGTGGGACTTGAGCATAACAAGCATATGCTGTAAGGTTTTTTGTAGATATGCCTCATTCTCAACACATAGCAAAATATCACCCATGTAATGATACGATGCTGGATGGAAATTTTTGTCTAGTTGGTTGCAGAGCCGTTGCAACCACTGTTTGACATATGGTGAGGCTATTCATCATTCCCTGAGGCACAACTGTCCATTGATACCTCTGCATAGGTTCAGAGTTATTTATTGCTGGTACAGAAGAGGCCAAGAATTTGCAATCATCAGGATGTGTCGGAAATCGACGGAAGAAATGCCAATCCGATGATTTACAGCAAGTCTCCACTTTATTAGTCTTTTAGCACACATTTATAACACAGCTAATGAAATTCTTACCTAATGCAAAAGCTTAGCTTCTAATTGGTTAGTGATTAAAAAACTACTCACACCCCAGTTTCTCACAAACACACTTTGTTATAGGTACAGTTTCAAGGTTTCACTCCGCTCCCACATCGTTCCCACCGATAAAAGCGTTCCTTTCTTATTATTCATTTCTACTACATCCTGACTCCATTTTAAGAACACAGATACCCAGATATCCTGTTTTTCTTATATTCTAACTTAGCTAGATTTTCTCATAACCCTTGTTTTATAGACAATTTCAGTAATATTGCCTACATTTCCCCTGTTTTCTTTTTGTAAAAAGATTAACCTGTGTTCTAAAAATCATTTTTGTAACCAAATTTTGTAAGCAAACTAATTAAACAGGGTAGCAGAAGTAATATCAATAGGAATATGTCACCAATGCCAATTAAATATACATGTCTTCAAAATTATTGCAATCATGACTCTAGGCCAATAGTAGAAAATCAATTGATGCTCTATTTTGTAAAATTTGGTGCCTCAGGTTATCTATGTCCTGGGCTAATTCAGCCAAAATCTGTGTGGTAACATTAGATTGTTTGATTATCCAACATGCCAATTTACCAATTATTGTAAGGGCATGGACTGTGTCCACTCCAGGGACTAGTGTGGCAAAAAATTGAGCTGTAAGTTCTCATAGCTCTGCTTGATCATTGCAGTCAGGTGAAAGGAATTGACCACTTCGTGTGAGCCTGTTTGTTGAAAAAAGACTGTGAGACCATGAAAACAAATCTAAAAGCTAACACAGCATTTCTATAGTGCTTAAAATTATAATTTGATTATGTCTGATTATATAGCTGCTAAAATTGTGTTTAAATTAAATGTGATAATGCTATCAATACCTACATATCCTAAAAGCTTTCAAAATTATACAAAAACACTTATAAGACTCTAAAAGGATACAGCTTAAGGTCTTAAAACAATGCTAATTAACAAAATCTTAAAGCAGTAATAACTATAAGACTCTTTTTCTCCTTTTTTTTTTTTTTTTTTTTTTTTGTACTAACTTATCAGATGTGTGAATGCTATACAGTGTTAATCATGTTGAAATCTCTTCTATAAAATACTACTTGGAACACTTTCATTTCTGTTTACACACCAAACAATCATAAAGAAAAATCACACTTACAATATTAAAACTCTAAACTTATCATATACATATACATATACATATACATATACATATACATATACATATACATATACATATACATATACATATACATATACATATACATATACATAAATGAGCTTATCACTTACTTATCAGAAAATATGCTAAACATACAATAATTAGAGTCATACAATGTAAAACAAACTATGAAGCATTTGCTATAAGTTATTTAAGTGTAAATTAAACTATAATTTTAGAAGATGTGATCACTTTAAGAAACTTCGGAGAAGTCACAGCCAGTTCCGCCATCACGTTGCTATAGAAACCGCCGTTTGTCTGGTGGGGGGGGGGAATGGGGGGGGAATGGGAGAATGGGGGGGGGGGGGGAAAGGGGGGGATGGGGGGGGATGCAGCGGAGCGGGCGAGGAATGCGGCCTGACAGGTCCCGGTATGCCGTTGTCACAGAAACCGCCGTTTATTGGTGTTAAAAGTAGTCAAAGGCGGTGGGAGGAGGGGTGGCCCTCCAACCAGTCCAGGTACAGCGAAGCAGGCACTCTCGCAGGCAAGGAATGCGGACCTCCTTTGTTGATCTCGTCTCCATAGTTCCCGCCGACAGGTCCAGCCGTTCTCCATGACCATGCTTGCATATGGGGAAACTGCACTCCATAATCTCTCATATTTTTCTGTCCCGTTTCACAAGTTGCCCTTCTGGTCTCTTTTTGCAGTTCCCAAGTATTGCATTCCCTCGGAGGGGGAAAGGTATCCCCCCCGGGTTCTTCCGGCGCTGCAGAGTTCACTCAAGTTGCCGCCCCCTCGGGTCCTTCTGGTGTTAAGTCCATCCTCGCTGATCAGCCAATCAGCTCGCAGCTCAGTTCCGCCCCCCAACAGCGTCATCTCCATGTTCGCCGGGGAGGAAGGAGGGGGAGAAAGAAGTGGGGGGAGGAGGGGGAGAAAGAAGTGGGAGGAGGAGGGGGGGGATTCGGCGCCATCTTGGCTACGCATTTTTAATTTTCGCCGGGGAGAGCGGGGGAATGCCCCCCCGCCGGGTTCTTCCTGCGCCGCGGGAGGGGGAAGGGGGAAAGGCGGAAAAACGCGATGTGCCGCTGCTCTGGAGGTGAGGGTGATGAAAACTCGATCGCTCCACCAGCACTGCCGATGTCGTAAAAATGCTGGGAGTCGTTCGCGACTCCAGGAATCAACCGGAGCCTCTTTATATTTCTTAACAGCGTCTTAAAGTTCTTTTCTAAAACTTCTCCGCTCATCAAAATACTTATTGGGAGTTGCTCTGAGATGTTTGTGACCGATTAGCTACCGAGGCTTGAAAAGGTGCAAGAGCAGCTAATACCTGCGTCTGTGAAGCTTTTGCCTGATCCTGCAAACTTTTTCCCTGTTCCTGTAAACTCACTCCTAACTGTTTGATAGCTTCTACCACTAAAGCTTGTGTCCCCATTGGTACTGATGTCATCCTTTCTAATGCTTCCTCTATTGTCCAATTCGCCCCGAGAGTATTAAGAATGTTTCGCGTGGTTGCATTACAGTTCTGCAGTGCACATTGTTTTAATAAAGTACCTTTCATCCAATCTGATACCCCAGCTCTCTCTAGCGGCAGCAACTTTATCGATAAAAGCTCCAAAGGTCTCTTCTATTCCTTGTTTTATGCCCATATAGACTGGTACCCCTCCTGGCTCCTTCACCTGGTTGATAGCAAGGCGAACTAAATGCATTGACTCCCTTAATTTATCCGGACCTATTAATACCTGCGCTTGTGTGTGTAGTAAAGGTCCGAGACCCATCAGTTCCTCTACTGTAATTCCGTACAAAGGGTCTCCAGGCTGCCGCTGAACAGCTACAGCTTCATTTACCAAACCTCGCCAGTGTGCATGAAATAGTAATTGTTGATGTTGGGTGAAAATAAGCCTTACCACCCCCCGGGAATCTGAAGGCAATAATATTTGAGTACTCCAAATATAATCTAGCATTTGTTTGACTGGCTCACTGTGAACTCCAAACTGACTAACAGTTAAACGCAATTGCGAAAGTAATTTCCAATCTAAAGGTGTTACAAGTGCCTGCAATCCTCCTCCCTGAGCCGGCTGAAATACAGCTGGACAAGCCTGCAGCACATCTTCATCCCCACGTTCCAGCCCCTCCCTCGCCAAAGCAGCCCAAGCGTCTCTTCGTTATCTCCGCTGGAGTCGTTTTCGCTCCAGGGGTCGGCTCGGTGATAAACGGGTTGTTAGAGACCCTTGGCTTGGTGTTAGATTCGACTGGGGGAGCTGCTAACGGCTCACAGCGGGAGTCTGAGGATATGCTCTCAGAGGGGGGAGGGTAAGACGGCAAATAAACTGTGGAAAAGGCAGGCGGCATGGGAAGGTCTTTTAGCCAGCCAGTATCATACACTTTATTATTTTTTTCTTGGGCAGCGAACACCTCAAAGCCAGCTTTCTGCTCCGCTTGATGTTGTAATAAATCATTATGAATCGCTCTCCATGCTTTCCCTAGCTTCTTTGCAGTTTTATCTCCCTCAATAGCCGCTTCCCACAACTTATCACCTAATTTACTCCACTCTGACAGTACATGAACTGTATGAGGATTTTGAAAGCAACCCTTTGAATACCCATAATTTAACAAGCTAGGAAGCTCATTTTTTAAATCTATATCTTTAACCTGTCTTTTCTTTAGAAAGCAGGTAAAAAAATCATATGCTGCTTGCCTCTCCATCTCTTTAATTGGCAGCGCTGCCTCACAGCTCTTTAGAGGATTCTCCGCAGCACGTATCGGCTTAGACCACGTCTGTACGTCTGTCTAGGGTGTGACGTATTTTTTCCTTACTTTTATCACCGTCCCTGCTGCCGGGACCCGAACCACAAGTCGACCGACCGTAGTACCAGTCAGGTACGTCTGTACGCTCACCTGAAGCACGGCGTCCATTTTTCGCACGCTTTTGCCGTCCTGTCCGAAGCAGGACCTGTAACCCCTCAGGCGCTGCTGGAATTACGCCGGTGAAATCGTTTTGCTGAAATTGTTTTTGCCGGAATCACGCTGCTGGAACTGCGATCAGTAGAATCACGGTGGTAGTATCAAATCGCTGGAAGTTCGAATCACGTCGGTGTTATCACATCAGTAATATCACGTCGATGGTATCACGTTGATAGTATCACGTCGATGTTATCACGTCAGGGGTCACCATTTGTCGGAAATCGACGGAAGAAATGCCAATCCGATGATTTACAGCAAGTCTCCACTTTATTAGTCTTTTAGCACACATTTATAACACAGCTAATGAAATTCTTACCTAATGCAAAAGCTTAGCTTCTAATTGGTTAGTGATTAAAAAACTACTCACACCCCAGTTTCTCACAAACACACTTTGTTATAGGTACAGTTTCAAGGTTTCACTCCGCTCCCACATCGTTCCCACCGATAAAAGCGTTCCTTTCTTATTATTCATTTCTACTACATCCTGACTCCATTTTAAGAACACAGATACCCAGATATCCTGTTTTTCTTATATTCTAACTTAGCTAGATTTTCTCATAACCCTTGTTTTATAGACAATTTCAGTAATATTGCCTACAAGGATGTAATGGAATAGTAAAAAAACAATCTTTAAGATCTATGATAAAAAGATGCCAATTTGCAGGCAGCATTGTTGGATTTGGGAGCCCAGGTTGAAAGGCACCCATAGGTTGCATAGTTGCATTAATAGCTCTAAGGTCGTGCAACAACCTCCGCTTTCCTGATTTTTTAGGAATAACAAATATTGGAGTATTCCATGGACTATTTGATGGTATTATTCGACCAGCATCTAATTGTTCTTTTACCAACCTTTGTGCTTGAATAAGTTTATCCCCTTTCAGGGGCCACTGATCAACCCAAACAGGCTTTTCTGTTAACCACGTCAGTTTGAGCAGGGGTTTTAGATTAGTGACCCTTAGGATAATTTTTTTCCTGAAATCATGATTGACACATTCCATTGCTGCAATAGATCCTGTCCCCACAAATTAATGGGTGTCTGAATTACATATGGTTGAAACTAAGCTTTAGAATTTTCAGGGCCTTCCACTACTAACATCTTGGCACTTTTCTTAGGTATTTGCATTCCCCCTATGCCAGTAATTGTGGTCATAGCAACCTCAAGTGACCACTGAGGAGGCCATTCGGTTTGAGATATTATTGAAACATCAGCACCCGTAACTAACATCCCTGTAAATTTTCGATCTTGTGTTTTTACTGTTAGAGTTGGCTGTTTGGCAGTAATCTCTCGCCCACGATATTTGAGCAACCCCGTGCTACCAAATCGTCCCTGTCCTCTAATATTAGCTGATGACTGTGGAACACAATAAGGAAGTAAGAGGATCTGTGCTATTTTTTGATTTGCTATGATTCGACACAGTGCCTGAAGTACTGTTAACATAATTTGAATTTCCCTGGTATAGTCTGAGTCAATTACTCCTGAAAATATAAAAAGTCCTTGTTTTGTCATACTTGAACATCTGATAATTAATCCCACATAACCTTTTGGCAGTGGTCCCCAAACATTAGTACCGACCACTGTCACTTTATGTGGCTCCTCAATAATTATTTATGAGGCAGTTGCCAAATCAAATCCAGCACTGCCTGCTGTGGCGGCTGCAAGATCGGAGACATAGAGTTTGTTGCAGCTGATGTTTGAAATTGTTGTACAGGTATGTTTCATACTCTGTTGATCTGTGACGTATTCCAAACCCTGTTGGTTTGAGGGACACCGGGTTGTGTGCCTCTCATCCCGTTTCCCAAAAGTGGTTGGCCAAATTTATCATATTTAGATTTACAGTGATTACTCCAGTGGTAACCTTTCTGACATCGAGGGCACAACTGTGTGGGACATTTATTCTTTTTAGGCTGCTGTCTTTTCTTTGGGCAATCTTTACTTATGTGTCCTTCTTGCCTATAATTAAAACATTTAATCGCATTCTTGTTCACCTGCAATTGCGATAATGTGGCAGCCAGCATTGACGCTTTATGTGTCTCAGTTCCAATATTCTGACATAGCTTAATATACTGTCCTACGTCGGTCGCTTTTCCTTTAATGGGTAATAGTGCCGCTTGACAATCACTATTTGCATTTTCAAAAGCCAGATGAAACAATAGGACTTTAGCCACTTCTGCGTTGTCTACTTGTCTGTTAATTGCTCCCTGTAATCTGTCTATAAATGTCACATAAGGTTCTTGAGGGCCCTGTCGAATGGTAGCAAAAGACCCTATATATTGTCCAGAATCAGGCACTCATTTCCAAGCCTTTATGGCAATTTGTGATGCCTGTTCAAAAACTCGACCGTCTAAAGCCAATTGCCATGGGCATTTAGATATTGCCCTGTGCCTGTTAACATATCTTGGTGAATTGGTATTCCTGCAGTGTAATTGTCCATGAACTGTTCTAACACCAAATCATTATATTCTAGTTGCCAAACTGCATACTGTGCCGATGTTAGTACTGTTTTCATTAATACTTTCCAATCCCATGGTGTCATTACCTATGCAGTACCAACTGCTTCAACTATCCCTATCAGAAATGTACTTTGCAACCCATTTTCAGTTATGGATTTTTTGAGTTCTTTAAACACCTGATAGGGCAATCCTTCATGAGTTGGGGATAGATTAGGCCTATGTATGACAGGAAAGGCAAAAGAAAAGTCCCCTTGCTTTAAGGCTTCTTCCTTGCATTTTTGCATTGCCAGTTTGCTTTCAATCTGATCTCTAAAAGGATTTATAGGTGACGTAGGTAACACAGGAGATAATGGTGGTGGAAGAGCCTTTTCTGATAAATGCAAAGGGTACCATCCAAGCTGTTGCAGAGGTGACGGCACCGAAGCAGGGGCCGGAGCAGCGAGGAGTAATGGTGGATATAAATCAGGCTCTTTTTCAGGATTAACCAGCCCAGGATCAAAAGGATCTTCGGGCTCAGAATCCTCAGAATTTGCTGTCCTATTTTTTACTTTATCATAAATGTTTGGTTCTTTATCCTCCTCCATTTTTATGATTGCCTCTGATGGTTTTAACTGTACTAGTGCAGGATATAAGAACAGCCATGTTACAACGACTGTATCTGGAATTTCAAATCCCAACGTTTTACATGTCAGTAAGCATTCCTCTACTCCTTCCCACATATCACTATCAAATGTACCTTCTCCTGGAAACCAATTGCAATGTTCTTTTACTAGTAAAAGCAGATGAGTTAAATGTTTTTCAGTTACTTGATATCCTATAGCATGCAAAACTTGTTGCAAAACCTTTAAATATAACTTATTTTCTTGTGAAGCAGATTGTCCCATATTAATGCAATCCTGTAGTTCCACTGTTCAATGGGTGCTACTGTTCCGAGATACGGAATGTGGCCACAAAATCAATAGAAAAAGAAATTATTCACCCGTCGGATCCCATCTTTGCTCGCAGAGTTGTCTCCCAATGAAGCTCACATGGGGCACCAGTTGTGGCAAATGAAGATGGGAAGGAAAAAGGACTCTGAGCCTTTTTCTGAGTAAAGCAAGCTGCTTCTTTATTATTAGAGAGAATCCACGATGCCCTTGTCCCGGGCTTCTTTGCTAGCAAGATTTTCTATTTTTTTTCCTCTCTCATTCTCCTCACACGGTTAGCATTTATACATTAGCTGCATTATGTGCTACAGGATTTTGAGTAGCTGCAGTACGAGTTGGAGGATTGGTTGGCTGGGTTTGAATAGCTACATTTCTTGCTGCCGAGGTTTGTGTAGCTGCAGTATCTATTCTTGAAGTTTGAATAGCCACAGACCTCCTTACTGTGGTCTGTCTAGCTGGAATATCTGTTTTCAGGGTCTGAATAACTACAGTTCTTGTCATGGGCCTTGAAGTGGCCACAGTATCTGCTGCAAAGGTTTCAGTAGTTGCATCGCTGGTTGCAGGGGTTTCAGTAACTACAGTGTCTATTGCAGAGGTTATTCCTGGGATAGTATACCTAAATAGTTTCCTGATCTTAAACAACACCCAAAAAAATACTTAGGAGGCTGAGCAATAATAAGAAAATGGTCAAACTGTCCCAAGATAACTTAATACTCTCTAACTCTTTCATGCTTGGACTGGAAGAGAAAGAGAAACTGTCAAAAGCCGTCCCTTTTGTAAATTGGTTCCCCAAAGAGAAAAGGTAAGAGGTACAATTGTTACTAAACTCTGTCAGGTGGTACTCAGTGTACGGAAAGGTCTGATTAACACGTATTCCCGAGGAGAAAAAATTTATGGTGTAATTTGCAACAGTGTCCAACACGTGGAGCCTGAGGGCCAAAGAGGCCAACTCAGTATGCTATCACCATGGGAAGACAAAGTAAACTGTGAACTGATCAAGGGTCTCTAACAGATAGTGCCCGAAATGCGAGGATGGTGGAAACAGAATGTACAAAAACTGGGCTACTCTCACAGTCATTGTCAGACAAAACAGATGGAAAAAAACCCTTAATTGCGTTTTTATAGCCAATGAGCAATGCAATAAAAAACAAGTAAGGACTCATAACTCACAGTTCTGATGATAACCCCCTGATAAAGTGTAGCAACATGGTAATCATTTTGTTAAAGCACTGTCCGACACTGTCTTTATCTCAACCCTTCGTGCCCCATGTTGGGCGCCAAAATGACTGTGATAGTTTCACTTGGCTAGCCCCTGGCTAGCAGCCAACACAGCCGTTCATCCACTTCCCTCCCACCCCCATGGGATAGGGGAGAGGATTGGGGGCAAGGGTAAGGAGGCTTGTAGGTTGAGATAAGAACAGTTTAATAATAGAAATAAAAGAAAACTTAAAATAATACTGATATTAAAATAGTAGTGATAATGATAACAGTAACAAAATATGCAAACGAGTGATACACAGTGCAACTGCTCACCACCCACTGACCAAGCCTGGCCCATTCCCAGATAACGATCCCGGAGGAGCAACAATCCCAAACCGAAACCACAATCCCAGAAGAGCGAGAGCCCGAGCGAAAGCCAAAGAGAGCAAGAGAGGAAGAGCCCCTCACTAATATACTGGGCATGACGTGATATGATATGGAATATCCCATTGGCATATCTAACTGTCAATTTAGCTTATTAATTTATATATTCCTCGCCCTCTTAAATCTCGCACTTGTAGACTAACAGAACACAAAGTCCTTCACTTCCAGTGACAAAAATGCAAACACTGGGATGTTATCAGTGTCTCTCTCATAACAAGTCCCAGGTTGGAAGCAAAGCACAGCACTATTCCAGCTACTGAAAAAGAAACCCAGCTCTGTTCCAGCTGAAAACCAGGACAGAGGCCAAGTTACAATCGGTTGGGTACACTGGGGACTGGGGCACTATTGGTTATGGCAGAGCAAAGAACACAGCTTCACACGTGGGCTCAGTGAAGAGGGATGGCAGTTGCCGAGTTGCAGCTGTTTTTACCTCTTTCCTAATCTCTGTCTGTCTTCTCTCCAACTGATTGTGAAAAGAGAGCAAAGAAGGTAAAATGTAGAGATAGTAGGCCTGATCTAGTGTCAGACTTCAGTTTTTCTGTGTTCTTGTTCTTTTATGTTGCTGGATGGGAATACTTCCTCTGCAGGTTTCTATGGTTCTTCTGTAGCTAGCAGTTGTCAACTTGTATAAGATATGGGTAAACTCTTTCATCAAAATGTGGGTAAAGCCATCCTGCTATTTTGATACTTCTAAGAAGTCTTTGAAAATGTAGGTAGTAGACATTTTAGAGGTCCAGAAATGTCTTAACACTTGGACAGTGAGCTAAGGCCAGGGGAAGAACCAGTGGTGAGGGGAAGGAAAGTAATTAAAATAGGAACTTACTAAACTGTTTTTACCATGACCTGGAGCTACTGCTCTTACTCAGTTTAGGTGGTCCCCTGAAAATAAGGGGTTATTTTGATCCAAATTTGAACAGCCTATCATGGGTACTTCTGATGTTTGGACAACCAGTGTATACATAATTTTGTTGTCAAAATAAACATTGATTTGTTCTCAGTCTGCAACTCTTGACCTCCTGCTGTTCTTGCAATACAAAATAATATTCATAGTCTTCCTCAAAAAAACCCAACAAACTGGAAAAGCCTCAGACACTGAGGTTCTAAAAAAGGGAAAAAAAACCCCTATGTATATATATGCCGCATGTCAGAAATAGTTTCTAACAGCTTACGTAAACCTGTGCTTTATGGATGGTTAAGTAATATAAAAATTTTCATGCCTTGTTGGCACTATGCAACACGCAAAAATAAAGTCATTCACTGTATCAGGAAGCTTGTAAATTGAGGCTGGTAGCCAAAATTGGAGGCAACAAATACTTGTTGTTGTTGTTAAAATAGAAAATAATATTCTTGTGGGTGATAACAAGGAAGTTGTTTGAGTAATTTGAACTGGGTAATTTTCATGTCAGTAACTATGATTAAGGGGGAAGCAGAAGGAATGTGTGGTTTTGGATTGGCGAAAGCACAGGAAGGTAGGGGTGGGCAGGTGGGCCAACTCAGAGAAGGAAACAAATGGAGTATTTAAACTCTTCTCACAGACAAGGAGTGACAGGGAGTTTCTTGAGATATCAGGGTATGTATGGAGGCTGGGATTCTAGAGTATCTTAGGCAAGAGTGAAAAATTTGAGACAAAATTTTGAACAATATCTAATGATTTGGCAATAGCAGTTTCATGTGGGATGGGTCTTTAGGTAAGTCCTTTTCTTAGCATTTGGAGCTACTTCACTAGATACAGAAAAGATAGCAAAGAATTGCAATTCCTACTGAAACATATAGTCTTAGATGAACTGTGGCTTACTTGTGTGTGTTAGGGAAACATTCTTCTGTGATATTTAACTTTAAGTATGGTAGTTTTCTTCTTCAACCATAGTGTTTTCTAATGTGACAGACTAGTGACTGGCGGCTCCTCTGCTGTTGCTGTTAAATGGTGTCTTCTCTCCTAGGGTTTGGACGTGGCAGAGGGAGAGGAGCAGGGAGGTTTTCAGCCCAAGGCATGGGGTAAGAAACATGCAGAGCACATATTTTTGGCAAGGATCAAATATTGCAGTATTAATTGTATTAATATTGCAGTATGTTTGATAAACCAATATGGATGCAAAAATTCACAGATTTATTAGATGATTAATGGATTATTTTTCTTAAACAAGTATTTCTAACTAGACACACCTATACAAACCTAATGTAAGTTCACTCAATGTTAATATCTCCAACTTGGAGAACCCATTTGTACCTATCAGTAGCAGCCACATAGTGCCTAGGAGGCTGTGTGGTGCAAATAGTCCTAGGTAAATTTCAGTGTAGTGTAGAATGTGCAAGTTCTATATAAAACCAGAAAGACTAGTGATTATAAACTTTCTCCTGTTTTTGAGGTTTCATGCTTTAGCTGTTTGGACATAATTGACCCTAAACAGAATCAAAAGAAGTTACTCAACAGCTCTAAAGTTTGTTCTCAGTTTTGTTGGAATAACTTGCTTCAGAGAAGTGTAGCCTCCACTGCTTTCACTCAGTGTTTGCCTTTAATGACATTTCATTTAATATCAGTGATGTCATAATGAACAGAAGGCTCATTCTACTTCTCTAATAATCCTCCTTGTTCATACATCTAGATGATAAACTGAAAAGAGTTTTTTCTTCAATAATCCTTTTTCACCTTTTAGCTGCATCTGTGTGTTTTGGCATTGGTATCAGGAGTGCATTCTGAAATAATCTGTGTGTTCTGACTCCTGTCCTGTGCAGGTCTGGTTCTCTGAAAGAATATGATACTGGTTTCTCAGCAGTCAGACACCTGCTGAGAAACTATCAGCTGAGAGGGGCTTATCGTTGTGCATATAAACTAATGCTTTATAAAACTGGGAAGAGTATGCTGTTAACTGCTTTTCCAGGAATTGTTGTTTTGGTTCAGTTTCTCTACAATATTTTTTTTTTTTCAGTCTCCTCCCTTTTTTCTCCTCTTACTTCTTTTCTCTTTTCTCCCTTTTTTATCTGTATAGAGGAAAAATATATTTTGAAACCAAAACTATCAAGATAAATTATGTGGAAATCGAAATGTTAAATCTAATACAACTTCAGCTCAAAATTATGACACTTGTGTTAATTGAATGACCCATGTGTTCTCTTCAATTTCTTAACTTTTAAAACTCTAGGACATTTAACCCTGCAGACTATATGGAGTCTTCTGCCACTGATGGCTTTGGGATAAAATCAGAGATTTGTGAGACTGGTCAGAATGATGCAGATGATGGAACTGGTAAGATACATCAAGAAGTGGAAGGATTGGAATGAAGACCTGTAGCAAATTGCAGTTAAAATAACCATTCTGTTAGTGTTCAGTTAACTTCTGAAAATGTAAATACATCTCACTTGACACAGATATTAGTTCATTTTTATAGCTTAACTGCTACTAATGTGCAGAACACATGCTGTAGCCTGAGTGACCCTGTGGTTAGAATGAAGGGAAGGCAATTTGCAATTTTTTGTTTTAGTACTAACAATCCCTTGAGAGACAAAAGGATTTGAAGAGTTATTTGAAGAACATTGTATGTGTAGAACTGTTTAGATATCTTAAGTAGTGCTTAAGAGCTCACCTTAATGTAGTTAAGGAGTGTAAGTCCTACTAAAAGTGCTTGGTCTACAGGCATTGGGCAGTAGGGTATGAATATCTAAGTAGAAGAAGAAAAATAAAAGAAAAACTGTTTACAAATATGAATCCACTCAGTGACACTGGGATGGCTTTGGCAGCCCCACCTGTACAATGCAGGAATGTAAGGATGTGAGTCTCTGGGATGGAGGAGAGTTCCAAGATCTGAAACCTTTGAAGAGAAGAATTATTAACTAAAGCATGAGTAGGCACTTGAATGGAAGCCAGAAGAGTAGTCTGCCTGTCTGAAGATAGAGGCAGCTGTGTGTTTCTTCTGTATGAAGTTCCAAGTGTGAAGTACACACTCCTGGCTAAAGGCAAGAGACAGTTTGGTAAGGAACCACTTAACAGTGGTCTCGTGGTGATTCAGAAATGAGGAATATGACTTGCTTGTCTGTGATTGGGAAAACAGGATACCTTGTTGCTTCCCATATACTGTGACAGGAGATGAAGACAAAGGAAACCCTGTGTCAGGATGGAGAAATTAATGTACGTTATTGTCCATGCTTGGGAACCACTGAGTGATAGGAGGGCAACAGTTACCCCAGCAAAGGATAACTTTTCTGATCTCTTCATTGCTGAAGCCTACTCAGATGATTTTTCATCAACCCCTGTGTCAAGGGTGGAAGGAAAAGACTGATACTGGAGGCCAGGGTGTGCTCCATTGAGCTCTTCTGTGAGCTTTTTGAGATGCAGCTTTATAAACTTCATACAAGCCATTTTCCACTTAACCAGAGAAGAAAATAACAGGCTCAGAGTTTAGGAGGGCTTATTAGGCAGCCATCTTGGCTCTCTGAGTGCCTTCTAGTCCAGTATGGAAGAGTGGCACTGAGTATATTGATGGTTATTGAAAGGAAGCTCTTTTGCCAAGTTATGGCATCTTTCCAAAGAATTACTTTTGAAATGACTTGGTGCTATAGTGCAGAAATGCACATTTTACTTTGACTCATGTTAGTTTTTCAAATAAGTTTATCAGATAATGAGTTAGGACACCTAATAACTTGAAAATTTCGCTAGGAATACTGATACTGTTGTTTGCTATATGGTAGTGGAGGGCAGGGTATGTTGTCACAAGTATTGCAAAAGCAATAAGGTTAGCTAACTAAAGAAAGATGACATACAGGAAAGGCACAAGGAGACTGGACTAGAGGTAGAAAATTCACTGGTTTGTTATTAATGAATACAACTGTAAGGCTGTGGCTTACAAATGGCTTTGACTTGTGCTCCACTTCCCAAGTGCGCTCAAATGTTTTGTGATCCTCCCTGCTAACTCTGGGTAGCCTTCATGTACTTCCCCTATGGCAACCTCTGTTCCTTCTTGTAGGCATCTCCTCAGTCTTCAGTAATGGAAGAATTCTGCCTAGAAATAAGAGTAGCTTGGTGTGGCTAAACAGATCCCCATAAGAGTACTAATGTGTCTACATGAGGGGTTTGCTGCTGAGCAAATAGATTGGTGGAAATTCAAAATGTACTAGGTGACATGTGGAACTTCTTTTTTGATGCTAAGTATATTTTTGCTGTTGGTTGTGCACATGTCATTGAGAACTGCACTGAACTTCAGTAATGCAACTTAAGGCATGTATGGAAAGTTGGGGAGCATGGTATAGAGAAGAAGGTGTGAGAAGGCATTTGGGAATTTTCCCTGGCCTCATCAGATTAATGGTTCTTAGGTGTATGAATGAGTGAGTGTGGGGAGTTCCTGCAAAATCATTTGGTTGATAGAAATTTGAAGTAAACTAGTTAAATGTGAATGTTCTTTTGGGGTGCTAAATATCTTTTTGCTGCTAATCTTAATTTACTTTCAGTGCAAATAGAAAAGGCACCATAACTGACAAAACAGAAATGTCTCTATGTATATGACTATAGGAAGAGTGTTTTATTTTACAGTGTTTCTTTTTTAGATAAGCTGTAGAAATGTCAGAAATAAGTCCCTGAGCCAAAAAGATCTCTTTTTTAAAGAGTAGGCTTTAAAATTCAATCATTTAGTTTTGTCCAAGTGGGAAGCACTTTCAACCTTGTGATGGAAAGCATCTTGAGGGTTATTAGAGGATGCTGCACCTGGGGTAGTAGTTTTAAAGCAGAAGAGAGAGCGCTGGGAAGGAAGATGGAAGGAGCAGCAGACAAGGTGTGGGGCTGGAAGCAGGTTGTACAAAGTTGAGCTGTCGATTTGACTTGTTAATCATAAATATTAGTTTTCAATTATTTTTTTTCCTTAATTTACTGTGCTGTTATGTTAGTTACAGATCAACAGTCCCAGTAATAAATAAGTTACCAATGTGGAATTACTAAAGATGTGAATGAGGGGGATGTATATGTATGGAAATCCATAAAGCCTGAAGTGGGCTAGTGAAGGATGTCAGATAAGAATATACACAGAGGAAGGGCAGGATGGAAATCCCTCTCTTTATTCCTCATTACCCAATCCCATTTCTTCTTTCATTAAAAAATAAAAAGAAAAAAGAAAATAAAATTAGCTCATACTAGCTACTTGGAAAATTAGTGTCTTTCATCTGCAGTTATATTAAAAAGGAGATAACTGGGTAACTGCCTGTAGAAACAAAACCAGTTTTGTGTATCAAAATATTTTCTGAAGACATCATGCAAATATAAACTCTCTGTGGAGTTCTGAGTATTTACTAAGTATTTCCTCTTTAAGCCAGTGCTGGGAAAGGATCAACATCAACATTTTCAATTAAAAAGGAATACACTACTTGTTTCTAAAATTTAGTTGTCCCCATACGTGCTCTGAAAGCACTCCAGAACCTCTTGTCCTGAATTGTTGCAGATGCCAGAGGAATCACAGTAGCCTGAATGAAAGGTGTTTCTAGGTTCACCATTGTGTAATCCTATAGAAAAGCTAGCTGGTTCTGTGGAGGTAAAATTTTGTGTTGTTGGTTCACAGAATCACAGAATGCTAGGGATTGGAAGGGACCTCGAAAGATCATCTAGTCTGATCCCCCTGCCGGAGCAGGAACACCTAAATAAGATCACACAGGAAGGCATCCAGGCGGGTCTTGAATGTCTCCAGAGAAGGAGACTCCACAACCTCCCTGGGCAACCTGTTCCAGTGCTCTGTCGCCCTCACAGTAAAGAAGTTCCTTCTCAAATTTAAGCGGAACCTCCTGTGTTCCAGCTTACACCCATTGCCCCTTGTCCTATCATTGGACATCACTGTGAAGAGCCTGGCCCCATCAGGTTGAAATAAAAAGAGTAAAGGGCAAATCTTTAATGGTTCATAACATTTAAGTGTAATTGTATTCCAAATAACTCAGCATCGGTTTTTCTGCATCCTAATTTTTATAGAAGTAATGTACAACTGAAAGGCAAAAAGGAGGGACAAGTGGGAGGAAACAAAACAACCAGTCCTCGTCCAAAAGGGAATAAACTTGAACAGCGTGATTGATATTTTCTTACAGGCATGATGAGTGTTCAGTCTCTTACCTTTTTTGTAATGTACTAGTCAGTGGGAGATCCTGAACATCAAATCACAGCAGTTCTTATAAATAAATTATATTGGAGGTGGTCACTTCTCAAAATAGGTTATAAAAACAGCATTGTATTCTGGTAATTTACTGATACCTCCACTTTGATAGAGTTTCATAAATTTCACAGAAAAACTTAATTTGTTATTATCTTGGTTATGAGCATCCTTAAATGAAACTGAAGAATGACAAGAAAGAAAAAATAAATTATAGTGTAACTGTCAAGGGGAAAGAAGGGAATTGTGTAGCTTGGAAGTTACAAGGAAGTTGTTTTTTATGGGGTTTTTTTGTTTGGTTGTTTTTTTTTGTCAGAAGGTTTGGGGTTTTTTGTTGTTTTGGGTTTTGTTTTTAGGACCACTGTAAAAGTCAGAAGGAATATTTTAAGGAAACCTTCAGGTCATTCTAGAATGTGAATGTAATCCAGAAGGAGAGGATTAGTACATAAGTAAGTTCAGGATAGACCAAAGTAAAATTATTTTGGGGCTAATATCTATGGCCGATTATTCAAAAAAGAAAAAAAAAAACAAATAGTGTGACAGGAAGTGAAGTATTGGATAAAAATAGCTGAAGACTAACCAAAAACATATAGTATACTTTTTATTGGCTTTATAACTTTCTAGAACTAAACTTGCTACAAAGGGAAACAGGAGTGAGTCACAGATAGCCATCTAGGATGAAGTTGCTATGACAAGGATCCTTGAAAACACAAAGCATACTCTTGGTGGAAAACAGAGAACTCTTAAATTGTGATGCTTTGCAGTGCTTGGGAGTAAAGGTTGGGAAGAGGATATATGGAGTTGCAATAATGCCAAGGTGGATTTTGAACTAAAAGGAAATTGATACACTTGTAGCAAGATCAGATTTAGAATACCATGAATAGGAGGAAGATGTTAGCAAACTGGATTTAATGCAGAGGAGTGAAATAACTGAGGCTGGAAGGACTGAGTTGGGAAGGCAGAGTGTTAATAAGGAACAATAATAAACTTAGCAGCTTGGGTAAACTAATAAAAGGGTGAAGGGTTGTGTTCAGTATTTAAAAAGAGTAACACACAGAACCATGGTCATAAGTAGGAGCAACAGGTAAACGTTTAAATTGAATGTCAGGAAAATGTCCCAAGTATTATTCTAAAGAGATTCAGTCTCCCAAAGGTGATGGGGGATACTCAAGAGTTGGGCTTGATTTGTCTGAGCTCTTTCTGTGTTTGTTTTAGCAGACTCCAAGCTCTGTTGTTTAGAGTTCAGACACCAACACCAGGTTTTTCTTCTATGGAGACTGGCCTTGCTCTGACTGGTGGGAGATAAATATAATCAGGGCAAATACCAGGATGTATTTATTTAAAGAAGAAATATCAGAGGAAAGGATCCTGTGCTGGTCAGAAGAAGGGGAAAAAAAATCAACTGTTTCTCTAAAAACTGCTGCTCATTGGGCAGCAGTTGTGTATATCTTTATGGTAGGCCTGTTTGCCTCACTGAATTAGTGCCATTTGACCCTCCTCTGTCCAAGATGCTGCTTTGTAACAGAGTACAAAAGAATGCACCAATGTAGTGATGGCAATAGTACAAACTGGATTTGATGCTGTCTTTAGGGGACTTGTTTCTAGATGAATGTATCTCAGAGGATTCCTGGTTAAGTAAAAGGAGATGATTAAAGCAGTAGTTTTTTTGCTTTTGTACTTTATCAAAGGTGATAGTAACAGGAACTTTACTGCTGGTATTTTCTTTGCTTATGGTTATGTAGTTTAAATGAAAGCTCTGTTGCTGGGATAACCTTCCCTATGCTTATGCTGGTGGGAAAGGCCTTCAGTCCATTTATTGCTCTTGCATGTCTATCTATGCCTGCTGTTTCCTGTGGAAGGGATCAGGTTTTTTCATCTGTAGAATAATTTCCTGTAGTTTTCCCATTGCTGCATGCTGTGTGTTATGTTCTGTGCTACAGTGGAAGCTTATTGACTCTTCTGCTGCCATTGTATGAATTATATATGTTTTAAAATAAAATTTAGAGGAAGGGATTGGGATTGTTCTGCCCTGAGGAGAGAATTAACAGGTTGGAAAGGAGCCTCCAAAGGCATAGCTTGGGTCTTGAATTTGAGTAATTTGAGTATGTTGAAAGTAGGATTATGGATGTCAGAGCAGGTGTTGTGGTTGTGTTTTGTTCAGGCTCTGTATGAATTTGTGCATGAAACTGGGAGATTCCATGGGAGGGTTGAGTAATCTCTCACTGTCATTGGGGACATAGGAATTTCTTCCAATGTTTGGGATTAATCACTGGTTGCAGACATGCATTTGTGCAAATTATGTCTGGTACTGTAGTGGCTAAGAAATTCCTGAAATCAGAAATTAAAGGGGCAAAAAAAAAATCCTCCCAAAATTTTAAATCTGCAGACCAATTTTCTAGAGCTTCCCGTGTTTCTAACCACCATCTCCTCGCTTTGTGTTCCACTAATAATGAAAACAAGATTGCTTATAAAGCAGAAGGGTTGAAATATGACATTGTGCTTTTAGCTTGTAACTGTTTTCTTTCCTTCCCCAAATTACAATAGGAGCATGGAAAAACTCAATAGAAGAATGGACAGCAGAAGACTGGAATGAAGATGTAAGTGCACCTTGTTGGATAGACCAATTGATTATTTACCCTTTTCAGAGTTTCTGTGTTGTCTTCAAAAACTAAATGTTTGAAGTAATACTTTGCTGTATGCATGCAATGATATTTCTTACTATGTTTCTTGCTGTAATTCCTGTTTAAAATATGTATATTTAGATGTGGTGGTTTCACCCTTTTGGCTTGCAGCCAAACCCAGCCTGCTCTCTCACTCTCCCCCCCACCTAGGAAGCAGGGGAGAGAATTGGAAGGAAAAGGGCAAGGAAACTCACGGGTTGAGATAAAAACAATTATCACGAGCCCGAGCAATCCTCGAGAGAATACCCCTGATTTCCGGTCAACCCTGGTTAATATACTGACATGACGGGATATGATCTGGAATATTTCATTGGCACATCCAAATGCCAGTTCTGGGCTTTGCTATTCACTGTGCTTCTCCCTCCCAGTCCTAATGCAGCTGTGAACAGCCAAACACGGTGGCTTTGAGCTCCAGGAGTAACTAATAACATTAGTACTTTTATCAATGATGTTCTCAAAGCAAGTCTGAACTGAAACCAAAACACGGCTCTTCTAACTACTGAGAAGAAAATTAACCCTATCCTAGCAAAACCAGGACAGGTTTTTTGCCTGTAGGCGCTCTTCCCTGTTTCTTAATCATTCTTGATTTGTATTTCTGTATGTGGACTCTCCTGAACTTGATTCTGAAGTACTGCATCCAGTTATTGATTACTTTTACAAAGCAAAAATTGTGTAAAGTAGCTGAAAAATATTTACTGATAGAATTAGTTCTTGTGAGTGAGACTTTTAGTTTACAGAATCTGAAAAGGTTACTTTATTAGTATATAATGGGCTCTGGTTTTAGTCTAGCAGAAAAAGGCATGATATGAACCTGTGGCTGGAAAATGTTAAAATTGTGATCATATTCTCCTGGCTAAAGAAAATAAAGTTTAACTACAGAAACTACCAGAAGGGGAGAAAAAGAATACATACAAATTGCTGGAAAGTGAAGGTAAATATTTTCTGCACAATATTGGTAGTCTTAATTTTTATTTGAAACAACAGCAACACTTTTTTTTAATATATAAAAGGAAGAAAAAAAGTGTATTTTAGTGGAAATGTTTCCTTTATCAGGAAGCAGCACAAGAACTTGTTTTAATTTCTTTAACTTCAGTACATCATATCAAAATAGTAATAAGGTTTTGTTATTTCTGATTTGTTGACACTGAGTTTTTATGAGGATGCTGAAGTATATTTTCCTGTTCTCTTCACCTATCAACTGGCCATAGGAGCTGGTAGCTACTTTTTAAATATATTGTCTGTTTGGTGTTTGGAGAATTATTTTTATCATAGAAACAGGAGCTGAAAAGAACAGACATTTCATTGCAGATGGAGGAAATACCCTTGTGAGGCCGATGCTTGCAAGTAGTTCATGACTGTTCATTCAGTTCTAGGAAAATACCAGTGTCTCAGTGAAAGATTTGCAAGTGTAGTGTACAATGAGCGTAAATAACTTTGTTAGAAGCTGACAACACTACTTCTAAGAAATACTAAATACATCTGCATAATAAAACATTTCAGCTACTGCTGCACGAAGTATGTGTTTTGACAAATGCTGTAATCCCAGCAGATTTCTGAATTAGGTGCTTGATTGGAGCTTGTGGCAGTGAGTTTGACACGGGATGTAGTATAAACTTCAACATAGCCAAACTGGTAGATGGAGACTTTAGTTTTGCATGTTGGTTCACTTGAAGAGAACGTTTCCTCTCTCATACGTCAAACATGCTTTTGTATTGTTACAAACATCCTCAGGCTCCTTGATTTGCTTAGTTTTCAAGATTCATCAGTGTTTTGGCCACAGTTTTAGTCTTATCCTGGGTTATGTGAGCATTAAAAACTGTTGACGCATTGGCAGCAAGGGAAGGAAATGGAGGGAGGAACTGTGGTGGTATTCATTTTTTCATGACACAGTGTGTTGCATATAAGTGGGTGCTAGGAGAGTACATGAAACATTTGAACTTTGCCTCTGAGTGGTAAATTATTTGCTCCTAGTCAGCCCTTCTGTGTCCTGCTTAAATCAAGTGTTTCATAGGAGAATCCTAATCAGATGACCGCGTTCAGGGATATACATGCTTTCAGTAGAGCTACTTGTGGGATGGCAGATGAAATTGGCTCATATCCATTATGTCCTTTAAACTGGGCTGCTAGCAACGTATGCAATTAAAAATGCATAATTTCCTGGAAGAGCTGTATTCAAATGTCCCATTCTAAAGTGATTCTTTGTGAGTGTTTGAATAGATCAATTATTCCTTAGTCTAAATACAAAGCTACACCAAAGTAGTTATGGATGATTTTTTACAATTTTAATTTAAAATATAGCCATTATATGTGCATATATCTTGTTAAACCTAACCTGTACTGACTTAAGACCTATTCTGGTTTACAAGTATTCCTGTCAGTAGAAATGAATTAGCCCTAGGAAGTTGTAGCTTTTTAACTACTATTTTTTAAAAAATAAAAGCTATTAAAACCCAAACAAACAAACAACCCCCCTACAAACCAAAATCACCTCCTTTCCCCCAAAAACCCCAACCAACCAGCTCCCCTTCCCCAGCTACCTATGCAAGTATCTATATTGGAAGACATCATGGTGAAAGCAGTATAGTTTTCTGCTGTGAATGGTCTTACTGGTTATGCTACTATAAGTGATTACATGGTTTTCCCTTTAGTATTGTCTTCAGACTCATGCTTGCAGAGCAATCAGTTTAAGATGTTATTGCTGCCCCTAGCAGAAATGTCAAGAAGGCACCGTGAATGCTAGTTCACTGTACCTACCTGAATGCAAACTTGCCTACGCTGGTGATGCGAGATGAAATATAAAGCACAGGGATACATGAAATGAGTGCGTGGGAATGGTGCAATGTGTTAGACTTCTGCAACAAGAGTTGTCAGAGCTGCTCCGTGGAGTCCTAAATTATGTCTGCACAAGGTATCTTTACACTGATGATATACCAGCTGTCACATTAATTACTTTCTACTCGTATATTTTTCAGTTAAACTATTACACAAACTGATGTAGTTACATTGGTATACCATTGTGTGCGTTCAGTAGATCCAACACTTAAATGAAATTGGTACTTGATTCTGTGGAGACTTTACTGAAGTTTGACTACATGTTTTTGTCTTTTTAAGCAGAGCTGCATCATAACTGGTTATAATGGTAGTTTGACTTTACTTATATCTGAAAGTACATGACCAAGATGAAATTTCTGCAGATGTCGCAGCACTGAAGTATGAGTGTGTGTATGATTAAAATACCTCCCTTCCCTTCTCTTTTTCAGCTTTCTGAAACAAAAGTCTTCATTGCTTCCTCTGTTCCAGCTGAGAATCATGTGACTCCTGGGCAAAGGTAAGCTCTTCTTCCACAGTTTCCCTATACCTTAAAAATCTGCTTGGTGAAGCAATGTTAGCTTGCACGTATAAAATGCTGAATAAAACACAGGGCAGCCCTGGTCAGAGATTGGTCAACCTAATTTCAAAATTGTGAAAGCTTGCCGAGAGGGAACACCCATGGACTCTACACACGATTCAATGTGAATTCTACTGGAGACCTTTTTTATTGGTTACACGATCACTTATATACTCTTAAGCTGCTAACACACACACACACACACATATAAACAACTCTTAATTGGCTAAAAGCTACTGTTCACACGCCTGTTTGCAATACTTGATTGGATAATTCCACCTGTTCATGAGGCATTCTTTTTACTTCTGACTAGTTACATAAGAAGTTTTCTTATCTTGTTTTTCTTGCATTCTTTCTTGTGAATCTGCTCTGTTCTATTTTTTCACCCAAAGTCAGGACTTAATTGCTCAAGGCTGAAGCTGCAAGCAGCTTCGGCTCTTAAAGGGCCAACAAAAGCTTTTTTTGCAAATCATTGGTTTTGTGAGTTCCTTTGTTACCTATTATTGACTATAAAAGTGGAGCCAAACTTACCAAATCTACAAGCATAATACTGAGAAGACCCTGTCTTCTGCACAAAGACTGCTAACAGGCAGGAACAAAAGTAGCTGTGAAGAAAAGTTTACTGCTGTTGAAAAGGAAGCTTTGACTTTGCTGTCCAGAAAATGGAAAGCCTGCCCTTTTAGATGTCGAAAGTGTTCAGAACGTAGTGCTTTGACAAATATGTTAACAGAAAAGCTTGTGTTGGCAAGAAGATGAATTTCCCGGTAAGCATCACAATTACTTGCCTTAACTGATATTGTAGAGTTCAGATAGAGAACCAAAAATATGTCAGTTGCTGCCTTCCTTTGCTTGCCTCTATCTTTGCCAAATGCCTGGCCGATGATGTGGAATCAGTTGCCTGCATTGGCCTCAGATCCCAGGAGAGCAGGTTAAAGTTGTGTGATGAAGACTTCGATAGTTGGATAGCATGAGATTTGAAAACTAGATGGCCTAATGGTCCTAAACATCCTGATACAGCTGTAATGCTGTACTCCAGACTGCAGCAAAATTTTCATTATAAATAACATGGATGTGACTTTGAGGAGGCATGGTGTCAGTTGGTCTACAGTTTATATTCCTTTCCTTCTTAAAGGTGGTATGCTCACATGTTCATTGTTCTAATGCAAATATACTTCCAGTGGATGTCCCTCAAATTACGTTAGAAAATATTTTAGTTCATCAACTCAAATTCTGGTGTTTTGTTATTTGGGGAGGTGGTTGTTGGGGTTTTTTTGGGTCGTGGTTTGGGGTGGATTTTTTTTGTTGTTGTTGTTTGGTTTTGTTGGGTTTTTTTATTTGCCATAAGAAAGGTTTGGGCATTAAGAAATCTATGCTAATGAAAGTGCTGGAAGCAGCTCTTCAGCCCAAGCCTGTGGTATATTTAGGATAAACTTAAGTCAGAATTTTTGGAATAGATTTCTTTTCTTGCCTGAATGCTTTGCTTTTCTTTGGATAAACCTGTGCTAAATGTGGTAGGGGTTAGTAAGCCATGCTAAATATAAGAAAATTCATGTTTCTCATCCTGCTCAGGTATGTGTGGTAGAGTAATTTTGGATACGTTCCTACTATCTGAGAAACTGAGCTTTTATTTCTGCTGCTCTTGTGACTTCCATTTCATCACACATTCACTCAATTGCTGCATGTGTGACTTTATTCTTTACTGTCCTCATACCCACCCTATAAAGAGTTAAGAATTTAATCTCTTGCTCTTTTTAAAGGGATAGCATGATATACAGAGAATGTGGATTATCAATATATATAATGGGCTTGCAGGCACGATCCAGTCAAACATAATGCATCTTTTATGACTTGTCTCCATTTACTTGGTTATATTAATCATATAGGTTATTTATGTGATACATGATGTTCTAAATTTGATAATGTTTGAAAAGAGTGCAAAGATAATTTATATTCTGAATGTAGTGGAGGTTTTCAGCTAGAAGAATTTTACTTTCTGGCAAAAACCTTTATTCTACCTCCTTTTGTATGGCAGACAAGCAATATTTGAAAAGACTGTTAATCAGTAATAATTCTGTTGCCAGTATGGCAACTTTGCTATTGTTAATCCTTTCTTCAGTTTTAGCGCAACCTAATCATCATGTTTATTCCAGCCAAACTTTGTTTTTTCTTACAGCATTGATTTGGTAACACTGCTTCAAAAGCCTGTGACTTCTACCCAGGAGACAGAAGGCAACTCATTTGAGGCTCCCCAGCAGCAGACCTTTGGCCAAGCCCTAGTCTTCACAAATTCTCAGCATAGCACCCAGATGACATCAGGAACTGGCAGCTCCAGTGCTGTAAACTCTTATTCTCCTCAAAGTCTGGTAAAATTATCTTATGCTTTCTAAATATTCTTCATGAGTAAATATTTCAGTAAACTTTTCCAGTAGTGGAATTCCATTCCTTCCATTCACACACACACCAAAAAAAAAAAAAAGATTACTTTTTTTTACTTTTTTTCTGGTTTTACTAAGTAGTTTTTTCTCAGTTTACATGAAGTACTTGTATTAATTTTTGAGTAGAGAGCAGATGCATTTACTGCATGCTGATTTAGGATTAAATAATATGTTTATAGTGAAAAGTTCTATGCCAGAAAACAATGATGTGTTATTTCCAAGCACATGCTTTTTGTGGAAACTTGATTATTTCTGAGTCAATTGTGAGGGCTTGATATTGGGCACTTGTATTTATTCTCTGAAAATCAGTTCAACTATTAGTAAATACATTCTATTTTGAAATGTGTGAATTCAAGTAAATCAGTATTGCAATCAGTGGTGGAGGTTGTATTGGTGATAACCAGAGAGCATCTGGCTACATGCTACAACTGCTGAATTTTTTATTGGTCATTTTTTAGTAATCTAGGACTGAAGAGGTTTTGCTTGCTGCCAAATAGCAACTGTTGGCATTGACCCTATGATTATGTTCAAATTATTTATTAAATACTTCACTCCTTTCTCTCTTATTTTTTTGTCTTTTGATAGTCTGCAGTATTTTGTTCTGGCTTTGGAGAACTTGGATCCTCTAAATTGACAAACTCTACTGGATCCCAAACCTTTGGCCAATTGAAACCTCCAGGTTTGGGTCAGTTTACCTCTCAACAAAACAAAAGTAGCTCTACCACAACTACCACAACTACCACATCATCCTGGGATTTAAAACCGCCCATTACTCAGTCCCCAGTCCTTAGTCAGTTTGGTAAGTGCTTTGACATAGTTTTCTCTCTCTCTGTTAGCCTGTAAGATTTCTTAATGCCAATAACAGTTTAAAATGGCCTTAAACTAAAAGCTTTTTCTAAAAAATGTAATCCTAATAATACAATTGGTTACAACATTTGTAAGAGTTATACTTACTTGCTGGTAATAGACATTACAAGTATATCACAAACTAAGTTTTGATAGGCTTAAGTCTATCCATAAATGTCGTTGCATCTTTAGAAGTTGTTGAGCCTTCATGTAATGACCTCTTTGATTTAATGTGCTTGAATATCTAAGTGGAACTTTGATGTGACTTTATTTCTAAACAAATCCTGGAAAATACTTACTTTCATTGTGCCTGTGCTGCTTCTAGCTGAGTATAAGATTGTACCATATTTTGTCTTTTTTTTCCCCATTTTTTTCTCTTCTAACCATTGCATGTATCATTTTGAATGAGTACTTTATAATTTCTTCATAATGTGCATCACATCTCAGTGTTCTTTCCCTAGCATGAAGTCTATGTGTGCTGAGAATGATGCTGGTTACCCATTTTGTCTATTCATAACTGTATGGATTTTTCATTTAATTGAGTAAAATTAGTAAAAACAGTGAAAATGACAAAAACTTGTTTTTTGCAGTGTAGTTCCTAGCAGTATTCTTACTGTGAAGAGTGATAGCTCTTGTATCTATCTCGTGTGTATGTGTATATGTTTCCAGATAGATAAGCAGCCAATTTGGTGGCACACAGCAATTCTGAAAAAATGTTTATGTACATTTTAAGTTGCTTTCTAATGCACTTTACCTACTGAATAAAAAAACCCTTCACATTGCAAATGCTGTGGATCTCTTATGGTTGTTTATCAGTGCTCTGATCCACTGCCCAGCTTTCAGTGTCTGAAAAATATGAAAGGGGAGCACTTGGAAAAAAAACTGTCAGTATCCAGTGTCTCTTGACTTTCATCCAGATTGAGATGGTAGATGACTTCCTATTTGTGTTGAAAATCTTCTCCTTTGTAGGGGCAGGAAATCCTAACTCATAATACCTCTAAAATGCAACTCCAGACCCCTTGGAAGTAATCACAATTTATCAGCACATTTAATTACAGTGAAACTTGCAGTGTTTGCTTAAA
Organism: Caprimulgus europaeus; assembly: GCA_907165065.1. The sequence continues at coordinate 11,806,337 of OU015537.1, forward strand.
ATAATCCGTAACAGTTTTCGAGGTCTAATGTATGGTAATATTATGTGACTGTATAGATAGATTTGTTTTCATATTTTTGAAGAAAGCTAAATAACACTTGCCCACAGCTGTTTATTTAAAGAATATCAAATGTTGACCTTATTATTGCAATGGTAATGTTCAATGTGAAACTCATGTGATGTCTGAAAGAGACTTGCACACTCTGTAAAATTATAGCTGTCGAGTGTGTCAGGTCACCCAGATTCTTTCATAAATAGTAGAAGCATGAAGAGCAGAGTTTAATGCTTTAATTTTGATATTTCTTTTTCCCAATGCTGATTAGACTTTAAATCCCAGCCTGAACCGTCCCCAGTTCTGAGCCAGCTGACCCAGCGACAGCAACAACAAACACAGGCACTCCCCATTCCTCCTCCTGGGCTGGAGTCCTTCACCTCTCAAGTAAAACTCTGCGAGCCATTGCCAGTAGACACCTCTACAGCTGTTAGCAAAATGCTACAGCTCCCTACTATATCTGTGGATAACCAGGCAGTGACTGCACATCAAACCCAGCAGAAGCAGATAAAACCACCAAAACGAAGGATAACTCCAGCATCCAAGGTGGGTAATTGAGTGGTGGCTTGTCCTTAGTAAACATATAAACATACAAAAGCTTGTATCAGAAATAGTGTGGCCAGCAGGAGTAGAGAAGTGATCCTCCCCCTGTACTGAGCACTGGTGAAGCCGCACCTCAAGTCCTGTGTTCAGTTTTGGGCCCCTCACTACAAAGCTGGTGAAGGGCCTGGAGAACAAGTCTTATGAGGAGCGGCTGAGGGAACTGGGGTTGTTTAGTCTGGAGAAGAGGAGGCTGAGGGGAGACCTTATCACTGTCTACAACTACTTGAAAGGAGGGTGTAGAGAGGTGGGGATCGGTCTCTTTTCCTGAGTAACAAGCAACAGGACAAGCGGAAACAAGTTATGCCAGGGGATGTTTAGATTGGATATTAGGAAAAATTTCTTTACTGAAAGGGCTGTCAAGCATTGGAACAGGCTCCCCAGGGAAGTGGTTGAGTCACCATCACTGGAGGTATTTAAAAGACTTGTAGATGTGTTGCTTAGGGACATGGTTTAGTGGTGGACTTAGCAGTAGTGTTAGGTTTTCGGTTGGACTCAATGATCTTAAGGGTCTTTTCCAATTTATATATAGAATAGAATCATAGAATTATTTAAGTTACTAGGGAGAAGGAGAGCAAAGATCATGATCTATTTATTTTTAATAAAGCAGGAAATTCTAAGCTGGATAGTTTTTAGGTCTAAAACACAGTGATGTCTTTTCCAAGCACATATCTGATTGCTCTATGTGGAAAATGACTGTTGCTGAATGATTGACTTAATAGCCACAAGATGAATGTTGACTGAAAGGGGATGAACACAGATGATGTTTTGATATTGTAGAATAGTATGACTTACTCTTTCAGCTCCAGATCAGGGCACAGAATCAATGCATTCATTTCAGATTACAAGAATGTAGTTAATTTATGTGATGTGAACTGAGGGGTTGTCGCATATCTAGTTAGCAGTGCAGGCTGTGGCAACAACTGAAGAAGACTGTGTAGTTAAAGGAGGAGAGGGTGTCAGTTACTGATATCTTTAATACAGATAGTGCATGCAAAGGAATTATGGCTTTTTTTATTCCTTCTTTAAGATTCCTGCCTCTGCAGTGGAGATGCCTGGATCAGCGGATGTGACAGGGTTAAATGTTCAGTTTGGAGCTCTGGAGTTTGGATCAGAGCCTGCACTCACAGAGTTTGAATCAACTTCAAGTAGTGAGAATACCAGCCAGGCAACCAACAATAGCTTGTACTCAAAATCTGTAAAGTATGTGTGAGTTCCCCTTGTGCATTCTTATATGCCTTCTTTAAGGGATCAAGTTTGTGCCAAAAACATCAAGGCACAATTACTATGTAATGGGAGGGGGAAATATGATGACTTGTAAGACTGTTTTCTGTGGATGGCATCTTAAAGAATTTATTTTCTAAACAATCAAAATCTCCCTGAATGGGTCGATGTGAAGCTGGAGATGACATGAATGTAAATAACCTTATAATAAACTACACTTTATAGAATTGCTTTCTTATGTTTAATTGTCCTGATTTTCAAATCTGTTCGAGGGTTTGTTCCTCACAATCCAAATTTTTCTACTTTTGATCCAGGAGAGATGACCCTTGTACCATATGTGTGTGTCAGTAGATTGGCACCAGATTACAGATCTGATGCTCCTATGGGGTGAGAAAAGAAGTCAGGCTTTTAGTTTGCAGAAGCTCTTACTGAAATGCTAAAATAGCCAATGATAAATGCTAGTAAAAATGAACTTTCACATTCATTTCTAGTTCTATAAATATAAAATATTTAAGATGTTTAGAAAGTAAAACACTCCTGCATGTTTTAAAGTATTTTTTCCTCTTTTCATAGTTCATTCTGTTAGACTGCTACTGTAACATTAGAATTCTATTGTAAGAGACTAGGTGTTTCTCATCATATACCAGACTTTATGGATCTAGTTGTTTAAAAAAGAGATTATGATCATTAATTTATCATTTGAGAAGGTGGAAGTAACATGACTGAAAAGTACTTGTGTGTAAACTCTTGTTTTGGTAGGACTGTCAGGAGGAAGGTGAATGGTGCTCAATGCAACTGATGGTTTTGAAGCAGTGATTACTGGGGACCAAAGCAAAAGTATATATATTTTTTCAGGATTAGGTTTTCTAGTATAAATAGTAGATTAGAATACATGTTTAATGTAGTTCTAGATAACTGTATAGGAGCTGATATTTTCATGGAGGTGTTTGAGATGTTGTTTACCAAGATAATAAATAAGTTTTACTTTTTGCAGTGATCCTTTGAATACCTCTTTGCCAATATCCAATACAGTACAGGAGTCTACCTACACAACCTCTGCCATCGCCTCTTCTAGTCTGACCTGCTCATCCCAGAGCACTAGCCCAGTAACAACAACTTCCTCCTATGACCAGACTTCTGTGCATAGTAGGATAGCGTACCAAAGCTCCATGGCTCCACCTGAACCAACCCCTGTTGCAGTTATGGTGAGTGAATTTCAGAAATAAGACCTTGAAAAAGTTGTAAATATTCTTATCCATGTTAGACTTGTATTACCCTGCTATGCTAATATTTTAATCAAGCCAAGGGGTATTTTTGATTCCCAGGTTCACCCTGTTATTTGTTTGTTCTTTTCCTATTGTGTAGTCATTTTTTGTATTTGGGATATGAGAGCCTCTGATTTTTTAATGGGTTTTGACATCTTAAATTGCTGTTTGACCTTTTTTCTTAGTAATGCACAACATTCTAGTTGAGTTTCCTTCCCTGAACTTAGCTTTTAAAAGATGAACTATCTCTGTGTGTAAATATTAGTCATGGTATTTTGCCATAACTTGACAGTTTCTATCCAAAGATTTATTATTTATTAAATTTATATGGCACATAGCAAAAGGATCCCAAACTGTTTGTGGCCCCTCCAACATTACTCTTTTGTTGGATTTAAACATCAGTGGGAACTAGTTTCATGTTTTATTTTAAAAAGCATAGGGAGAAGTCTAATCTAGGACAAAGAGTATCTCTCTCGGAAGATATTTAAAAGCACCTACTCTCTTTGTATGTGGAATGTAGATTTGTTTTAAGAGAACTTAATTTATTAAATGTTTAAGGAACTTTTTAGAGTATGTAAGTTTATTTACTTCTGGCCTTTATTATGTAATGGCTCAGTCACACTTGTCTTCTGCACTAGCTTGTATGTACTGGTGAGGATCAAGCATAGACTATCCACTTCTATACTCCAGCATTATCCAAAAAAATGGTGTTTCTGTGTAACTTGTATAGATAAAATTGTGAGTTGCATTAGATCAAAAGCACAGCCATTTCCTATATGCTAATACAATTCTTTCTTTCATATCGGTGTGTGGTGGGTTGACCCTGGCTAGAAGCCGGATGCCCACCAAAGCCCACTCTATCACTCCCCCTCCTCAAATGGGCAGGGGGAGAAAATTATAACGAAAAGCTCGTGGGTGGAGATAAGGACAGAGAGAGATCACTCACCAATTACTGGCACGGGCAAAACAGACTCGACTTGGGGGAAAAAACAAATTTACTTTATTACCAATCGAAATTAGAGGAGAATGAGAAGTAAAACCAAATCTTAAAACACCTCCCCCATCCCTCCCTTCTTCCCGGGCTTAATCTCTTTCCCGATTTCCACCTCCTCCCCCCAGCGGCACAGGGGAACAGGGAATGGGGTTGGGGTCAGTTCATCACACGGTGTTTCTGCCGCTCCTTCCTCCTCAGGGGGAGGTCTCCTTCCCCCGCACCAGCGTGGGGTCCCTCTCACGGGAGACAGTCCTCCACCAACTTCTCCAACCTGAGTCCTTCCCATGACCAACAGTTCCTCACGAACTGCTTTGGCATGGGTCCATTCCATGGTGTGCAGTCCTTTGAGGAAGGGACTGCTCCAGCGCGAGTCCCCCACGGGGTCACAAGTCCTGCCAGCAAACCTGCTCCAGAGTGGGCTCCTCTCTCCACGGGCTACAGGTCCTGACAGGAACCTGCTCCAGCGCGGGCTTCCCGCGGGGTCACAGCCTCCTTCGGGCATCCACCTGCTCCGGTGTGGGGTCCTCCACGGGCTACAGGTGGTCATCTGCTCCACCATGGACCTCCAGGGGCTGCAGGGTGACAGCCTGTCTCACCCTGGTCTTCACCACAGGCTGCAGGGGAATCTCTGCTCCGGCGCCGGAGCCCATCCTCCCCCTCCTTCTTCACTGACCTTGGTCTCTGCAGAGTTGTTTTTTCTTACATCTTCTCACTCCTCTCTCCCGCTGCAAAGTGTGCAGCTTTTTTTTCTCCCTTCCTTTTTTTTTTTCTTAATTATGTTATCACAGAGGCGTTACTGATTGGCTCGGCCTTGGCCAGCGGCGGGTCCCTTCTTGTAGCCGTCTGGCATTGGCTGTGTCGGGTCGGACATGGGGGAAGCTTCTGGCAGCTTCTCTCACAGAAGCCACCCCATGTCCCCTCCCCCACTGTTACCAAAAACCTTGCCACGCAAACCCAATACACGGTGTGAACCTGAAGTTTATGTTATATACAGTACATGGGAAGGTCTCCTGCTGATGGATGTATTATGGTCAGTGTATGGGATTCTGTATGTTCAGGGGACCTTGCACTTGAGACAACTTTATTATGTGGTTTTATTAAAGGCAGTAAAAAGTTAATTATCTGGGGGTTTTTGTCTTTCAGTTTAGAATGAATATAGAATTTTGCATGAAGCATGTTCAATGTGTGATTCAGTCTAAAAATGTAATATACCTCTAAGATTATTTATTCATTAATTTTTCCTTTGTTTACAGAATGGGCACAGCAGTATTAGAACACAGGCAACTCTTGACAGTAAGTTTACAAAGCTTGTTTATGCACAGGACTTTCTGATCTTTACTTACTACTTGCTGTGCACACAACTGTAGCAGTGACATCTGGTTTAAGGTTTTATATGGTTCTCACTGGCTAATTTTTGCCTGACTTATTTGAGTCTATTTTGTACTTGCATAGGATATACTGCTTGCTTCTTGACTAAAACTGAAGTATGAAAGCAGCCCTATTAAATCTACAAACCTAAGCAGTTTTAGAATTAGAGAAGCTGCTTTGCTAATGCTTTTTCTTTTGAATTTATCTGCCAAAAAATGAATATAAAATTAAAATATAAAAGTAAAATTTAATATAAAATTTCTTAGCAATTCTCAGTTGAGAAACTGCGAGTAGCATTTAGCTGTAGTGAAACAAAGTCACATTCTTTGCATGCACCTCTCACTGGGTATAGTGCTACTTATGCCCTGTTACAAGCCTGTGGGGAATAAGGGTGACTAGAAATGTTCCCTCTGCCAGGTAGCTTTCTACCTTGCAGTGGAGTAACAGTAACACAGTACTGGCTCTGATACAGGCATTACAGTTATATTTGTCTTGGACTGTTTCTAATGTAGTATTTTACTTGTAGCACCCCTGCAGCTCTCTTCCTGAAGTTAAAATAATTATAGTATTAACTCTTCTGACCTTTATGTGCTGTTCTGTTGGGGAATGGCTCAGAGAGCAAGGCAGAATAGTTGTACGAGCAGAGTCTGGTCTAACACTCAGCAGGCTGCAGTGGAAAAGTACTGAATACTGACACTGCGACTTTATCTCAATCTGGTAAACAACCTTGAGAAAGTAAGTGTGTGAAAAATGTAGAGAATGCTTTACCGTTAAACCGCAAGTAGGAGGACCAGGTAAATGTAACGTTTAGAGCTTAAGCCAATTAGCAAAGGACTAGTAGGCATAATTATCGTAGCCTGTATAAATATGACTGAATGAGAGTAATAAACGGAACTATGTCCTTATCACTCACATTGAGTCGGCTCGCACTGTTCTGTGGAAGTTTTCAAAGGCAGCAGTGTGAATTAACATCTTTTGTAATTCCAACACTTCAGTTTTAGGTCTATCCTCCCCTTAAACATCTCTTCAGGTAGGTCATTAGTGGGGCAGCCTTTTTTTTTTTTAATACTTCTGAGTAGAAAGAAGTTGAGTATTCAGACCTGTAAACAGTGTTTTGTTAGTGCCAAGTTCAATTTAAATAAGCAGGAGGAGTGTATATGCCCAAAGAGTTACCACTTAAAAGATTGCTAATATATTAAGGCAACCTTTCAAGTAGAAAACGTTCTTACTCTGATATACAGAATTAATAAACAATTTATGAAATTCACGGCAGGACTTATCTTTTTGCTAAGAAAACAAAGATCTGAGAATTCCTAATATGTTTCTAATTATTCTATAATGACTTTATTAGTCCCTTTTTCTGTGCCAGTTCTCTTTTGAGAATACTTTTGTTTTTTTCTGTATCTCAAGCACATAAACTGCAATTAGTCTTTTTCCATATATCTATGTTATGCATCCAAACTATTTTGAAACTCTCCTTAACCTTTGAAAGTACTGACCTTCTCCCTTCTGTATGTGCTGATAATATGCTTAGTTGTTAATCTCTCATCTTTGCTGCTGTTGTCCTTTAATATCCAGATCTTATGCTTCCTAAACTATTAGTTCAAAGCATGGCTGGTGTGTTATAATTCTGACCATCCTACTTGTCTCCTGATTGTCTTGCACAATGTCTTCAGGCATCTTGTAAGGAGTCTTGTAAGATGGCGATTCTGTCCCTTGTATTGAGGGCATCTACTTTTACTTCAAGAAGCAAACCCTGCTCTAAGAGAGTTGTAAATGTTATTTACTTATTTTTATATGTATTTTGCCAGGAGGTATCAGGTGATATAGTTGCCTTCTTCATAACTGTGTTTCTGTTTCACTTGAATTTCCTTCTCTGTTGTCAGTTACCTTCATGCTTATTGGTAGGGCCAAGACCTCTTGCTTTCTTGTGGTGAGTTGACCCTGGCTAGAGGCCAGACACCCACCAAAGCCCACTCTACCACTCCCCCTCCTCAAATGGGCAGGGAGAGAAAATATAACAAAAAGCTCATGGGTGGAGATAAGGACGGAGAGAGATCACTCACCAATTACTGGCACAGGCAAAACAGACTCGACTTGGGGGAAAACAAATTTACTTTATTACCAATCAAAATTAGAGGATAGTGAGAAGTAAAACCAAATCTTAAAACACCTCCCCCACCCCTCCCTTCTTCCCGGGCTTAATATCTTTCCCAATTTTCCACCTCCTCCCCCAAGCAGCACAGGGGAACAGGGAATGGGGTTGGGGTCAGTTCATCACACGTTGTTTCTGCCGCTTCTTCCTCCTCAGGGGGAGGACTCCTTCCCCCACACCAGCGTGGGGTACCTCTCACGGGAGACAGTCCTCCACGAACTTCTCCAACGTGAGTCCTTCCCATGACTGACAGTTCTTCACGAACTGCTTTAGCATGGGTCCATTCCATGGGGTGCAGCCCTTCAGGAAGGGACTGCTCCAGCGCGGGTCCCCCACAGGGTCACAAGTCCTGCCAGCAAACCTGCTCCGGCGTGGGCTCCTCTCTCCACGGGCTACAGGTCCTGACAGGGAACTACTCCAGCGTGGGCTTCCCGCGGGGTCACAGCCTCCTTCAGGCATCCACCTGCTCCGGCGTGGGGTCCTCCACGGGCTACAGGTGGTCATCTGCTCCACCATGGATCTCCAGGGACTGCAGGGGGACAGCCTGCCTCACCATGGTCTTCACCACAGGCTGCAGGGGAATCTCTGCTCCGGCGCCTGGAGCACCTCTTCCCCCTCCTTCTTCACTGACCTTGGTGTCTGTGGAGTTGTTTTCTCTTACATATTCTCACTCCTCTCTCCAGCTGCAAAGTGTGCAGCTTTTTTCTTCCCTCCCTTCCTTTTTTTTTTTCTTAATTATGTTATCACAGAGGCGTTACTGATTGGCTCGGCCTTGGCCAGCGGCGGGTCCCTTCTTGTAGACGGCTGGCATTGGCTGTGTTGGGTCAGACATGGGGGACGCTGTTGCTGTGCCGAGAGTCTATCACGTATTCTCATAGAGATAGAGTGATTGCTCTGTCTTTATTTGGTACAGGTTTCTTTTATACACTTTGCCACACAACATGTGATGCGTGCCAGCAACTAATTGGTTAAGACCCCACCCACGTGATACAGTCAATAAGGTTCACACACAGCACAAAAGTCTAGCTCCTTATTGGTTAGTGATTAAAAGTCACCCATGCCTTAGTTTCCCACAGCATGTCTCTCCACACTTCCCCCTTTTTCTTTTGTACAAGGAGTGGCCTGTGTTCTAGAAAAATGTCTTTATAGTCAAATTTTGCAAGCAGCTGATCAAACAGGGCAACAAAATATTACCAATAAAATTATGCCTCCAATGCCAATTAAATACATCAGTATGGTTTTCAACCATGGTCCCAATCCAAGTGAGGAAAGCCAAGCGTTAACAGGGAACAGGGTACTCCTACTTTGTGGTTACCAGCTAAAGCTACTCCTGATACAAAATTGTCAAAGTTTCTTTTGACTTGATTCCGCATACATGTCCACACGCTACGAAGCTAATTACTATTGGTTAATAGCACTATTCATACGTTGATCTCTCAGTCTCACTGGTTCGCTCTTATCTTGGTTCAGGTTCACTTCCTCGTCGTAAATTTCCAGCTGGCGTCCATCTTGTCAGTAGTTGTTTATTACTTTCACACGTAGTCAAATTCCTTTCTCTCAGCTTGTCTCTTTTGTCACTCAGTCGGGGCCCAGCTAGTATTACAGTCCTGCAATATGGCCAGGTCCCCAACATCTTCTCCTTTTTCTTTTGAAACAAACAAGGCTGTAGCAGTGACACTCTGTATTCCTTTCATTACACATCTATAAGCAATTCTTACTATAATTAGAACTAAAAATTTTAATGCCTAAAAAAGCATACACTCTCTTTAAGTAAAGTTGAAAGTTAAAGCGACAGGATGCTAAAAGAAATGTATTTCTGCTGTTAAGAGACACCAACATGGAAATGGCTACCATTTCCCATCCAGTCTCCCAAACCATCTGAAATGGTCAGATCTCCGACCTAGCATGAAAACAAATCAACCCAAAGTCCACATCAAACCAGCTTGACTCCACTCTATACCCAAATCAGTACCAATCCGACCTAAAGAATTACTCAACATTCTGACTCTTCAAAGCTGACCCTAACATATCAGCATCCACACCAGATGTGTACGGTGCTCTACGTGGTGCTCTGCCAACAGTTTCCCACACTTTTCCTCGTTTTTATTATTTCGAGCTAAAAAGACATTCTGGGCCAGTTGCTCCACATGTTTGGCTATACAAAAAAAAAAAAAAATAATATACGTGCCACAATGCAAAGCAAAATTATAATACCGAGCCATCTAAGGCCTTCTTTTTACTTCTGACCAATTATATTAGAATTTTCTTATCTTGTTTTTCTGTTCTGGTGTTTTAAAAGTCAGGAATTAATTGCCAAGGCCAAAACTGCCTGCATCTTGGGCTCTTAAGGAGCCAAGAATTTCTATTTTTTGTTTTTATACCACAAAGGCGTTGTCCACCATCTTCTGCAGGGCCCTTGCAGACATGATAGCAAACAAGGCACTAATAAAAGAATTACCAAATTACAAATAGCATCTTAAATCCTGACTTTAATAGTCAAAGAATTCATTCGTGTAAAAACTACTCACTTAACCAATTATCACTATTTACCCTCAACTGTTTGACATTTTCCTGTAACCTTCCAATGGCCATATGAATTGAGTCTGGGTGGTCTGGTAGAATCATACAGCACGTGCCTTCAGATTCCTCACAAACATATCCCTTGTGCTAACAAATAGAAATCAATTGCTACTTTATTTTGCAGTGTTGCATGTCTAATGCTATCAATGTTTAGTAACATCTATGTAAGCAAAGTTATATAAAGCACTCTTATAAGACAGGTTCTAAAAGGATTCTCGGGCATAGGCAGTGAAAGCCATAGTGATTCTTACTTCCTTATATTAGCAAAAGTTATCCACATGTTTTATCTATGTACTACAACTTAAGGTCTTAAAACAATGCTAATTAATAAAATCTTAATGCAGTAATAACTATAGACTTAGGACTCTCCTCCTTTTCTCTCTTTTTTTTTTTTTATGTACTAATTTATGAGTTGTGTGAATGCTATGTAGTGTTAATCATGTTGAAATCTTCTCTTCTCCTTCTGCATTAGTGAGTGCTAACACTGAATACTTGATCTATACAGTTTACTGACACTGCAACTTGTTTTTTCAAGCAGTAGCTCTGCCCAGGTGTTGAACATCACAGTACTGTATAGCTCCATTTATCTAGATGTATACTTAAAAGCTATTACAATTATTACTAAAAACTGGTACAATTATTACAATTATTTCTGTTTCAATATATACATCAATCGAAAATACTACCCAAAACACTTTCATATTTCAAACAATTTAACCACTACAATAAAAAATGCATCTGCAGAATTAAAGAAAAATCCAAATTAATGATGATTGCAAGTTAGAGCAGTTCAAGGACTCCCAGTTTGTCAGTATCCATCCTAACCAGTGTTATTCAAATACAGTATAAGCCATTTAGTGTTTCTACAATGAGAAGAAAACACTCAAATATCAAAGCTATGACAAACACACAAAAACAAGGAAAGAAAATTTGTTCTGTACTCATCCCTGTTGTAACAAGGTACAGCATGTCAGGAGATTACGCTCAGCGCATCGTATGTGCTACGATACCTGGATAAAATCATAGAAGACAACCAAAATAGAATCAACTCTGAATTTCCTTGCTGTTGTGGTTTTACGTCAGAACAGTCAAGTTATAACATCTTAATGTCTTTTTAAGAATTCATAATGAAATTGTAAAAATGCTACTAAAATCCCCATCTTAGATGCAATCTTCTGCTTTAGGAGCTACTATGTCATTGTACAATATAAATGGCTTATTAATCGCTGAATTGTTGGTGTAGCAGAATGTATTTATCATTGTGGATGTGTGTTGAAAAATTGGTATTTTAAAATCTGCCTTTATTTCATGACAAGCCACAAATTTGTGTATTTTAAGCACTAATATCCTTACCCAAAGTACTAAATGTACATTCTGAGTAACCTACCATAGGTGTCTTTGGGCCCCAACTTTAGTATCAACTGCCCAATTGCATCGGCCCGAGTAGTAGTTGTGGCCCTAAAAGTAGAACCATGAAATACTCACTCTATTAATCGCATAGGGGCACTGTCAGGTAACTGAACAATTAACGAAACAACTTTTTACTCCCGGTTATAGATAACTAAGGAAAAAGACAATTTTTTCAATCTATGGCTGAGTGTCTAATTTTTTCTGTAATGTTGAGATTGTTTTTCAAAGCCAAATTTCATACTTACAGTATCTTTATAGTGATATTATACACCCTTGAAAATAAATGCTCACATTGAAAATGATGGCAGGGCCTCAATTATAAAGGTGATAACTGGTGACACTATTTTTCATCAGAAAAGAAAATTAAAAGTTAAAAATCTCATAAAAATTCATGGCTTATACTGAAAATTTGATTCATGCTCATTTTGTTAATCTAAAAATACTCTTTGGAAACTGTGTAATCTCCTGCAGAAAACTTAGTGATACATCTTTTCCTGTTACAATAAGGATAATTCATATTCACATCTACCCTATGTTATTTTCCATTACTAATATACACTTCATTACCTACTTATGTTACTATCTGATACATATCTTTACATCTTTACATTCTTCTACATACGGTGTCCAGGGCTTTTAAGCCTTTTTTTTTTTTTTTAATTTTTATTTTTTTTTTACCAAACAGAATTCGGAATGCTGCTTGAAGATAATCCCACGGCGTTCCAAAATCTGTAACGATACAAGCATAGCCTCTAGCCAAAGTTATTAGTTCTCTAGGACACAATAGTGATGACTTCATATTTATCTCTGATTCTCTAAACTTTTTAAAATTCTCGTGTAGTGTCTGTTCAGTTCCTATTTTATTTTAGTGTACACATTAAACAATCACAAAGAAAAATTACCTTTACAACACTGAATTCTTACCATTCATTCATTTCACACAGATGGAAGGTACCTTCACTTTACCCACACACTCATTCCATAAAACATGACAGGTTCTCGTGCAATGTGCACACTTTAGAAGGTCTGAAATGCAGGCTTATCACTTTAAGAGACCGCAGCCCGCCCAGGCTGCTCTGCGGAGCAGCAGGGGGGAAGCCCCCTCACCGCAGCCAATCCCGGGCGAGGAATGCGGCCCCTCCCGCCCGGCTCCGTGGTGTTATGTCATCCTGGTATGTTATTATCTACGTCGTCATAGAAATTGCCGTTCATCTTGGCTGTGCCTGCCTCGGTGGGGAGTAGGTGGTGCCAGGCGGAGAGGGTGCCTCCCTGGGGGGGAGAAGTAGGTGGGTCCTGTCAAGTCCATCCGCACCGACCAGCCTATCAGCTCGCAGCTCAGCACCGCCTTCTAGCATCGTCATCCCCAGGTCAGCGCCATCTTGGTCGGCTGTTGCGCAGGTAGTATTTCGCCGGCGCCATCTTGCCCGGTTCCCTTTCGCCAGGGAGGAAGGGGGGGGAGAAGGGGGGGGGAAGGAGGGGGGGGAAGGAGGGGGTTGCCATCTTGCCCGGCTGTTGCACAGTTTATTTTCGCCGGTAACAGCATCACAAAGTTCTTTTCCAAAACTTCTCTGCTTATTCTCATCAAAATACTTCTCAGGAGTTTTAAAAAACTCATTAAGCACAAAGTCCAGCTAAATGCTTTAGGGTAAATGCTGTATCTCGCTTTTCTAAAAAGCATTTAAGTAATGAGAGGGTTAACCTTGCTGTACAAGTTCTGCATAGTGGAGATAAGACTCACGCATTCCACGCATTCCTAAGCGCGTTGAATTTACGGTTCAGTCTTTTTCGCTAACTTGAGAAGAATTTTACGACCGCTATTCGGGATTCTGCTTTCTGCTTTCATATCTTGAAGGATGTTAATAATTACTTTCCAAGGTGCCCCGAGCCTGCGGTTCAGTCTTTTTTGCTGGCTTGAGAAGATTTTTATGACCGCTATTCAGGAGTTTGCTTTCTGCTTTCTCTCCAAGGTGCCCCGTGCCCCTTAACTGTCTTGTCTTTATCTGATATTGCCAAGTCCCACATACGGTTGCTAAGCGACCGCCATTCCTCCCCTTCAAATAAAAGAGGGGGTAATTTAAAGAATCCTTGCTTTTCATCCCAGGATTCCAGCTTATGAAAAAGCTTCTCAGAGACTGCCTCCCCTCTCTTAGAGAGGATAATACGGAGCAGCCATTTCTCTTGCTCTTGCGCAAATCTGCTTCCATTACGTATGCCGGCTGGCAAAATATTCGCACTCGCAACACAAACAGTCCAGCCTCACCTGAAATTGATAAGGACGGGGGACTCCGTGGTTCAATGCTTCGTACGTCTCTACGGCGAATCCGGGGGGGGGAGGGGTTCCGCCGATCAACATTTCGTCTATACGGCCAGGGGGGGTAGGGGTCTCCGCTCAGCGTTTCGCCCAGCGTGTCGCGTCTTGCGGAGAGCCAGGGAAATCAGTGGCGTTCGGGCGCCATCTGTTTCTGTTCTGAGAGTCTATCACGTATTCTCATAGAGATAGAGTGAATGCTCTGTCTTTATTTGGTACAGGTTCCTTTTATACACTTTGCCACACAACATGTGATGCACGCCAGCAACTAATTGGTTAAGACCCCACCCACGTGATACAGTCAATAAGGTTCACACACAGCACAAAAGTCTAGCTCCTTATTGGTTAGTGATTAAAAGTCACCCATGCCTTAGTTTCCCACAGCATGTCTCTCCACAGGACGCTTCTGGCAGCTTCTCTCACAGAAGCCACCCCCATGTCATGTCCCCCCCGCTACCAAAACCTTGCCACGCAAACCCAATACATTTCTGTTTGCATAGCACCCAATTCAGCAACCTGACTTGGGTCATTTAGTGAGGAAACCAAACCAATAACATGAACAAACTGTGATGTATAACTTCCAAGCGTATATCTGACTTTGTTTGGTGACCATTCTAAGACTGTCTTCATGTGCATTGCAAATTAGTAATGATCCGTTGGGTATTGGTCTCTGGTGTGGTATGGAAGCATGGCCCAGCAAGAAGGCAGGACTCAACTCTCTGAGTTTTATTGGTGGACGAGTGCCTCTAATTCTGTGTATTATCTTCAGAGGACAAGAGATAAATGTAGAAACAGCTGATAATTATGTTGAGCAGTAGAGTTGTTCAGTGTCTTATTACAGTATAGTGATCCTTTGGGAAGGCACATCTGTGGTAAATAAGTTCTACTCTTTTGTGGTGGTTTAACCCACAATAGGACCATGCGGTCCTGCACCCACCCCCCCCTTCCCCCACCCACCCAGTGAGATGGGATGGGAGTCAGCACAAACGAGACATAACAACCACATCTTACAACACCTTCCCCCACCCCTCCCTTCTTCCCGGGCTCAAATCACTTTGCTCCCGATTTCTCTACCTTCTCCCCCCTAGTGGCACAGGGGACAGGGAATGGGGGTTCAGTCAGTTCACCTCTGCCACTCTTCCCGGCATGAAAGTCCAGGAACAAGATGATCCAAAGCAAGCTTCCCATGGAGTCATGGACCTCTTCGGGCTCAGCTCCCGGCTCCAGCATGGGGACATCCACAGGCTGCAGATGGGTCTCTGGTCTAGCACACCTCCTCAGCCCCTGGCTCTGGGGGTCCACCCCCACTCTGGCATTGAGTCTCTGGGGGTCTCAATTCAGTCACACTTGCCCTTGAGCTCAGATTTCTGCTCCAGTGTGGAGTCCTCCATAGCCTACATGTGGGTATCTGCTCCGCCATTGAACCTCCATAGGCTGCAGGGGATCTCCTTTGCCTTCTTCTACTTCATGCAGTGTTGAACTGGGTGTCTGAGGTTCTCTGTCCTCTCCCTCCTCCTCCTTCCTCCTGGCAATGAAGCTCTCTCTTTGTTTAGGCTTATGGTCTTTTGTTAGGTCAATAGCCTCTCCTCCAGGTACCACACCTACTTCTTTCAGACAGTCCTTCCCCTCACAAATATGGATTCACAGAGGCATTTCTCTAGTGCTCACTGGCTCAGCCTGGGCTGGGGAGTCTCCGCCTTGGAGCCAGGGGAGCTTTTCACTCTCACAAGGTGGCCCTTCCCTCACTACCAGAAATGACCCCACACACACACATAAACCCAACACATCTGTATAGCCTAAAAAGTAATATTAACACTAAACGTTTTTTATTATCTAGGTCAACTAAAGTAAGACAGTATTAGAGAACTCTTTAGCCATTAAAAGTGCTTAATGCTGTGCTCAATTGTGACCTTTTATTGTAGCTTCTTTTATTCTACTGCATTACACATTTGACTCAGTTCACCAGACTGGTAAGTTGTATGTGCCCTTGTACTTCAGAGATCTAAGTCTCAAACATCAAAGGTGCTGTGTAGGTTGGAATGAAGAAGCAGAACAGTAGGTAAAAACAGATTTGTACAGTGCCTTGAAAAGCACAAATGACTTTTGTTTGAGGAACCAAATGCAAGGAATTTTCAAATGAGGATTGACTTGTGAGCAAAAGCTAGTAATCCAGATAGTGGGGGGTGAAATGCAGAAGACTGTAGCTTAAAGGGGAAAAAATGATAGTTCTGTTGCTGTTTGAATTTTCATTAATAGCCACATTGCTTGATAGTGGTACTGGTTTTTAACAGTCAAGTTTTTGTAAACCAAAAGGAGAATACTGTTGTGTTCCTGGATCCAGGCTGGGATCTCAGGTATGCTGGAATTTGTCTTTGAATACCACTTTTTAACTCATTGCAGCTACTTCATCAGTTCCAGCGTCTAAGACAGAGCCTTCTCCTTCACTACCTTCTTCTGGTTCTCTGCCTAGCGTGGTATCCACCACTGCTTCACTTCTGCCTTCATCATCACAGCATGCGGCAACGTTGCCTAGCTTGCCTCAGTCCACTGATTTGGCCAGCAGCTCGCTTTCCCAGTTAAGCAGGTACAGTAAGAGGTGTGATAAACTGAAAGTGGTTCAATTTTGGGGAAAGGGCAAAAACATGAGGGTGATTGCATATGGGGCTGTCAGACACCAGGGTCCTCTTTTCTGACATTAACTAGAATTAGGAGAGAGATTCAGAAGAGACCAGGATGTTTCTGGTTGCAAAGCATGAGCTGTGGGCTGCCTCTTAATGACAGAACAGCTGCTGCCCTCAATTTTTCATGATATATAAATAACTTTGTGTTTCAAGGGGCTCTTGCTTCAGTCATGCCAGCTAAATTGATTCCCCCACTTTGTTTTTCCTACTTCCTCCACAGTGCCTGCTGTTTGTTTAGTGTCATATGTTTGAAATCCTTACTTAACTATTTACTTCCTGGCTAATTCTGAAATATTTTAGCTTAATTTATGTTTGTATTTCTTAAAATTAAAACACTTAAATAATTCCACAGGGACAGTGTGTGTTTTTTCTCTTTCTAAGACATTTCCTTAAGACACTTTGACATATTAGATTGGTGTTCCTGGAAGTGTATATAGCACAGCTTAGCTCTTTTGCACTATCTGTCTGATTTTTCAGTGCCTGTTACTTGAGCTTTGTCCTCAGGCAGATGACATCTGAGGGTATACTGGTTGAGTTATATTTTAATACTCACCTTTGTACTGTATTTGTTAATATAAGAAACTAATTTGATGGGCTATCACAGGGTTTTTTCTGTTTCACAGCTAGGACATGGTTGATTCTCTTTTAATACACTAGTATTTTCTGTTGAATAAAATGGTAAATAACAAGAATTACTCCATTCACATTAGAAACATCTTCTCTCCACATTTGTTTGCTGAAAAACTGTGTAACTGGTAGAAATTTTAGTTGGAGCATTGATGTTGTTGGACAGATACCAAGCACCTTGAAAAGATGATTCCTGAACTTCAAACTTGTTTGACTTGGGATGTGCTGGCAGCTCTTGTCTGCATCCCTACCATAGGTCAGATGGTGAATTAAGGCTTATTAGAAGAGCTGGGAACAGTGGGTGAGGGAGTGGTTTAAAACCATATGTTGGATTGAAACATTTCTTTCCTTGCTGCCTGAATTGGTGTCATTGTAATTCCTGCAGACAGGGAACAGTTTTAAAGAGTCCAAGTAAAATTAATCTATGAAACTGACAAGATTTATTCTAGTCTCACACCTGGAAGAACTGACAGAAGTGTTTGCCCTTAAATTAGGGCATATAATTTAGCCTGCAGCTTTATTATGAAAACTGCTGTATTTTCTTGTGGCTATTTCTATAGAGAATACTAGAATATTTGTTATGGTTAGGATCTCTCTTGTTTCTGATTTCATATGAGGGGCTTTTTGAGCACCAAACCATGCATTTTTATTTTATGGCTTTGTTTTGTTTGCCTTTGTTCAGTGTTCATTTTGTTTATTCCATACTGTACTGTGAGTTATGTTCTTGACCTCAAATATATGGTATAGCTTTTGTCAAGTGTAAATGTTTGAGAACCAGTTTCATTCACCTTTCAGGGAGACATTTAAAGATCTTTGGATTACAGATGAATGTCTGTGCTGCTGTTGCTGCCAAAAGTTCACAGGCCTGGTCAGCTAGGGCAAAAGGGTGGTGCTAAAGCAGAGATGCTTCCTAAAATGAAGTTATCTGCAGGTGTTTTTCATCAGGGGATTTTTTCTTTTCATATTTTACAGTGTATGTATAAAGCTGAACTGATAGTTCTAATTCATCTTTTCAAAGAGGAAATGGCTTTTGGTGGGGTGTAGTGGTATGAACCGGCCTTGATTAAATTACCAGATTCTGTGGTAGTATGACTAATTTGGGGGCTTTCACAGATGCTCTTCATTTGCTGTTTTTTTGAGCTCTGTCTTTTGAGAGTATGTTTGGGCTTTTGTCAGAGTTATGGGACAAATACCCTGAAGTTCTAATTGGTTGAACTAATATTATGCAGGTTATCTGAGAAATACCATAGTGAGTCAAACCAAAGCACTGCCTCACCTAATTAATACCTGTGTGCCCCATGGCAGGCAAGGGAAAGAATGAGAAACAAGCAGTGTTCTGTGAACCTTCTGGTTTTGAACTTTATATGTCTTGGAGTCATTGGACTTCCATGTCTTGGAGTCATTGCTACATAATTATTGAAGCAGCTGTTGTTTTTCTAAAAATATAGTAAATTGTTAAATACAAACGAATGGTGTTTTAGATGTTTCTTGTTAGTAATAGTTGTCTCTGTACTTCATTTTTTTTCATTAAACGGTAGTAGGATATTAGTTAAAGGAAAAAATGTCTGTAGGGGGGTGTGTATATATATATATGTACACACACACCCCTACAGACATTTTTTTTCTTTAATATCCTGCTGTGTATGTGTATACACATACCTACAATTTTTATTCTTTAATATCCTACTACATATTCTGTTTGTATATATATGTGTGTATATATACATACATATACATATTAAAAAATGTTCTAGGAAAAATTAATTTTATTAATTCTTTGCAATTTCTTTCTAGCTCCCTTTCCAATCATCAGAGCAGCCTCTCCCCTGCCTCAGTGTTGTCTTCAATCACATCACAAGCAGTAAGTCCTATTTGCATTTCAACAGATGTTCAGCATATAGTCAGTTTATCTGATGATTAAAACCCTCTTAAGGTTCATTGTGTCCAAACCCTCTTAAGGTTCATTGTGTCCCAGTACACTAAGAACTGAAACAAGAGCCTTATCTCAGGGAAGAAGGAATGCCAGCCCTCTAGTGGTAAAAGAAGTCTTTACCACTTGTGATTTGTACTAGATCAGGAACAGCTATTAGAGAGACTTGCCAGTCACCCAACTGTAGAGGAAATTTTTGTGCCAGCAAGGAGGGATGGAAAGAATTTCTTGTAACAAATGTATTTAATATATATATATATTTAGAAGTGAAACTGCTCCAAAATGTGGAATGTTAGCAGTCTCCACTGGAGAGATTAGCTGGCAAAATACAGGTGATGGAATGATACATGTCATGACAAATGCCTCATGACAGATTGTTGCGTGAAAAGGGTGGTAAAGCAATTTAGCAGGAAATAAACCCCCTTGTGTTCCAACTCACCCTCAGATAACTGGAGGAGCTGGAGGCGGCTAGGCTTAGATCCTGAGTGATGCCCAATCGAGCACTATCGGTCCGACAGTTGTGGATGCACTGAGTGGCAGTACTGCCACTGTCGGTCCAACAGCTGCGGATGCACCGAATAGTGCACTGCACTCCCGTGCCCACGATTTATGGACTTACACAGCTAAACCTGCAGAATTTAGCAGCGTCCTGCTGAGCACGGGTCAGTTGAGGTGGCTGGTTACAGACAGACACAGTTCGATCAGACACCACGAGTCCAAGCACCTCAGTGCCGGATCCACTTGATAGTGTCCCGCACTCATTGACCAGTCACAATCTATGGACTCCCACGGCCTTATCAGGCAGCAGTCCAGCAAGAAATTATGCAGCAAGTCTGTAAGCAAATGGAAGGATACAGGCTCTTGGAACGAAAGGATACAGGCTCTTCAGGAAGGACAGGCAGGGGAGATGAGGAGGGGGTGTTGCCCTCTATGTCAACAACCAGCTGGAGTGTATGGAGCTTCACCTGGAGACAGATGAGGAGATAACTGAGAGTCTATGGGTCAGGATTAAAGGGAAGGCAGGAAAAGGGGATGTTACAGTGGGAGTCTGCTACAGGCTTCCAGA
Organism: Caprimulgus europaeus; assembly: GCA_907165065.1. The sequence continues at coordinate 11,826,596 of OU015537.1, forward strand.
CCAGGGAGACCAAGCAGATGAGGCCCTCTATAGGCAGATAGGAGCAGCCTCACGTTCACAATCCCTGGTCCTCATGGGGGACTTCAACCACCCCGACATCTGTTGGAGAGACAACACAGCAGGCCACAAACAGTCCAGGCAGTTCCTGGAATGTGTGGAGGACAACTTCCTTCTCCAAGTGGTCGAGGAACCAACGAGGAGGGGTGCCATGCTGGACCTTGTTCTCACCAACAAAGAGGAGTTGGTGGGGAACGTGAAGCTCTTGGGCAGTCTTGGCTGCAGTGACCATGAAATGTTGGAATTCGAGATCCTCAGGGCAGTGAAGAAGGTGCACTGTAAGCTCACCACCCTGGATTTCAGGAGAGCAGACTTTGACCTCTTCAGGGATCTGCTTGGTCACGTACCATGGGATGAATTCCTGGAAGGAAGAGGGGTGCAGGACAGTTGGAACATAGTCAACGATCTCTTCCTCCAAGCCCAGGAGCGATACATCCCAACAAAGAGGAAGGCGGGCAAAAACAGCAGGAGGCCTGCATGGATGTACAGGAAGATCCTGAACAAACTTAGGATCAAGAAAGAAGCCTACAGAGGGTGGAAGGAAGGACAGGTAACCTGGGATGACTACAGAGAAATTACCCGAGAAGCCAGGGATCAGGTTAGGAAAGCCAAGGCCCTGACAGAATTAAATTTGGCCAGAGATGTCAAGGGCAACAAAAAAAGCTTCTATAGGTATGTTGGGGAGAAAAGGAAAACGAGGGAAAATGTGGGCCCTCTCCAGAAGGCAACAGGAGATCTGGTCACCCAGGACATTGAGAAGGCTGAGGTGCTCAATGACTTTTTTGCCTCAGTCTTCACTGGCAAGGACTCGTGCCACACTGCCCAAGTCCTAGAAAGCAAAGGAAGGGTCCAGGAGAATGAAAAGCCGCCCAATGTAGGAGAAGACCAGGTTCGGGACCACCTAAGGAACCTGAAGGTGCATAAGTCCATGGGACCTGATGGGATGCATCTGCAGGTCCTGAGGGAACTGGTGGATGAAGTTGCAAAGCCACTATCCATCATATTTGAGAAGTCCTGGCAGTCTGGTGAAGTTCCCAGACTGGAAAAAGGGAAACATAACCCCCATTTTGAAAAAGGAGAAACAAGGAAGACTCGGGGAAATACAGGCCGGTCAGTCCCACCTCAGTGCCAGGCAAGATCATGGAGCAGATTCTCCTAGAAACTATGCTAAGGCACATGGAGAATGAGAAGGTGATTGGTGACAACCAGCATGGCTTCACCAAGGGCAAATCGTGCCTGACAAAAAGAGTTGTGGTCAACAGCTCAAAGTCCGAGTGGAAACCGGTGACGAGTGGTGTCCCTCAAGGGTTGGTATTGGGACCGGTGCCCTTCAACATCTTTGTCAGTGACATAGACAGGAGGATTGAGTGCACCCTCAGCAAGTTTGCAGATGACACCAAGCTGAGTGGTGTGGTTAACACGCTGGAGGGACGAGATGCCATCCAGAGGGATCTTGACAGGCTTGAGAGTTGGGCCTGTGCTAACCTCATGAAGTTCAACAAGGCCAAATGCACACCTGAGTCGGGGCAACCCCAATTACAAATACTGGTTGGGTGATGAGTGGCTTGAGGCCAGCTCTGAAGAGAAGGACTTGGGAGTGGTGGTAGACGAGAATCTGAACATGAGCCGCCAATGTGCGCTTGCAGCCCAGAAGGCCAACCGTATCCTGGGCTGCATCAAGAGAAGCGTGGCCAGCAGGTCGAGGGAGGTGATCCTCCCCCTCTACTCCGCTCTCATAAGGCCCCACCTGGAGTACTGTGTCCAGTTCTGGAGCCCCCAACACGAGAAAGACATGGACCAGTTGGAATGAGTCCAGAGGAGGGCCACAAGGATGATCCGAGGCCTGGAGCACCTCTCCTATGAGGACAGGCTGAAAGTGTTGGGGCTGTTCAGCCTGGAGAAGAGACGGCTCTGGGGAGATCTTATAGTGGCCTTCCAGTACCTGCAGGGGGCCTACAAGGAAGCTGGGGAAGGACTTTTCATAAGGGTAGTTAATGACAGAACAAGGGGAAATGGCTTTAAGCTGAAAGAGGGGAGGTTTAGATTAGATATTAGGAAGAAATTCTTTCCTGTGAGGGTGGTGAGACACTGGACCAGGTTGCCCAAGGAAGTTGTGGATGCCCCCTCCCTGGAAGTGTTCAAGGCCAGGTTGAATGAGGCTTTGAGCAACCTGGTCTAGTGGAAGGTGTCCCTGCTGATGGCAGGGGGGTTGGAGCTTGTGGTGGGTTGACCCTGGCTAGAAGCCGGATGCCCACCAAAGCCCACTCTATCACTCCCCCTCCTCAAAATGGGCAGAGGGAGAAAATTATAATGAAAAGCTCGTGGGTGGAGATAAGGACGGAGAGAGATCACTCACCAATTACTGGCACAGGCAAAATAGACTTGACTTGGGGGAAAAAAACAAATTTACTTTATTACCAATCAAAATCAGAGGGTAGTGAGAAGTAAAACCAAATCTTAAAACACCTCCCCCATCCCTCCCTTCTTCCCGGGCTTAATCTCTTTCCTGATTTTCCACCTCCTCCCCCCAGCAGCACAGGTGGACAGGGAATGGGGTTGGGGTCAGTTCATCACACGTTGTTTCTGCCGCTGCTTCCTCCTCAGAGGGAGGACTCGGGCCCCCACACCAGCGTGGGGTCCCTCTCACAGGAGACAGTCCTCCATGAACTTCTCCAACCTGAGTCCTTCCCATGACTGACAGCTCTTCACTAACTGCTTTAGCATGGGTCCATTCCATTGGGGTGCAGTCCTTCAGGAAGGGACTGCTCCAGCGCGAGTCCCCCACGGGGTCACAAGTCCTGCCAGCAAACCTGCTCCGGCGTGGGCTCCTCTCTCCACGGGCTACAGGTCCTGACAGGAACCTGCTCCAGCGCGGGCTTCCCGTGGGGTCACAGCCTCCTTCGGGCATCCACCTGCTCCGGCATGGGGTCCTCCACGGGCTACAGGTGGTTACCTGCCCCACCATGGATCTCCAGGGGCTGCAGGGGGACAGCCTGCCTCACCATGGTCTTCACCACAGGCTGCAGGGGAATCTCTGCTCCGGCGCCTGGAGCACCTCTTCCCCCTCCTTCTTCACTGACCTTGGTGTCTGCAGAGTTGTTTTCTCTTACATATTCTCACTCCTCTCTCCAGCTGCAAAGTGTGCAGCTTTTTTTTCTTCCCTCTCTTCCTTTTTTTTTCTTAATTATGTTATCACAGAGGCGTTACTGATTGGCTCGGCCTTGGCCAGCGGCGGGTCCGTTCTTGTAGCCGCTGGCATTGGCTGTATTGGGTCTTCTCTCACAGAAGCCACTCCATGTCCCCCCCCCACTGCTACCAAAACCTTGCCACACAAACCCATCTTTAAGGTCCCTTCCAGCCCAAACCATTCTTTGATTCTATGAAATGAAAGCACCTTTAATAGAGCAACAGGATTAATACAGATCTTTATGGATTGCCTGTGATAAACCACTATCTGCAGAAATAAATGCGTATACTGAGGTTACAAATTACTGAAACTATTAATTGTAGCAGGATGCTAGGTTACTACAAAGCGCTGAATTGGCAAAATAATTCTCTAGAGATTTTCTAAGTGTCCAAGAGAGGAGTTCTCGGCTGAATCTAAGTCTAGATCTAAGTCTGTGTCTTACCCATAGTCGTCCCAATGGGGGAGGAAGAGAGGCTCAGCCCATCATCTGGTCCCAGGAGTCGGAGGTCTGCAATGGTGTCGTCCCTGACTGGTCCACAATGATGTCTTCCCTGACTGTGATGGTGTCTTCCCTAATTCCCTCCCTTCTTGGGGCTATTCTTATACTGTTTTTCTACCTGCAAGGTGGAGCTTGAGTGACTCTAGTCATACCTTTACAGTGATTGGCAAAAGGCACTTCTGTTCCCCTTTTTATGGTAGAAGTTACCAAAACTTAGAGATGTGCTCTGTATGGGGGAAAGAGGGGGGTCAGTGGTATGGAGTTATGGTTTTGTCAAGGTCCACAAAGGGAGGTAGTTGTCAAAAGGGATGCCAGCTTTTGATCCAGAATCAGAGATAGACCATACATCAAGCCTTGTGGAGTCAAAGTGGTGTCTGGCACGGGGAGTTGGAGAAAGAGCCGCCACTCCTTCCCATCTCCGGTACAGTAAACACCCGGAATCAAGGCAGTGTTATTAAATTCCCAGCATACCAGCTGTGTTCTTCCCCTGGGATTGTCCTCGACACTGTACTTTCCCTTAGTGTGTGGACACAGACATTTTCTGATTTTTAGTTACCTCCAACAATTACTCCACACAGATGATTTTAGAGTTTACCATTGTGGCATTGTTGTCACCTTTGTATTTTATGCATTTGAGATAACAAGGGAAATGTTATTGAACACAGTGCTCTAGATGAGATTGCACAAATGTAAGTCAGAGAGACACTGCCTTGTTCTGTGATGGGGTACTTCTGTACGATCCCAGTTGGGGTGTGCAGATAGGTTACTGTTTTTCTTTATGGACAGCATCTTCCACTGTGTTTTATTTGCTTTGTGATTCTCATTCTTTTTGTCTCCTTTCTAGCACACTAGTGTTGAGAACACAACTTTGCTCCAGCCCTCAACAACCTCTTCAACTGCTTCAACCTCAGCCACTAGCACCACCTCTTCAGCTGTCAGCATGGCAAGCAGTATGAACACTACAAACAGCCTTGGCCTGAGCGTTACCAGTGTGTCTATACCAGCTGCTACCACACGGGCAGCTCCCTTAGTGTCTTCAGGTTCGCCATATTAACAGATCATGTGGGTAGACAGAGGATTTCAGTTAGCAGGACTGTCAGTTGAACATCTCACCAGCCATAACTACGCTAAGAAATCCACACTAGCATTTTCAGCATGCTTTATTTGCTGGCTTATAAAATGAAGTTGCCTGGTTTTGTGTATTTGAAATATTTGTTAGCGTGTTGTGTGGCATTTATATAGCACATTCTATCCCCAAAGAGCTTTATAAATAGACACTAGAGCAGTTCTGACTTTGGAAGTTTTGGGCTAGGAGATTCATCCAGGTTGTGATCAGCTCTTGGCTGCAAGTTCACATTAGCTTTAATTTCAGCCTTCTCTGTGACTTGAATTCATTTGGCAGTATCAAAATATACTGCAGTGTCCTCATTATCATATGCCACATCCCTACTGCCACATCCCTACTGCCACATCTACAGAAAGAAAAAAAGCGTCTGATATCTGGGTCATTCCACAGCAAATAGCACTTCAGAAAAAGGGTCCACCGAGAGACAAAGTGGGGATTCTTCTTGCACTGAAGTGGAAACAATGCTAAATTCTCTCTTGCTTCTCTAATCAACCTGAACTGCTAAAAGGAAATCCTATGGAGATAAGTAATTGATTTAAATATTAAGATCAAACTTACTTACAGAAGGATTTCTCATTTCTCATTCCAATACCTTTTAAATGAAGTGTCTGATGACTGGCCAAAGTGCATTTTTTCACTTTTCTGCTTCCTAACACTACTTCATGGAGGCAACTGAAACTGTTTCAGTTGTCTACTCTTTGCTATTCCCACAAAAAGTATGCTGGCAACTTTTAGTCTATTCCAGTCTATTGCTGGTGATAAGGGGGAATGTGTTGACAAAGCAGAAAATGAGAGAATTTGCTCTCTTAGATTGAGAACAATGCCTAAATTTTGCCTTCAGGAGAGAGGACTGAGGAAAGGAGAAGTTCCTGTAATTATTGTAATCCTCTCAGACAAAGTAAATGACAAAATCAGACTGTTCCCTGATGGGACTGTTTTCAGTACTAAGTAGCCTGTGCTTTATCTTCCTTGAGGCATGGTTAAACTCTTCAGGCTATTTTGAGCATTTTCATCACCCAGCACAAAATTCTTCTGCATAGTTCTGTTCTTTACAAGCTATAACAGTTCAGCCGCCAGGGCTTGTGAGTGATCTTGTCTCAATGCTGAAGCCTTTTCTTTTCTAAAGGCTTGTTAAAGTGTCTGTATTTTGATCCTACAGGCAAAGCTCCCCCAAACCTGCCCCAAGGTGTACCACCCTTGTTGCATAACCAGTATATTGTGGGACCTGGAGGACTTCTGCCTGCCTACCCAGTAAGCAATTTAGTTGTTCCTGTCCTTGATTGTTTAACCCTTGGTGCAAGTGGACCCTCCAGACCTGCTGCTGCCTATGCCAGGGCATTTCTGTTGACACTTGTTGCACCTGGAATTCTTGTTCCAAATGCTGAAGAATATGTGCAATGTATTCAGCAAGGGTTTGCTGTTGATAGTAACTGTTGGTACAGACCTGATTTGGCTGCTGTTGAAGCTAAACATGTGTTGCTATGGTTTTCAGCGGTATCAGGTTTTAGGCCCTTTGAGTAAAGTTAGATTCAGGTTTGTGTTACTGGAATAGATTTACTGTAGTAATGGTTGAAATGTGCCATGTGTTCTGTCTGTCATACTTTGAAAAATTGCACATAGCTTTCTGATGTCTGACCAGGATCAACATATTTTTGGTTATCTATTTTTTACATTATAAACTTTATTTTAATAATTTTTCTGTATCACACTGAATGCGAGGGGATACTATAGGTTGCTTTGTGGCCTAGTCATTAAATCTTAAATCGTGCTATGTTCTCAGAAGTAACGATTGAAGCAAAGGCAACTGTTGCTCTTACTCCCAAATCTGAACGCCCTGTAGATTTTTCACAAGTTGATGAATGATACATCTGTGCATCATACTCTCTTCAGAGGACCGCTGTCACCAAGAAACATCAGAGTGACGAGCCATTTTAAGATTAGCTCTACTAGCCTTAAAATGCTACAGTGCACTATGACAGCACAATGCAACATATACTTGTACACCTTTGTGGTGGTTTAACCCACAGTAGGCCATGAGGTCCTGCACTCATTCCCCCCACCCTGTGAGATGGGAAGGAAATCACAACAAAGGGGGACAGATTAAAATGAGGACAGGGACAGCTCACTCACCAGTTATGGTCACGGGCAAAACACACTCGACTTGGGGAAGAAAAATCAATTTAATTCATTACCAATCATCAGAGTAGGAGAGTGAGACATAACAACCACATCTTACAACACCTTCCCCCACCCCTCCCTTCTTCCCGGGCTCAAATCACTTTGCTCCCGATTTCTCTACCTTCTCCCCCCTAGTGGCACAGGGGACAGGGAATGGGGGTTCAGTCAGTTCACCTCTGCCACTCTTCCCGGCATGAAAGTCCAGGAACAAGATGATCCAAAGCAAGCTTCCCATGGAGTCATGGACCTCTTCGGGCTCAGCTCCCGGCTCCAGCATGGGGACATCCACAGGCTGCAGATGGGTCTCTGGTCCAGCAAACCTCCTCAGCCCCTGGCTCTGGGGGTCCACCCCCACTCTGGCATTGAGCGTCTCTGGGGGTCTCAATTCAGTCACACTTGCCCTTGGGCTCAGATTTCTGCTCCAGTGTGGAGTCCTCTATAGCCTACATGTGGGTATCTGTTCTACCATTGAACCTCCATAGGCTGCAGAGGATCTCCTTTGCCTTCTCCTACTCCATGCAGTGTTGAACTGGGTGTCTGAGGTTCTCTGTCCTCCCTCTCCTCCTCCTTCCTCCTGGCAATGAAGCTCTCTCTTTGTTTAGGCCAATGGTCCTCTTATGTTCAAGTCAATGGCCCCTCCTCCAGATTCTCTCCACCTTCTTTTTTTCAAGACAGTCCTTCCCCTCACAAATATGGATTCACAGAGAATTTTATTGCTAATTGGCTCAGCCTGGGCTGGAGGGTACTCCTTGGAGCCAGGGGAGCTTTTCACAAAGTGGCCCCTTCCCCCACTACCAAAAACGACCCCCCCCACACACACACAAACCCAACACAACCTTTAAAATAGACTGGGTCTAGGTCAAACTCTGTTAAAGCCCCAAATTATTCAGTGTCAGAGGAATTTGTTATAATGAGGTTTTTCTGTCTTTAAGCAGATTTATGGTTATGATGATCTCCAGATGCTTCAATCCAGGTTGCCAATGGTAAGTAAATGGCTTGGTTTATTTAATTTTAAACAAGTTATCTTCAGTGTTGATCATTTGTGCAACACAAATTGGTTCATTTGATGATGATTAAGAGCTTATCCTTATGTTCTATATTCTGTTTTTTTAAATATCCACAGACAGTTTCTCAAGGTGGTGTAAATTGATATAGAGCAACCGTTGCATCATGCATTTGTCCATCCGCAAATTCTGTAAATATAAGCAAGTGTGCTCTGTGCTGTTGAGTGGAGAAATTTTTAATTGTAGACACAATATGACATCTTGTCAAGTCTAGTTGAAATCTGAGTGTGAATGTTTTCTTTTACCAAGAGGTAGGGTTGAACAGCAAGTACACAAATTGGCAGCCAGTAGATACATTTGACAGGTTTGGGACATGCTCGTAGGTGGAGATCTTTGCGTATGCATTATGGCAACAAATGCAGGTAAGCTGCAGGAGAGAAAGTATATGAAGTTTTCTTCTTTATCTGGATCCAGAACATAAGTGGCATATGAGAGAAGCTGAGAGTTAGATTCACAAAGGTTAGATTGCATAAAGGTAAAGAATTTTGTTTTCAGAAAACTAGGATAAGGAACTGGGAGAGAATATTTGGTAGTATGTAACTGAGAAAAGTCACAGGATTAAGTGATGCAGTGTATCCATAGAGGCAGAAATGGAGCAATGAGCAGTGATCTGGAAAAGAAGTATCACTGGATGAATGCCATAGTTAAAGGTCCAAGTCAGCACCAGGTCTTCCACGTGGAGTCTGGGGACAGACAGAGTCAGATAGTCAAAGGTGAGTACAGGGATGTCCCAGAAAAAACCCTGTCTGGCTGCACATCCTGAATTAAAAAAATAAAGTTGAGCACATTAATGAAGATTTTAACTACCCAATGAAGGCATGATCCTTGGAAGAATTGTCAACTTAATGGGATTATTTTCAGAGCAGCAAAATGACAAAGTATTTGCAGTTCTGGGGCCAGGAGAGACATGGTTACATTGGTAGGAGACAAAATATTTTCTAGGAGTGCTGTTCAACTTTTATCAGCTTGTGCTTCCCATCTGTTCGCTCAATTTTTTGTTGCTCTCTGGGCAGAAGTGCTTTTTCCATGTAGCCATACCACAGGCCCATGCAGGGGCTGGAGCAGAGCATGCCTCTTGGTGGGGAGGTTTGGTTCTGAGGGGCCAGGAGTTGATAATTATTGACATTATTTCCCTGTAGCAACAGCAAATGGAGAGAAAAAATGAATGGGCAATCATAGAATTGCTTGGTTGGAAAAGACCTTTGAGATCATCGAGTCCAACCATACCAATCCACTACTAAACCATATCTCTGAGCACCCCATCTAGCCATCTTTTAAACACCTCCAGGGATGGTGACTCAGCCACCTCCCTAGGCAGCCTGTTCCAGTGCCTGATAACTCTTTCAGTGAAGAAATTTTTCCTGACATCCAATCTGTACCTCCCTTGATGCAACTTGAGGCCATTGCCTCTTGTTCTATCACTAGTTACCTGGAAGAACAGATGCATACCCACCTCTCTACAGCCTCCTTTGAGGTAGTTGTAGACAGTGATAAGGTCTCCCCTCAGCCTTCTCTTCTCCAGACTAAATAATCCCAGTTCCCTCAGCCGTTCCTCATAACACTTGTTCTCCAGGCCCTTCAGTGGCTTTGTTGCCCTTCTCTGGACATGCTCCAGCAACTCAATGGCCTTGTTGAACTTCATACAGTTAAGCTTTTTGCAACAGGTCTTTATTTTCTGTCAAATAGATGAGTGAATAAATTGATAAAAACCCTTGTCAAAATCAATAGAATAAGTTATATAAATAGACGAGTAGTCAATGGAGGCTTAGGGTCCAGGGCTATTCTTGTAGCAGCTCTTGCCATTGGTCAGGGGAGGCAGGAGGACAGAGGTGGGGATGGGGTGGTCATCCAGAAGTGGTGGCAGTGACATGGGTTGGGCCATGCGAGTTGATTGAGGTCGTTGGGTTAATTGCACATGATGCAGGTGAAGTTATGGAGGTGTTGGAAGCAGGTGCAAGCTTTGAGGCTGACATGATCACAGGCACAGGGGCTGTGGTGGTGGGTGTGCATGAAATCCTGGATGCACCCAAAGTACTTGATGCTGAGCAGCAGATTGTGGGGCCCTTGGCCTTCAAAGAGCATGCTGTTGGCTGGCATGCATTTCTGGAAGTGGTGGATGTGGTGCTGGAGGCTGTTGAGGAGGTGGTGCCGTGCCTGGACATCCCAGTGGTTGGGAGGTGCTTGGGCTGCTGAGGGTGGCAAAGAGGTGCTGAAGGATGCAGAGGGTGGTAGCTTGCTGTAGGTGGCTGGTGTGGAGGAGGGTGTTGGGGAAGGGCATGTGCTGGTGGTGGCAGGGCTGTGGTGTGTGAGCGACGGAGGAAACTATGCGAGCCGACTCAATGTGAGTGATAAGGGCATAGATCCGTTTATTACTCTCATTCAGTCATATTTATACAGGCTACGATAATTATTCCTACTAGTCCTTTGCTAATTGGCTTAAGCTCTAAACGTTATATTTACATGGTCCTCCTACTTTTGCGGTTCAACGGCAAAGCATTCTCTACATTTTTCACACACTTACTTTCTCAAGGTTGTTTACCAGATTTGAGATAAAGTAGCAGTGTCAGTATTCAGTACTTTTCCACTGCGGCCTGCTAAATGTCAGACAGGCTCTGCTCGTACAACCATTCTGCCTTACTCTCTGAGCCATTCCCCAACAATTCCCCTTTTTCTTTTTGTACGAGCAGAGCTTGTCCTGCAACACACTCAATCATTTTTCTAAACCAAGATACAACACAGCTCAAACATAAAAGGCCAACTAGTACAATGATTAAAAGTAACAGCATGCTTTGCAACAAGCTTTTAAACCATCCTCCCAGTCCCAACCAGTTTGTTAGACCTTCTGGGCCAAAGAAACCCATGTCCTTTTGAATTTTCTGAGAGCGGTCCATGAGTTGTTGTATTTCTTTATGGAGAGATCTCGATTTGTCTTCTAGGTCCATACAACAGAGGCCCTTAAAATTTTTCACAGCCGTATTTATACCCTTTATCACAATACATGCAAGCTAAACACATACAACAATTGGTTAAACACTTTTAAGCATAAGCTCTAAATTTGACACAACAGGTGGCTTAGCTCTGTTCATGCCGCAGGACGTTAACAGGGCACTCCTACTTTGCGGTTACCAGCTAAAGCTACTCTTTTTCCCAATTTAGTTTTGCTGAAGTTATTCATCTGAAGTCTCAAGGACAAGTAAGTATCCTGGAGACTTCTGCTAATTCACCCTGACCGTGCATTTGCTTGTTATACTTATGTCAAGGGCCTAAGCTGGCTACTGCACAGAATCACAGAATGCCAGGGATTGGAAGGAACCCCGAAAGATCATCCAGTCCAATCCCCCTGCCAGAGCAGGAACACCGAGATGAGTTCACACAGGAAGGCATCCAGGCGGGCCCCGAATGTCTCCAGAGAAGGAGACCCCACAACCTCCCTGGGCAGCCTACTCCAGTGCTCTGTCACTCCCACAACAAAGAAGTTCCTTCTCAAATTCAAGCGGAACCTCCTGCGCTCCAGCTTGTACCCATTGCCCCTTGTCCTATCATAGGACATCACTGTGAAGAGCCTGGCTCCATCCTCTTGACACTCACCCTTCAAATATTTACAAACATCAATAAGGTCCCCCCTCAGCCTCCTCTTCTCCAAGCTAAAGAGGCCCAGCTCCCTCAGCCCCCCCTCACAAGGGAGACGCTCCACTCCCTTAATCATTCCGGTGGCTCTGTGCTGGACTCTCTCAAGCAGTTCCCTGTCCTTCTTAAACTGTGGGGCCCAGAACTGGACACAACACTCCAGATGTGGCCTCACCAGGGCAGAGTAGAGGGGAAGAAGAACCTCTCTTGACCTACCAACCTACTAACGGCCTAAACCATTTCAATACCCTCGCTGCTTCTGCTAAGCCTCTGATTGTACAACATCTCTAGTGATCCGTGACCCATTCCGTAGCCATTCTGCAGCAATTCCCTCTTTTTCTTTTTGTACAATCAGGGCTGTAGCAGTGACACTCCATACTCCTTTCATTATACATCCATAAGCAATTTTTACTGTAATTAGAACTAAAAATATAATGCCTAAAAAGCGTACACCTTCTGTAATTAAAGTTAAAAGCTAAGGCAACAAGTTGGCAAAAAGAAATGTTAACCATGCATCAAACGGGTTTATGTCCTTGACAATCTTCTGAGTGTGGGAGGGGCCCCTCCTTGGACTGACCCGATAGTTTTTTCCCAGCAGCTCCGGTGGGAAAATGGAGCTCCGTCGGTATTTGCCCTCCCCGGTGGGGATGGGCCTGGGGGTCCCCTCGGGTGGGTGGGTGGGGGGTGCCAAGGCGGGAGGGCCCCCTCGGGTGGGTGGGTGGGGGGTGCCGGGGGAGGAGGGCCCCCCCCCCCCCCGGTCCTTCTGGCTGCGGAGCTGATCCCGTCCGCGCTGACCCCGCCCAGCAGCGCGCTGTCCGACGCCGCGCCGCCCTGGGCGGGTGTCTTCTACCACCCCCCCCGGCCCTCGTGGCCTCCGTCGCCGCGGCGGGGAAAGGGGGAAAAGCGGAAATGCAATGGGCCGCTGTGATGAAGCAATAGGTGCAGGCTCAGCAGACATTTGATCCTCCGTAGCAGTTGTAGAAACCACTTCAGGAAACTTGAGGCTAGTGGTATCCGAAGGTGGGGGTGGTGAAAAACTCGGTCGCTCTGATACGTTTTTCTGAGCCAGTGCTGCTGACACCGCAATCGAGAAGTCCAGGCTGCAATGTTGTTTCCCTTCATGGCACTTGGAGTCCCTTGGCAGCTTTTGCAGGCTGCAGTGCTGTGGTTGTTCATGTTGCAATTGTCACACCAAACTGGGACACGGCATTGTCGTCGGATGTGTCCTTCTTGCCCGCAACGGTAACATTTGATTCTTCTTCACATCGGGGGTCGGGGCCGTCTTTTGGTCTGCTGTAGGGACGCTAAAGCTGCAAAAGTCTGCTGCTGTGCTTGTATAAGAACTTTTCCTAGATCTCGCACGGCTTCTATTAACATGGCTTGTGGACCTACTGGCACTCTGCTCATACGTTCTAACATCTGTTCTACACTAGCATCTCCTGGCAGTGTTATTATAATAGACTTAGTAGGCAGATTAGTATTTTCTAAAACACACTGCCTTAATAAGGCTGGTTTCATCCATTCCTGTTCATCAGACTGATCTATGGCAGCTGTTAGTCTGTCTATAAATTGCGCAAAAGTTTCATCTCTACCTTGTTTCATTGCCATATACGATGGGGTAGGGGGGGCAGTCCTAACTGCTGTGATTGCTAACCTAGCTGTTCTCATTGCTTCTAAACAAACATCTGGCCCTAATTGAAGTTGTGCATCTACAGAAACAAATCTATTAATTCCCATTAGTTGTTCAACAGTCACCCCATAAAGAGGATCACCTTGTTGGCGAGGCTGGTGAACAGACTGCTCACAATAGCGCTGCCAGTTTGCTTGCCACAGCAAAAGCTGTGACTGAGTCATAATCTTCTTGGCATAAAAGAGTTCCTCCCCAAATATAATTGAACAATTGTTTCGTGGGTTCACCATGTAAGCCAGATTCATTTACGGTACTCAACTGAGACAATAATTTCCAATCTAATGCTGCTGACCATACAAATTCCCATCATTTTCTGCATAAAACCTCACTGGGAATGCAAAATTCTCAGAAAGACTGCTAACAACATCAAACTGTTTATCTTCTACTGCCTGTTTCATTATTAGCTTCCAATTTACAGGGATTACCCTGGAGGCTTCCCTGGAAACTGGGGATATTCCATTTCCCTCTTTATTAGGAGAGTTTATTGCCTCCTCTGCCATGGGGGCAGAGGGCTCAGTAGGGCAGTCAGTGGACCGTGGAGACAGCGGAGGAGGTTCCGAGTTTGCTCCCCTTAGGTCGCGGTTGACTGTGATGGGACACCCTGTAGCAGGTACGGGAATATGATCACTGCCAATGGATAGGCGACCTGCTGTAGACGTGTCACCGTCGAGACGGTGGGTGGCGACAGCTGCTAAATTTCGTTCCAATTGATATCGCTTAATATTATTAATTACATCCCACCATGATTTCTTTAACTTTTTTGCAGATTTATCATCGTCTATTACCATATCCTATAATATATCACCAAACTTTCGCCACTCACCAACATCAAAAAGAGAGTCAGGATTTTGAAAACATCCTTTAACCCTTCCTAGTGCGACTAACCCTGATAATTGCTTGGCACAGTCTGCTCCCCGTTTTTCTAAAAAGCACTGTAATAACTGTAAAGCTACCTCAATATCCATATTGCCGGCACGTTTATGCTCCCTGACTAAGATACTACTGTGTGCTCACTTCTTAGGGCACACTACCTTATTGGTGCTCACTTCTTAGGGCACCCTTAAATATCTCTTTCCTACCGTTATACGCTTTGCAGCCTTTCCAGCAGCCCCTGCAGACAGCGGCCCCCCTTTGGGCGCTCCAGGCGTTCGGATGAACACACCCCTCTGCGTTGGGCAGAGTTCAGTTGATCTTGGCCCCCCGGTCTCTGCTACCGGTGCTGTTTTTCATCCGTCGCTCAGAGAGTAGCTCCGAGGAAACTCTTAATCCCAGGGTCGTAGGCTTGCTGGGGTGCTCCCAGGGTCGTAGGTTTGTTCGGGCACCAATTGTGAGCGACGGAGGAAACTATGCGAGCCGACTCAATGTGAGTGATAAGGACATAGTTCCATTTATTACTCTCATTAAGTCATATTTATACAGGCTACGATAATTATGCCTACTAGTCCTTTGCTAATTGGCTTAAGCTCTAAACGTTACATTTACATGGTCCTCCTACTTTTGCGGTTCAACGGCAAAGCATTCTCTACATTTTTCACACACTTACTTTCTCAAGGTTGTTTACCAGATTTGAGATAAAGTCGCAGTGTCAGTATTCAGTACTTTTCCACTGCGGCCTGCTAAATGTCAGACAGGCTCTGCTCGTACAACCATTCTGCCTTACTCTCTGAGCCATTTCCTAACAGTGCTGGGCTCAGACCCATGGCCTGGAGGAGCTGGAGGCTGTCCCAAGGGAAGGTGGCATGGTGGGGATGCATTTGTTTGCAGGCAAGGGTGGTGGCAAGAGCTATCAGGAGGGGAGCACCGTGCTACAGGTGGGGCTGTGGGGTTGCAGGCGTAGGCATGGTGGGGCTGTGGGTGCTGGGTAGGTGGTGCTGGGCAGGAGCCTGGTGAGGCTTGGTGGTGGTGGTGCGGGTGGGTGCTGTGCTTGGGGTGCTGCCAGGTGGTCGGCTTTATGTGGTACCACAACTTTCCTTTCATTATCATCTCAGAATTTTGGTTTCCATTTTCAGTTTTGCTTTCCGTTTACTTTCTCCTGAGGGATTTTGTTGTGATTGTCAAAGTATGAGCAGGAGGTGGCTGTAAGAAAGGGGAGCTGGTTCTTTCCCAGGGCTACTGTCGAGGTGCAGGGGGACCCAGCTCCTGTGCTGTTATGGTTCAGTGGGGGATGAAAGCATGGCAGCAGAGGCTTTTGGGGCAGCTATGCTAGAGATGCATTTCAGGGTTTCCTTTTCATCTCTTTTGTGAGTTGTCTTGCTTGGTTTTTATTTTCAATTTTCACTGCCTACCAGCATCTGTTTTTTTTTATTTCATGCTCTGATATTATTTGTATATATGAGTTAATATATGTTTTCCTTTATTCCTTATTAACAAATATTTTTAGTTTGTAAGTCTCTTCCCTCCCCCCCCTTCTCTATAGCATCTGAGAGTTTTTCCTCTCTCTGCAAATATCTTGCAGAATATTTTTGAGATCATCTGTCATCCCCTCTGCCTCCCAAGTTATTTGTCCTCTGTGTGTTGATATTTATAAATAAATGCATAAATGTTACAAAGGATTTTTCATCAACTATTCATGCAATGTTTGTGACTTCTAGATTTTGGATTTTTTAATGTGTTTTGAATTTCTTATAGAAATCAGGCAATATTAGGTGTATGGGAGGCAGGAGCTGGTGGGAATATTTGTCTTTGACATGCTGGTCTGTTTGCATCTAAAAAGTGAACATGGGCAGAGTCCCAAGTGCAAGTTGTCACTGCTTCCTGTGAAGCTTCCAGCAGTGAGACGGACTTGTGATTGCTGATACAGTGAGAATGGGGGTTTCCCCTGAGGTTTGGGAAGAGGGCGGGTTAATTTAATTCAATTTCTTAATGTGCATGTTGATGCTGTAAATTCTCACTGTGTTGTTTTTTTGTTTTGTGGGTTTTTTTGTTTTGGTTTGGTTTTATTTAATTTTTCTATGTATTGCATTGGGATATGCTATCTTTTCTGTTAGTCTGTTGCAGACTGCCTGTGTAGTAGAGATCTTAAAAATGTCTTAGCTGGTATGCGTGGTACCTAGTGAACTGCTTGGTGGAGCTTAAACCTGTTATGTCAGATCACTTATTTTTCAGTCCTTTTCTGTCTCACATTTTGAGTCTATTCCCGATATTTCAGTTTTTACTTTAGGCACCTTCTCCTGCATGCCTTCTGTAGGTCAGGAAACACCCATGTTGTTTGAAGAGCAGAGTATCTCTTCTGATGTTTTCCTATGGGTGGGCATGAAGTGCAAAGGTAACTGGCTTGCACTTGTATTTTCTAATGATTTTTGTTTTGAATGTGTGTATGCACAGGTCTATGAGATAGGGATATGCAGAGCTGATGTGGTTTTCCTCCACCTGAGGGGCAGTGGAAATAATTGCAGTCCTTAGACCCTGTTCTCATCCGTATTTGATTATATTTTGTCTGGTTTATATAGGGGAAAATGCTAGTGTATCAGTTCCAGTTCATATCTACCAAGTCCTATTCATATCTCTTTTACAAATCTGCTTTTTGTGTCATTTTCCTTGGAAGGAGATGGGAGCACTGTCTTTTAATAGGAATTTGCTTGTGTTTTGTTAACTGATTCATGCTGGAGTTGATGAGGTGAAATTACCTGGGAAGGAAAGTTTGGTGGTTTCACTCCTTTTGGCTAGCAGCCAAACATAGCTGCTCACTCACTCTCCCCCCCAGGGAACAGAGTAGAGAAACAGAAGGGTAAAAGTGAGAAATCTTGTGGGTTGAGATTAAAAAAAAAATACTAATTGAAATAAAATAATGATAATAACAGTAATAACAGAATATACAAATGAGTGATGCATAGTGCGATTGCTCACCACCCACCAACCGATGCCCAGCCTGTGCCAGCCAGCGATCCCAGAGCCAAGACAGTCCTGAAACCGAAACCACAATCCCAGAAAAGCGAGCCTGAGCTATCCCCGAGAGAATTCTCTGCTTTCCAGTCAATCCTGGTTAATATACTGACATGACATGATATGACATGGAATATCTTATTGGCACATCCAAATGCCAATTTGGATTTTGCTATTTACTACACAACTACTACCAACAACTGAAAACATTAGTATGTTATTGTGGTGGGTTAACCCTGGCTAGAAGCCGGATGCCCACCAAAGCCCACTCTATCACTCCCCCTCCTCAAATGGACAGGGGGAGAAAATTATAACGAAAAGCTCGTGGGTGGAGATAAGGACAGAGAGAGATCACTCACCAATTACTGGCACGGGCAAAACAGACTTGACTTGGGGGAAAAAACAAATTTACTTTATTACCAATTAAAATCAGAGGATAGTGAGAAGTAAAACCAAATCTTAAAACACCTCCCCCATCCCTCCCTTCTTCCCGGGCTTAATCTCTTTCCCGATTTTCCACCTCCTCCCCCCAGCAGCACAGGGGGACAAGGAATGGGGTTGGGGTCAGTTCATCACATGTTGTTTCTGCTGCTCCTTCTGCCTCAGGGGGAGGACTCCTTCCCCCGAACCAGCGTGGGGTCCCTCTCACGGGAGACAGTCCTCCATGAACTTCTCCAACCTGAGTCCTTCCCATGACTGACAGTTCTTCACGAACTGCTCCAGTCTGGGTCCTTTCCATGGTGTGCAGCCCTTCAGGAAGGGACTGCTCCAGCGCGAGTCCCCCACGGGGTCACAAGTCCTGCCAGCAAACCTGCTCCGGCGTGGGCTCCTCTCTCCACGGGCTACAGGTCCTGACAGGAACCTGCTCCAGCGCGGGCTTCCCGCGGGGTCACAGCCTCCTTCGGGCATCCACCTGCTCTGGCGTGGGGTCCTCCAGGGGCTACAGGTGGTCATCTGCACCACCATGGATCTCCATGGACTGCAGGGGGACAACCTGCCTCACCATGGTCTTCACCACAGGCTACAGGGGAATCTCTGCTCCGGCGCCTGGAGCACCTCCTCCCCCTCCTTCTTCACTGACCTTGGTGTCTGCAGAGTTGTTTTCTCTTACATCTTCTCACTCCTCTCTCCAGCTGCAAAGTGTGCAGCTTTTTTTTCTTCCCTCTCTTCCTTTTTTTTTCTTAATTATGTTATCACAGAGGCGATACTGTGATCACACACCCCATCAGTAAAAAAATTTGTGAGCTCCCAATATATTTTTATTTATAAATTATATACATATACTACTGTACTAATATGTATGTTATAAAACATACAAAAATTAAAAAAGAATGATAGAATGGTTAAACAAATGCTATTTATTTTTTTATTTATTTATTAATGGTACCAAAAACATTTTCTTTATGCACCAATGGATTGTCTTGCACACCCTGCTTTTGAGACTACTGATCTGAGGTCTCCTGTAATGTAGTTTAAATAAATTTTCCAATCATCAGATGGTAACTCTTTTTCTCCATTTTTTTAAATGTTTGTGATGTTTTCTTAGCTGATGTTTTCACTTTTAGAAAACAGGGCATGGTACAAGGGTAAAACCTTTAGACTACATCCACATTGTGATTATGGTCCTGGCCTGACTCCAGATCTTTGGCCCCTGATGGTCTGTTGCTCTTCCAGGCGCAGTCTTCCTGGAATATGACAGCTCAGAGTTGAGGGCTGGGAAGGGAAAGCATTTAGTTGTTGCCTTTAACTTAACATTAAAAGATTAAGTATTTGTATATGATATGAAAAATGTCTGTAAAGTAGGTTTATTTTGAAGTTGAGGATCCAGGTAAATCTTCAGCTCTGCTGTAAGTAATAAGGTCAGATTCTGCCCAAGTTTCCTTTAGTTCTTCCTTTTTAATTTTTCTTATGCTTATAATACAGGGTTCATAAGAGCTGTCCAGTTAGTTTCAACTATTAATAAACATTATATCTTTCTAAGGATTACTATGGAATTACATTCCCTGCTCCTGCAACCTTGACAGGCAGAGATGGGAGCCTTGCTAGCAACCCATACTCAGGTGAGTGCTATTTAAAGATGAGGATGGTAAGCGAGATGTGCTGGTTTCTAAATGCAGGTCCTACCACTGCTGAAAGAACAGTCATTTTTCTCTTCTGTAAGCAGTTAAACCCATCAGTCCAAACTAGTCAAACAAAAGCAAACATCTCCCTCTCAACCTTCACATTGATTTTTTTTTTTCTTTGTGGTTTTGGTCAGTAATTCATACATGACTTCCATAAATTAGATAGCCTTTGAGAATAAGTGCAAAATTGTTATGAATGTAAACAGCAGTGTCATCTAGTGCCCTTCTCAAGCACATACAGGTGCTTGAAAAATGTTCCATAGCTAAATGATTCTTCTCAAAATTCAACTGGCTTGCTTTCCCTTTTTGGGACTGGAATAGACCCCCCTCAGCAGCTCCTCATACTTTATCACTGCTATTTTAGCATTTGCATGCTCCCAGCCGGACCTGCATCTAGCAGGCTTTCCCTCACTCTCCCCAAATCTAATGGACTTCTTTCCCAAAGCATGTTGTCTAAGAAGCCCTTCCTCATTCCTGCTCTTGCTCTTCAGTTATCATTGTGCAAAGATGACATTAATGCCATCCAGGATTTTCAGCCAGTGGTTTTCTTTCTCTGCCATCTGATTACAACTTAAAACTGTAGCCATATGTGTTATAATTCCTGTAATGCTGGTATTAAGTGTTGTCATACTTTTTGGTAACCAACATAAAGGAATACTAGTTGGGAATGAGATAGATATGATTGATATATGTCACCTCCCTAAAAACACATGAACATGCTGCTCTCTAGGCTACCAGAAAATGCAAGTGTTCAGGAGTTTTCTGCTTTGTAATCAAGGCTGCTTTTGGATTAATAACCAAATTTCCCTTCCTACTTCTTCAATAAGGTGGCCTGTGATGCAAGCCTTGCTTTCCTGGCCTTCAGCTACTGTCTCCAGAACTTTGTTGGTGTGAGGAACCAGACATCTAACTAGTCATGCTTGACAAATAAACAGACATTGACAAAAATATGCCCTTCACTGCCTGTAAATCCTAATGTGCTTTCAGCCCATGAAGCTTAGCTAATCAGTTTAACCTCCAGGAGAGACACTTTAACCCAACAACCATTTGCTCTTTGGCTATTTACCATACTTCTGCTTTTAACATGTGTTATTGCAGTGATCTGATAGTAATGACTCTGTTCAGACCACGTGAGCTAGGTAAGTATTGGTATCTCCATTTTATCAATGGATTAGCCGTGGCACAGATTTCTGTGCCACAAACAGGCAATGTCCTGTGGCTGTCAGGAACAGAGACTGGGAGAGTTCTTCCCATGAACAGCTGCAGCCTTGTGTAGGATGTGCTCTCCTGTAGTTGTCTACTTGTATTCAGAGGATTTGAATCCTTTGAATCCTGTACTTTTGGAGTAGCTTTGATAGCTTTTCTGATCAGTTCTTTTTTTTTGCAGGTGATGTAACAAAATTTGGCCGTGGGGATTCTGCCTCCCCTGCTCCTGCTACTACACTCTCCCAGCCGCAGCAGAACCAGACGCAGACTCACCATACAACTCAGCAGCCCTTCCTCAACCCCACCCTGCCCCCAGGGTACAGCTATACTGGGTTACCTTATTACGCTGGTGTGCCTGGCGTACCCAGTGCATTCCAGTATGGGCCAACCATGTTTGTAAGTGTGACAGCCTAAACTGTAACCCTCCCTTTGTGTGTCTCTGGTTTTGCCCTCTCCAGCTCAAACCTACATCTTGGAATCACAGGATGGTTTGGGTTGGAAGGGACATTCAAAGATCATCTAGTCTAGCCCCCTGTCATGCACAGGGACATCTTTCACTAGATCAGGTTGCTCAAAGCCCCATGTAACCTGACCTTGAACACTTCCAATGATGGGGCATCCACAGCTTCTCTGGACAACCTGTTCCAGTGTCTCACCACCATCATCATAAAAAAATTTCTTCCTTATGTCCAATCTAAATCTACCTTCTTTCAGTTTAAAACTATTGTCACTTGTCTTGTCACTACAGGCCCTGGTAAAAAGTCTCTGTCTTTCTTATAAGCCCCCTTTAAGTATTGTGAATCACAGAATGTCAGGGATTGGAAGGGACCTCGAAAGATCATCTAGTCCAATCCCCCTGCCAGAGCAGGAATACCTAGATGAGTTCAAACAGGAAGGCGTCCAGGCGGGTCTTAAATGTCTCCAGAGAAGGAGACTCCACAACCTCCCTGGGCAGCCTGTTCCAGTGCTCTGTTACTCTCACAGTAAAGAAGTTCCTTCTCAAATTTAAGCGGAACCTCCTGTGTTCCAGCTTGTACCCATTGCCCCTTGTCCTATCATTGGACATCACTGTGAAGAGCCTGGCTCCATCCACCTGACACTCACCCTTCATATATTTATAAACATTAATAAGGTCCCCCCTCAGCCTCCTCTTCTCCAAGCTAAAGAGGCCCAGCTCCCTCAGCCTTTCCTCATAAGGGAGATGCTCCACTTCCTTAATCATCTTGGGGAGAAGCTGCCATAAGGTCTCCCTGGAGCCTTTTCTTCTCCAGGCTGAGCAACCCCAACTCTCTCAGCCTTTCTTCATAGGAGAGGTGTTCCATCTCTCTGATAATTTTTGTGGCCCTCCTCTGGACCTGCTCTAACAGGTCTATGTCTTTCTTGTGCTGAGGACTCCAGAACTAGATACTCCAGGTGGGGTCTCGGGACAGTGGAGTAGAGTCATCTTCCCCAGTCTGCAAGGGATCTCCAAAAATGTGCAAGCATGAGAAAATAACTGCAGTCTCTTCCCCAAAAAAACCAGGAAATTTAAAAAGCCAGAAATAATGGACTCCTGCACAGGTTACTGTAAATAGCAGACAGTTACAGCCCATGAACTCAGTGTTCCCAAAAGCCTGTAGCAGCATCTGGAGAGTCAAAGGGAGACCCAAAGCTGAGTCAGAGAGCTGAGACTGCCTAGGAAATCCTTTCGAGGATGGAGGAGACCCCATTAAGTCAGAGAGCAGTGTTAGTAGTCTCAGGAGGGAGAATGTTATTTGGGAAGAGGTGATGCTCCAGGCAGAAGGATAGATGAGTCTATTTTAGGGCCCTGTAGGATTGTGTTTTATGAAACAGCCTCAGGCAGGAGTTGATGGCAAAAAGGACCACCGAGGGCTCTTTTGGGGGCTTTTTCAAGCCGGGAAAGTGGCTCGGCTGTGCTGGAGACTGGCAGCTTGTGGGCAGGCTGCTGACGCGGCAGGGGCAGAGCCAGCACCTCCAGCCACCCTCACTCCCATAAGAGGCCGCCCTAGAGAGCAGTAGTGAACAGAGTGGGCAAACAGAGTGTGGTAGTTTGTGTGGAAGTCTGCCTGCTGGTCTCGAACTCAGGTAAGTGCTCTATGTTTCAGCCAGGATGGTGACCACTCACCTCTGATCTCAAAGGGCTGCAGCTACCAGAACTGATTCAGCCTCCCAGACAGAGTGCTGCTGGAAACATGCTGAAAACCCAGCTGTCTGGCTGCCCAGTGTGCCCTGCCCTCACAGTGGGGTGCGACAGCAGTGGTGAGCAGAGCTGTGGGAGGTGTGTACAGGTTGGGGAACTTTTCTGCTTAGTAACAGAGGTCTGGGAGGAGGTCAGCCAGCTGAGGAGTATCAGGGAGTGTGAGGAGATAGACTGTTGGAACCACACCCTGACCTCCCTAAGACAGGCTGATAAGCTGCCCAAGACAGAAGGCCCCCAGTCCTCTTGCTGCCTGGCTGAAGGTGGGGAACTCAAGAGACAAAGGGCAATGGCAGCAAGTTCCTGCCTGGTGCAGCAGGTGTGTTGCCCCTGTGGCTACCCCACCTTCTCAGGTGCCCTTGAAGAACAGTTATAAGGCTCTGCAAGCAGAGCCAGAAACAGATGAGGGAAATGATACACCTACCTTGGAGGTGTTGTTAAAGGTAAATCACCCAAAACCCTGCATCAGAACTTCAGCAACTAAAAAAAAGAGATGGATTGGCATAGGAGACTCGGTTCTTAAGGGAACAGAAGGCCCCATATGCAGACTAAACCCATTTCTCAGGGAAGTCTGCTGCCTCCCTGGAGCCTCGGTCAAAGATGTCATAAGAAAGCTCCCCACCCTGGTGAAGCCATCAGATTATTACCCACTATTGATATTTCAGGTGGGGAGTGATAAAGTGACAACGAGAAGCTTGAGGGCAATCAAGAGGGGCTACAGGGCCTTAGGACAACTGGTTAAGGGGTCAGGAGCACAGGTGGTGTTTTCCTCTATCCTTCCAGTCACAGGGCATGACGAGGGAGGAGACAGGAAGAGCCAGCAAATCAGTGGTGCCTCTGGAATAATTTTGGGTTCTTTGAGCATGGGTGGGCATACAGGACACCAGGCCTGCTAGTGCCTGGCAGGGGCCACCTGTCTTGTAGGGGGAAAAGGACCCTGGCTCAGGAGTCAGCAGGGCTCATTGCTAGGGCTTTAAACTAGATTTGAAGGGGGAAGGGGATAAAGCCAGCCTCAATGGAGGCAAGGGTGGGGGCAGCACACAGGTGTTTGAGGGGTACTGTGATAGCAGGGTCCTTAAGTCTGCTGTCCCAGAGGATATAAGAAGCAGGAATCCAGATGGCAGCAGAGAAACAAGGTGTTTTGATGAGGCAGGAACCACAGAGGCTCCCAAGAATCACCATGAGGGAATTAGGACTTCCCCCTCTAATAGGGTGATGGGACCAGCAGCCCAGCTGAAGTGCATCTACACAAATGCATGCAGCATGGGCAACAAACAGGAGGAGCTGGTTGTCATCATGTAGCAGGAAAATGATGATATAGCAGCCATCACAGAAATGTGGTGGGATACCTTGCATGACTGGAGTGCTGCAGTGGATGGCTACAAACTCTTCAGAAGGGATAGACAAGGAAGAAGAGGAGATGGGGTAGCCCTTTATGTCAAGGAGTGTTTTGATTGCCTGAGGGTTAATGAGGGTGACAACAGGGTTGAGTGTCTGTGGGTAAGAATCAGGGGGAAGACCAGCAAGGCAGATATCATGGTGGGGGTCTGCTATAGACCACCCAACCAAGATGAGGAAGCAGATGAAATATTCTATAAGCAACTAGGGGATGTCTCAGGATCACTGGCCCTTGTTCTTGTGAGGGACTTCAACTTACTGGAAATACAACACAACAGAAAGGAGACAGTCTCAGAGGTTCCTGGAGTGTGTGGAAGACAACTTCCTGACACAGCTGGTGAGGGAACCAACCAGGGTAGGTGCCCCACTGGACCTGTTATTCACTAACAGGGAAGGACTGGTGGGTGAAGTGGTGGTTGTAGGCTGTCTTGGGCACAGTGATCATGAGATGATAATTTTCTGTTCTTGGTGAAGTCAGGAGAGGGGTCAGAAGGACTGCCACCTTGGACTTTCAGAGGGCAGACTTTGGGCTGTTCAGGAGTCTGGTTGGCAGAGTCCCTTAGGAGGCAGTCCTGAAGGGCAAAGGAGTCCAGGAAGGCTGGACACTCTTTAGGAAGGAAATTTTAAAGGTGCAGGAGCAGTCTGTCCCCATGTGCCAGAAGATGAGCCGGCGGGGAAGAAGACCAGCCTGGCTGAATACGGAGCTTAGGCTGGAGCTCGGGGAAAAAAGAGAGTTTATGATCTGTGGAAGAAGGGACAAGTGTTAGGGAATGGCTCAGAGAGCAAGGACATGGATTCGCAGAATAGTTGTGCGAGCCTGTCTAACATTTAGCAGGCCGCAGTGGAAAAGTACTGAATACTGACACTGCGACTTTTATCTCAAATCTGGTAAACAACCTTGAGAAAGTAAGTGTGTGAAAAATATAGAGAATGCTTTACTGTTGAACCGCAAGTAGGAGGACCATGTAAATGTAATGTTTAGAGCTTAAGCCAATTAGCTAAGGGCTAGTAGGCATAATTATCGTAGCCTGTATAAATATGACTTAATGAGAGCAATAAAGTGAACTATGCCTTATCACTCGCATTGAGTTGGCTCGCATAGTTTCCTCCGTCGCTCGCAGACAAGCAACTCATGAGGACTACAAGGACCTTGTGAGGCTATGCAGGGAGAAAATTAGAGAGGCCAAAGCCCAGCTAGAACTCAATCTAGCTGCATCAGTAAAAGACAATAAAAATGCTTCTTTAAATACAGCAGTAACAAAAGCAGAGCTAAGGAGATTCTTCATCCTTTGTTGGATACACAGGGAAACACTGTGACAAAGGATGAGGAAAAGGCTGAGGTACGTAATGCCTTTTTTGCTTCAGTCTTTAATGGTAAGACAGGCTGATCTCTGAATACACAGATCCCTGAGACCCCTGAGCTGGTAGACAGGATTGAGGAGCAGAATGATGCCCCCATAATCCAAGAGGAAATGGTTAGTGACCTATTTCACCGCTTAGACATCCATAAATCTATGGGGCCAGATGGTATCCACCCCAGGGTACTGAGGGAGCTGGTGGAAGTGCTCACCAAGCCACTCTCCATCATTTATCAGCTGTCCTGGCAAACTGGGGAGGTTCTGGATGACTGGAAGCTGGCCAATGTGACACCCATCTACAAGAAGGATCAGAAGGACAATCCAAGCAACTACAGGCCTCTCGGTCTGACCTCGGTGCCAGGCAAGGTGATGGAGCAGATTATCCTGAGTGCCATCACATGTCACATACAGGACAACCAGGTGATCAGGCCCAGTCAACGTGGGTTTATGAAAGGCAGGTCCTTCCTGACTAACCCGATCTCCATCTATGGCAGGGTGAGGTGCTTAGTGGATGAGGGAAGGCCTGTGGATGTGGTGTACTTAGAATTTAGTAAAGCCTTTGACACTGTTTCCCACAGAATTCTGCTTGAGAAACTGGCCGCTCATGGCTTGGTTGAGCATACTCGTCAGTGGGTAAAGAACTGGCTGGATGGCCAGGTCCAGAAAGTTGTGGTGAATGGAGTTAAGTCCAGTTGGTGCCCGATCACAAGTGGTGTTCCCCAGGGCTCAGTGTTGGGGCCAGCTCTGTTTAATATCTTTATCAATGATCTAGATGAGGGCATTGAGTGCACCCTCAGTAAGTTCGAGATGATACCAAGTTGGGTGGCAGTGTAGATCAGTGAGAGAGAGGAGGAAAGCTTTGCAGAGGGACCTGGACAGGCTGGATTGATGGGCTGAGGCCAATGGTATGAAGTTCAACATGGCCAAATGCCAGGTCCTGCACTTGGGTGACAACAATCCCATGCAATGCTACAGGCTTAGGGAAGAGTGGCTGGAAAGCTGCCTGGCAGCAAAGGACCTGGGGGTGTTGGTTGAGAGCCGTCTGAACATGAGCCAGCAGTGTGCCCAGGTGGCCAAGAAGGCCAACGGCATCCTGGCCTGTATCAGGAATAGCGTGGCCAGCAGGAGTAGGGAAGTGATTGTCCCCTTGTATTCAGCACTGGTGAGGCTGCACCTTGAGTACTGTGTTCAGTTCTGGCCCCCCCAATAGAAGAGGGACATCGAGGCTCTGGAGCGTGTCCAAAGAAGGGCAACAAAGCTGGTGAAGGGTCTGGAGAACAAGTCTTATGAGGAGCAGCTGAGGGAACTGGGGTTGTTTAGTCTGGAGAAGAGGAGGCTGAGGGGAGACCTTATCACTGTCTACAACTACCTGAAAGGAGGCTGTAGAGAGGTGGGTGTTGGTCTCTTCTCCCAGGTAACAGATGACAGAACAAGAGGAAATGGCTACAAGTTGCACGAGGGGAGGTTTAGGTTAGATATTAGGAAAAATTTTTTCACTGAAAGGGTTATCAGGCACTGGAACAGGCTGCCCAGGGAGTATTTAAAAGACGGGTAGATGAGGTGCTTAGGGACATGGTTTAGAGATGGGATTGGTAGTGATAGGTTAATGGTTGGACTCGATCTTAAAGGTCTTTTCCAACCACCATGATTCTATGATGTTTCATTTGATTCTGGAGAGAGAGCACCATGGTTGCTCCTTCTTGAGTTTGTGTGTAAGAATTTGCTGTTTACAGTCAGTGTAGGAAAGAAATACACAGCCTATTCTGAGACAGGGTTGCATTGCAATCAGAGGGACAGCTCTAGCAGAAAACTTGGGGCTTGCACAAAGCCATTACAGCAAATTACTGCTAGAAGTGTGAGTGCCGTGTCCCATGCCATCCCAGTACTCCCAACTCCAGCTTAAATTTCCCAGGTGAGGTGGAGGTGCCTTCCCTGCTAGATGACAGAGGGACCTTTTGTTTTGTATGCTGTTCCCCAGTTAACAAGCCTTTTGTTTTCTTCCTTTGTCCAGGTACCTCCAGCATCTGCTAAACAGCATGGAGTCAACCTGAACACGGCATCGACTCCTTTCCAGCAAGCGAGTGGCTACGGGCAGCACGGCTATGGAGCAGGTATGCTCACCACTGCGCTTGTCACCTGGGCGCCTGCAGAGCTGCTTGCACGCTGTAACACCTTGTCTTGTACACACTGGCAGGCTATGATGACTTAACGCAGGGAACGGCAGCTGGAGATTACAGCAAAGGAGGCTACGGTGGGTCTTCTCAAGCACAAAACAAATCTGCTGGCACTGGACCTGGGAAAGGTAATACATGAGACTCGAGGTTGCTCTTGAGTGGGATTTAGTAGGGCAAACTCCCAGTGCTGTGCGGTCAACACCACAGCCAGCTCTAAACAGGATCACAATCTAAGCTGTTTCTCCATCTCCCATGTACAAAATGCTTTTTTAATGGCCCAAGTGTTCCTTCTAAACCTCATGGCTGAACTTTGCATAAGGATTTGTGCGGCTCATGTGCAGCTTTATCCACAATTATACATGGGAGAAATGGTGGGCTGTTTCCCCTGCCAAAGTTTTATTTGCTGAAGAATAGTGATCCTGCAGCAGTGCTGTGTTTTTGAAGCCTAAGCAGTTGGATGATGCTGCTGAAATGGTCCTCTGCCAAACGATGACTAGATTTTGAGATTCTTGGTAAGCACCTAAGATAGCCATGTGTTAGGAGCAAGCAGGGCAGTTCACACATCTCTGGGCTGTTGTTTCAGCTGTTATCTGTACACCCTGTAACTCCTCACATTGTTTTATGCCTGGAAATGTTTCCTTTGTGACTGTAAAGGCTGAAGAATTTATACAGCTTATATGAAAGCTTTATTCTGCACATACTGGTTAGACCTGAGGAATGTTTACTGAATTGCTTACCACTAGCTAGTTCATCCTTGGTGTCCTGATTTTTTTTGGCTGAAATAGAGCAGTTTTCTGCCAAGCATTTGTTGTGCATTTGAAACACCAACTGGACTGTCTTCAGCCAAGAGCTGATCACACTCTCCTCTGTGAAGGAGCAATCCAAAAAAAGAGCAATGTCCTAGGAAGGGTACAACCTTGGAGCAGAGCACAGCCTCTGAGTCCAGTCCTCTGATTCACTGTCCAAAGAAACAACTGGTTTTATTCTGATCCAAGTAAAATTATTAGAGCCAGTCTTTATAAGACTGTGAATAAGTGGCTGGTTTGAGAGTCACCTCACTGGTGAGAGAGTATTTCTGAGCTTGTTGTGGCACCAGCCAGTCCAGGTGGAAGCCATCCTGAATCAGTGATATTAATTCTCTCAAGGCAGAGGAACATTGCAGACTTCTGCAGGATGTAAAAGGACAAGGGCTCAAATGTGTAGCAGATGCTGAATGTCATTACTCAGTGCACTACTGGAAAACTTTTGAATGCTGCAGTAGAGCCAAATGCATCCCTAATCCTAGGGGAAAGCTGGCTTTTCATGAGCTTAAATGAGTGTTCAGTGCAGCCACCTGCTGCCTGGTGAAGTGCATTTGAATCCAAGCAGTAACCACTGGGTTGTGGACATGGACTGGTTTCCTGCTTTGCAGTGGGAGCAAGGAACTGAGCCCTTTCTTCTGTTCCCATGTTGGGTGCTGTGGTTCTGACAGCACAGAGAACCCCACTGGGTTGGCCAGCAGCAGGGCATGTGGTGCAGTAGCTGCAGACAAAGGTGCATCCACTGAGGCCACTGGAGCTGCTGGGAGTAAAGCACAGGGCTCATGCTGAGTGGTGGTTGACTTTCTCAGTCAGTGGGTTTTTTTGTTTGTTTTCTAGGTGTTTCTGTGACCTCAAGTAACACAGGTGTGCCTGATATCAGTGGCTCAGTCTATAACAAGACTCAGGTGAGCAACAGCTGGACCCTCTTCCCCTGTGGCCTGAGGCCAGACTGATGGCTTCCCCTGTGGAGCACTGGTGGCTGGGACTGTTTCCAGGCCAGTCAGTCTCAGGGTCGGTAGGCTGTGGCATTTCTTATGCTGGCTCTGTTTGCTGTTGGAGAAGAGTCTTGCCCTCTGTCCCACTGCTTCTGCCATGTCAGCTCCTGACAGCAGCTGCTGGCATAGGTGCAGTGCTCTATGCTGCTGCATGCTGCCCCACGTGTGCTGTGTCCTGGGTACAAATGAATTGTGATGGCACTAATGTTTTTAGTAAAAATAGCCCCCAAAGCAGGTGAGTCAAGAGGTGGTTTGCTTTTCACCAGAGAGACCAGTCAGTAGTGCCCACCCCTAACACCTGAGAGTCCCTGTCCCACACTCTCCTGTAGCTGTTGCTCAGCATACAGCTTCCCAGGGAAAGCAGCAAGTGCTTTGACCAACTGTGATGTGCAGTGGGCTTATGTCCAGCTCTTGTTTTCCCATCCTTGCACCCTCAGCTGGGGGAGTTGGTGTCTGGCTGTGATCCACGCTTACAGATAGGAAGCCAAAGGAAGCTGGCTCTCAGCTACACGCTTAGCGTTAGGGGTCAAGCTTTGCCAGAGAGATTAAAATCTTATTGCAAGTTCTTCTTGTGTTTTTTGTTGGGCCTTCCTGGGTAGGCTGAGTAATTCCAGCCTGAGCCCCCTCAATGTGTGAAGGACTGATTTCAGGCAGCTGCTGCTATCCCATGTCCCACTGAGTAAAAAGAGGTCAGGTAAAAAAGGAGCACAGTAGCTGTGGAAATAAAAATAAGATTAAATGTTGGAGGCATTGGTGCAGAAGTATGGGTGAGAACAGGAGCTGAAACTCAGGTATTAGATGTGGTTTGGCTTACTCATGGGGTTGGCGAAAGGTTCAGGTGATGTGTGTTTGGACCACTCTTGTTCTTGTTTGGTCACCATGAGATTGTTCACACCAGTCTCTGACGCTGTCCCCCTCGCTTCCCATGCAGACGTTTGACAAGCAGGGATTCCATGCTGGCACACCACCTCCTTTCAGCCTGCCCTCTGCTCTTGGATCGACTGGGCCCCTGAACCCTGGTGCTGCTCCGGGTTATGCTCCAGCCCCATTTCTCCATATCCTGCCTGCACATCAGCAGCCTCATTCCCAGATGCTGCATCACCATCTTCAGCAAGATGGGCAGGTGAGTCAGCCCCTTCTGCCTCTACAGTGTGCCTGAGGGCAGATTGCTCCCACTCACATCCCAGCAAGGTCTTGAAAGTTTTTGTTTCTTTCTTGTTTTTGCTTTGCTCCTTGGGAAAGGGCCTTGACAGTGATTGCAGACTGACAGACTTGATGCTGTTGACCAGCTTGGGGAGGGAACCTCGTGAAGTTTAGCAAGGGGAATTGCAAAGTTCTGCCCCCGGGGAGGAACAACCCAATGCACCAGTATATGCTGGTGGCAAAAAAGCAGCTTGGCAGAAAATCGTAGAATAGTTTGGTTGGAAGACCATTACGATCATCTAGTCCAACTGTAAACCTAGCATTGCCAAGTTCACCACTAAAGCATGTCCCCAAGTACCACATCTACATGTCCTTTAAATACCTCCAGGGATGGTGACTCCACCACTGCCCTGGGCAGCCTGTTCCAATGCTTGACAACCTTTTCAGTGAAGAATTATTTCTTAATATTCAACCTAAACCTCCCTTGGTACAACTTAAGGCCATTCCCTCTTGTCTCTTCACTTCTTATTTGGGAGAAGAGACCAACCCCCACCTCACTACAACCTCCTTTCAGGTACTTGTAGAGAGCAATAAGGTCTCCCCTCAGCCTCCTCTTCTCCAGACTAAACAACCCCAGTTCCCTCAGCCGCTCCTCATAACACTTGTTCTCCAGGCCCTTCACCAGCTTTGTTGCCCTTCTTTGGACATGCTCCAGAGCCTCGATGTCCCTCTTCTATTGGGGGGCCCAGAACTGAACACAGTATTCAAGGTGCAGCCTCACCAGTGCTGAATACAAGGGGACAGTCACTGCCCTACTCCTGCGGCCACGCTATTCCTGATACAAGCAAGGATGTCATTGGCCTTCTTGGCCACCTGGGCACACTGCTGGCTCATGTTCAGCCGGCTGTCAACCAACACCCCCAGGTCATTTTCTGCCAGGCAGCTTTCCAGCCACTCTTCCCCAAGCCTGTAGCATTGCATGGGGTTGTTGTGACCTACGTGCAGGATCTGGCACTTGTGTTGCCTCTCAGAGGCGTGACGACCTGGTTCAGGAACGGCACGGCGACCACCCCCAGGCCGCTCGGGCCATTAGCTCACAGACACCAATATGGTGGACGGCAAATGGCGTTTTATTAGTGCGCAACACGGTGTTATATACCTTAGATTTACAACGTCACTTCCGTCTGCTTACGAGAGAGAGATCTTATCTTTCCGTACAGCGCGATATCTTCCGGTCGCCTGACCCTTAACTACCAACATTTCCCCCCTCCCTATGCATTACTAAATTGGCTAAGATATAAAAGGTTTTAAAGAACATAGACATTGTAACTATAGGTGAAAAACATATTAAATGCAGCATGTTCTGAATCTATATTTTACAACGCTGTGAAAACGTGCCACAGACTTAGGTAAAAAACATAAGGCACACTAAGTGAGGTAGTTAGAGGGTAACTAGGAGCAACGAGCTATAACTAGGAATAGAAAAAGGAAATTCTGGGCAGAAGCGCTCTTAGAGCAGTTGTTGGCGTTCTACCAGCATGATATTAACCTTCTCTAGCCGGCTCTTAACAAACAATGCGAACCTATTTAGTATACAGGGTCCAAAGATCAGTACTATCACGATCATTGCGATCAGCCCTATCAGGGTAGATACTAAAGTGGCTAGCCATGGTGAATGACCAAACCACGATGCAAGCCAATTCTGTTGTGCTTCTCGTTCCCTTTTGCGTTTTTCCAATCCTTCTCGCAATTTGGCCATGGTGTCTCTCACTATTCCGGTGTGGTCCGCATACACGCAACCTTCTTCTCCTATTGCGGTGCACACCCCCTTTTGCTGTAAAAACATCAGGTCTAATCCTCTTCGATTCTGCAATACTATTTCAGATAGTGATCTAAGTGACTGCTCTAATGCACCCATTGGCCGCCCAATTCTAGCTAGGTCTTCATCCACTGCTACTCCCAAGGCACTAAACTCTCTATTCTGTTGCACCAAGGATACCACTTCTACACCCACTCCCGCACCCCCCCAAGACCACCAGAGTAGCCACTGTCAATGCTGCAAAGGGCTCCCGCCCCGACAGCTGGTGGTCTGGGGCAACCTGTGAGTCACATGCAAAGCCCCCGGAATGACAAAAAAAAAATTTAGGGA
The DNA here is from genome assembly GCA_907165065.1 of Caprimulgus europaeus. Next base: position 11,859,449 of record OU015537.1, read on the forward strand.
CTATAGTTACCTGGACATAATATTCTGAGGATGTATCAAATTTTTCCAACGACAGACAAGGTTAATAGCACTAATCACACGTTGACCTCTCAGTCTCTCTCAGTCTCACTGGTTCATTCCCACCTCGGTTCAGGTTCACTTTCTTGCCGTAATTTCCTGTTTTTCCAGCTGGCATCTATCTTTTTCAATAGTTGTCTATTACTTTAACACGTAGTCACACTCCTTTCCCTCAGCTTATCTAACTAAAAATATAATGCCTAAAAAGCGTACACTCTCTTTAATTAAAATTGAAAGCTAAAGCGACAGGCTGCCAAAAGAAATGTCAATCATGCATTAAACAGGCTTATGTTCTCCTGTATTTTTGCTGTTAAGAGACACCAACATGGAAATGGCTACCATTTCCCATCCAGTCTCCCAAACCATCTGAGATGGCCAGATCTCCGACCCAGCATGAAAACAAATCAGCCCAAAGTCTACATCAAACCAGCCTGACTCCACTCCATACCCAAATCAGTACCAATCCGACCCAGAGAATCACCCAATACTCTGACCTTTCAAAGCTGACCCTGACATATCAGCACCCACACCAGATGTGTACGGTGCTCTGCCAACAATTTCCCACACTTTCCATCGTTTTTACCATTTTGAGCTAAAAGATATTCTGGGTAAGCTGCTCCACACGTCTGGCCATACAAGAAAACAATATACGTGTCACAATGCAAAGCAAAATTATAACACCGAGCCATCTAAGGCCTTTTTTTTTTTCTGACTAATTATATTAGAATTTTCTCATCTTGTGTCTTTATTCTGTTTCTTCAGTAAAAGTCAGGAATTAATTACCAAGGCCGAAACCGCCTGCATCTTAGGCTCTTAAAAAGCCAAAAATTTCCCTTTTTCATTTTTTGTACCACAAAGGCGTTGTCCACCATCTTCTGCAGGATCCTTTGCAGACACGATAGCAAACAAGGCACTAATAAAAGATTACCAAAATTACAAATAGCATCTTAAATCCCGACTTTAATAGTCAAGAGACCCATTCTTGTAAAAACTACTCGCTTAACTAATCATCATTATTTATCCTCAAGTGTTTGACGTTTTCCTTTAACCTTCCAATGGCCATATGAATTGATTCTGGGGCACATGCCTTCAGATTCCTCACAAACATGTCCCTTGTGGTAACAAATAAGAATCAACTGCTGCTCTATTCTGTAGTACTGCATGTCTAATGCTATCAATATCTACTAACATCTATGTGAGCAAGGTTATACAAAGGCACTCTTATAAGACAGGTTCTAAAAGGATCCCTGGGCGTAGCCAGTGAAAACCACAGTGATTCTTACTTCCTTACATTAGCCAAAGTTATCCACATGTCTTATCCAGGTACCACAACTTAAGGTCTTAAAACAACGCCAATCAACAAAAATCTCAATGCAGTAATAACTATAAACTTAAGACTTTTTTTTTTTTTTTTAGCCCCATCTGTCTGGATGTAGTGTACTTATAACTAAAAACTATTACAATTATTACTAAAAACTATTACAATTATTACAATTATTTCTGTTTCAATATATACATCAATCTAAAATACTACCCAAAACACTTTCATATTTCAAACAATTTAACCACTTCAACAAAAATGCATCTGCAGAATTAAAGAAAAATCCAAATTAATGTTGATTGTAAGTTAGAGCAGTTCAAGGATTCCCAATTTGTCAGTATCTACCCTAATCAGTGCTACCCAAATACAGTATAAGCCATTTAGTGTTTCTACAATGAGAAGAAAACATTCAAATATTAAAGCTATGACAAACACACAAAAGCAAGGAAAGAAAATTTGTTCTGTACTCATCCCTGTTGTAGCAAGGTGCAGCATGTCAGGAGATTGCACTCAGTGCATCTTATGTGCTATGATACCTGGATAAAATCATGGAAGACAACTGAAATGGAATCAACTCTGAATTTCCTTACTGTTGTGGTTTTACATCAGAACATTCAAGTTATAACATCCTAATGTCTTTTTAGGAATTCATAATGAAATTGTAAAAATGCTACTAAAAATCCCTATCTTAGATGCAATCTTCTTTTGGAACTACTATGTCATTGTACAATATAAGTGGCTTATTAATCGCTGAATTGTTGGTGTAGCAGAATGTATTTATCATTGTGGATGTGTTTTGAAAATTGGTATTTTAAAACCTGCCTGTATTCCATAACAAGCCACAGTTTTGTGTATTTCAAACCCTAGTATCCTTACCCAAAGTACCAAATGTACAGTTATAGTGGCCAATTTAAAATCTCTGCCTCTACTGCTTCAGTTTTCAAAATAAGACTTAGTTCAGAGTGTTCATTCTTTACATCACCTTAAAACAGAACTATTTAAACTCTCCCCAAGAGAAGTCCCTGCTAATTGAGATTGTTTTTCAAAACCAAGTTTCATGCTTACAGTATCTTTATAATCATGCCATACACCCTTAAAAATAAAGACTCACATTGAAAATAGTGACAGGGCCTTAAAATTAAAAGTTAAAAGCCTCACAAAAATTCATCGCTTATACTGAAAGTTTGATCCATGCTCATTCTGTTAATTTAAAAATACTCTTTGGAATCTGTGTAAACTCCTGCAGAAAGCTTAGTGATACATCTTTTCCTGTTAAAATAAGGATAATTCATATTCAATTCTATCTCATGCTATGTTCTATTACTAATATACACTTCATTACTTGCTCATATTACCATCTAACACATATCTTTACATTCTTCTACATATAGTGTCCAGGGCTTATTTTTTACCAAACAGAATTTGACAACTATTATACTTCGAAATATTGCTTGAAGAAGATCTCACCGTGTTCCAGAATCTGTAAGACACAAGCATAGCTCCTACTCAAAGTTATTAGTTCTCTGGGACTTTCTCATACAAAAGTGATGACCTCGTATTTATCTCTGATTCTTTAAACTTTTAAAATTCTTGTTTAGTGTCTGTTTACTTCCTATTTCATTTCTGTTTCCACATTAAACGATCACAAAGAAAAATTACCTTTACAACATTAAATCATGACTTTCATTCATTCAAATCACACACACCGATGTACACAGATACATACATATGCACAGAAATACACACATGCACTCGGATGTACACATGCACTCAGATGGGCCCATCGTCACTCAATCACTCATAAAACATGCCAATCATACAATAGTCAGATTCTCGTGCAATGCAAAGTCTAAACCATTAATCATTTGCCACAAGTCCACACCAAGTAGTACAACCCAAACCACAATACTAGAATGTCTGGAATGCACCTCAGCTAGTCCAGGCTACTCTCCGGGGAGGAATGCGGCTCCCCCGCCTGGCTCTGTTGTCATGGAAACCGCCATTTGCACTGCCACCATGCCTGCTTCGGTGTGAAAAATATTTGCATTATAATACCGACAGTCAAATGGAGTTAAAAGTTAAACGTAGTAGAAAAGATACTATCAACAAATTAACAAATGCCTGCTACCGCAGCCTATAATCTCTTATTGGTTTTCTGTCCTCTTTTACAAGTTGTTTTTCTGTCCTCTTTCACAAGTTCCCAAGTATTTACGTCCTCCCTGGCATGGGGGGGGGGGGGTGGGGGGGGAGGGGTGGGGCGAAGTGCCGGGGGGGGGGAGGCTGGTGAGCTCATCCGTGCTGACCAACCTATCAGCTCGCGGCTCAGCCCCTCCCCCCAGCAGCGTCCTCCCCAAGCCAGCGCCATCCTGGTCGGTAGCCACGGGAGGGGGGGGTGTGCTTCCCCCGGGTTCTTCCGGCGCCGCGGAGCTCGCTGGAATCGCCGATCCCGCGCCATCGCCCCCCCCCGCCAGGCCGCCGCCGCCGCAGGGTGGGGGGGAAAGGGGAAAAGCGGAAAACGCGATGTGCCTCTGCTCCGGAGGTGGGGGTGACGAGAAACTCAATCGCTCCGTCAGCACCGCCGATGTCTCAAAAGTTTAACCGGAGCCTCTGAGTGTCCAATAGCAGCTAAGTGCTGCTCCATTTTACATTTCTCAACAGCGTCACAAAGTTCTTCTCCAAAACTTTTCCGCTCATCCTCATCAAAATACTTCTCAGGAGTTTGTAAAAACTCATTATCTCACTTTTCTAAAAAGCATTTAAGTAATGAGAGGGTTAACTCTCCATCCATGGTCGATGTCGCTGCCATAAAACCCTGCCATAAAAGCCCTGCCATTCTCCAGCACATTGAATTTATGGCTCAGTCTTTTCTGCTAACTTCAGAAAACTTTTTACGACCGCCTCAACATTTATTGCAGGCAATTATCGGTGTGGTGGTTCAACACAGTCCTCCCCAGATTCAATTTCTTCGCGGCGTCAGCCCCTGACTTTGTCGCGGCATCTTTGTCTTTCTCAGCTAAATCTTTAATACACTTATCCCACACTTCAGGGTGGAGAATATCCACCGGCCGGTCAATGACCCCGATCTGCAACCACCTCGCAATTGCGAGAGTAAAATCTTTAGGCTTGCAATCAATCCCCCACAGCTTATGTAACTGCAATACGACCTTCACAAGGGCTTCCATCCTCCTTGTTGGTCCGGGAGCGTCTTTCCCGCTGGGCTAGTCTTCCTGCTCCAGCCGCCGTTCACCCAAACGCAGGCGAATTCCCCGTCCCGGGTTTCCCATAGATAGTTCCCGGGTTTCGGCACCACTTGTTGCCTCTCAGAGGCGTGACGACCTGGTTCAGGAACGGCACGGCGACCACCCCCAGGCCGCTCGGGCCATTAGCTCACAGACACCAATATGGTGGACGGCAAATGGCGTTTTATTAGTGCGCAACACGGTGTTATATACCTTAGATTTACAACGTCACTTCCGTCTGCTTACGGGAGAGAGATCTTATCTTTCCGTACAGCGCGATATCTTCCGGTCGCCTGACCCTTAACTACCAACACACTTGGCCTTGTTGAACCTCATACAGTTGGTTGCGGCCCATTGATCCAACCTGTCCAGGTTCCTCTGTAGAGCCTTCCTACCCTCAGGCAGATCAACACTTCCACCCAGCTTAGTGTCATCTGTAAATTTACTGAGGGTGCACTCAATCGCTTCATCCAGATCATTGACAAAGATGTTAAACAGGACTGGCCCCAACACTGAGCCCTGGGGAACACCACTTGACTGGCCTCCATTTAACTCCATTTACCACCACACCTTGGGCCCAGCCATCCAGATAGTTTTTAACCCAGCAGAGAATATGCCTGTCCAGGCCATTGGCAGCCAGTTTCTCAAGCAGAATGCTGTGGGAAACGGTGTCAATGGCTTTACTATAGTCCGGGTACACCACATCCACTGCCTTTCCCTCATCCACTAAGTGGGTAATCTTGTCATAGTTCTGGCCTTCCCAGTACAAGAGAGACATGGATGTACTGAAGTGTCCAACAAAGGGCCACAAGGATGATGAAGGGACTGTATCATCTCTCCTATGAGGAAAACCTGAGAGAGCTGGAACTGTTTAGCCTGGAGAAGACAAGGCTCAAAGAGATCTTATCAATGTATATAAATACCTGAAGGGAGAGTGTAAAGGGGACAGAGCCAGGCCCTTGTCAGTGGTGCCCAGTGACAGGACCAGAGGCAACTGGCACAAACTGAAACACAGGAAGTTCCCTCTGAATATCAAGTGTCCTGGGTTTTAGCTGAAACAGAGCTGGGTTTCTTTATAATAGCTAGAACAGTGCTGTGTTTTGCTTTCAGCCTGGAATTTGTTATGAGAGAGACACTGATAACATCCCAGTGTTTGCATTTTTATCGCTGGAAGTGAAGGACTTTGTGTTCTGTTAGTCCACAAGCACAAGATCTAAGGGAGCGAGGAATGTTTAAATTAATAAGCTAAATTGGCATTTGGATATGCCAATGGGATGTTCCATATCATATCACATCATGCCCAGTATATTAGTGAGGGGCTCTTCCTCTCTTGCTCTCTCTGTCTTTCGCTCGGGCTCTCTCTCTTCCGGGATTGTGGTTTCGGTTCGGGATTGTCGCTCCTCCGGGATCTGGGAACAGGCTGGGCTTGGTCAGTGGGTGGTGAGCAGTTGCACTGTGTATCACTCACTTGCATATTTTGTTACTGTTATCATTATCACTACTATTTTAATCTTAGTATTATTTTAAGTTTTCTTTTTTTTCCCTATTATTAAATTGTTCTTATTTCACTCTACGAGTCTCCTTACCCTTGCCCCCAATCCTCTCCCCTATCCCCTGGGGGTGGGAGGGAAGTGGGTGAACGGCTGTGTTGGCTGCTGGTCAAGGGCCAGCCCAGTGAAATTATCACAGTCATTTTGGCACCCAATGTGGGGCTCAAAAGGTTGAGATGGCGACAGTGTCGGACAGTGCTTTAGCAAAATTACAATGTTGTTACATTTCATCACAGGGTTGATATCAGAACTGTGAGTTATGAGTCCTTACTTGTTTTTTATTGCATTGCTCATTGGCTATAAAAACACAATTAAGGGTTTTTTCCATCTGTTCTGTCTGACAATGACTGTGAGAGTAGCCCAGTTTTAGTACATGCTGTTTCCACCATCCTCGCATTTTGGGTGCTATCTGTTAGACACCCTTGATCAGTTCACAGTTTACCTTGTATTCCGTGGAGACGACCAGCTGAGCAAGCATCCTCGACCCTCGGGCTCCATCTGCTTGGGACTGTTGCAAATTACACCGTCAATTTTTTCTCTTCAGGAAACCAACGTATTAATCAGACCTTTCCGTACATTGAGTGCAACTCGACAGAGTTTAGCAATAATTGCACTTCTTATGTACTCTCTCTGGGGATCCAATTTAAGAAGGGGGCGGCTTCTGACAATTTATCTTTCTCTGCCAGTCCAAACATAAGATTGTGAGAGCATTAAGTATTCTTGGGATAGTCTGACCATTTTCTTTCTACTGCTGGGCCTCCTGAGTGTTTTTTGGGTGTTGTTTAAGATCAGGAAACTGTTTAGGTATATCACCCAGGAATAACCTCTGCAATAGACACTGTGGTCACTGAAACCCCTACAAGCAACGATGCAGCTATTGAAACCCTTGCAACAGATACTGTGGCTTCTCAAAATCCAATAAGACATACTGCAGCTACTCAGACCCAGGCAACAGACCCCCAGCTCGCACTGTGGATACTCAATTTCCAATGACAAATATTGCAGCTACTTAGACCCTGGTGGAGAGTCCTGTTGCTCCAATCTTCACAACTGCAGCTACTCAGACCTCGATGAGAAGCACATCAACTACCCAAACCTTGGTGGAAAGTGATGAATCCAAGCTAGAGGACCAACCGGTGCCAGTAATAATTGCCTCTGTACAGAAAAGGAAGTTTAAAAATAAAACTCTGCAGCAGATGAAGACAAACCAGGTGTATCACGAGAACAGGAGGAAGAGATAGAACCTGAGGTAATCACACGATCTTTGTCATTAGTGAGCTGCAAGATACACAAAAAGATTACAGCCATCATGTAGGCGAGGGGATTATTACTTGGTTGCTCCGATGCTGGGATAATGGAGCCAGTAGCCTGGAACTGGAGGGCAGGGAAGCCAAGCAACTGGGATCCCTTGCCAGAGAAAGTGGAATTGATAAAGTGATTGGGAAAAAAACCACAAACCCTCAGCCTCTGGAGACGTCTTCTGTCAGGCGTGAGGGAAAGGTATCCCATCAAGGATGATATTGTATTGCAACCAGGGGTAGGCAAATGGACTCCCATGGATAAAAGTATCCAGCTTTTGAGGGAACTGGCTGTGCGAGAACTGATTTATGGTAATCTAGACAATGTGCAATTACCTACAGATCCAGGTGAAGTCCGATGCATGATACCCATGTGGCAGAAGCTCATACGGAGTGCACCCACCTCATATGCAGCGATTTGGCAGTACTGGAATGGAAGGACGAAGAAGCACCAACAGTAGATGAACTGGCCATCCGAATCCGTCAATATGAGGAAAACCTCACTCCCTCCCTTGTTTTGGCTGTGGAGAAATTAACTACAAAAGTGTCCCAACTATTCTCTCTACCCATACAGACCAATGTCTCAGCCACTAAAACTGAGCGTCCTCCTTTGCAAAGGAGACGGTATACACCAAGGGGGACATTGTGGTTTTACTTGCGTGACCTTAGAGAAGACATGAGGAAATGGGATGGGAAACCTAACCTGGTCCTAGAAAGATGAGTACATGAGTTGCAAGGGAAATCAAATACAACTAGAGAAAATTCCAGGAGAATTGCTCCGATTTCCAGAAACCCGTTCCTCAAACAGAATAGAAGGGTCAAATTTGCACCCAACCCTACGAGAAAAACTTTTGTTTCTTATTCATGAGAAGTGATCGATTATGATAAGACTGAAGCCCACAGATATCGCACTAACCCATTTATCGACAACGAATATGATACTCTGAATTAGAGGGGCCCTGCCTCCAGTCAGGCAGAGGAAAGGGATAACCGAGTTTACTGGACTGTGTGGATTTGTTGGCCTGGCACATCTGACCCCCAGGAGTACAAAGCTTTAGTGGACACTGGTGCCCAATGCACCCTGATGCCATCAGACTTTAAAGGAGCAGAATCCATCTGTATTTCTGGAGTCACAGGGAGTCCCAGCAGCTGACTATGTTGGAAGCTGAAATGAGTCTGACTGGGAATGACTGGCAAAAACACCCCATTGTGACTGGCCCAGGTGCTCTGTGCATTCTCGGCATAGATTACCTCAGGAGAGGATATTTCAAGGACCCAAGAGGGCACTGGTGGGCTTTCGGCATAGCTGCTTTGGAGACAGAGGAAATCAAACAGCTGTCTGCTCTGCCTGGTCTCTTCAGCCTGGTAGCAGATGCCGATTGCTACCACAGCAGTGCACCGGCGGCAATATCGCACCAACCAAGACTCCGTAATTCCCATCCATAAACTGATTCGTCAGCTGGAGAGCCAAGGAGTGATCAGCAGGACTCGCTCTCCCTTTAACAGCCCCATATGGCCTGTGCGGAAGTCAAATGGAGAGTGGAGACTGACAGTGGACTATTGTGGCCTGAATGAAGTCACACCACCACTGAGCACTGCTGTGCCGGACATGTTAGAGCTCCAATATGAACTGGAGTCAAAGGCAGCCAAGTGGTAAGCCACCATAGACATTGCTAATGCGTTTTTCTCCATTCCTTTGGCAGCAGAGTGCAGGCCACAGTTTGCTTTCACCTGGAGGGGTGTCCAGTACACCTGGAATTGACTGGCCCAGGGGTGGAAACACAGCCCCACCATTTGCCATGGACTGATTCAGAAAGCACTGGAACAGGGTGGAGCTCCAGAACACCTGCAATACATTGATGATATAATTGTGTGGGGCAACACAGCAGAGGAAGTTTTTGAGAAAGGAGAAAAAGTAATCCAAATCCTTCTGAGAGCTGGCTTTGCCATAAAACAAAGCAAAGTCAAGGGACCTGCACAAGAAACTCAGTTTTTAGGAATAAAGTGGCAAGATGGACATCCTCAGATCCCAATGGATGTGATCAATAAAATAACAGCTAACAAAAAGGAAGCACAAGCCTTCTTAGGCAATGTGGGTTTCTGGAGAATGCACATTCCAAATTACAGTGAGATCGTGAGCCCTCTCTACCAGGTGACCCAAAAGAAGAATGATTTCACATGGGGTGCTGAGCAATGACAAGCCTTTGGACAAATTAAACAGGATAGTCCATGTAGTAGCCCTTGGACCAGTCGAGACAGGACAAGATGTTAAAAATGTGCTCTACACCACAGCCAGGGAGAACGGCCCTACCTGGAGCCTCTGGCGGAAAGCACCAGGGGAGACTCGAGGTCGACCCCTGGGGTTTTAGATTCGTGGATACAGAGGATCAGAGACCCGCTATACTCCAACTGAAAAGGAGATGTTGGCAGTGTATGAGGGAGTTCGAGCTGCTTCAGAAGTGATCGGTACTGAGGCACAGCTCCTCCTGGCGCCCTGATTGCCTGTGCTGGGCTGGATGTTCAAAGGGAACGTTCCCTCTACACACCACGCAACTGATGCCACATGGAGTAAGTGGGTCACGCTGATCACACAAAGGGCTCAAATTGGAAGCCTCAATTGCCCAGGAATTCTGAAAGTGATCATGAACTGGACAGAAAGCAAAAATTTTAGAATTTCACCCTAGGAGGAGGTGACATGAGCTGATGAGGCTCCACCGTACAATGTTGTGTATTACTTATTTGCATATTTTAATACTATTATAATATTAGTATTATTTTAAGTTTTCTTTTATTTCAATTATTAAACTGTTCTTAACTTACAACCCTCCTTCCCCTTGCCCCAAATCCTCTCCCCTATCCCCTGGGGGTGGGGGGAAGTAGGTGAACTGCTGTGTTGGCTGCTAGCCAAGGGTTAGCTCAGTAAAACCACCACATCAGGAAAGACTTTTTTACTGTGTGGGTAACTGAGCACTGGGATAGGTTGTCCAGGGAGGTTGTGGAGTCTCTGTCCTTGGAGCTGTCTGGACATGGTCTTGGGAAACCAGCTCTAGGTGACCCTGTTTGAGCAGAGGAATTGGACAAGACACCCGGAGAGGTCCCCACTAGCCTCAGCCGGCCTGTGATTCTGTTAAGAGATCATTCTGATGTGGGATGTCAAGAGACGGGCTGTGAAGTGTGGAGCCAAGGCAGGTGCCGCTGTCCTCTGGCTGTGGCAGGAGAGTAGGACATGAGCACTTGTACTGTAACTCTGGGGGAAAAATCAAGTGTCCCCTTGCAGGTTGCATGTTGGCTCCAATTTCTGATTTGGTTTCATCAGCCCATATGTTTCTTTTCCTCACTATAAATGTTCCCTGAAAAAAAGTGTGTTCTGTCCAGAAATAGGAAATAACTTCTCTCTCCAAATGTGTGATATCCTTGGCTGGTGCACTGCCTCTGTTCACCTTGAGAGCTCCTTTGCTGTCCCCAATCCTGCTCCTCTCCTTCCAGTTGTCTTGGATGGGGACGGTGGGACGATATGTCCCCATACTCCTGCTTGGTTCCTCCGTGGCCATTCATCCTGGATTGAGAGACGCAGAGATGTTGCAGAGCAGAAATGGATCCATTTAGGGGGAGCATCACTGCGTTGGCAGGTGTCAGGGCTGTCCCTGGGGGTGGCAGCTCTTCTGCTGATATATGGACAAGCTTGTCTTCCTGGGAGTGCTGGTGCTACAGCAGCTGATGCCCATGTCTCCTTCCTTTCCAATTTCTAGGGTGGATCTGGCCAACGCAACCAACCCAGCACCATGCAGCAAAAGTCTCAGGCTACCAAAACTGCCTATGGCACTTCTCCATACTGGACAAACTAAATCTGCAACCAGAGAAGGGGAGAGAATGAAAGGAGAGGAGGAGAAAAAAAAAAAATAAAAGAGAAAAAGAAAAAAAAAGCTGAAGCCCATTCCTGGAATTATTAGAAGTAACTGCTCAGCCAAATGTCTGTGCAGGGAGAACTACAGCCAGCCAGCCATCCTCTGTGTGACTCACCTGCTTCCTCTTTGAGTTGCTGTTGTATGTAATATATTTATGTATGTATTTGTAAATGTAATAGAGCCTGAATGTCATTTTCTGCATCTTGTAGCCTGTTTTATTTTCTTTGTAGGAAAACTAATTATTCATTTCCCATCTGTACCAGGGCATCCTTCCTTGTTTTTTTAAGCTTTATAACTCTCTCAAACTGTGGCATTTTTTTGGAGCTGGAGCCCATTTATTTAATGCAGTTCTAAATTCAGGCAAATAAGGAGGCCTGCCCCCTCCCAAAAACAAACAAACAAAAAAATCAAGATGTGTCCTTTTGGTTTGGTTTCTGCCCCCAGCCCCCAATATAGCAGCTGCTTTAAAGAAAGAAGAAAAAAAAGTGTTTGGGCTTTTTTTTGTCTCCTCCCTCCCTCCTGCTGTGGAAGATGAACTCTTGTGGGCAATTTGGTCACTGGACCTGAGCTGCAGCCTTTGTTTGTTTGTTTGTTTGTTTTGTTTTGTTTCTCTAGCAAGAGACTTTGGATGGCTCAGTGTGTCCTGGAACCTCCTTTGCATCATTAGAGGCAAAAACTATGTAGCGGTTTCCTAAATAAAAGCATAAGCTGTGTCTTGTATCTCTTTTTGCCCTGAGCCACCCTGCCCAGGAAAGCCAGAGCTACTGGATGGAAACTTAATTTGTCCCTTCCCACTTTTTTTAAAACTGGTCCTTCTTGTCCTGCACCAGTGTGGTAAATGTTTTAGGAGTTTCATTTCTTTTTAGCCCTTCCTCTACCTAATAAAGATCTAAGCATATTACTGGTGTTTGTCTGCATTTTCAAAGGTTCCAGGAGCAGTTTTGCTTTTACAGCCTGTCCCTTTCCCCCTGCTCCTGCAACAAAAGCTCAGCTGGGAGGATAAGAGCAGCAGATGAGGATACCACATACAAAGGTTAGTGCTGAGCTCACAGGCACCTGCAGCAGGGATGGGGTCCTGGGCAGCATCCTGAATCCTTCCATAAGTATCATATCTCTGTCTTTGGTGATGTCTAGCATTGTGCTCTGTCAGAGTCCCTGTGGAGCAGCTGGGATAGGTGAGGAGGGAGCACAGCTGCAGCACTGCCCTCCCTTGCTTTGCCCATGAGGTCTATGGCCTCCACCAGGACAAAGGTCAGTAGTGAGGCCTCCTGAGGGACAGCTCCTGCCCCAGGATCACTCTGAGCAGAGGCGGTAGGAAAATATGAAACTACATGTGTCCCCGCAGCAGGTGAGGGGCTTTTTTGCTGTTTCAAGACCCACAAGAAAATAAAATAAAAAAAATTGTTTCTACTATGAGAATCACTTTTCTTCCTTAGAGTCATGCTTTCACCAGCTCTCAGGTCCTGTGGGACCCAGTTGGCTTGGAAGAAGTCAGGTATCACCCAGCCCTCCCCCTACCTCTGAGCAATACGATATGAACTGCACTGTCATTCCTCTGTCCCAGCTCAATTTTTTATAATGGTCAAACTTCAGCAGCTGCTGCAAGCCCTTGGCAGTTGCTGTCCCACTGCCACCAGCTTTGGGGCCTGAGTGTCAAGGAGAACAAAAATGTTTCTGCAGGCTGGGGATTTACTGCCAGCTTGTACAAGGGCTGCACCAGCCACTGAGCCCACAGGGCTTACAGCAATGGCACCTCTTTTACCAACTGTAAGAGCTGCTGCCTTACAGGAACTATTTGAAAAACAAACTCCCCCAAAGCTATCTTCACACACTTAGTTTCTTGTTCATAAAAATCCACTGCTGCCCCACAGGTGTAGATCAGTCCTTGCTTGTGTGTTGGAAGTGGCAAAAGGCAGCACAAGAGTTGGTGCCAGTAAACAGCAGCCCACCCTGAGCCTTAGGTTTGTTGCAGAGCAGCTGTAAGGGAGATTCCCTCACAAGGATTTCAGCCAGTGCTTCTTTGCTGTCCTCAGCTGCACAACTTCCATCCTCAGCAATGGCTGTGGGCATGGCAGGGCAGCACTTCCAAGTCTGGAGGCAAGGGGCTGTATTGCTCTCTAGCACCCTCCTCCTCCCCAGCACAAAGCAGCAAAGGCAACTCCAGCACCTTCCCAACTGCTCTGGGGTCCTGCCTACAGGCAGTACTGTGAGTCAGCCACACACAGCCTCCTCTCCTCTCCAGGCAAGACTACACTGTTGGTTCCAGCTGGGCCTTTTTTTTTTTTTTTTAACCAATTTCCTCTCTAATGCTCAGTTCCATAGTCTGATAGTAGAGTCAAGGTTGTTCAGCTGCACTTGGCCATCAAGAAGGGGGGGGGGGGGGGGGGGGGGCAGGGAATGACACCACCACCAAAAAGAAACACTGGTGCAAGTGGCAGGCTGGAGAGCTTGTCCTGCCCTTGCTACCATGCCTTCAGCTGGATAAAGCTATGGGAAGCCTAGTGCTTCTAGGAGCTAGGCAGGAAACACAAGCATGTCTGAAGGCTCAGCCAGCACCATCCCTCTCACTCTCATCCCCCCAACATGGAGACTCTTCTGGGTATGCAGTTCTGAAATACTGTTACCAAGAAAGCTGGTCAGAAGAAACTCTCTAAGACTCATTTTGCAGTTTTTGAAAGCAGGTATTCTTTATTGCGGCGCTGGACACACACGGAGATCGCTCCCCAAAGTGTGTGAGAGTGAGTGTGTGTGTGTGTGTGCCTTTGTTTCAGCACACATTATATTGACCTAATACATGCATATTCATTGCTATTTATATTACGTCGTCAAAGGTAGTGTTTGCCCAGAACTCGGTCCATGATGTATTGGCTGGAATTGGTATCCTTGTTAGAGATAATACCTTATTGGAGTTTTTAGGTATTTAGGTGCAGATCCAACAAACACTTTTGTTCAGAACTCCGGTAACATCTTGAACCAAAGATAAATGCAAATTCTGGTCCCACCCCTCAATCCAGTTAACCTGACTCATGAATATGATCGTTACTGATAAAACCAAACCAGTCATGTTGTTCGCTTGAGCTTTATCCTAAGGGGTGAGTGGTGCTTGACTATCCAAGGGGCAGGAGCTCTCTTAATTCTTGAATAGTGTATCCATGCAGCATGCTTCTTGAACTTGACTGCCGTGAAAGTCGTGAGCAGTACTTGGAACGGTCCACTCCACTTCTCCAGGGGCTCACCTGTAACATTTTTAACATAAACCCAATCTCCAGAGTTAAAGGGATGCACTGAGGAGTCCAGTCCCCGAGATCGATTAGACATTAACAGTTTGTTTATTTCCTGTAATTGTTTCCTCAATGCAATCAAATATTGCTGTAAACCAACTTCGCCTGCTTGATTTAGGTCTTGTCCCTGATACCTTGTTTGGAAAGGTCTCCCATATAGCAGTTCGAACTGACTTAGTTTTTCCTGGGTCCTTGGCTTTGTTCAAATCCTTAAGAGTGCTATTGGGAGAGCTTGATCCCACCTTAAATTGGTTTCCTGACAAATTTTACCTAGTTGGATTTTTAGTATATGGTTCATTTTCTATACCTGGCCACTAGCCTGTGGCCAATGAGGTATATGTAATTTCCAATTGATTTCCAGAAATTTGCTGACTTGTTGGACCACCTTAGATATAATGATACTCGATAACCACTTAGTCCCAGAAAATTTAGCAAGCTTACAGTCCAGGTTTTACAGTCCTCCTCCCTTTCTGTGGCTATTAAGATATCGTCCACATATTGCAGGATAGTCCCATTTCCAGAGGGCCTTTCCCAGGTTTCCAATTCTTTAGCCAACTGATTTCCAAAAATGGCAGGGCTATTCTTAAATCCTTGAGATAACATTGACCAGGTTAGTTGGGTTTTTTTTTCCTGTATCGGGGTTTTCCCATTCGAAAGCAAATAAACTGCGGCTTTCAGGAGCCAAGGTGAGACAAAAGAAGGCATCTTTCAGATCTAATACTGTAAACCACTCATAGGTTTCCTTTAGGTTTGTTAATAAGGTGTAAGGGTTTGTCACTACCAGATGTAAATCTTCAACTATCTGATTTATTGCTCTTAAATCCTGCACCAGCCGGTAAGTTTTCCTGTCCGGCTTCTTTACTGGCATTTTTAGCCTTTCCAGGTATTCCCGTTGCCCAGATCTCAGGATATACCTGATTATTTCTTGTAAAATTTCTTCCCCTCTAATTCTGGGTTCTGAAAGGGTCAATCTCAGGGTCTCAACATGGTTTTCTTCTGGAGTTTCAAATCTAATTTCCCCATTTTATTTTGGCATTCACTTGCTCTAAGAAGTCTCTGCCTAGCAGAGACCTTGGTGCATCTGGCAAGTAGAGAAATTTGTGGATTCCCACACTCTTCCTGATTTTGTATTTCAGAGGCTTCAAAAAGAAAGCTTTCTCCACTTGTCCAGTTGCTCCCACAATATTAATATTCTGAGTGCTTACTGGCAACAGAGCTTGATTCAATACAGAAAAGGCAGCCCCCGTATCCACCAAAATTGTAAGGATTTTTCCTTTTTCCCTAGCTGAATTTTTACCAAGGGCTCTGCTAGGGAGGATTCCCCTGGTCCCCGTCACTCCAGCTCTGCCATAGTCCCAAACCCTGAAAAATCTTGTTGCCTCTTAGGACACTTTTTTCCAGTGTCTGAACTCTTTACAATAAGCACACTGATTGTGTTTCAGCTCTATCCCAGTTCCTGAACTGGGTTCCCTCCTTCCCCAACCTCACATTCCACTTCTGCCCCTCCTTCCCAAGGGTCTGACTTGATACTGCTGGTTTAAGGCAGCAGTAGTGGCTATAGCTATCGTCTTCCCTAACTTCCTTCGATCACTACTATCATGATTTCTGTATACTCTCCAAGCCTCCTCAATTAATTTTACCAAATCTCGTGTTTCCGGTTCTTTAATGTTTTGTAGTTTCTTTCTAATATCCTCCATTGATTGTCCTAAAAACAATGTTACCAATTGATGCTGCCCCACATCAGATGAGGGGTCTAGGGTAGTATATTTGCACATAGCAACTCTCAAGCAGTCCAAAAATTCTGTGGTGATTTCGGTTTGACCTTGCTTTACAGCAAATAGCACTGACCAATTTACAGTTTTTGGAACTGCATTTTCTATTCCAAACTTTATCCAATCCTGGTGCTGTTTTAACATTCTATAGTCAGCGTTATCATTTGGGTCCCAATTCAGGTCAGTTAGGGGAACATATTGATCAATTACCTTGGCCAAAGTATTGGCAATAATTAGTATTTGTACTTGGTTACAGGCTGTTTTTATGACCAACTGCTTTTCCATTTCTGTCATTGCATTCAACATCAAATCTATATCTCCCCAGTCCGGGTTCTGATTCTTAACTATTAGCTCAAATCTCTTAGCAACTGCCGAAGGGTCATCCTGGTAGTTTTTAACCATCTCTTTCCAAGAGTCCAACTCACTCATATTAAAGGGAACTGTGAGTTGGATCGGTCCCCCTGGCCCCATCGCTTGTCTGAGTGGTGCCTGTATGATCAGAACCGGGATCGGACTTGTCTTGCTATGAGTCCGGGCAGTGATTAGGGGTACTACCTCCCACTGCCCCCTTTCTTTGATCTTCTTCCTCTCTGTAATAGTTTCACTGGGCTAGCCCTTGGCCAGCAGCCAACACAGCCGTTCACCCACTTTCCCCCTCACCCCCAGGGGATAGGGGAGAGGATTGGGGGCAAGGATTAGGAGGCTGAACATTTCCAGGGAGGGGGAAATCCACAACTTCCTTGGGCAACCTGGTCCAGTGTTTGACCACCCTCACAGGAAAGAATTTCTTCCTAATATCTAATTTAAACCTCCGCTCTTTCAGCTTAAAGCCATTTCCCCTTGTTCTGTCATTAACTGCCCTTATGAAAAGTCCTTCCCCAGCTTTCTTGTAGGCCCCCTGCAGGTACTGGAAGGCCACTATAAGATCTCCCGGAGCCTTCTCTTCTCCAGGCTGAACAGCCCCAACACTTTCAGTCTGTCCTCATAGGAGAGGTGCTCCAGGCCTCGGATCATCCTTGTGGCCCTCCTCTGGACTCGTTCTAACTGGTTCATGTCTTTCTTATGTTGGGGGCTCCAGAACTGGACACAGTACTCCAGGTAGGGCCTCACGAGAGCAGAGTAGAGGGGGAGAATCACCTCCCTCGACCTGCTGGCCACGCTTATCTTGATGCAGCCCAGGATACAGTTGGCCTTCTGGGCTGCAAGCGCACATTGCCGGCTCATGTTAAACTTCTCATCTACCACCACTCCCAAGTCCTTCTCTTCAGAGCTAGCCTCAAGCCACTCATCACCCAACCAGCATTTGTACTTGGGGTTGCCCTGACCCAGATGCAGGACCTTGCATTTGGCCTTGTTGAACTTCATGAGGTTAGCACAGGCCCACCTCTCAAGCCTGTCAAGGTCCCTCTGGATGGCATCCCGTCCCTCCAGCATGTCAATCGCACCACACAGCTTGGTGTCATCAGCAAACTTGCTGAGGGTGCACTCAATCCCCCTGTCCATGTCACTGACAAAGATATTGAAGGGCACCAGTCCCGATACTGACCCTTGAGGGACACCACTCGTCACCAGTTTCCACTCGGACATCGAGCTGTTGACCACAACTCTTTGAGTGCGACCATCCAGCCAGTTCCTTATTCACCGAGTGGTCCATCCATCAAACCCACATGTTTCCAATTTGGAAATAAGAATGCCATGTGGGACAGTGTCCAGGTAGATGACATCAGTTGCTTTAGTCCACCAATGTTGTCACCCCATCATAAAAGGCCACCAGATTGGTCAGGCATGATTTGCTCTTGGTGAAGCCATGTTGGTTGTCACCAATCACCTTCTCGTTCTCCATGTGCCTTAGCATAGTTTCTAGGAGTATCTGCTCCATGATGTTTCCTGGCACTGAGGTGAGACTGACCGGCCTGTAGTTCCCCGGGTCTTCCTTGTTACCCTTTTTAAAAACAGGGGTTATGTTCCCCTTTTTCCAGTCTGTGGGAACTTCACCAGATTTCTTTAAGAATCCTCTGCTCTGGTTTCCTCCCATATTTACTGCTTCACTCCATCGATAACAACACTAAAGCGCTCACTTCCCACTGCCTTTTTGTTTCTGTAATAGAGGCGGGGGGGAGTTCCCTTTACGGGGGAAAGGTGATATATTCCTGTAACAATCTGTATACTTCAGTTGCAAGTTAGATTCACAAGCCCCCGACTTTGCACAAAGTTACAATAAGTTACTCTTCCCACAACCAAGTTAGATATTTTCTCAGTTCGTGGATTCACTCCCGAAGGGCTTCTTGCAACAATATCATTTATCAGTCGCTTTGTCCTTCTCTGTCTGTTTCCCTCCTGGGATAACAGAACCACGGATCCAGACTCCACACTCGCTTCATACATATTTGTACGTCTCACTCACACACAATTGAACAATTTCCAATAGAAAGTTAAACAAACAGTCACAAATTTTCAAATCACACTGAACCAACTTCCATTTGCCTGTTTTAAAGAGACAAATAGAGGGACAAAACTTAGAGTTACCAAGGGATTTTACCAGACATCCGTTCGCCCCTTTAAAACTTCAGGCAGGCGAGCAGAGGCACACCAAACTTACAGAGTTACCAAATACCAGATGTATGTGTAATAAGATACTAGCAGTCCTGCATACGGCTCACCCTGCGTTAAAACAGTAACGACTAATGGGTAGCCACCAAATGAACCGGTTCCCAAAACCAAATGCCAAACCAAAATTAAATTTCAAAAGAATACCTTCCGATTGCTGGTCCTTGTCTGCTCCTGCACTGAGTCGATTGAGGCGAGGAATCCCTCCAGAGAAGTATCCGGGGGTACCCAAGGGAGCCCTGTTCTCAACGGATCCTGCAGCCAGGCAGAGAGGGTCCCATCTGGGTCACCAAATCTGATACCGAGAAAGCCAGTCAGAGAAACTCTCTAAGACTCGTTTTGGAGTTTTAGAAAGCAGGTATTCTTTATTGCAGTGCTGGACAAACACAGAGATCGCTCCCCAGAGTGTGTGAGAGTGAGTGAGTGAGTGAGTGTGTGTGTGTCTTTGTTTCAGCACACATTATATTGACCTAATACATGCATATTCATTGCTATTTAGCCTATGTAAATATCCTTCACACTTGTGCAGTAAAATGAGTCGGTGGTCTTCAGTAGGCTTTCTCACAATGTCCACTGCTTGATTTTCTCTTCAACCTTGCTCAGTGACGCCTCACTCATGCGTTTAGGACAATATTCCTTGAAGAATATTCAGTCATTAACTCTTATCTATATGTTCTTCCCCAAGCTTAGACACCCATGACAACATTGTGGGAGAACAGCTGCAAAGGTCCTAAGGCCATCATGTTCTCAGGGGCTGAGAAGAACAGATGTAAGTTCAATGATTTAAGCAAGCAAACAGCTGGGTGATAAGCACCCACTCCAAGGTTCTAAATCTAATTAAGCAAGGAAATAAGGGATCTATAAATCTTTCAAGCAAGTAAGGGATCTATATGTCTTTTAATTTCTCAGGTTTTACTCTTTCAATACTATCATCATTCCTCCAGCACAGCTGTGATTATAAAGCACTCAGACCACAACATTTGACTCAGCAGTTGCCATGCTGCAAGCAATGCCAAGAGCAGCAAGTGCAACACCTATACACTTGTCTTGCTAATTTTAGCTTGCCTTCAGCAGCAAGGCACTGCAAAAACAAACTTCTCTGCTCTTGAGCTTACAGAGAATGGGCCAGGCAGGGTAAGCACCCTGAAGGATACAATGATGGGCTCTATTCCTCTGCAAGCCTTCTGCATGAGGTCAAAGCCCCCCCCCCCACCTTGTCTAACCATTTCAAGAATGCTGTGCTCCATTCCTGTCAGGGAACCAGCCACCAGCAACATCCCAGGCCCCTGGCAGCAGCAGCAGCAGCTTTGCTCAAAGTCCTGCATCCCTGCTGCAGGCATATGAGACCATGAACCATCTTCCCACTTGCCTCCCCTTTGCTGACTTAGGAAGACTAAATGCAACAGCAAAGCCCATGGCCTTTTGCCAAAGTACATCTCTAAATCAGTTCATGCTTTTGTGTTCAGTTCAGGCAGCTGTCAATCATCGGCTTTATTTTCCAATAACCTTATAGCTATTTATGCTAGGCATTGATACTGGAGCAGCACTGAATTTGTGGAGAACTGTTATTCAAAGCTTTGAAGTAACCCATGCAAATAAACCAGCTCAATTAGCAGGGAAGTAACAGTACAGGGATATTTTTATTTCACATTTTTATTAGTAGACAGATGTGCAGAAAAGACAAAAATATAACTACCAAAGGGGAAGACAACACAAAAATGCATTAGTTTATTCTTTCTGGTAAATTATACTGAGGAAAAAAGGAAAACAGTTGGGATTTCAGATAAGAAAACTATTAAGAAATCTAGTGTACCCTGCTGGTTTCAGAATGATTGAAAATTGCAGTTGAAGGGGCATGTAGTTGTAAATCTAAATGCTAAGAGTGACTGAAACAGGTGAAAAAGGTTAAGAAAAAAAAACAGAATACACAAATCAGGTAAACACTTTCCCACAATTTCTTAAATAGATTTAAAAAAAACCCAAAAAACTCATGCCTCAGTTTTTGCATCTCTAAAAAAAAGGAAACCAGCAAGTTAACAAGCATTGACACTGCACAGGAGAGTGGGGAAGAAAATTTAGTCTAGTTAATGTAGTAGCTTTCAAAATAGGGTGCTTTTTGTCTTTAAAAAGGATAACAGAAGAGTCATAATAATGCATCTTACAACACCAAGCTTGAAAATACAAGTCACTGAAGAATATACAGTGAAAATGGTCAAAAGTACAAGGGAAATCCTGAAAGATGCAGTATCATTTCCAACAAAGTCATCAGCACAACCAGCATTGCCATACTCTGCTCTTTCACTCCCCAACAGCCCCCCACAAAAAAATGGAAGTTGGTATCCCTGTCTCGATATGGCCCTGCAGCCAGGAGTGCCAGGTGTCCATTTGCCAACAGCAGCACTGCGAGTAAAGATGGTGGGGGGGGTGCCCTACACTATCACTAGATGCAGGGGAGCCTGCTGCTGGTTCCAAAAAGCACCAGGGGTTGAGTCAGTCCTTGCTGGAAGGATGAGCTGAAGCAGTTCAAGAGAGGTCCAGCCACCTTCCCAGGTAACATGCAAGCAGGAGGGCAGACCATTGCAGGGAGTGCTGTGGGACAAGGCTACTCGGGCTGCCTTTACTCTGCAAGGGGCAGAGGGATGCATCACCTGCCCACCCTGGTGCAGAGGAGCAAGGACTGTCCCTGCTGCAGCAAATCTCAGCCAAGCAACATTTTGAAGACACATCTGCCTTGTTTACTTCAAACAGAGCCCCACCATCCTTCCTCCCCTCTCCATGGACTGACTTCCCCTCCTCTCTCTCCAGGAAGTACACTGAACTTGCTCACTCTCATCCTCATCCCAAGCTGATTGCGGAACAAAGTTTACTCCCACCAAAACACCCCTTGATGGACCACAGCTGGTGACGTACCATTGAAAACCCTGAGATATATGAAAGGGAGGCATAAACAAATGCCTGAGCCCACAGCGCTTATCAGGGTAAATGCCTCTGTACCTGTGGGAATGGAGGGTCTCACTCAAGCAGGGCCAACACCTCAGATCTGCTCCTGGAGGTGCCAGTGCTCAGCACAGGAGGACAGGGCTATGTCCTAATCAAGGGATCATGCAAAAGGTGAATTCAGGCCACTGCACCACAGCCAAACAAGAGCACACTGCAACAGGGTGAGGGTGCTGAGGGACAGAGGAAGAGTTCTACAGAGATTAGTGTGCAGGATCCGCCCCTGCCCACAAGGGATGGACCTAAACTCTGCCAAGAGCTCCTAAAAACATGCAGGAAGCCAAGCTCAGTGCACCAGCTGAAGCATGATGCTAAGTAGCCTGTCAAACCCTGTTGTTGGCCCTCCCTTCCAGCCTGAAAGCACTGCAGCCCCCTCACCAGGCAGGGGAGAGCCCTGCATACATGCATCCCCTCTACCCTGTGCCCCAGACACAGAAGCTGCTGCAGGCACAGGGACAGCCTGGACACCCCAGATAGGCACCAAAGGCTTTGACTTCTGCCAACCTCACAGAGCTGCAGCAGGGCTGCATTTACCAATGTGTGACTACAGAAGTGACAGAAAGAAGGCTCAGGCCAGCACTGGACTCGGGCTGCAGGAAGCAAGGGCTATTAGTGAGCATTGGGGCGGGAGGTTATCTGTCTCTCCCACTGCCAGAAACAAGTTTGAGATGAATGCTGGTCCACTGGGCTGCAGGAAGCAAGGGCTATTAGTGAGCATTGGGGCGGGAGGCTATCTGTCTCTCCCACTGCCAGAAACAAGTTTGAGATGAATGCTGGTCCACTGGGCAGCAGGATGCATGTCTCTTTTTCCTCCCTCCAGAGAGGGGCAGCTGGCAGTAGATCTCAGCAGCACAGCTAAACTGAACTTTTTCAACCCCAACCTAGCCTGAAAAAAATTAAATAAATAAATAAAATCAACCCAGGGCTCAGTTGTACAGACATGAAGTGTTAAGTGTTTATTTTAGGGTTCATATCACAAGCCTTTTTCAGATATAAAGCTGACTATGCCCTCCATAGCTCCAGGGGCCAGCTATTTCCTAACTTGAGCAGACTGAAAAGGAATACTGTACCTTTCAGTAACATCCCATCAAGCTCAACACACAGTAGCTTTACACTCTCCGCCCCACACCTTATAAAGGAAAAGCCACCACCACAAGGCTAAACAAATGTACACACGCTATTATTGTAAATGAAGCAGCTAAACCTTGGCAATTTGCTTTGTGTATTTTTTTTTCTTCCCAGTAAATGCAGCACTTGAGCTCCTGAAAACCCAGCTTCCAATGGATTTGTTCCAGCTTTAAATACATTAAACATCTCAATGCAAGACTGTATTTAATTCAAGAATCTAAACACAAGCAAACCTGTTTTGCTGTGAGCATTTCGTAGAGAAGTGAAAAGGGGAGTTTCTTTTTTAAAAAGATATCATAATACAGTGATGAAAGGCTTAAGAACGCAAGAATTCAGACATTCCATGGAGAGTCTCTAAGAGGTCCATAAAAAAGGAGCAAACAGATCCATACAACAGGAGACAGTTTTTTTGATTCCCCCACACACACACACACTTTTTTGCTGAACTGCTGCTAGGTTACCGCTGCTCCCTTCTGGCCTGAGTCGGCAGGGCAGTACGGGGCATAGAGGGAGCAGGTCACGACTCCTCGTTGCCAGAATCATCGTCATCATAACAGTCGGCATCCTCCTCCTCCTCATCTTCATCATCAATGTCATCATCGTACAAGTCGTCATAAAGCAAATCTGAACTGTTGTCATTGGAAGGCACTTTAGTTTTGATGCAGTACTCTGCCAGCGTAGTGGGGACCTTCACTCCATCCTTCTCTGCCTCGGCTTTGGTAGCCAAAACCTGTTTCCTGTAGGGAGGAGGACACAGAAACCTGAGCAGGGACACATGCCATGAGCAGCATGGATCAACTCCCCACCTCCTGGCCAGCCCCAGCCCAGCCCTCCTGGCAGCTCAAAGTCAGGAGAGCTGATGTTTGGCTGAAGCACTGCAAGAAGCACTAGAAACAGATTTAGTTCCTGCAGCCCCAGGCTTGGGAGCACTCCGAGGGTGTTTGTAGCACACACGCTTCTCAGCAACATATGAAATTAGTTATTCTACAGGACTCCACATTAGAGACCTGCCAGAGCTCAGAGCAAAATTCATTACATTTGTTACAGAAGGGATGTTCAGGGATTTCCTGAAATGACTTATTGAGGTGGGTTTAGAGATGCCATCCACAGCCACCCTCCACCACTGATGACTCTACTCCAGCATGCTTAAAACTGCAATTCCCACAAGCATTTGTCAGCTCTGAGCTCCCACTGGAGGGTAAAAGCAGTCTGCGCACATGGCTGCACCCCAAGATGCAGCCGTAATCCGGGCACTGCCTAGGGATGGTAGGAAACATGGACAGGCTCTGGCTGCTGCCTCCTGGCAGTACTCGGTCTGTGAACTGTTGCTGGCCTGTGTTGCCTCCTAGCAGGGAGAGGAGCAGATGGCAATCTGTCCCTTCATCCCTACCTGCCTGCTCATCAGTCTGCCATACTCTGTTTATGGAGTACATCCAGCTTCACTGAAGCCAATGGAGCTGGAGGGGACTAAGATAACCTCCCAGCAAGGCTCTTTGCATTGCTCAGGCTGGCAACTGACTGCTCTGCATAACTCCAACCAGGGATATATCCTGCATGCCCAGCTAGCAGAGTCAATGCAGATGTGTTCTTGCCCCAAGCAAGCATGACAGTGGTCCCACTGCAGTATGGAATGCCCATCCACCACTCCACAGCAACTCTGGCTCAAGTTTATATCATCTCCCTACAGCATCTGATGAACCATGAACTTCTCAGCAAAGGACAGTCAAGACTGAACAGTGCTTCCAGCTAATCAAATCCAATTTTGCAAGCGTTTGCCAAATCCTGCTGATATTCCTTTTAATTGGAGGGACGAGTTTATAATTCACAAGTGCATTAAGCACAGAATTAGTAGGATGCAGTCAGTTTGAATCACATCCTAAGCAATGCCAGCAGTGCTCAAAGGCAAACAGGGACTTCGACTGCTATTTACTAGTAGCCAATAGGTTTTGCAGAGCATCATGCCAGATTAGCCTAAAAAAGAACAATTTAAAGAGAGATCAGCCTGGTCCTCCTGCTCCAGATGTTCGCACTACTTCTGTATGCTGAAAATCCTAGAGGGACCAGAAGCACAGATTTGGAATAAGACTGTAAAATTCATCTCCAAAGGAGCAACCACAGTGAGAAGCTAGTTTCAGCAAATTCTGCAAGCAATCTGTTTCATAGGATTCAAAGCAGGAGGCCAGTAGCACAGCATTACATATGACAAAGCTTACCTTATGATTTCAGCGTATTCCTTGTCTTTTCCTTTACTGTCCCTCCATTTTCTGAACATGACTGATGCATCCACATTGGCAGGAGAGAATGTGTTGGGCTCATTAAGCAAAGAGATTACACTCAATAAGATAGTCCTGAAAAAGGTAACCACAATAGCAGAGTCAGAGCTAACACATTCATGGATTTTGGATGCTGACAACTTCTTTAGGTGATGCATCAGAAACTTGTTTAAAGTCAAAACTTAAGTTAAGGATAATTAAGGATAGCTAAGGATAATAGTTGAAGTGAGAGCAGATGTTTATGAACTTCAGACTCTGGCCATCAGTGTAGGGAAGGTGACACAATACAAACCTCAAGGACCTAATCTGATGACAGACTATCACGTCTGTGCACATGCCTGTGATGGGGCAGCAGGCAAAGTTCATGTTAGACCAGAATTCAGCTTGTCCACATCACCCATGGACGGTGCAGGGTTGGAAACCTGTTTGGTGAACCTGTTCCTCATGACATTCAGCCTCCTAGCAGAAAGCCAGGCTCTTTGCCTACCCTGTGTAGGGAGGACCACTATGACCCAAGGCCATCAGATGAGGATGCACCGACTTCCCTGCCCCACAGCGCGTTAAGAGGTTGGAGCTGTGGCCAGGTCTCTCCTCAGCCCATGCACAACTAAGGCTGCTGTAGCAGCACTTGAGCACAGCAAGGGGAAGACAGTGCAGATGTTTTTCAATACCCAAGCAAGCCACCAAGGGCCCAGCAGGATTCAGCTGCTGGTACTCAGCAAAGCCAAGCATGAGCCAATCACGTAATCCCTGGCAGACAGATAGCCTTCCTGGATTTCTAGCAGCAGCACAGAGCTGCTAGCTGCCCCAATCTGCTGGCATTTACCAGGGGCAAAACCATCTCCCTCACCCAGACCCTTCTCCTGCATTTCCTACACCCTTTGTACTTCATAGATTCAGCCCTTCACTGCTCACACAGTGCCACAACCAGCACAAAACTCAACAGTGAGTCCCATCTGGCAGCTCTACACACTCAGCCACCTGGCTGTAGCTACCACTGCAATAACTTCACATATCCAATGTGGTCCTTCTGGCAACAGCTTTTGATTTAAATGGAAGGGAAGAACAAGAGACAAGGAATAAGTCTTAAAATACAGCAGTACATAGCAACTACTTTGCAGAACTTGATTAAAGGAGACTAAAGTCCCAACTGCACTTGCATTGATTTAGGGGCACATTCAGAGCAGCATGTGCTGAGTACATCTACCAGATCATATATCTGGTATACAATTCCAGGAAATGCTTGGCCATTTGGATGTTGAGTACCTTGAAAGGTTTTGAAACTAAACACTTGTGTCTGGCCAGGCTGTTCAGCACAGCTATCAGGAGAGTCTTATACAATTTACTTTCCAAATTGTATAATTCTGTAGGAAAAATGAAGTTCTGGAAAAAATTGTCTGGTCAGACTGGAATGATGGGTAGAAGATCTTCTACTTCATCTCAAGAATTCATTTAAAAGCCTTTCATTCTCAGCAAATACATTATAAAGCCAGCATGTCAATCCTGCATCATTGTAGCAGCTTTACTGTAGAGCAAGCAAAATCTAGGGAAGGCCAAGGACAGGAATTCGTGTCTGGATTTAGCATCTGTCCTACCACACTTCCATCAACAAAGTGAGGAGAAGCTGGTTTCCGCTGCATTGCCCCAGACTCCGAAGTCTGTACAAAGCTACTTAAATACACCAAGGCAACTGTCTGTTAGAGGTGAGGCTCTCTGCACTCTTCATTCACAAGCAGTGCATTAGATCAGCTCCATCACTGCTGATACCTTAAGAGTTGGACAGTCTCCTCTGACTCAAACCCTGCTGCTGTGGGCAAGCAAGGTGAACAAGGTACAGTAACAGGAAGGGATCCCAGCACATGGGATCTGACAGGGCCAAAACCACAAAAAAAGTTCATCCACATATGACTGAAAACATTCTCAGCATCAAATACAAACTGCACCAGACTGGATACAGACTGACTCTCTCCAGTACTGTCATGGATCTTTTTCTCCCTCAGGAGAGTTTGTTCTAGCATGTTGTTTCATGCAAGTTGTTTGCATGGAGTGGGGATTGCAAATCCACCTTCTGCTTTCTTACTTCCTCCCACCTCATTCTGGGGAACAGTGTGCTCATCAGCTGCCATGCCACTTTAAGTGTTTATGGTGCTGTTGTCTTCAGAGTGAGTCCCTCTACTTCCCTTTATCAGCAGAGGAAAGAAGCCAGAAGAGGCTCAAGGAATTAGACCTGTTAAGTACCTTTTTCTCTCCATGTATCAACAGAAACTCAGACATGGATGAATTTAATCTAAACCAAAACAGACATTACATAGAGTGGCTGGGGCTCCCAACCAGCACATTCTGTTATATACCTTGTTGAAAAGGATTTTTTTTGTTCCAGCTACTATCTACACTGTAGCTTCTCAGAGCCACCTTTAGAGGTACATATAGATTTGTCCTAGAACATTTTTACTTTCCAGTATAAAGTAAGAGATTTGGTTTAGGCTGTACTGACAGTAATGTTAGATCTGGACAGTTACTGCAACCAGCTCAATGCACTAAAGCAGACAAAAAAGACAACAAAAATGAGCATCCTCAGGAAAAAAAAGCAATAGTAAGACAAAGCATCACCTATCTTCACAAGATACAGATGTACCAACATCTTGAATACTGTTCTCAGTTCTGGACTGTGCACCTCAAAGGACAGAGTGAGGCCAGGAGAGATATGGAGAAGGGCAACTAAAATGATCAAAGAGCCTCAACTCCTAAGCCCTGCCACCACTTCCTCAGCTTTATGGGACATGAGAAGAAAAGCAGTATTCTCTGCCACACAGATCACAGCTGAATTCCTTCATATCTTGCTGGATGTTTGTCATATTTTCTTATGCCTGCCTCATCTAGCTCTGAGTGATAGGAAAGTCCATATTGACTGTGTTTAAAAAATAATGAGTATGCTTGACACTGTTAGAGGTGGAAGCATAGGTGCTCTCAAAGTTGAAGAACGACATTTCCCCCTCCAGACACTTCAACCATAGTCATCTGTAGTCAAAGGTCAATACTCAGCAGGATTTACAAAATTCAGCAGCTGAAGAGAAGCCCTAAGTTATGCATGCAGCTCATTACAACAAGCTTGCTCCCCTCCCACACTTTGAGCCCTGCTATCTCTTGTCTGACACTCTGGAGCCTCGCAAAGCCAGATGGGACCCCAGAAGGACACATTTCTATCAGCACTTAGCCCAACAGGTGATGCTGGCAGCAGGCTAAGAGTTAAGGACAAGTTTTATTTCCACTTGCTGATACAGCTGAGGAATGTTTTCTCCCCAAATGTCACCCTGAAGCCCAACATGTTCCAAGAGAGTAAGCACCAAAAACTGCACCATGGTAAGGAAGAGCAGAAATCAGAGAACTAGAACCATGAGAAGTTTCATATCAGTCTTTAGGGTTGAAATACTCAAAATGTGTGTGCAATATAAGTAATTCATGACCAAAGCTGTTTCCTAACTATGAGTTGAGGCTTGTCACCAAGTCCTAACCATATCAGATGTATGAAAAAACAGTTTAATAGCCATGTGAGCAGAGGGACAAGTGAACATAACTTAGCAATATATAGCTTAAAATAGTATTTAAGGGGTTTTTTTATTTTTCAAAAATCTGAACTAGAACTTTATGAGAGCTTGCTTCATACTCACTTGTACTTGGTACAGATGGATTGGTAACATTTACCTCAAGCTCTGAAGGTCAGATTCCCAACTCTTTATGACTTCACGCAGCTAAGACACACCATTTCTCTTGAGACTTTTTAACCTTGAAGTAGCATGCTCCAGGAGGAACACCAGTTGTTATAATTTGCTGACTGCTACAATTCCTAGTCTCCTGCCACGTTGGCAGTTCAGCACTTTGCAGAGTGTGTATGTGTTACAATCCTATTTGAAGGGTCAAGAATTCAATAAATCCCCCTTGCTAGATCTTTGCTTTGACAAAGGCTCTTTTCAAATTAATTTAATGAAGCCAAGTTAGATGAAAGCCAAGTCAAACTATCAGACAACCCTTTTAAAATCACTGCACTCCCTCAGGTATGCTGAGATCCCTAGCTGGATTTACCAATAAATAAATATAGAGGCAATTATTTTAATCTTATTTGGATAATAAATCAGATTAAAAAGTTAGAACAGGAAGTACCTTACTTCAGGGTTTTTCCAATACATCACTTACTACTCCAGCTGCACAGGTCAGTGAGCTGCTACTTGATGTGAGTTTTATCAGTTCTTTATTGATAGTGTCTTGTAATGGGAATGAAATTCAGCTGGTGTTTCAAAATAATTGACAGGTTAGCCTTGAATGACTCTGGTACTTAGTGATCCTTTGTTTTTTTGGCAAGAAGAAAACTACCTGGCTAACTGTTCAAGATACCATGCTGCAGGACAGGAGACAGAGACAATACTGGAAGGCAAACAGTAGGTAGGATTATGCACAAAGTTACTCCTACTGGTCCCGAATACTCAAAAATGTTATTTTCCACTAGTGGTATCTTGGAGGAGTTTGAAAAACCTAAGTGTAGGATAACATGGACTGGAAAAGGCTAGAACATTTGAGATAATTTGCTTTAAGAGCATGAAACCCTGTGAACAGGAAGGAAGTCTCCACATTGTTAGCCCAGCATCAGGACACACAGCACTCCAGACAGCTTGACAAGTTTGGTTCCCACCCAATTCAAGACCTAAAGCCCCCAAAGTCTTAAATTCCCTTCCAAACCTTTCCCAACACAGGCCTTAGTCTTGGAGAGAGACAAGAGGCCTTTGAGGTCACTGTTGTACATCATAGATTCACACTGTTACCTGACGTTTTGGGTAGGGTTCCACCTCTCAGATGGCAGCTCTCCACTTTGTGGGTCATCTACAGGTGGGTGAAGAATTGAAATACATACATCTCCATTCTGCAAGACAGAAACCACAGTTGAGAATAGCCTGGCTTGAGGCAGAGATCTGATGACTCAACTCCAACACTCTGGTTATGTTCTGAGCAGTTTAACCTTGTGGACACCCCAAGTTCCAGTACGTGCAAGAACTGGAAACATTTCTCAGTTCTTCCTGGGTCTACTGTATTTATATGTTCAAAAGTCTCCCTTGCTAAAGAGGATTAGTCTGCAAATTGGTACAAAACAATCTCAGTTCAAAAGGTTTAAAGAATGTAGCAAAGCAAGCAAAAATAGAAAAAAAATCACATAAAACTAAATTGGTGTCCAGATAGCAAGTACTGTCACAGTGATAGAAATGAGCTTTAGTCACAGGAGACCCAAAATAGGGTTAAAAAAAAAATCCCGGTGCTAGCTGAATTAGCTACATAAATTTTTGAATTGAAGGGTTTAGTGCTCTCTGCTAGCTCAGGTATCAAAGCAATACTTCTCCCAGGACACAAGAAGGTTGAACAGATGGTGCAGGGCAAGCTTACACTGCTCCCCTAGGACACAGCTGTTTGGAATATCAGGTGAAAAAGCAAGAGATACTTTCTGAAGGTTTCATTGATAATCCCTTCCAGCATGCAAGAGGAAGAATATTTTGGCAGAATATGGAAACTATACAGCCACATAATCCTCAATCTGTGTTCTACTCACCAGTGTTAGAGGCTGAATATAGATTTAAAGCTCCATAATGCCTACTATTTATAAACACTTTAAGAAGCCTGTAAAACCAATTCTCCATCAGCCACAGCGCTCTGACAGGATTACTTTGTAGGAGTGCTGTAGCAGTATTCACCATGGCTGATAACTGAAGTTAACTCCAGGGGCTTGTGGGGTCCCAATGCCTGCAGGATGAGGTGAAGGTAGAGATTGGGCCTGAGGCTGGCCAGCAGATGTTGGCCCCTCCAGGCCCTGCTGGCCTGCTGCCTCTTGCAGCCGGCTGCTGTGATGACTTACAAGCTGCCAGAGGCAGCCCCACACCTTCAGGTGGCACAACCTCAGCTGATTGGCAGCACTCACACTGTCCCTTGTCACCCTGATCCAAGGTACAGGTTGATGATGGGAAGAAGAGAGAAGCTGCGGATCAGTTCTGTTCAAGACCACAGGCTGCCAGTTCCCCATGCACCTGGTCTCAGCTACATCCTGAGGACCCTCCAACACTGCTCAACGCACAGGAGTCAAAGCACAAAGGGGCACTGCTCACAGCTATAGCATCCATGACTTTGAACGCAAGCCAGTGATCACAGCTACAGATAGCAACAGATCACCCAAAGGGCCTCCCAAACATTTCAACTCTCCTTAATTAACAATGACATTTATTTTATAGCCAAACGAGATCCTGCTTCAACACTGGAGGCTTGTGATTGGTATCCAGATTTCAGCAAGCTCTCATCATTTTGAAGCAGGTTTTTTTGTCAAGAACACAATGAAAACCAGCAACATAGCACCTGGAGCTGCTGAATACTCAAGCACCCACTTATGTTGCTGGAACAGTTTGCCATAACAAGGCAGTTTCCTTTTTAGGACTCCAACAGGATTGTGCAATCTAGAAAATATTTTTTAATATAATTTTAAGGTGAAGTTAACCATACTAATGATAGATTATGTTCACAGCCTATTCTGGTTTTATTCATAATTTCCATGAGTTTACTCAGTTTTTCCTTTAACCATCTCCTAGGAGAATGCAGTGCTGGTGGCCAGGAGAAGCCATTGCTGCACTCAGGGGAAGTTCCTCATGTGATCAGGTAAACAGCATGTGGACTGTTGGCCCTTTAAGAGCCGAAGCTGCAGGCAGCTTCGGCCTTGAGCAATTAAGTTCTGACTTTAAGAGTATATAAGCAATCATGCAACCGATAATAAAGGTCTCCAGTTGGATTCACATTGAATTGTGTGTGGCGTCCATGGGTGAATCCCTCTCGGCAGCGGACAAGCAGATATTTGGTGATATAAAAACACAGAGGGAAGCAAGAATGTGAGAAGTTTCCCTCTTGCAACAATGATACATGTTTGAGAATTCAAGCAGGGCAGCACTGCATTACAGAGTCTGAAAGGGTAAAGGGTGTCATGGGGCCTGATGAGATCAGCACAAGGTTTTGGGGATCACTGTAGTCAATGGGAGAGTCTTTCCCTACGTACATTTTTGAAAGATATAAACAAAGAGGATGGGGTATTCATCTGTCAATGGGAAATAGCCTATACTTCTATTAGGACTGAGAACTTATAAAAATAAAAACCAAGTCTTGAATGCAGTTTTACCAAAATTCATCTAGATGACTCAAGTAAACTGGAGATGGGGAAAACACACAAGTTACTCAAGTCTCATTGCTCAGAACTGGAACGTCAACCCCAACCTCACCATCTAGTCCCACCAGCAGATTCTGCTACTTTCTTTCATCTGCCTTACACTGAAAGGTTGGGTTTTTTTTCCCTCTTCCTGACAAACCCTCAAACCTCAAGCCCTTTGATGATTTATTCTCAGTTTCATTTGGATTTATCCCAGTGCCTCATCTTCATTGCTTAAACATTGTTTCTAAAACAGCCAAAATAGGCCTTTAACTTTCAAATACAGCTCTATGAAATTTGGTAATTTTGAACCAATTGTAAGAAATGAAACACTGCTTCTCATAGTCTTTGAAGCAGCACTATTAAACTCTGTCTCAAGCTGCTGCTTCTATGAGCTCTAACGTAACAACTCAACTCAACCAGGCTCCAGGATAAACCTTAAAGGTCACTTGATAGATGAAAGCCCAGCAAGAAACACAACATTGTCCATTCACACCAGATGCAAGGCAACGTATGCTATGCCCCAGCAACAGCAAAGTTTAGCCTGAGCACTGCCATATTAACACAGCTGGGTCACCGCCAGTCCCTGAGCTAATCCATCAGCACAGCACCACGCCATGCTGAGATGCACCAGACATATCCTCATTGCAGCACTTCCCCCAGTGCTTTGGTCCATAACGACTTTACCTTAAATCTTTCCAAGCAGCCTGTGCTCAGCATCATGAAGACAATGCTTTCAAGCTAGGGAGTGCTGCTTTCTAAAAAGCATTTATATAAAATCATTCCCCTTCTGGACCTGCTATGTAGTTGTACCATGATCCAATCACGGACTTGAAAGCCCAATGTTACTCTCTGAACATGATCCATACATGCACTGAACTAAGGACCACTTCAAATTGGTTAATGAACATTAAGCCCAAAGGTTCACTCTGAGGGTGACCAGACTGTGCATGACTCCTCCTGAAGCTGGACTCCAGCTCCATTTATTTCTGCAGTCGGAGCACCCCAAGTCCAAACCCCTTTTTGCTGCAGAAGACTGTTTCCCATTATTTCTTGTCTCATCATACAATTTTGTAGGATATACTCAATTTAAAAATGTACTTGAAAGGTGTACGAACAACAACTAGTTGCCTAAGTATCACAGTAGCGCAAGACTTGATCCAAGAATACCCTAAAATTGCCAATGCTCATGGCATGGTGCTTCAGCTGGGGCTGCCTGCTGCACTTGCAGGTATGAGAAAGGCTCCATCCCTGACTACAGGAACATCATTTCCTACAACATTTAGATTTAACTCTGCAACTGTGAAGCTGACATTTAAACACAAACAGCTAACCACTTTAGTTATGGCTAGAGGTATTTAGTCTCTATACTTCAATACTTCTCTGTACTTCAAGCCTTCAATACTTCCAGAAGTTTAAGGCCAGAAAACCTTCTCACATGCCTGAGAAAAAAATTAATTAGTTTAAAAAACACCTTACCTCATAAATGTTGGGGTGCCACATTTTGGTCAGGAATCTGAAGGTAGGTGGTGAATATGGATAGTCAATAGGAAATTTAATGTGAGCCTGGAAAAAAACAAAATATTTTAGTTATGAAACAGAACAAAGAGAGATCAACAAGCAACCATTACAGTGAAAAACCTGGAAAAAACAATTTCCATTAAGTCTATTAAATAGTTAATTTTATATAACAGCGCCCATGTGGACCCACAGTATAACTACACAATTTCTTATTAGCAAAACACTAACTGAACAAGAAAAATCTAAACACCAGTCCTTATCTGGGCTGGTAATGCTCAGAAATCAAGCCAAAAGGCATTTACCAAGTCCTAATTCAATCAGCACTACCTAACAACTGTTGTTCAACAGGTTATGATAGATTTGAAAAGCTAGAACTCAAGATATCATCGCTGTCTTGCTAAGTCAGATGCAGGCTAAAAACATTTGCTAAGGTGAAAAGACCTGTTTTACATTTGCCAGTGCAAAGATTTTTAATTACTCTTTCTGTGTGGAAATAAGCATATTGTTAAATACTTGCTCAATTGAGATCCAGAGGTGATTGGTTTTTATTTTTGTTTTTCCTTTCTTGTGCAAGAGTTAAACTGATCCATCTACCTGTGTTCCTAATACTACATTTCTTGCCACCACAAGCATTTCTCAAGTCTGAATACCATCTGTGTCTGTTTAATAAATCTGTGCAACTTGATGAACCAAATATTGATGGGCAATGACAGCAAAAATTACTTTTCAGTGCCTCTAAGGTCAGCAGCCAGCTGTGGGGCAAGACTCTCAGAGCTGAGTCAGTTGTGGGAAGACTGCAGAGGTCCCAGCACTGGATATTAACTTCTCTGTGCTATCCTGCCATTCACAGCAAGTCAGAAAAGGCAGACAGTAGGAAAGAGGGTTGAATCTGGACTGATTAAGTGCCAAAAATGCTCCCCTCTGAAAGGAGGACTTGTATATCACTTTCTGCACTGTGGAGCACAGACCCTTCCCACACTGTGGAGCACAGACCCTTCCCTTGGTACTGCTCAACCCACCAAGAAAGTCCCACCAGTCTAGTGTGGCATCTCCAGAGTAGCATCTCCTGGCACCTGCACCACAGTTGGGCTCATGTGCAACTGAGAATGCAAGAGAACCCAAAAGCAGGTCACAGAATCCTGGGTCATTCTCTTCCACTTAAGCATCTAACCATGCCACTTGGATGTGGGGCACTGACTTTGTTCAACAGGACAAGACATGGGAAGTTTTGTTCCCAGAAACGTAAGCAGGCAACCAAACAAATCAGATTACTGAGCCATTAAGTACCTGGCTAGTTTTACTTAGATTGGCATATGCTTTTGCCTTGTAATCCAAATTTTATGTGTGCCAGGTATCCAGGAAAATAAGGTTTTCTGTTCACCTTTATGAAGCAAATTCAGCAGCTCACATAGCTTTATGTTCTGCACATGCCCTCTCATAATACTGACTGTATGTGGGGATGTTACAGCAGCACCAAGTCCTCACCTCACAGTCATTTGCCACAGCATGCTCACAACCAAAAGATTTTTATGATCTGCTTAAACAAGCCTAGCCCATGGTTTAAGGTCGGTTACACGAATGGCATTGCTCTAAGAAGAGCAAGCGAATGCCTCTTATCACCACATCACCGCAGAAGAGAGTGGCTGCTGCAGCAAGGAAATGCCTGGCTCTACAACATGCCACCCTGCACTGGGAGCAGAGCAGAGATTTACCCAGGGCAGAGCAGATTCACTTCAGCTTCAATGCTTGCATCATGTAGCTGCAGTCTTCCAGACTACTGGAGTTTTCCCAAGATAGCCTATTCCTGTGCTTACGTGCAGTTTCCTGATATCTAAGACATAAAACAGCTCAAGGACTAAGATTAAAAATGCAAGAGAGAACAAAACTCAAGGTTGCGCTATATAAGATCTCTTGTCAGAACCTGTATGTCTTCTACACAGGTATAGTTTCTAGTAGACCAAAAAAAAGCATACTGCCAATAGTATACCATCATTACCATGTTTATATCTCACATACATGGTCAAGGAGCTGAGGAAGCAGGTCTCATTCCTCTCAGTAAAAACCCTCTGCTCTCAAATTGTCTGTCCTGGTTTTTAGCTGGAACAGAGCTGGGTTTCTTTTTCAGTAGTTAGAATAGTGCTGTGTTTTGCTTTCAGCCTGGGATTTGTTATGAGAGAGACACTGATAACATCCCAGTGTTTGCATTTTTGTCACTGGAAGTGAAGGACTTTGTGTTCTGTTAGTCCACAAGCACAAGATCTAAGGGCAGTGAGGAATATTTAAATTGGCATTTGGATATGCCAATGGGATATTTCATATCATATCCCGTCATGTCCAGTATATTAGTGAGGGGCTCTTCCTCTTTTAGCTCTCTCTGGCTTTTGCTCGGGCTCTCGCTCTTCCGGGATTGTGGTTTCGGTTCGGGATTGTCGCTCCTCCGGAATCATTAAACAGGCTGGGCTTGGTCAGTGAGTGGTGAGCAATTGCACTGGGTATCAATCTTTTGCATATTTTATTACAATTATTATTATTACTATTTTAATATCAGTATTATTTTAAGTTTTCTTTTCTTTCCATTATTAAATTGTTCTTATCTCAACTTACGAGACTCCTTACCCTTGCCCCCATTTCTCTCCCCTATCCCCTGGTGGGGGGGGGAGTGAGCAAACAGCTGTGTTTGGCTGCTAGCCAAGGGCTAGCTAAGTGAAACCACCACATTGTCTAACCTTGAGGGTTTTGTCTCAAGAAGTCCACTGCAAAGGCTGAGCTTGGAGCACCAGTTATGGTATCTGTATGTGATGCAGACTCACACAGAAGCTGTAGATCCTGGAAGACTTTCAAACTTCTAAATCCTGTTTTCAAGCCACAACTCTTAACAGAAAAGGGCTATCTGTCTGCCTGCAATAACAATCATTACACAATCAAATAAAGCTGGTGTTTTGCCACATAAAAGATACCTCTTGAGCTCTAGCAACAGAAAATACAACTGGAGAGAAATTCAAAAAACCTTTTCTTCTCATGTGGAGGCAGCTGAGACCCAAGCTTGCCTGTAACCAGTTGCATATTTAGAGAAAATTAGAGAAATCAGAGTCACATTACTTGTTGATAAGCCATTTCTAACAAGTCTGTAAATGTTTAGCACAGTGAGATGTTGCACTGGAGCATAAAGTAAGTGAAGCCTCTCTACAGACCTGATTTCAGAGCTAAAAGCCACTGAGCTAGGAAATCCTGCATTACAGGCAGGGATTTTTATTTTTTTTTTAAAAAAGCATCGCTTTCAGGTCTCTATGTTGAGATCATTCAGAATTTGAAAAGTGAAAACAAATACTTTTCCAGGGCATTACAAACAGGTTCTAGAGAATTACTCTGCATCTCTTCTGTAAGACAAATTATAGGAAATGATGAAAACCCACTCTGCTCTCACTGAATGCTATTTGAGTTTCTGAGTGGGTTAAGCAAACCAAGAATTTCCAAGAGAAGCTGCAAGACTGCTTGCAAAGATGCAGCAACAGCCACAATTACAGGTCAGGGTTTTCACTAAAAGCCCAATTCTAAACATGTTGAGACAAAAAGACCAAATTAGCAATAAACTTATTTTTAAATAAAGCCATAGCTCACAGAAAGGTTTCCCTCCCACAATTTCACTAATGTAAGGTAAATCAGCTATATGAGCTTATTTCTGGTAAGTTCAACCAGGCACTACTAGGTACTAGAGAGTGGCAGAGTTTTAGGGCACCTTGTTAGCTCAGTTACCGCCAGACAAATTAATTTAAGATGCAACTCAGTCCCCCACCTACAGGTACCCAAACGTTACTGCATTCACCATGTGTTTGACTCTTCTAGCTGAGCTTAAACTGAACAGAAATAATCCTATTTCAATGTCTTGATTTTAGCCACCTGCTCACAATGGCTCTTTGACACCACTGATCATAGTCAATAGCCAGGAAGGTGGAGACCTCAGTCATCAACCCTTTTCCCCCCTTCCCCAATTTATGACTAGTCATGCTTATAGTCCCTAGAAAAAGAATAAATACCCCTGATGTTATACTCAATAGACCAGCCTGGCAGAAGATTCATCCCTTTATAGGCATTTACAGCTACTGCACAAGAACTTCAACCTCTAAGTTACACCATGACACATATTTTAAGAATATTGCTACCAGTATAGTCACTTTGTTTCCTATTTTACTGCCTTGCTCCCTGGCATCCTCATTAGTGACTGCACTTCAGGTTTGTTATTTGTCTTCTATTTGGATAGGACAAAGCCATAGTGAAATCTATGTATGCCAGAAAAATAAAGTCTTACTAGATACCATGTTGTTTGACTGAAAATACAAACCAAATGTTTCTATCAGCCACTGAATTAAGACCCAATTCATTCACTATGAATAGCTACTACAGTGACTGTTTCTGGACATCTTGCCATGCTCTTGACTTGACGCTTACATATTAATATCATCTCCCTCTCAGTGGGGAGCACTAATGAAGGCAAGACTCCCTCCTAGCTTCAGTTGTCTAGAAATTCAGTATTTATTCCAGCCTAGCTGTATATAACACTTCTATAGTCCGACAATGATTTCTTCTACTCTTCTCAAGCTGACAAAACTTGGATCCCTGATTTGTAGGCAGCAAGGGTAGGAATGGTAAATCCATCCTATTTGCTCACTGCAGAGAGGCAATAGGGGGGAAGAGCACACATCTCCTGGAAAGCAACCAGCATCACAACTGACCTGATTTGGGGAAATCAGGAGCACCAGCAGCTTTTACAGTGGCCAACAGAAACTACAGCTGCTTGGTGCTTCTGGAAGTGCCAGTTAAAGATAATTTTTACTCTAAAACATCACAAGCTTAATGCAAGCCCTAAGAAAATGTAGCACCAGTGAAACTGAGCATCCTTTGAAAATTATAATTAAGTTCGAATATGAAGGAGGCATTTGCATTTTTAATATATTTTGCACTTTTTTGTAATTATCTGCTACAGCCAGCTCACAGACAAGCTCCTACTGATTCTATGTGCAGGTACCACCAAGGTCTCCTACAGATCACTCACCCTGCCCTGGTAAGAGTTACAGCACTTGCAGACAACACAAGGCTTCCTCATTTTCCTTTGTAACAGGCATAACCAGATTCCTTGCTGTGCATATCACCACTTCCCGCAGCTGCACACCTAAGGAACAGCTCCTGCCAGCATGCTGCTAACTACGCCATACATTTAACATGCAAGAAAGCCAACAAGAACAGGAACTACAGACCACTACTGGGTTAAGCATTAATATTTAATCCCACAAAATGCTCTTTACTGCTTCTAGCACATCAAGTATTTATGCAATTAATCTAATGGATTCTCCTCTTCCACATTAAGCCTGGATTAATGCATGCAGTATTAAATACTATGTGCCAGAAAACATGTTCAGTAGAAGTCAGCAGTAAGTACTAGCAGCCTATTTTGCACATCAATGAGATTTAAAGCACCTTGATATCCTCCAGCTTTAGAACCTGTAAAGCAGCATTAAAGCTAGCCACACTGTGTAGTCAACTATTTGACAAGGTAAAAATAAATGTAGGATCAACAATGCTATTTCAGCTCCAGGTAGGATCAAAGTCATTTCTTGTGTCAGACCTGGACCCTAGCCTGGTAATTTAGTCCCAGTTCTGGCCTCATTTCCCAGCAGCACCATAACAATATTTACTGACATTTGTTGTGCTTTTAGATAATTAGGACCACATCTCTCATACAAGTTGGATGATGAGTGACCAGGTGAATTAAATCTTGTGAGTCCTGAAAACTCTCTTGCTGCTGCACCGGCCATATGAACACTAACAGCTGCAAACCCCTTACATTCTGTATTACCTGCACTGTTTCATAAGGAATTTCAATCACAGAATCATTAAGGTTGGAAAAGACCTCTAAGATCATCCAGTCCAATCATCAACTCATCACCACTATGCCCACTAAACCATATCTCTGAGTGCTACATCTACATGTTTCTTGAACACCTCCAGGGATGGTGACTTCACCACTTCCCTGGGCAGCCTGTTCCAATGTCTGATCACTCTTTTGGAGAATAAATTATTCCTAATATCCAACAAGGGTGTAGTCAGCTGATCGGAGCCAGAGCAGCCGGAGCCACGGCAGCAGATATAGAGGTACAGGGGCAACCAGCTTGTGAGGCCACAGAGGAAGAAGAGGTTGACTCCGCACCTCAAGACTGCCTCTGGTAAGAAAGAAAGAAGGGTAATTGTAGTAGGCAATTCCCTTCTGAGGGGGACGGAGGGCCCAATATGCAGGGCTGACCCTCAACATAGGGAAGTATGTAGTTTTCCTGGAGCCCGGATCAGGGATATCACCAGGGCACTCCCCAACCTGGTGTGCCCGACGAGCTACTACCTGCTGCTGATCTTCCAGACAGGTGGGAAGGAAGCTGCATCCCGTAGTCTGAGGGGAATGAAGAAAGACTTCAAGGCCTTGGGACAGTTGGTGAAAGGGTCTGGGGCTCAAGTGATTTTCTCTTCCCTCCTTCCACTTTTGGGTGCTGAGGTGGGATGGAATGGAAGAATTTAGACCATAAATGACTGGCTACAGGACTGGTGCTTCAGGCAGGGCTTTGGGTTCTTTGATAATGGCTGCTTTTATAAGACACCAGTCCAGACAGTGATATGTGGGGAAGGCCTATCTCACAGGGGCAAAAGGAGGCTAGGGCAGGAATTAGCAGGGCTCATTTGGAGAGCTTTAAACTAGATTTGAAGGGGGAAGGGGTTACAGCTGGGCTTGTGCCAGTGGGGCAGCACTCTAGAACTGATGGAGACCGGGAGGCCTCCCACCCCCCTAGGATGAAATTGGTGTACTTGGCTCGCTCCTTGCAATGCCTGTACACCAATGCACGCAGCGTGGGGAATAAACAGGAGGAGTTAGAAGCCTGTGTTCGGTCAGGGGATTATGATCTGGTGGCAATTACAGAGACATGGTGGGACAGCTCACATGACTGGAATGTGGTCATGGATGGCTATGTCCTTCTCAGGAAAGACAGGCCAGCAAGGCGAGGTGGTGGAGTTGCTCTTTACATGAGAGAGCAACTGCAATGTGTTGAGATCTGTCCAGGGGCGGATGAGGAGCGAGTTGAGAGTCTGTGGGTGAAAATTAAGGGACAGGCTGGTAGGGTTGATACCGTTGTGGGTGTCTATTACAGGCCACCAGACCAGGGTGAGGAAGTTGACAAGGCCTTCTACAGGCAGCTGAGAGCAGCCTCGCAATCACAGGCCCTGGTTGTCATGAGTGACTTTAACTACCCTGATGTTTGCTGGAGGGACTACTCAGCCAGCCACCCACAATCCAGGAGGTTCCCCCAGTGCATCAATGATAACTTCCTGATGCAAATGGTAGATGAACCAACTAGGAGAGGAGCGCTGCTGGATCTCATCCTCACTAACAAGGAGGGTCTGGTTGAAGCAGTAAAGGTTGAGGACTGCCTGGGCTGCAGCAACCATGAGGTGGTGGAGTTCAGGATCTCATGTGGCAGGAACAGAATTCCAAGCACAATTGCAACCCTGGACTTCAGGAGGGCCAACTTTGGCCTTTTCAAGCAATTGTTAGGGGAAATCCCATGGGAAAGGGTACTTGAAGGTAAAGGGGCCCAAGACAGCTGGTTAACATTCAGGGACTGCTTCTTCCAAGCTCAAGATCAGAGCATCCTGACACGTAGGAAGTCAAGGAAGGGAGCCAGGAGACCTGCTTGGTTAAACAGGGAACTGCTGGGCAAACTCAAGTGGAAGAGGAGAATTTACAGATCATGGAAGGAGGGTTTGGCCACTTGGGAAGAATATAAGGCTGTTGTAAGAGGATGTAGGGAGGCAACTAGGAAAGCTAAGGCCTCCTTAGAATTAAACCTTGTTGGCGCTTTAAGAGCCGAAACTGCAGGCGGCTTCAGCCTTGAGTAATTAATTACTGACTTTGAGTGAAAAGTAAAACAAAGTGGGATAACAAGCAAGAATGTGTATGAGACAAGATAAGGATGATTGTGTGCTGTAATCAGTAACCAGTCAGAAGTAGAAAGAATGGCTCATGAACAGGTGGAATTATCCAATCAAGTATTGTAACCAGGCGTGTGAACAGTAGCTTTTAGCCAATGAAGAGTTGTTTATGTGTATGTGTGTGTGTTAGCAGCTTAAGAGTATATAAGTGATCATGTAACAAATAATAAAGGTCTCCAGTAGAATTCACATTGAATTGTGTGGAGTCCATGATTCATCACTCTCGCAAGTGGTGACCCCGACATGATCCGCCAGGAGAATTGACAGCGAGGACCGCCCAAGGAGAGGGAGCCTCAGCTGGAGACAGCTCCGGCTGGACTGGAGCTGGGTCGCAGTAAGGGGAACTGCGAAGTAAAGAAGTTGAATCGTCGCAACGGATACCTGAGAGGTCAGGTGAGCAGCCGGGGGTGAGATAGGGCAAAAAGTAACAAGGGAAGAAGAAGCAATAGTTAAGCTCCTCTCGCTTATCCTTTCCAAGAAAGGAATTAAGTATGATAAGACTGTGCTTCGGCAACTGTTAATTTGGTGCTGAGACAAGGGATTCTCTGCAAACTCAGCCACAGCCTTTCAAGTGGAAATCTGGAAAGAGACAGGAAAAGTTTTATGGGAATCGATTAGCCGTGGAGAGAAAGACACAAGAGACTTTGCAACAGCTTGGCGATTGATTTCAGACACTTTAAAAGCTATGAAAGCTGGAAGAAACTGTGGCAAAGAGTGCGTTCACAGTCATGAAAAAAAAAAAAAAAAAAAAGACAAGCGCCACGATGCCTTTTCCGGTACAGGTATTTGCTCCCGACCCTACTAAATAGTCACTTCCTGAGGATGATGACTCAGAGCAGCCCCCTAACCCGCCCTTCCCCACCCCCA
This sequence comes from Caprimulgus europaeus, assembly GCA_907165065.1. The sequence continues at coordinate 11,902,512 of OU015537.1, forward strand.
CCAAGCTGTCTGCCAGCCCCTGCCTGAAACAATGGAAGTGAGTTTCTGAGATTTCCTGGCCCGAGGCCAGGAAATCTCAGAAATTCCTTGATCCCAGGATTTATCTGCTCAAACGGAAGAGTCAAAAGATCCAGAAGACTCAGCTCCACTTATTGATTTTACTTGGTCATGGGACCCCCTGCACCTCCCTCAAATGAGCTCAACCTCCACTCCGGACCCTCTAAAATTTTGGAAAAAGATTAAAGAACAGGCAGCTGCTGAAGAGGACTCACGCAGCAGGAGCGCTGTGTGGGATAGCTACCATCTTATACATCTGTTGTAAAAAAAACCAAAACAAACCCAACAAAAAAAAAACACAGAAAACCTGGTACCATTCATTACGGTTTAAGTTATACTGCTTGGTGTGGATCTGTGGCAAATGGTTAATGGTTTATGATTTACGCTACACGAGAGCCTGACTGTTGTTCAATTGTCATATTTTGTGGTGTGAGTGAGAGGAGTGACGAGCCCGTTTGTGTGACTGAGTGTCTGTGTTGTTTGAGTGGGACACAGCCCGACTGCCAAGCAGATGCAGAGTTCTAAGCCTCGGTTCTGTTCTCCCGCGAGGGAAACAGCCGGAGACGAACAAAGCGAGAGGTTATAGTTCAATGTTATAAACGTAATTTGTCTTTGTGGCTGTTTAATGTGTGGGGAGGAACTAAACAAAAACTAAACGGGAATTTAGAAAGTTTAAAGGATCAGAGATAAATACAAACTCATCACTATGGTATGGGAAGGTCCCAGAGCACTGATAACTTGGTGTACGGGCTGTGCTTGTGTCCTTACAGATCCTGGAACACGGTGGGTTCCTGCAAAGTGGATACACCCCTGGTTGGAAGACAAGCAAGAGGCACAAAAGAAAGATGATCTGTCTTGAGCTTATAGTTATTACTGCATTAAGTTTTTTTGTAATTGGTGTTGTTTCAGGACCCTGGGCTGTAGTACCTGGACAGAACATGTGGGTAACTTTTGCTAATATAACAAAGCAAGAATAACTGTGTCTTTCACTGGCTACGCCCAGGGTTCCTTTTAGAACCTATCTTATAAGAGTGCCTTTGTATAACTTTGAAAGCTTTTTAGGATATGTAAGTATTGATAGCATTATCACATTTAACGAAACACAAGTTTAGCAGCTATGTAATCAGACATGGCCAAATAACAATTTTAAGCACTATAAAAATGCTATGCTAGCTTTTAGATCTGTTTTTTTAATCTCACATTTAAACACATCTTATAGAACCACAAAACCACTCGACACGAGTCACTGCCCAGAATGTAAATGCCACTGTTTCCGCTTTTAGAAATAAAACAGCTTGGTGTAATTACACGTCACCAAACATTTCTAAAGCTACTCATAATCCAGTACAGCTACCACCAGGTGTTTTCTTTATCTGTGGAGACAGAGCGTGGGCAGGAATACCATCACGTATTCATGGAGGCCCCTGTAGTTTGGGACGTTTAACTCTGTTGACACCTAACATTACCATGATTTTGGGAAAGTTCAAAAATCGGTTAAGAAGCAAGCGTAGCATTCACTCATTTAAGCACAACTGTGATTCCAATGCAGAGTTTTGGAATCCTGGGGAAATAGCTGCAGCCTCTGTTCTGGCCCCTGGAGTAGGAGCAGCGAGCACATTAACAAACCCACGCAAGTTAGGATTCTGGCTTTCTAAACAATCTAATCTGACTTCTTTAGCGCTATCAGGCTTGCTGACAGGTGTCGACTCAGTTCGACATGCCACTTTGCAAAATCGCGCTGCTATTGATTTTTTGCTTTTAGCTCAAGGCCATGGTTGTGAGGAATTTGAAGGCATGTGCTGTATGAATTTATCACAACACTCAGAATCAATTCATATGGCAATTAAAAGGTTAAAGGAAAATGTCAAACAGTTGAGGGTAAATAGTGATGATTGGTTAAGGGAGTGATTTCCGAGTTGGGGAATACAAGGATATGTCTCTTCACTATTACAGTCAGGATTAAAGGTGTTATTCGTAGTTCTGGTGATCCTCCTCTTAGTGCCTTGTTTGCTATTGTGTCTGCAAAGGGCCCTGCAGAAGATGATGAACAACACCTTTGTGGTACAAAAAGGGGGAATTGTTGGCACTTTAAGAGATGAAGCTGCAGGCAGCTTCAGCCTTGAGCAAGTAATTCCTGACCTTGAGTGAAAAGTAAAACAAAGTGGGATAACAAGCAAGAATGTGTATGAGACAAGATAAGGATGATTGTGTGCTGTAATCAGTAACCAGTCAGAAGTAAAAAGAATGGCTCATGAACAGATGGAATTATCCAATCAAGTATTGTAACCAGGCGTGTGAACAGTAGCTTTTAGCCAATGAAAAGTTGTTTATGTGTGTGTGTGTGTGTGTTAGCAGCTTAAGAGTATATAAGTGATCATGTAACCAATAATAAAGGTCTCCAGTTGGATTCACACTGAATCGTGTGGAGTCCATAATTTGTCACTCTCACAAAACCTTGCCAGAGGGGTCAAGGACAACAGAAAGAGTTTCTTCAAATACATGGCTGTATTGGGTTTGCATGGCAAGGTTTTGGTAGCAGTGGGGGAGGGGGGGGACATGGGGTGGCTTCTGTGAGAGAAGCTGCCAGAAGCTTCCCCCATGTCCGACCCGACACAGCCAATGCCAGCCGGCTACAAGAACGGACCCGCCGCTGGCCAAGGCCGAGCCAATCAGTAACGCCTCTGTGATAACATAAATAAGAAAAAAAAAGGAAGGGAGAAAAAAAGCTGCACACTTTGCAGCTGGAGAGAGGAGTGAGAAGATGTAAGAGAAAACAACTCTGCAGAGACCAAGGTCAGTGAAGAAGGAGGGGGAGGGAATGCTCCAGGCGCCAGAGCAGAGATTCCCCTGCAGCCTGTGGTGAAGACCAGGGTGAGACAGGCTGTCCCCCTGCAGCCCAGGGAGGTCCATGGTGGAGCAGATGACCACCTGTAGCCCATGGAGGACCCCACACCGGAGCAGGTGGATGCCCGAAGGAGGCTGTGACCCCGCGGGAAGCCCGCGCTGGAGCAGGTTCCTGTCAGGACCTGTAGCCCGTGGAGAGAGGAGCCCACACCGGAGCAAGTTTGCTGGCAGGACTTGTTAGCCCGTGGGGGACTCGCGCTGGAGCAGTCCCTTCCTGAAGGACTGCACACCATGGAATGGACCCAGACTGGAGCAGTTCGTGAAGAGCTGTCAGTCATGGGAAGGACTCAGGTTGGAGAAGTTCGTGGAGGACTGTCTCCCGTGAGAGGGACCCCACGCTGGTGCGGGGGAAGGAGTCCTCCCCCTGAGGAGGAAGGAGCAGCAGAAACAACGTGTGATGAACTGACCCCAACCCCATTCCCTGTTCCCCTGTGCTGCTGGGGGGAGGAGGTGGAAAATCAGGAAAGAGATTAAGCCCGGGAAGAAGGGAGGGATGGGGGAGGTGTTTTAAGATTTGGTTTTACTTCTCATTCTCCTCTAATTTTGATTGGTAATAAAGTAAATTTGTTTTTTCCCCCAAGTCGAGTCTGTTTTGCCCGTGCCAGTAATTGGTGAGTGATCTCTCTCTGTCCTTATCTCCACCCACGAGCTTTTCATTATAATTTTCTCTCCCTGCCCATTTGAGGAGGGGGAGTGATAGAGTGGGCTTTGGTGGGCATCCGGCCTCTAGCCAGGATCAACCCACCACAACGGCAGATAAAACTAAGACCAGAGGCAATGTAGGCCCACTGATGAATGAGGTGGGTACCCTGGTGACAGAAGATACAGAGAAGGCAGAGTTACTGAATGCCTTCTTTGTCTCTGTCTACTCTGCTGGAAGCTGTCCTGAGGAGCTCTGTACCCCTGAGGTCCCGGAGGAAGTCAGGACAATGGAGGAGTTTGCCTTGGTTGATGAGGACTGGGTTAGTGACCAATTAAGCAATCTGGACATACATAAATCTATGGGTCCAGATGGGATGCACCCATGGGTGTTGAAGGAGCTTGCTGAAGTCATTGCTAGACCTCTTTCCATCATCTTTGCTAAGTCGTGGGAAATGAGAGAGGTGCCTGAGGACTGGAGGAAAGCAAATGTCACTCCAATCTTCAAAAAGGGCAAGAAGGAGGACCCGGGTAACTACAGACCGGTCAGCCTCACCTCCATCCCTGGGAAGGTGATGGAACAACTTATCCTTGGTGCCATCTCAAGGCATATCAAGGATAAGAGGGTCAGTAGGGGCAGTCAACAGGGCTTCACCAAGAGGAAGTCGTGCTTGACCAACCTTCTAGACTGTTATGAAAACACAACTAGGTGGCTAGATGATGGGAGAGCAGTGGATGTGGTCTATCTTGATTTCAGTAAAGCATTTGACACGGTCTCCCACAGCATCCTTGCTGCCAAATTGAGGAAGTGTGGATTGGATGATCAGGTAGTGAGATGGACTGTGAACTGGCTTGTGGGAAGAAGTCAGAGAATGGTGGTCAATGGGGCAAAGTCTAGTTGGAGACCTGTGTCTAGTGGAGTCCCTCAAGGGTCGGTACTAGGACCAGTATTATTCAATATATTCATAAATGACCTGGATGAGGGAATTGAATGCACTGTCAGCAAGTTTGCTGATGATACAAAGCTGGGAGGAGTGGCTGACACACCAGAAGGCTGTGCTGCCATCCAGAGACCTGGACAGGCTGGAGAGCTGGGCAGGGAAAAACTTGATGAAATATAATAAGGGCAAGTGTAGGGTGTTGCACCTGGGCAGGAACAGCCCCAGGTTCCAGTATAGGTTGGGAGATGATCTACTAGAGAGCAGTGTAGGGGAAAGGGATCTGGGAGTCCTGGTGGACAGCAGGATGACCATGAGCCAGCACTGTGCCATTGTGGCCAGGAAGGCAAATGGCATCCTGGAGTGCATTAGAAGGGCTGTGGTTAGTAGGTCAAGAGAGGTTCTCCTCCCCCTCTACTCTGCCCTGGTGAGATCGCATCTGGAGTATTGTGTCCATTTCTGGGCCCCACAGTTCAAGAAGGACAGGGAACTGCTTGAGAGAGTCCAGTGCAGAGCCACCAAGATGATTAAGGGAGTGGAGCATCTCCCTTATGAGGAAAGGCTGAGGGAGCTGGGTCTCTTTAGCTTGGAGAAGAGGAGACTTAGGGGAGACCTCATTAATGTTTATAAATATATAGAGGGTGAGTGTCACGAGGATGGAGCCAGACTCTTCTTGGTGACAACCAATGATAAGACAAGGGGCAATGGGTGTAAGCTGGAACACAGGAGGTTCCACTTAAACTTGAGAAGAAACTTCTTTACTGTGAGGGTGACTAGAGCACTGGAACAGGCTGTCCAGGGAGGTTGTGGAGTCTCCTTCTCTGGAGACATTCAAAACCCACTTTTCCTGTGTAATCTCATCTAGGTGTTCCTGCTCCAGCAGGGGGATTGGACTGGATGATCTTTCGAGGTCCCTTCCAATCCCTAGCATTCTGTGATTCTGTGATTCTGTGAACCTGAACCTACCCCGACACAACTTGAGGCCATTCCCTCTTGTTCTGTCATCCGTTACCTGGGAGAAGAGACCAACACCCACCTCTCTACAGCCTCCTTTCAGGTAGTTGTAGACAGTGATAAGGTCTCCCCTCAGCCTCCTCTTCCCAGACTAAACAATCCCAGTTCCCTCAGCTGCTCTTCATAACACTTGTTTTCCAGGCCCTTCACCAGCTTTGTTGCCCTTCTTTGGACATGCTCCAGAGCCTCGATGTCCCTCTTCTATTGGGGGGCCCAGAACTGAACACAGTACTCAAGGTGCAGCCTCACCAGTGCTGAGTACAAGGGGACAATCACTTCCCTACTCCTGCTGGCCACGCTATTCCTGATACAAGCAAGGATGTCATTGGCCTTCTTGGCCACCTGGGCACACTGCTGGCTCATGTTCAGCCGGCTGTCAACCAACACCCCCAGGTCATTTTCTGCCAGGCAGCTTTCCAACCACTCCTCCCCAAGCCTGTAGCATTGCATGGGGTTGTTGTGACCTAAGTGCAGGATCTGGCACTTGGCTTTGTTGAACCTCATACAGTTGGCCTCAGTCCACTGATCCAGCCTGTCCAGGTCCCTCTGTAGAGCCTTCCTACCCTCAGGCAGATCAACACATCCTCCCAACTTGGTATCATCTGCGAACTTACTGAGGGTGCACTCGATGCCCTCATCTAGATCGTTGACAAAGATGTTAAACAGGACTGGTCCCAACACTGAGCCCTGGGGAACACCACTTCTGACTGGCCTCCAGCTGCATTTAACTCCATTCACCACAACTCTCTGGGTTCTGACATGCAGCCAGTTTTTAACCCAGTGAAGAGTACACCTGTCCAAGCCATGAGCGGCCAGTTTCTCTAGAAGAATGCTGTGGGAGATCATGTCAAAGGCTTTACTGAAGTCCAGGTAGACAACATCCACAGCCTTTCCCTCATCCACTAGGCAGGTCACCCAGTCATAGGAGATCAGGTTGGTCAAGCAGGACCTGCCTTTCATGAACCCATGCTGAGTGGGCCTGATCCCCTCGTTGTCCCGCACTTGCCATGTGATCACACTCAAGATGATCTGTTCCGTAACCTTTCCCAATACCGAGGTTAGGCTGACAGGCCTGTAGTTTCCCAGATCCTCCTTCTGGCCCTTCTTGTAGATGGGCATCACATTGGCAAGTGTCCAGTCATCTGGGACCTCCCCTGTTAACCAGGACTGCTGATAAATGATGGAGAGAGGCTTGGCAAGCACTTTGGCCAGCTCCCTCAGTACTCTGAAGTAGATTCCATCCTGCCCCATAGACTTGCAATAGTCTAGGCAGAGTAGCAGCTCGCTAACTGTTTCCTCCTGAATTATGGGGGGTTTATTTTGCTCCTCATTCTTGTCTTCCAGCTCAGGGGGCTGAGTGTCCTGAGGATGACTGATCTGATTATTAAAGACTGAGGCAAAGAAGGCATTGAGTACCTCAGTCTTTCCCTCATCCTTGGTGGCAATGTTCCCTGCCGCATCAAATAAGGAATGGAGGTTCTCCTTGGCCCTCCTTTTGCTGTTAATATATTTGTAAAAACATTCTTTGTTGCCTTTTACAGCAGTGGCCAGATTAAGGTCTAGCTGGGCTTTTGCCTTTCAAATTTTCTCTCTGCATATCCTAGCAACATCCTTGTACTCTTCCTGAGTTGCCTGCCCCTTCTTCCAAAGGTGGTAAACTCTCATTTTTTTTCCTGGAGTCTCAGCAAAAGCTCTGTATTCAGCCAGGCTGGTCTTCTCTGCCAGCTCATCTTAAGGCACATGGGAACGGCCTGCTCCTGTAGGATTTCCTTCTTGAGGAACGTCCAGCCCTCCTGCACTCCTTTGCCCTTCAGGACTGCCTGCCAAGGGACTCTCTCAATCAACCTCCTAAACAGTCCAAAGTCTGCCCTTCCGAAGTCCAAGGTAGCAGTTCTGCTGACCCCTCTCCCAACTTCACCTAGAATTGAGAACTCTGTCATCTTGTGGTCACTATGCCCAATACAGCTACCGACCACCACATCTCCCACCAGCCCTTCTCTGTTCATGAACAGCAGGTCTAGTGGGGCACCTCCCCTGGTAGGTTCTCTTACCAACTGCATCAGAAATTTATCTACCGCACACTCCAGAAACTTCCTAGACTGTTTCCTCTCTGCTGTGTTGTATTTCCAGCAGATGTCTGGTAAGTTGAAGTCCCCTACAAGAACAAGGGCTAACAATTGTGAGACTTCTGCCACCTGCTTGTAGAAGGCTTTATCCACCTCTTCATCCTGGTTGGGTGGTCTATAACAGACTCACAACAGGATATTTGCCTTGTTGGCCTTCCCCCTGATCCTTAGCCATAAGGACTCAACCTTATCATTACCATTACCGATATTGAGCTTTACAACATCAATACAGTCCTTAACATACAGGGTAACCCCACCTCCTCTCCTTCCTTGCCTATCCCTTCTAAAGAGCTTGTAGCCATCCATTGCAGCACTCAAGTCATGAGAATGATCCCACTGTGTTTCAGTGATGGCGACTATGTCATAATTTTCCTGCTGCACAATGGCTTCGCGCATTGGTGTAGATGCACTTCAGCTGGGCTATCCAATCCCACCCCCAACCCTGGCATGCTGCCCCTAGGCTCATCTCCAGCAAGCCTGGTTATATCCCCTTCCCCCTTCAAACTTAGTTTAAAGCCCTCTCAATGAGCCCTGTCAACTCCTGGGCTAGGATCCTTTTCCCTCTTTGAGATAGGTGAACCTTGTCTGCCACCAGCAAGCCTGGTGCTGTATAAACCGTCCCACGATAAAAAAAAAAACAAATTCCACCTACGGCACCAGCCTCTTAGCCATGTGTTGATCAGGTGGGTTTTCCTGCTCTTATCAGTGTTTTTCCCAGCTATTGAAGGGATCGAGGAGAATATCACCTGTGCTCCTGCACCTTCTACTAATAGCCCCAATGCCCTAAAGTCCCTTTTGATAGCCCTCAGGCTTCTCTCTGCAACTTCATCGCTGCCGACCTGAATTACCAAAAGCGGGTGATAATCAGAGGGCTGCACCAGGCCAGGGAGTCTCCTGGTAATGTCCCTGACCCGGGCCCCAGGGAGGCAGCAGAGTTCCCTGTGGGTAGGCATATTGGCCCCTTTGTTCCTCTCAGAAGGGAGTCACCTATGACAATTACCCTTCTTTTTTTTCTTGGTAGAGGCAGTCTTGAGGCATGGAGATGACCAACTCACCCTAGACAACCCCCTAGATGGACCTTCATCCACATTCATGTTTTCCTGTCCCTCAAGTTCCAGAGCCTCAAACCTGTTGTGCAAAGGCACCTGGGAGGGCAAAGTAGGCTGGGAGGAGATTTGCCTGCCACCCCGAGCAGGGACCTGTTTCCATTCCTCGCTGTCTCTTAGGACTCCTTCTTCTGCCTGATGGCGAGAGGGTAGGGGATCCTCTGCTACTTGTGGAGCATCCTCCCCAGTGCATTTCTCGAAGGGATAGTAGGGTGTGGCTCCACCAATCTATCGCCCTTTCACACTCCCTGATACTCCTTAATCTTTCCACTTCCTCTTTTAGCTCTGCCACTATGCTGAGTAGATCATCTACCTGCTCACACCCCACACAGGTGGTATCTCCACTACCCTCTGCTAGCACTGACAGGCTCAGACACTCCCTGCAGCTGGAGACCTGGACAGCTGCATGTTTACATGGGCACTCGGTTTGAGTCGCCATGTTCTTTTTGGTGACGGCTTTCGACCAAGTGGAGACCATGGCTAGGTCTAGTTCTTCTGGGAAGGCGATGACCACTAGGTGAGCTGGCCTCTTGAGCGGGGAGGGAGACTGTGCCCTCCCTGCACGCCTTGACTGCGAGAACTGCTGCAGTTTGAAATCACAAAGACCTGAATGTAAACAGTGAACTAGATCTCATAAAAAGGACATGAAGCTTCTAAACAAGAAAGAAAACATGGCCACAAGTTAGTAGGGCAAAGATGAGTCAAGAAGTGAGGTTAACTTACTTACAAAATCAGAGAAGACTAACTCCAAATTTGCGAAACTTAAGTCTCTCTATAGTGTCTAATACTTGATGATGGAGCCAAAGATACTTGGCAATACTGCACCTAAAATTTACTCCGAATCATACATCTCCTCTTAGGTCTCTGCTTTAGAGGAAAAGCTGACACTTGAAATAGCCCTACTGCAGGTACAGCTGAGGATACTGGTACCTGAACTGGTAAAGCTCTAACACTAGTACAACTGTTGTAGAAACTGTTTGTGTCCACTTCAGAAAAAGCTATTTTCCCACTCTTTCTATTTGCAAAAATAATAGTTTTGCTGGAGCAGTGACAGGAATATTTGAGGCTGCTTATGATACCAAAAGAACACCCCCTTCTGCTTAAACAATGTGACATTGAAAGTTAGTTACATACCAGCTAGGCCTAGTCAAGTTTATAGTTGACCTGTTTTTTTGCAAGGATAGGGTTAATTTTCTTCTTAGTAGCTAGAAAGCACTGTGTTTTGGTTTCAGTGAGGATTGTTATGAGAAGAAATATTGATAACATACAAGGACACTGTGCTTGGGCAGTTTGTAAGAGCAGAGGACTGGAAGGGAGCAGGGGGGAAGAAAAGTGTAGTTAGTGGTACCCAGAATTGACAGTTGGATATGCTGTGGGAATATAACGGAAGATTGGCAAAGAGAACTGTAAATACGCTCAAGCGACTTGCAGCTGGGGTGTCCAAAAACACCTACATCACACTGCTAATCACTGCTTAGTCTTATGTGCTTGACAAGTAGAACATCTGCCTTCAGATAACACAGGCCTGGGATAGACTCAGGGGCACCCTGAACATGCCTGGGATTCCTGCCCTGCTGTGAGAAAGATCAAAGCACAGTGGAAAACTACTGCCTGTAAAAAATCCCTGATATATACAGGCGAAAGCAGCAGGTTCGGAATCTCTCGCTCTCACTCTAGCAAGGACCGAGCTCCGCGGTGCCTGTGTTCCTGCTTACGTGCCTCTGCCCCGGGTGCTGCTGCGGAGATACACCCGTTCACGAGGTAACGAGAATAAATTTGCTTTTTGCATTTTATCCATGGTTTTTGTGGTTGTTCCTGTGTCCTGCCTGTGTTGGCTCACACATTTGGTGCAGTTGGCAAGATCCAGGAACAGCCATGCCATGGCTGAGAAAGAAGTCAGGGACTGGGGAGGCCGTGTCGGTGACTCCCCACATTGCGGGTTGGCCCAGTATTGAGGGCTGGGCACCCATGGCTGCTTTCCTGGCTGAATTGGCTCCACAGGAAGCATGGCCTGAAATAGACTATGGGGCGGTGGTTACCCCCCAGAAAATTGAAACAGCTATGCGCGGATTGCCATGGAAAGTGGCATCAGGTTCTTCTCGCAAATTTGCAGGGAGATTGGGATGGTTGTTGGCTACCAGCCTTAGAGCTTTTCACCGTGAAAATGTTGCATTATGGATTAAAGTGAGAGACTTGGAAAAGGAGGTCGGGGCTTTACAAGATGCAAAGGTGAAACTGCAAGAAGTAATTACTCTTCAAGCAGAGCGATGTTATGAGCTACAAGATAACGTAGAGCGGTTGGTAGCACATATCACTAATGAACAAAGGGATAAATACGGAAAAAGTAAGGTTTTGAGTTCCCAAGTCTGTGCCCTCACTATGAAACGGTCTTGGGATCCTGAGAAATGGGATGGAAATATTCAGAGTGAATCTTCAGACTGTGAGACTGAGTTTAAATTTAATATGGACTTAAAAGGCAGGGAGGTGGTGGAAACACAACCACTTATACAAACAATGCAGCAGGAAAAAGCAGACAGGGGAGTGCAGATTGCAGATGCTGAATCTCTGAAAGAGTTAAAGGAAATTGGGGCTGTAATTTCAGGGCCATCTGTTCAGGTGGTGAATAAAAGAAAGCCGGCAAAACCGAAAGGAGTTACAGCACGGGTAGTGAAGAAACAAATGTGGAATGATCTTGTACAAGCTGGTACCCCATGATCAGAAATAGGTGGGGTCACAATATGAGAAATGTTTTGTTGATGGCAAAAATTAGCATTTATGCAAAAAACACTGGGCACCCCCAGCCCCACCACCAACTCCATGCCCACCCTCCACCCCATCTGCCACCGCAATAAAAGACACTACCTGGCAAATGCCAAAACAGCAGAAATTAAGGTTGGGCAGGTCCCCTAGATTGCTGCCACTGTAGCCTCTTACCATGAGGGGGATCGATGCCCTTATGTTCCTTTAACAAGAACATGGCGGTCTGGGGAGATTTTACATGTATTAACTCCAGTGGATACTGGAGCGGAAGTTACTGTATTATGTAGTAATATTAGTAATACAGAAGTCACATCACAGATCTGTGGATTGGGGGGAAATCTGACCCCTGCCCTCCAAGCTAAAGTTACCTTAACAATAGGAAATACCACACCATTTATCATGACAGTGTTAATTGCCCAAATTAAAGAATGTATCTTGGGTATTGCTATGTTGGCAGGACAAACAGCTGAAACTAAATAGTTGCTTCTGCTTTGTAACTTTGCAAGCGGGCATTGCTATTCAATCTGCAACTGTCTTGTGTGGATTCCTGCTGTGGGATCCTGTTATGCTGCCTGTGCCTGCCAGGATGGTAACTGTAAAACAATATCGTGTTCCGGGGGGGGACAAGGAAATCACTCAGACCATTCGGGCACTTCAACAAGTGGGAATCGTTAGAGAAACTGTGACTGTTTTTAATAATCCTATTTAGCCCGTTCAAAAACCAGATGGCACTTGAAGGGTGATTGTAGATAATAGAGAATTGAATAAAGTCACCCCCCACTTGCAGTCATGGTACCAGATATGGTTACTCTGACAGAAAAAAATCAGCAAAACTGTACAGCCCTGGAAGGTGGTGATAGATGTTCTAATGCTTTCTTTTCCACAGCCATTGCTTCAGAAAGCCAGGACCAGGTTGCCTTTATCTGGCAACAAAAGCAATGTACTTTCCAAGTATTGCCTCAGGGATACAAACACAGTCCCTCCATTTGCCACCAAATGACAGCAGCTGATGTTGCACTATGGTCTGTTTACCATTATATTGATAATCTATTGATTATGGCAGAGTTCCAACAAGAAACTGAAGTGGCTGCTGAATTGTTGAAATTGCATTTGCAAGATCGGTGCTGGGCAATTAATCCACAGAAAATACAGGGCCCTAGTACTATTGTACAATTTTGGGGGCTTTTAGGGTGCTGGAGAACTTTCATCCCACATCTGGCAGCATTAATGCACCCTTTGCAAAAATTAATCAGGAAGAAAGTTGTTTGGCAGTGGACCAAACAACAAGAAGCCTTTGATGCCTGCAAAAATGCACTGATTGGGTATGTGCTATTATGTACTCGTAGGCAAGGTTATCTTTTTGACTTAGCAGTAACAATTTGAGATGATACAGTCTCGTGGGGATTGTGCCAGATGACTGGGACAAAAAATCAGAAAGAATTTGCAGGATTTTGGTCCAAAGAATCACAAGGCTCCACTATACATTATACCTTGATGGAAAAACAAATTTCAGCTCCAGTTTGGGCACTACAAAAAACTGAAAGAATCACAGGCCAAAATAGCATGACTGTACACACACTCACATCTAACAATGGGTGGGTCACTGATGATTCCATTAGGGACCATGCCAGGTACCTCAGCAGACACACATTGGAAATGGAAACATTATTTACAGCAACGATTTCTACCAGGAAAACCACATGTAACCACTCCAGACACCACTCTTCTACGAACTGTATCATTTAATCACGTGCCCACCCTAAGGGAAGCTCTCCCCCTTGGAGATATCCCTCTATCACCTGTGGAGGAATCTCCCCCTTGGAACGAGTTAATAGAAGAGTACAAAAAAGATGCCTGGTTTACTGATGGAAGTGCAACATACACAGCAACTGGACAAAGACAATGGAGAGCAGTTGCATATGCTCCACTACCAGGAACTGTATTATGGCAAACAGGTGTACAGGCATCTAGTCTGTGGACTGAATTGATTGCAGCATCTCTTGCTATCCTGGAAGGGAAGGCACATTATCGATGCACTGACAGTTGGATTTTATACAAAAGTTTCACAATGTGGTTGCCCTCCTGGGCCCTAGAAGATTGTCATCTAGACATGAATATTCCTATAATAACCCTTGACAATGCTGTATAGTTTTGTACCCCAACTTCTCCTCTTACTTTACATCCTTTGTTGATATCAGATTCTTGAGTTCTTGTATTTCAAGTACCTCCAACGAATATCTGTGCCTCATCTAGAGGAGATAGCATTGGAACAGTGTGGGCAACTTTGTTAAAAATTGTCTATAAAATAAGGGTTATGAGAAAATCTAGCTATGTTAGAATATAAGGGAAAACAGGATCTTCTGCATGCCTGTATTCTTCAAGGCTGTAATACTAGCTAGGCCTCTTTCGGCTGTGTGCTAAGGAAGATAACAAAGGAATGTGTCTGCGTGGAGGAATGGTAAACATCAAAGAAGATGGATCCCTGAGAAAAACAGGACATGACACCTAGGAAGTGAACCCAAACCGAGATAAAAGCGAACCACTTGGACTGAGAGGTCATATGTGATTAATGTTATTAGCCAATGGTAATTAGCTTCGTAGTGTCTGAATACGTGTACGGAAGTAAAAGTGTATATAACATGCAGCTTTCTAATAATAAAAGAGAGACTTGCCGACATTACAGAATGGGCATTTCTCCCGTCGCCGACGACAGAACAGTGTTATTGGTGTCACGAACCCAACATCAAATTGAAGTTCAATTTGAAAAAGCCCAAGCCACAGCTCTCCAAGCTGTGTGGGTAAAGAGCCCACATCAAGTTATCAAACCCAAATATCAGCTGAAGGAGCTGGAGCAACAGCATATGTATTACTGGACGGAGATGACACTCCTGTTTTCATCCTCTATCACAGGTTGGCTCATCGTACATTATAGCCTTATACTACAAACACGTGCCCTGGATACATTTCTGCAAGACCAACATGTAAATACTTCGATTTGGTTAGCCTCTACTGTAACTAACTCATCTGCGTTTTACATTAAGGGAAGACTAACAGCCACAGATCTTTTGACAATGTGTCTTATTTGCATACCAATCCTAGTAGCTGTATTACAGAATTATACTATGCTAAGTGATTCTGATGTTAATGTCTCCTTTTTTTTTCTGAGTAGGTGATGGCTGTATGTCAATTAACATCACTACAATATTTTATTGATGGTGGACTATTTCCTCCTTCAACACCACAAATGCTTCTCTGATTTTGAAGGTATGTGTTGCTTCAACACAACTTATGAATCAGCCAGCATAGAGGACAACATTCAACATCTCCAAGACTTAATGCATCAAATGAAACAATCTACTACTGATGCCTGGCTGGCTGAGCGGTTTACTTTCCTGACAGGATGAATGGGGCACCTGATTCAAAGTAATATTATATAGATATGTTTATTTCTTTTTTCTGTATGTATGTGCCTCTGTAACTCTGTGCTACACCCCACAAGCCCAAATGGACACCTCCAGATTTGCCATCCCCAGCGGAAACGGTCTCTTGAAAGAGGGGGTGGAATGTGGGAATATAATGTGTGGGGAGTGTGAGAACGTGTATTGGCGAACCCTGAGAGAACTGTGGGAACTGAAGGGATACATGTCTGGAGATACAAGAAGCACCTGCATCGAGAAGTTATGAGAAAGGAACCTTGGAATGTATCCAAAAGATGTCCCCTGGCAAGCAAACAGGAAGGGATGCATGCAAAGTCCATCAGCCAATTAGGGGCATGTGAACTGCTCGTGCTGTGAGTGAAGAGCCAATAACATGTTAACGGGTGTGGGTGATTTCATTAGTTTTGGGGTATAAATATTACTGTATTAGAACAAATAAATGGCTTCTTGCTTGATCATATTGGTCGTGTACAGAGTCCATTGTTGAGTTCCCGCAATTGGCGTCCAAACAGGGACCCTATTCATCGCTATGCGAAGGCTTTGAAGCGGGGAAAGAACCAGCTGGAGGATAGGACCATCTGGAACGAGTCCGGAGCCCCTGAAGAGAGGGGAAGACTCATTGAGGTGGCCCATCGAGGCGTTGCTGCAGCAGAGATTCACCCGCCAGTGAGGTGAGCGGCCAAATGGAGGAGAGAAATAAAAAAAGATATAAATAGAAAAAGAGAAAAAACAGAGAAATAGAGAAAGAGAGAAATAGAGAAATGAGGGCTTCTCTTAGTAAGGAAGAGGAAGCTGTGATAAAGCTCCTCCAACATTTTCTCTCTAAGAGAGGCATAAAATATGATGTGATGTGTTTGAAACGTTTATTGCTATGGTGTAAGGACAGAGAATTATTATCCGGGGTGGATACTGCCTTTGAACTTGACACTTGGGAACGAATAGGCAATGCTCTATGGGAAGAAACTAGCAATGGATCTAAAGAAGCACAAAACTTTGCTACCTTATGGAAGCTGCTTAAAAATACCCTTCAAGAGTTAAAAGCAGAACGCGATGCTGCTGCGTCAGCCTTTGTAGCATTAAGTCCTACCACTTCTACCAGTAAGCCATGCGGTAAAAAGGTATCTACTTCCACACTGATATTTATGGACAATATTTCACCACCAGCACCTGCGGCAATTAATGCAAATATGTATAATCCACCTCTGCCTGTATCGCCAGCGCCCGAGGTAACAAGTACGACTACTCCACCGCTTTCACCACCTCCCCCGAGAAATACCTCTCCCCCCTTGCAGCCGGTAACTAACCCTTCTGTGCCTGTACAAGATTCACCACAGCACTCTGCTTCAGCCCATGAGAATACACCTTTCCTCTATCCACCTCTACCACCTTCTACCCCGAACACCCCGAGAGAACCAGAGGAGAGAAAAATGAACTTAGACGACCCATCTCAACAGCTAATAGAAAAACTTAAGGACTTAGCAGCTAACCAGGACAAGGATTCACCCATATCCTTTATTCATACTAACTCTTTTTCTATTCCTCAGGTGTCTATGGCAGAACAATCCAAAAACGTTGCTTTAATAGAAGGGGTGGGGGGGAAGGAGAAAAATCCACATTGTCGGTGGAGGGGAATTAGAAGGGATGCTTTAGTAGAAGGGGAAATGTTGCCTAATACTCCCTCTCCTTTTCCAGTTTCGGTGGGGCCAAATGATGAACGGGATTATACAGCTTTAGACTGGAAAATTATAAAAGAAGCAAAAAATGCTATAAGTCAGTATGGGTTAAAATCATCTTTTACTGAAGCAGTTCTAACGCACAAGCAAAAGTGCCCTGTCGAGGACATTTAGTCTGAGGCGATGGAGGTTCTGGATCAACAGGAACACCACAAGTGTTGTTGGCATTAAACATTCAAAAAACAAAACCAGAAGAATGCGTTCAAATTCAAAATAATGATGGAGAATTGGTTGCTTTAAAAATGGCAGAGAGGCTGTCCATAGTTCAAAATTTAGTGAAAGAGCAATTGCAAGCAGGACACGTTGTGCTGTCTACTAGTCCTTGGAACACTCCAATCTTTACCATCCGTAAAAAGAGTGGGAAATGGAGACTACTGCATGATTTACGTGCAATAAACGCTGTGATGCAGGACATGGGAGCCCTTCAGCCAGGACTTCCAAGCCCTGTAATGCTTCCAGAGAATTGGGGCTTATTGGTTATCGATTTAAAAGAGTGTTTTTTCACAAATCCATTACATCCAGATGACTGAAAAATTTGCATTTTCTGTACCATCTATCAATAAGGCTGAACCTGCAAAAAGATATTATTGGGTTGTTTTACCACAAGGTATGAAAAATTCTCCTACCTTGTGCCAGTTATTTGTAGCTTGGGCACTTCAACCTATTCAGCAAGCCAAACCTCAATCACATCATATCATCACATGGATGATATTTTAATAGCTGGTCAACATCTGCACACAGACCTTTTAATTACTGAATTGAGATCCCAACTTGAGTCTACAGGTTTAAAAATAGCTCCAGAAAAAATTCAGAAAAAAACACCATGGCATTACCTTGGCTGGACACTGTCAGCTGAACAAGTTAGACCACAAAAAGTTACACTTCAAACTAATATTCAGACATTGACAGATGTGCAAAAATTAGTAGGGGATATTCAGTGGATTCGGCTGCTGTGTGGTATTACTAATGAAGACCTCAGTCCTTTAATGCCTTTACTTCAAGGCACGCCTGATGCTGCTGCTAAAAGAGAGTTATCTGAAACACAAACTTTTGCTTTGCAGCACATTGTAGACAAGGTAACAAAATCATATGCCAGTAGATATAATCCTGATATAATCCAAAATCAAAGTCATTTTGGCTACTGTTACTGGAGGTCCTGCAAATTGTCACCCCTTTGCATTGCTGATGCAATGGAACGATGCGAAAAAAGATCCCTTGTGTGCACTGGAGTGGATCTTTTTGCCGTACCGTTTCCATAAAAGTATAACTACACAACTGGAAGCACTAGCTCAATTGATTATGAGAGACAGATCAAGATTGATAGAGATGGCTGGTTTTGATCCTGCATATATCGTCCTTCCACTAACACAGGCATAATTTGATTGGTCTCTGCAGCACTCAGACGATTCACAATTAGCTCTAGCAGGTTATTCTGGACAAACTTCTAATGTTTATCCACCTCATCGTCTGTTTTCCCTTCTGTCCTCTAACACTTTTCTTGAAAAGCCTCTTTGCTCTGCAACTCCTGTGGGAGGTTTAACTGTTTTTACTGACGCTAGCAAAAATAACCACAAGGCTGCTATCACTTGGCTAAGTAATGCACACTGGGACAAACATATTTTAAACGGCACCCCAGAGGATTCTTTGCACACCCTTGAACTAAAAGCTGTTGTTTGGGCATTCACAAAATGATCCACGGAGCCTTTAAATGTTGTATCAGACTCCCTGTATGTTGTAGGAGCAGTTATTGGCTTGGAACAGGCTATTCTCAAAGAGATAACGAATAAGATGATTTTTCACTCTGCCAGCTGTTACGCTTATTACAACATCGTACTGAGCCTTATTTTGTTACTCATATTCGCAGTATAAATGGCTTCTTGCTGATCATATTGATCACGTGGCAGAGTCCATGATTGAGTTCCCGCAATAATGGAAGACTGGTGAGGAGGACTGTAAATACGCTCAAGCGACTTGCAGCTGGGGTGTCCAAAAACACCTACATTACACTGCTAATCACTGCTTAGCCTTATGAGCTTGACAAGTAGAACATCTGCCTTCAGATAACACAGGCCTGGGATAGACTCAGGGGCACCCTGAACATGCCTGGGATTCCTGCCCTGCTGTGAGAAAGATCAAAGCACAGTGGAAAACTACTGCCTGTAAAAAATCCCTGATATATACAGGCGAAAGCAGCAGGTTCGGAATCTCTCGCTCTCACTCTAGCAAGGACTGAGCTCCATGGTGCTTGTGTTCCTGCTTACGTGCCTCTGCCCCGGGTGCTGCTGCGGAGATACACCCGTTCACGAGGTAACGAGAATAAATTTGCTTTTTGCATTTTATCCATGGTTTTTGTGGTTGTTCCTGTGTCCGGCCTGTGTCGGCTCACACATATGCCAATAATATATTCCATGTCATATCATATCATATCATGTTCAGTATATTAACCGGGACTTACTAGATAGGGGGAAATTCTCTCGGGAGTTGCTCGGGCTCGATTTTCTGGGATTGCGATTTCAGTTTCAGGGTTCCTTTTCACTCCTCTGGGATCATTATCAGTGGGTGGTGAGCAATTGAACTCTGCATCACTCATATATATATATATATTTTTTTTTTTTTGTTATTGTTGTTTTTTTTTTTTATTTTATTTTACTCTAACTGTTAAATTGTTCTCTCAATGTACAAGTCTCCTTACCTTTACTCCTCCAATTCTCTCCCCTGGGTGGGGTGGAAAGGTGGCGGGGAGCTGCGAGTGGCTGTGTCTTGTTTGGTGGCCAGTACAGTCCTTTTTGGCACCCAATGTGGGATACAAAAGGTTGAGATAATGACAGTTCTGACCAAAGTGTGTTAGAAAGAATCTGCAATAAGCATTTGTTATGATGACTTGGTTGTCAGTGATCACAATGTTGTTGTACTGGATTGCTGAGTTGTTCTTTGAGGTGGCACCTTACATGCCGTTTATATTTTTCTCCATCCCTAGGTGTTGGTTTGGGGCTAGGGGTACTGTTCTGCTGTGTGGTACAGTGATGGGTGTTAGTACAATAAAAAGATGGGTAGTGAGACTGATTTTGTACCTGTATTCAGTGGTGGCAGGTGGCACACAGAGCAAAGCAGTAGAAGCAGCTCCATCTCTGCATTGTGGGAGCTATCTGGTGAATGTTCTTACCAATTATACCAGTGTTTTTTTCTCTTTGGAAGGGGGAACATCTTCATTCAATTTCTCACTCCCAGTTACAAAAGTTTTTGAGAGTTTTGAATATTCTTGGAATAATCAAACCAGCAAAATTGTGCTGCTAGTTCTCCTGAATGTATGCCAGGTTTTAAAGCATGTCAGACTACTTAAGAGGATCACCCCATCCACTGCTGGAGTTACCCTGGCACCTGCTACAGTTACCTCAACCTCTGTGATTGATATTGTGGCTACTCCAGTTGCTTCAACCTCTGTGACAGACACTGCAGCCTCTCCAACCTCTACAGCAGGCAATGTGGCTACTCCAAACCCTGTGACAGACACTGCAGCTACTCCCTGTCAAGAAATGCTGTAGATGAACTAGAGAACCAACCCGTGCCAGTATCAGTTGACCATGTACAGAAGAAGTGGACATGAAAGTCAGTACGTTTACAGAGGGATGAAGAAGATCAAGCTTATGATCTTCCTAAGGAGGAAGAGGAGGAGGGAAGGGGAGATGGAAATGGAGACAGTACAATAACCACCTGATATCTAACCCTGAGCGAGCTGCGGGATATAAGAAAAGATTTCACTTGTTACTAAGGTGAGCACCTCATTACTTGGCTGCGCAGATGCTGGGATAATGGAGCCAGTAGCATGGAGTTAGAGGGTAGAGAAGCCAAGCAGCTGGGATCCCTCTCTAAGGAGCGAGCATTGATAAAGCAATTGCAAGAAAGGAACCAACTCCCAGTCTTTGGAGGCGGCTCTTGGTGGGTGTGAAGGAAAGGTATCCCTTCAAGGACAATAACCAATGCAATCCAGGCAAATGGGTCAGCATGGAGAGAGGGATTCAGTAAGTGAGGGAACTAGCTGTGAGGGAGTTGATTTACCAAGAGCCAAGGGACATGAGGGTAACTGAAGACCCAGATGAAATCCCGTGCACAATACCCATGTGGCGAAATGTTGTACCGAGTGCACCAGCATCATATGCCAGCTCATTGGCAGTAGTAGAATTAAAAGAGGATGAGGAGGCACCAACTGTAAATGAAGTGGCTAGATGGCTCCGGGGATTTGAAGACAGTCAATCTGCCTCTATACGAGCCTGTGTCTCGGCTGTGGAAAAACTACCAGAAGTTCTGGAGAAACATGTGGAGAAACTGTCTCAAGAGCTCCAGCAATTCGAGGACAGGCTCTGTCCTCCACCCATTTGGACCTATGTCTCAGCTGTTAGGAGCAAGTGTTTCCCTGCTCAAGAGAGACGATATACACCATGGGGCACACTATGGTTTTACTTGCGTGACCATGGAAAGACAGGAAGTGGGATGGGAAGCCTACCTCAGTCCTGCAGGCATGAGTACATGAGCTGCAAAGAAAAACAAGTACAAATAGGGATGCTTCTGATCCTTCTAGGAAAAATGCTGCTCCAGTCTCCAGTGGACAATTCCCCAGACAGAACAGGAGGGTTGATGTTATTCTTAATCCTTTCCTTGATCCTAATCCTTTTGATCATATTTCAGCAGAAGTGAGTGATGAATATGATGACCAGAATTAGAGGGGCCCTGCCTCCAGCCAGGTGGAGGAAAGGAATAACCGAGTTTACTGGGCTGTGTGGATTTGGTGGCCTGGCACATCTGACCCCCAGGAGTATAAAGCTTTAGTGGACACTGGTGTCCAATGCACCTTGATGCCATCAGACTTTAAAGGAGCAGAATCCATCTGTATTTCTGGAGTGACAGGGGGGTCCCAGCAGCTGACTGTGTTGGAGGCTGAAATGAGTCTGACTGGGAATGACTGGCAAAAACACCCCATTGTGACTGGCCCAGGTGCTCTGTGCATTCTCGGCATAGATTACCTCAGGAGAGGGTATTTCAAGGACCCAAGAGGGCACCGGTGGGCTTTTGGCATAGCTGCCTTGGAGACAGAGGAAATCAAACAGCTGTCTCCTCTGTCTGTTCTCTCAGAGGACCCTTCTGAGGTGGGACTGATAAGGGTCGAAGAACAGCAGGTTCCCATCGCTACCACAACAGTGCACCGGAGGCAATATCTCACCAACCAAGACTCCGTAATTCCCATCCATAAACTGATTCGTCAGCTGGAGAGCCAAGGAGTGATCAGCAGGACTCGCTCTCCCTTTAACAGCCCCATATGGCCAGTGCGGCAGTCTAATGGGGAGTGGAGACTGACAGTGGACTATTGTGGCCTGAATGAAGTCACACCACCACTGAGCGCTGCCATGCCAGACATGTTAGAGCTCCAATATGAACTGGAGTCCAAGGCAGCCAAGTGGTAAGCCACCATAGACATTGCTAATGCGTTTTTCTCCATTCCTTTGGCAGCAGAGTGCAGGCCACAGTTTGCTTTCACCTGGAGGGGTGTCCAGTACACCTGGAATTGACTGGCCCAGGGGTGGAAACACAGCCCCACCATTTGCCATGGACTGATCCAGACTGTACTGGAACAAGGTAAAGGTCCTGAATACCTGCAGTATATTGATGACATCATCCTATGGGGCAACACAGCAGAAGAAGTTTTAGAGAAGGGAGAGAAAATAATCCAAATCCTTCTGGAAGCTGGTTGTGCCATAAAACAAAGCTAGGTCAAGAGACCTGCTCAGGAGATCCAGTTTTTAGGAATAAAGTGGCAAGATGGGTGTCATCAGATCCCAATGGATGTGATCAATAAAATAACAGCTATGTCTCCACCAGCTAACAAAAAGGAAGCACAAGCCTTCTTAGGCGTTATGGGTTTCTGGATAATGCACATTCCAAACTACAGTGAGATCGTGAGCCCTCTCTACCAGGTGACCCGAAAGAAGAATGATTTCACATGGGGCCCTGAGCAACGACAAGCCTTTGGACTAATCGAACAGGAGATAGTCCATGCAGTAGCCCTTGGGCCAGTCTGGACAGGACAAGACATTAAAAATGTGCTCTACACTGCAGCTGGGGAAAACGGCCCTACCTGGAGCCTCTGGTAGAAAGCACCAGGGGAGACTCGAGGTCGACCCCCAGGCTTTTTGGAGTTGTGGATTGACTGGGTTTAACCAGGAAGGGTTGCTGCCCCACGCCCCACCCCCCACCCTCCGGTGGGATAGGGAGGAGAAAATTGAAACAAACGGGGCTCAGGGGCTGAGACACAAGCAGTTTACTGGGATAGTGAGGGAGAAACAACATCAAACAACAACAACAGTGCTAATGAAAGAATATACAATGGTATATGGAAGGAAAGGAAAGGAAAGGAAAGGAAAGGAAAGGAAAGGAAAGGAAAGGAAAGGAAAGGAAAGGAAAGGAAAGGAAAGGAAAGGAAAGGAAAGGAAAGGAAAGGAAAGGAAAGGAAAGGAAAGGAAAGGAAAGGAAAGGAAAGGAAAGGAAAGGAAAGGAAAGGAAAGGAAAGGAAAGGAAAGGAAAGGAAAGGAAAGGAAAGGAAAGGAAAGGAAAGGAAAGGAAAGGAAAGGAAAGGAAAGGAAAGGAAAGGAAAGGAAAGGAAAGGAAAGGAAAGGAAACCACAGACCGGCTTGTGAACTACGGTACCCATCACTCCCTTCTTCCCGGAACTTACCTGTTTAAATACTGAGCATGACATCACTTGCCCTGGCCCACCCAAGCCAGCTGCCCGGCTGCACAATTAACTCTATCCTAACCAAACCCAGGCCAGGGATGCAGAGGATCAGAGACCTGATATACTCCAGCTGAAAAAGAGATATTGGCAGCATACGAGGGAGTTTGAGCTGCTTCAGGAGTGATCGGTACTGAGGCACAGCTCCTCCTGACACAGCCTGTGCTGGGCTGGATGTTCAAAGGGAGCGTTCCCTCTACACACCACACAACTGATGCTACATGGAGTAAGTGGGTCGCACTGATCACACAACGAGCTTGGATAGGAAGCCCAAATCGCCCAGGAATTCTGGAAGTGATCATGAACTAGCCAGAAGGCAAAGATTTTGGAATGTCACCAGAAGAGGGGGTGAGGCATGCTGAAGAGGCTCCACCATATAATGAATTACCAGATGATGAGAAACAATATGCCCTGTTCACTGATGGCTCCTGTCGGATTGTAGGAAAAAATCGAAAGTGGAAAGCTGCTGTGTGGAGTCCCACCCAACAAGTCGCATAGACTGCTGAAGGAAAAAGTGAATTGAGCCAGTTTGCAGAGGTAAAAGCCATCCAGCTGGCCTTGAACATTGCTGAATGAGAAAAATGGCCAGTGCTCTACCTCTATACGGACTCATGGATGGTGGCAAATGCCCTGTGGTGGTAGTTACAGTAACTGAAAAAGAGCACTGGCAGTGCAGAGGCAAACCCATCTGGGCTGCTGAATTATGGAAGACATTGCTGCTTGGCTGGAGAGACCAGTTGTAGACACGTCATGTAGATGCTCATGTGCAAGAGTTGAGCCACTGAAGAACATCAAAACAACCAACCAGGACCAGGCTCCTAAGATCAAAGTGTCTCAAGTAGACTTGGACTGGCAACAGGAGGGTGAAAAATTTTTAGCCCACTGGGCCCATGATGCCTCACGCCATCAAGGAAGAGATGCAACATATAGATGGGCTCGTGATCGAGAGGTGGACTTAACCATGGACATTATTGCACAGGTTATTCATGAATGTGAAACATGTGCTGTGATTAAGCAAGCCAAGAGGTTAAAACCTATTTGGTATCGAGGTGATGGTTAAAATATAAATATGGAGAGGCCTGGCACATTGACTATATCACACTTCCACAAACCCGCAGTGGCAAGCGCTATGTGCTCACAATGGTGGAAGCAACCACCGGGCTGTTGGAGACATATGCCGTGCCCCATGCCACTGCCTGAAACACTATTCTAAGCCTTGAAAAGCAGGTCTTGTGGTGACATGGCACCCCAGACAGAACTGAGTCGGACAATGGGACTCATTTCCGAAACAACCTCATAGAGACTTGGGCCAAAGAACATGGCATTGAGTGGGTGTACCACATCCCCTGTCATGCACCAGCCTCTGGGAAAGTCAAACGATGCAATGGACTGCTGAAAACCACACTGAGAGCAATGGGTGGTGGAACTTTCAAACACTGGGACACAAATGTAGCAAAAACCACCTGGTTAGTCAACACCAGAGGATCTGCCAATCGAGCTGGCCCTGCCCAATCAAGACTTTTATGTACTGTGGAAGGGGACAAAGTCCCTGTGGTTCACATTAAAAATATGCTGGGATAAACAGTCTGGGTTATTCCTGCCTCAGGTAAAGGAAAACCCATTCGTGGGATTGCTTTTGCTCAAGGACCTGGGTGTACTTGGTGGGTGATGCAGAAGGATGGGTAAGTCCTATGTGTACCTCAAGGAGATTTGATTTTGGGTGAAAATAGATAATGAATTGCTATATCATCATTGCTATGGTTGTTGTGTATTGTACTAACGGCTTTATATTGAGTATTTCCCCAGGTTAATGAAGAAGGAACTTTAGTGGAACCAGAGTTGGTGCCCAATAACTTCGAGATCAACATCTTCAACCCACAGACCCTGAACATGGACTGTGCTAGATATGCCAGCTACAAGTTCTGGATGCAGCATGAAACAGAGACTGCACACCTTCCTCCTACTGTGTCCAATGTCACCTACTCCATTGACTGTGCAAATTTCACATCATGTCTCCTGCCTTGAAAGACTGTCATGACAGATGGAACCCAAGGTTATAGACTAAATGAACTCAATACACATTTTGAAGGAATGGTCCATAAACTAAAAGAATAATATATGTGTGTAGATATATATATAAATATATTGAATTTTTTTATTTTTAAATGTGGAACATAAACATGATGCAAATGGTATGGAATAAGGGGTGGATACTGTCCTGGTTTTTGCTAAGATAGGGTTAATTTTTTCTTAGCAGCTAGAAAGCACTGTGTTTTGGTTTCAGTGAGGATTGTTATGAGAACAATGTTGATAACTACAAGGACACTGTGCTTGGGCAGTTTCCAAGAAGAGAGGACTGGAAGGGGGAGTGGAGAAGAAAAGTGTAGTAGTTAGTGGAACCCAGAATTGACAGTTGGATATGCCAATAAGATATTCCATAGCATATCACGTCATGTTTAGTATATTAACCAGGGCTGACCGGAAAGGTGGGGGGATTCTCTCAGGAATCGCTCGGGCTCGCTTTTCCAGGATTGCGGTTTCGGGGATCCTTTTTGCTCCTCCGGGATCATTATCAGCGGGTGGTGAGCAATTGTACTCTTCATCACTCATATACAGAGAGTTGTTATCATTGCTATTATTATTATTATTATTTTAATTTTATTTTTACTCTAATTATTAAATTGTTCTTATCTCAACCTACAAGTCTCCTTACCTTTACCCCTCCAATTCTCTCCCCTATTCCCTTGTGGGAGGCAGGGGAAAGGAGTGGGAAGTCTGCGAGTGGCTGTGTCTTGTTTGTCTGCCAGCTAAGTTAAACTATCACAATAGCTTAAAATAGAGAACAGGAGACTTGAGGCGTTGAATCTTTGATAAGGTAGTGATGCTAGAATAAACCAGTTTTGTGGAGACAGAAATGTTGTAAACAGACCAAGAGATGGACTAAGCATGCACAGAAGAAAATTCAACTCAAGGGCACAGTGACAAAAGTTTCTATGATCATCAGATAACCCCCAAAGTCAACCAGTACTCATGCGAAAAGGACATTTAAATGTATTAATGAGTTCTTGGAAGTGTGATGAATATGTTAATAATTTCTTGGAAAATAAATGAATATGCATATTTTGATAGTATAAAGGTTTTGTAGAGGGACCAGTCGATATGCACGATAGGTGGAGCGATCCCCCGTGCATCCGGCTCTGCAATAAAGAATGCCTGCTTGCTAAAACTCCAAAATGAGTCTTAGAGAGTTTCTTCTGACCGGCTTTTTTGGTATCACATGTTCAAAGTATCATGCTACATTACTGGCATCTCTGGCAGCATGTGTGGAAGTACTCAAGTTACGTGTGTACAGGGTTGATGTCTTGGGCACCTGCCAGGCTTCAGGGTCCAGAAAATTGTCTCTTTTTATTAAGAACTGCACTAGACTATGACATCTTCAGCATCCTGTTCAATTTTAGATTTTGACCTTTCACGACTTGGGTAATTTACTTTCTTGAAGCATATTTATATAAAGGCATGTCTATGGAATGGTTGAGCATGAGACAGTATGATATACTTCGCACTTATCCTGGTTATTTCTCTAGTTTAGTTTGCTCAAATTCAAGTAATCATGACTAAAGCATTGCATCAGGCTTGACAGAGTGAACTCACCTATTCACTGTTGCATTTGCACACTCACCAAAACACAGCAGATTTTGCTTGGTAAAGCAAGCCATACCATTTGCATCTGCTGAGTGAAGAGATGTCCAAGTTAGCTCAATATACTTTCTATAGTTAGCTCAATATACTAGCTCAATAGCCCTTTCTTTCAGCCTGTTTTGACTATTTTTAGACAATTCTTTAAACAAGCACCATTCATGAGTCAGTGAAAGACTCATTGCCTTGATTCTCTACATATGCAAGTCAGGCTGGATGCAAAAAGGAAAGCTCTCCTCAAGGGACAGCCAGTCCCATGTTCTGCTAAAAACACAGGGCAGGTCTTAATGCAGTCACCTCTTTCATGAGCAGCAAGGGGAAAGGAATATTTATAGCATTATAAGTGTAAACCATAGCACTATGCTGCAGTGTTACACAACGTTGCCTTTCTCAGCATGGCAGGCAGCAGTTCTTCTAACGAGACTTCTTCAGCTGGTATACCAGTGTTTATTTAGAGATAAAGGTTTCTAGAAACTGAATAGCAACACTTAGGAATTGAAGTAAAAAAACTTATCTATGCTGTCTGCCACACAAGCCAACTAAGCACTTATGCAGCCATGCTACTTATTTTTCAGCCACTGCATTATCAATCATGAACCCTCCCTCCTGTTTGGAGCTGGTGACAGGCAGTAAATCTAGGGAGACACGGGTAACACTTACTGATAAAATTATATTATGCATAGCCCCAGTGTGCAAACCATCTGTAAAGTGTCTATAATCCTGTATGAGCCAGTGAAGTCTGATACACCTATGCAAGCTGCCTCCCTGCCCAGCATCCTCTAGTTCACTGCAGGAAATAGCACTATGTCAGAAGGTATTTGCTAATGAGAAGCCTAGGTTTGAGACACAAAAACATATTTTCACATTATTGCATAATGATGCGCCTGTCAGTTCCATTATCATAGGCTGCTTCAAACAGATAAAATTTAAAGTTTAAACTAAAATAAGTGCATTAGCTGATACATACCTGTGTTGGGTTGGGGAGGGGGGGGGGGGGGGCGTTTTTGGTAGTGGGGGAAGGGCCACCTTGTGAGAGTGAAAGCTCTCCTGGCTCCAAGGCAGAGACCCCTCAGCCCAGGCTGGGCCAGTGAGCACTAGAGAAATGCCTCTGTGAATCCATATTGGTGAGGGGAAGGACTGTCCTGAAAAAAAATAAGGTGGAGAGAACCTGGAGGAGAGGCCGGGTGTTCAGCCACATGGAGTAACAGAAGGCAAAAGAGGTCCCCTGCAGCCCATAGAAGTTCAACAGCAGAGTAGATCCCCACATGTAGGCTATGGAGGACTCCACGCTGGAGTAAAAAAGCTGAGCCCAAGGGCAGGTGTGACTGAATTGAGACACCCAGAGACGCTCAATGCCAGAATGGGGGTGGACCCCCAGAGCCAGGGGGTGAGGAGGTGCGCTGGACTGGAGACCCATCTGCAGCCAGTGGATGTCCTCATGCTGGAGCTGGGAGCTGAGCCCGAAGAGGTCCATGACTCCATGGGAAGCTTGCTTTGGAGCATCTTGTTCCTGGACTTTCATGCTGGGAAGAGTGGCAATGGTGAACTCACTGCAACCCCCATTCCCTGTCCCCTGTGCTGCTGTGGAGGAGAAGGTAGAGAAATTGGGAGCAAAGTGATTTGAGCCCAGGAAGAAGGGGTGGGGGAAGGTGTCGTAAGATGTAGTTGTTATGTCTCACTGTGCTACTTGGATGATTGGCAACGAATTAAATTGATTTTTCTTCCCCAAGTTTGAGTCTGTTTTGCCCGTGACCATAACTGGTGAGTGAGCTGTCCCTGTCCTTCATCCTAATCTGTGGCCCCTTTGTTGTGATTCCTATCCCATCTCACCGGGTGGGGGGTGTGAGTGCAGAACTGCATGGTCTACCTGTGGTTAAACCACCACACTCAGATCTCAGATTTTTTTTTCAAAACAATACAAAAAACCCATATTGCACAATATTATTGAACTGTTAGAGTCTCAATTAGAGCTTTGGCTTACTAAGGAAAGGGAGCCCAGTTCAAATGATATGTTTAATTAATTTAATTACTTCAAAACACAGACACCCACCTTAAGTCAAAAATCAAACCACAGAGGCAGATCACTGAGGCCTGCAGAGTATTAAGTCGCTACTTCTCACACTACAAAGTACTCTTGCCTGGGCTGGGGAGTAAAAGCAGCAGCCACCAGTCCGAATCTGCCACAGTACCAGCTCCTGCAAATATATGTAACAGCTGCATTACACCAGGCAGAAGACTAAACAAAGTACTGTTGCTGTTTGAACCACATCTCAGGTTGCCTTGTGTTAGGTACTGCATAGAGAACTTCAAGACAGAGAAATTTTTCTGTGAGACATCACTTTCTACTTAGACCTTTCTGGTATCTACCTTCTGGTGAATTTTGGATGACTTATTTTTCAGCTTTGCCCTTTCTTTTTAAGGTCTTGAAGTTTAAGAACATTAACTGAATGCTTGAGGAACAGATAATAAAAAATAACTTTCCAATAGGTCCTTGTGTGTATGCCAGTAGCCACACAGAACCACCTTATTTTGAAGCCTCCACAGAACCAAATCATGTTGTTTTCCTGAAAAGACTCATCTAAAAGCTCCTCCACTTTCTAAATAATAGGATTATCACATGCAAGTATATGTGACTACAGAGATCGCTAATGCTTAATCTACAAAAATGCATGCTGTGTCTCCAGTAGTTCCAGTACATTGTTCCAGCATGCCACCACGCTCAAAAATTGTAGCATCCATATGGTCAGTTTAGGAACTGGACTATCTCTCACTCCATTCAGAGAAAAATGATACACATCGGCAAAAAGCTAGGACCTGAGCACAAGACTTTCTTGCTTGATTATGTGGAATAAGATGAGGTTACCAAAACCCAGGAATGTCAGAGAACAGAAAAGTCATCTTTATTTGTATGCTAGCCATGATCCCACGATGATATTCTTTCCTTTCTTATAAGATTAGTTCTTGAAAACTTAGTCTTAATGTTGTTAGGGTGTTTGATCAAAGCCCGTGTCTCAGATACAGTGCACCCGATGCAAGATGCCTACACCCTATCAAATTACAATGCAGAAATAAGCAGTTTGCAGCAAAAGTTGACAGTGTTTTGAGAATACAAGCATAAATACAGCCCTGTCATGGGAAACCTATCCCAGACATATATGGAAGTGTCTGTACCCTAAAATAATCTGTGTTGGTAATTATAGCCTTATCTATGCTAGGATAAAATATGTTGAAGTTAAAAGAAAATTATTTACCCACACATTACAAATATTTCATGCTTGTTTTTTTCTAGTTACTAGCAAGCAAAACTACAAGCTTCTACTCAACATCACTTTAAAATTCATCAATAGGTAATTATCAGCAACTATTTAAAATTAATGATTCCAGTTCAGCCATACCATCAAAAGGATGACTGATTATTTTGATTTTAAAAATTCATTCATTGCTTGTAAAGAGGTGTTACACTGACAAATTCAGACATCTGCATGCTACTTAAAGTGTGAGCTGCTTCCTGACACAGACGTATCCAAAGCGTGACTTGGAGGAGCCTCTAGTGGTGATAAAGTAGATGTGATTATGAACTAATAGATGCTCAAGTAGAAGCTAACAGCCTTGCTGGCATTCACACTAGCATACAGATGCATTACTCCTAGGCAGGTGACCAGCAATCAGCATCTGAAAGCCACAGACACACTTGGTACCAAGTAGGATGATTTAAATAGTGTTCTACCTACAAGTTTTACCTTGCCTTGATTCAAATAAGGGAACAAACCAGCTTGCTTCTTGTCCCCTTCAGGATGTAGATAACATTTAGTACATAAATAGAATAAAGAGTTCTGAAAGCTTCCTAGAACAGGGGGCAGTGTTCATACCTGATTTATGCACCAAGTTACATATTGATACAGGTAGACCACTATTTTTAAATAAATTGTGTCTATGCACACAGAAAGTAAGGATGTTTAAGATTTGCACTGCAGAAACACATCATTTATGCAATTTTACACAGATGTTAGAGCAGTATTTTCCATAGGTACCAAGACTGAAGAACATTTTGCTGCTGGAAAAGGATTTTTCCAGAGCATGAACTTTGTTTGACAATATCAACTGGAAGCAGTTCTGTTTGCACTCCATTTGGCAAGCTTGAGTCCAAAACAGGAGGAATCTTAATGATACAAGAAAAAGTGGAGGAGCAGGAAATTCCACCAGAGGCAGATTCTGCAGTGATTCCCACAGTATGGGAAACAGATATCCCTGGTAGATCAAAACTGTCAGAGCCTGTCAAAGTAGATTTAAAAGAAGGTGTAAAGACAGTAAAATTAAAACAATATCCAATCAAGCCAGAAGTCAGACAGGAGCTGAAGAAACTGATTGACAAATTTTTGAAGTACAAAATTTTAGAGGAATGTGAACCGGAGTATAATACTCCTATTTTACCAATCAGAAAACCCTCGGGCGACTATAAGTTAGTGCAAGACTTAAGGGCAGTAAATCAAATAGTTAAAGATATTTATCCAGTAGTTGCAAATCCTTATACGTTGTTAACAGCGTTAAATGAGACTTATCAGTGGTTTACAGTGCTTGATTTGAAAGATGCTTTCTTTTGCATACCTTTGGAAAAGGAGAGTTGAAAACTGTTTGCTTTTGAATGGGAAAATCCACAAACTGGGTGAAAGATGCAACTCACATGGACAAGATTACCCCAAGGATTTAAAAATAGCCCAACAATTTTTGGAAATCAACTAGCAAGAGAGCTTGAAATGTGGAAGCAAGATAAGCCAAGGCCTGGACATTTGCTTTTACAATATGTAGATGACATATTGGTTGCTACAGAAGAAAGGTCTGCTTGCATACTAGTGACTATTGACCTCTTGAATTTTCTGGGACTAAATGGGTACAAGGTATCCAGGAAAAAGGCTCAAATAGCATGCAAGACTGTGATATATCTGGGCTTTGAAATTTCCAAAGGGCAGCGACAATTGGGAAAAGGTCGAAAAGAAACTATTTGCAGTATACCTGAGCAGAAAAATATTCATGAACTCAGAGCGTTCCTGGGAATGGCTGGATGGTGTTGCCTTTGGATTATGAATTATGGACTGATAGCTAAGCCTTTGTATGAGGCCCTAAAAACTCTCCCTTTGTATGGGGCCCGCAACAGCAAAAAGCTTTCATTGAGTTAAAACGTGCTTTAATGTCTGCACCTGCCCTAGGACTTCCAGATCTAACCAAGGATTTTCAGTTGTTTGTACACGAGAGACAACGCCTTGCATTAGGTGTGTTAACCCAGAAGATGGGAAGCTGAAAACAACCAGTCAGATACTTCTCCAAACAACTGGACACAGTGAGTAAAGGCTGGACAAACTGCCTTCGGGCAGTGGCAGCAACAGTACTGCTCATACAAGAGGCTCGGAAATTGACTTTGGGAAGGACAATAACAGTCTATGTCCACACACGGTGATAACTGTTTTAGAGCAGAAGGGGGGACATTAGCTATCCCCGAGCCGAATGATAAAGTACCAGGTAGTATTGACTGAACAGGATGATGTGATTCTAAAAACAACTAACCTGGTAAATCCTGCAGTGTTTTTAAGTTCTACACAGGAAGAAGGACAACTGGAACATGATTGCTTGGCTACTATCGAGTACATTTATTCCAGTCGTGAAGATTTGAAGGATGTGCCACTGGAGCGACCAGACTGGGAATTGTATACAGATGGTAGCAGCTTCATGGAGCAAGGAGTCTGATACGCTGGATATGCGGGAAAACTTTGGCTGCAATTCGGAGTGCAGTAATTTAGAACAGATCTTTATCTTTGGACAATCCAGTGCATGATTTCCAACCAGGAGACTATGCCTATGTGAAGACGTGGACTTCTGAACCTCTGCAGGAGCGCTGGAAAGGACCTTTCCAGATACTGTTAACCACCTTTACAGCTATCAAGATTGCAGAATCAGAAGCTCGGATACATTATACTCGGGTGAAGAAAGCACCTACTTCATGGAAGATTGTTAGCCGTGACCCAGAGACTTTAAAACTGACTCTGAAACATGTCTAATTTCTCATATCAGCTTTTGATTGTTCTTTGGATCTTATGCTGGAAGGTAGTACTGGTGAATCCGTGGGCCAACTTGGTCAGTAGGAAAAAGAGACAAATAGAAACAGAACAAGTGATTGAAATTCCCAAACAAACACCTGAGGAAAATTTGATATTAGGATTGATTAAAGGATTTGCTGATCTGCAGAATGTTACACAAATTACTGCTTGTTTACCAATACCAAGGACAGAAGGTGAATCTATTCCATGGGGAATCTTAACTATGAATCTGACCAACCTGGAACATAGGAATGACATCACTCATTGTGAACAGAGACCAGTGACTCAATGGCAAGAACAGGTGAAATATATCAGAAAACAATGGAAGTCCCCTGGAAATAGGGCTGAGTGTGCAAAACTATTAAATTCACATTTCGTAGAAATTAGTAGTCGTCGGCCAGGACTAGTCTCAGAAAATGGTTATCCAGGATATGGCTATGGATGGTGTTCTTATGATGAACTAATAAGGCGGAATGCGAGCCGAGTGGTAATGGAATTAGAATGTAACAAAGATATTCAGACTTCACAAAGGGAGCAACCTACTTGGGGAACAATTTGGTCCATGACTGTATTTTCCCAGTTTCAATACATGGCAAAAGCCTCTTCGTGTTTTATGTGGGAAGGGTCACTTTATTCGGTTTGGCCAACAGGAGCAGATGGGGGAACTTCGTCACAAGAAGAAGAGAAATCAGTGTCCTGGTGGAAGTGTGAAAAGGTTTTTGATTGCAATACAGTAAGTAAAGCAATTCAGGAAATTCCCCCTTTAGCAGCTGCAATTAAATATGGGTGTTACTGCCGAGGACTCAGGAATGATCTTCAATTGACTGAAGATTATATGATCTCAAGAGGAACATTTTTAAGTTGCAGAAAATATACAATCCAGAGTCCGGGACATCTAATTTGGGCATTAAGTGATGGAACCTGGATGACTCACTTACCAGTAGATGGTGAAGTGAAACAAATTACTTTAGGCATGCCAACATTATGCCCGATTTGGAAAAGATCACCCTTTAAGGGACCTTTAAAGAATCTGAGATGGATGATGATATCTGGAATGAACCCTCGGCAGGAGTAAAAATTAGTTGGGCTCTAGAATCTCTTTTGAATCCCATTGCCTCTTATAGAAACAGAGAGTGGCTATATCATTTAACAGGTCAGGTTGAGAAGTTAGCAAACGTTACGAGGGAAGGGTTTAGGAACCTGAACATACAATTGCAGGCAACATCTAGAATGACCCTCCAAAATAGAATGGCCTTAGACATGCTTCTACTTAAAGAGCACGGAGTGTGTGGGTATCTAAAGGACAGGGTAAACCACTGCTGTATACACATTCCAAACGTTACCCAGGATGTAGAGCATGATCTGGATTTGTTGGGAAAAATTGAAAAAGAAACAGAATCAATTCGAGAAGACATGTCAGAGGATTGGATGGGAAAAATTTTCAAAGGATTGGGATGGAATTTAAGCTCTTGGATACAAACTTTGATTAAAACTCTGTTTCTGTTGCTAATTGTCTTTTTGATGTTCATGCTGGTATACACCTGTTTGAAGAAACAGTTTACTAATAGAATTGCAGTTAATCGCATGATCATGAGAGAGTTACCTACTATACCAGGCTACAGTTCACCATCAAAGTATGCTGAAACAAATCTTGGCTTCAAAAATGTTAATGACTAAATGCTATGCAGTAGAGGTGAAAGTATTGAAATAATTTTCAACACTTTCAAAGGGGAGAGATGTTACTGATAAATTAGAATTAATTATTCTTTTATAGTTTATGATTAGTTTTGATTTTAATAATATAAGATTATAAGAAATATTTTAATGAAAAGTATGCTTGCACAGCAACCGAATGCTACTATGAAATCCCTGTACAGCCCCGTACCAAGGCCAAAGGGATTGGTCAAAATCATCTGGTAGGAACCGTAACTTAGGTAACAAGTACAAGTTGATCTGTAAACTGATTTATGATACTTATATAGAGAACTAGAAGAATACATGCAGCTGTCAAAATCTGGATTAATGAGAATGGGGAAACAATGGGAAGAGAAGCCTACTGTAACGGTTTGTAGGTGCTGCCAAGAAAGGGAAGCCTACTGTAATGGTTTAGAGATGCCTGCCAAGCAACCGTGTCCTTAAGCAAAAGGTAATTCTGGCAGGGGGAGATTGCGACCACTGATTCATGGATCGCCCACCCATTTGACACCCCAGACTCATTTCCAGATGATTCTAACAGTTATTGCGCAGAATCGGAAATAGGAGGAGAGTATGTTAATGATTTCCTGGAAATATTATGTTTATGTATGATTACTTAATGAATACGTATGAGTAAGCTCTATATAAGATGTATGATTTTGGGGCATGGTGTGCGTTGATCGTGAGAGAACTCACTCACGCACCCGGTCGTTAATAAAGAAGTGTCTGCTTATCCGCATCACATTGGTGTTGATAAGTTTCTTATTCCAGATTTTCGGTAACAGTACCATAGTAGCATAAAATGCAACAGCGAGATTCTTTCCCCAACCTGAGGGGCATCTTCTGAGCAATTGGACAAGATATGCTTTTGGAGAATTGAACTTAAAAGTCCAACAGGTATTGAAGATGACACTTCAAAACTACCTATCCTTGGATATGCTACTGCTCAAAGGACATGGTGTTTGTGGAATGTTAAATCTATCACGATCCACAATGCTACTACCTTGACAGAGGAAGCCTGAACAAAAATTAAGGAAATAGCAGACCAGACAGCAGAACTATTTCAATCCCTGCAGCCAAAGGACCAGTTCAATGGTTGGACTCCAAATTCTTGGTTACTTGCTATTCTACAGTCCTTAGGACTCGCAGGGTGGGGGACATGGTTAATGAAAATTGGGTTAATACTGGTTGCTGGTTTTATATTATTAATGATTGGTACAACTATTGTTCATTGTATGATTACCTGTGCCATTCCCCCCCCCCTTCTCTTTCTGTTCGCTATGTGAGAATCACCACCCTAGAAGATGACTTCAGCTGCAAAGCTGAGATAGCTGCTTAAACTATGGGATGATGCATCGATCTGCTGACAGCATCTTTGCCTGGAAATGAAGGAAACTCCTGATAAGTATCTTGATGAGGATGAGTGGCGAAGTTTTGGAAATGAATTTTGGGACCCTGTTATAGATGGGGACAAAGCTGCCAAGGGACTCCAAGTGCCATGGAGGGAAACAATGAATGGTATTAAGAAATATAAAATGGAGCAGGACTTAGCCGCTGTGGCCACTCAGAGGCTCCGGTCGACTTCTGGGGTCGTGAATGCTGCGGTGGTAACGACTCCCAACATTTTTGAGACATTGCAACCTGGACTTCCCAGTGCAGGGACATCCGTCCCGATTGCGGCATCAGCAGCACTGGCTCAGAAAAATGTATCAGGGCGGCCAAGATTTTCACCACCCCCACCTCCGGATACCACTAGCCTCAAGTTTCCTGAAGTGGTTTCTACAACTGCTACGGAGGATTAAATGTCTGCCGAGTCCCCGGCACTGGTAGAGCCCACTGCACCTATTGCTACATTGCAGCGGCCCATCGAGTTTCCGGTTTCCCCTCACCATGGCGATGGCGACCGCAAGGGCCCGGGGTGGGCGGGGCGGCGGGAGCCGCGGTCCGGGGGGAGCGGGGCCGGGCGCTGCTGGGCGGGGTCAGTGCGGACGGGATCTGCGCCTCGAACCAGCTCCGCAGCCCCTCCCTGCCGGCACCCCACCCCGAGGGGACCCCCAGCCCCACCCCGGAGCCGCTGGGAGAAGCTCTCTGGTCAGTCCAAGGAGTGGCCCCACCCCCTCCCCCTTTCATTATTTTTTGCCAAAAAAAAAAAAGTGTTGTTTTAATTTGTCAGATCACAGAGAATCTATACATGCAAAATTGCAGTGGCTAAAGGACCACACTCAGAAGATTGTCAAGGACATAAACCCGTTTGATGCATGGTTGACATCTCTTTTTGGCAACCTGTCGCCTTAGCTTTTAACATTAATTAAAGAGGGTGTACGCTTTCTAGGCATTATATTTTTAGTTCTAATTATAGTAAAAATTGCTTATGGATGTATAATGAAAGGAGTACGGAGTGTCACTGCTACAGCCCTGAGTGTACAAAAAGAAAAAGGGGCAATTGTTGCAGAATGGCTACGGGACAGGGGTCACGGATCACTAGAGAAATTGTACAATCAGAGGCTCAGCAGAAGCAGCGAGGGTATTGAAATAGCTCAGGCCGCAGTAGCCAGCTTAGGCCCTTGACATAAGTATAACAAGCAAATGCACGGTCAGGGTGAATTAGCAGAAGTCTCCAGGATACTTACTTGTCCTTGAGACTTCAGACAAACAACTTAAGCAAAACTAAGTTGGGAAAAAGAAGGGAGTAGCTTTAGCTGGTAACCGCAAAGTAGGAGTACCCTGTTAACATCCTGCGGCGTGAACAGAGCAAAGCCACCTGTTGTGTCAAATTTAGAACTCATGCTTAAGAGTGTTTAACCAATTGCTGTATGTGTTTAGCTTGCATGTATTGTGATAAAGGGTATAAATCCGGGTGTGAAAATTTTAAGGGCCTCTGTTGTATGGACCTAG
This sequence comes from Caprimulgus europaeus, assembly GCA_907165065.1. Next base: position 11,940,382 of record OU015537.1, read on the forward strand.
AAGACAAATCGAGATCTCTCCATAAAGAAATACAACAACTCACGGACCACTCTCAGAAAATTCAAAAGGACATGGGTTTCTTTGGCCCAGAAGGTCTAATGAACTGGTTGGGACTGGGAGGATGGTTTAAAAGCTTGTTGCAAAGCATGCTGTTACTTTTAATCATTGTACTAGTTGGCCTTTTATGTTTGAGCTGTGTTGTATCCTGGTTTAGAAAAATGATTGAGCGTGTTGCAGGGCAAGCTCTGCTCGTACAAAAAGAAAAAGGGGGAATTGTTGGGGAATGGCTCAGAGAACAAGGCCATGGATTCGCAGAATAGTTGTATGAGCAGAGTCTGGTCTAACATTCAGCAGGCCGCAGTGGAAAAGTACTGAATACTGACACTGCGACTTTATCTCAATCTGGTAAACAACCTTGAGAAAGTAAGTGTGTGAAAAATGTAGAGAATGCTTTACCGTTAAACCGCAAGTAGGAGGACCATGTAAATGTAATGTTTAGAGCTTAAGCCAATTAGCAAAGGACTAGTAGGCATAATTATCATAGCCTGTATAAATATGACTTAATGAGAGCAATAAAGTGAACTATGCCTTATCACTCACATTGAGTCGGCTCGCATAGTTTCCTCCGTCGCTCGCATTCCCACGCTGCGCCAATCAGACTAAAGAGGTAGTGTATTGGGTTTGCGTGGCAAGGTTTTGGTAGCAGTGGGGGAGGGGACGGACATGGGGTGGCTTCTGTGAGAGAAGCTGCCAGAAGCTTCCCCCATGTGCAACCCAACACAGCCAATGCCAGCTGGCTACAAGAACGGACCCGCCGCTGGCCAAGGCCGAGCCAATCAGTAACGCCTCTGTGATAACATAATTAAGAAAAAAAAAGGAAGATAGGGAAGAAAAAAAAGCTGCACACTTTGCAGCTGGAGAGAGGAGTGAGAAGATGTAAGAGAAAACAACTCTGCAGACACCAAGGTCAGTGAAGAAGGAGGGGGAGGAGGTGCTCCAGGCGCCAGAGCAGAGATTCCCCTGCAGCCTGTGGTGAAGACCATGGTGAGGCAGGCTGTCCCCCTGCAGCCCATGGGGGTCCATGGTGGTGCAGATGACCACCTGTAGCCCGTGGAGGACCCCACGCCAGAGCAGGTGGATGCCCAAAGGAGGCTGTGACCCCGTGGGAAGCCCGCGCTGGAGCAGGTTCCTGTCAGGACCTGTAGCCCGTGGAGAGAGGAGCCCACGCCGGAGCAGGTTTGCTGGCAGGACTTGTGACCCCGTGGGGGACTCGCGCTGGAGCAGTCCCTTCCTGAAGGACTGCACCCCATGGAAAGGACCCATGCTAAAGCAGTTTGTGAAGAACTGTCAGTCATGGGAAGGACTCACGTTGGAGAAGTTCATGGAGGACTGTCTCCCGTGAGAGGGACCCCACGCTGGTGCAGGGGAAGGAGTCCTCCCCCTGAGGAGGAAGGAGCAGCAGAAACAACGTGTGATGAACTGACCCCAACCCCATTCCCTGTTCCCCTGTGCTGCTGGGGGGAGGAGGTGGAAAATCGGGAAAGAGATTAAGCCTGGGAAGAAGGGAGGGATGGGGGAGGTGTTTTAAGATTTGGTTTTACTTCTCATTCTCCTTTAATTTTGATTGGTAATAAAGTAAATTTGTTTTTTCCCCCCAAGTCGAGTCTGTTTTGCCCGTGCCAGTAATTGGTGAGTGATCTCTCTCCGTCCTTATCTCCACCCACGAGCTTTTCGTTATAATTTTCTCCCCCTGCCCATTTGAGGAGGGGGAGTGATAGAGTGGGCTTTGGTGGGCATCCGGCTTCTAGCCAGGGTCAACCCACCACAGGTAGTTAAAGTACTATTAAAGGAAGTAATCCCAAGGTTTTGAATATTTTTAAAGGTCCTAATTTTGTGGCAAAATAAATTCACTTTTTAGCCAGACATTTATGAGTAAAATAGGATTTACATACTCCTTGGAGGCCACAATTACATGAACAAGTAGAAAGAAAAAGATCAAACTCAAAAGGCAGGCTAACACAATTTGTCAAGAAACTCAATTGAAATGGCCTTATACTCTCCCACTGGCCTTGTTGAGAGCCAGAATAACTCCAAAATCTAAAGATAAAGTGAGTCCATTTGAGATCTTGTATGGGAGACCATATCAAACTCTCTCTCATGAACGAAGTAATGAAATACTAGGCAGCAAAATGTAAAAGAATATGTAATATCTTTGGGGAAAGTATTCTCATCTTTGCATAGATTTATCATTTTAGCCTCTCCAGTAGCTTTAAACATCGAAGTACATCCCTATCACCCAGGGGATTGGATCTACATCTGGACCTCGAACAACAAACCTCTAATAAGAAAAGTGGAGGAGACTCTTCAAAGTTCTTCTGACTACTCATACAGTGGTAAAAGTAGATGGGATGAACTCATAGGTACATTTTATCCAAACAAAACCAGCTCCAGCACCAGGCAAACCTCACTGGAAGGTGCAACCTACTGAAAACCCACTCCAATCGAAGTTCAGACAAAATTTAAAGAGCAAACAACCCTTCACCTAAAGGACATCAGATAAACTGTACATGGACTGATAGTAATTCAATTTTGCATATAGAGTGTACACAAGGGCAAGTTTTTTTGTATTGTTTTTTAGGAATAATATTGTTTTTATACAGGCACATCACTTTTCTAGAACCCAACCATGAGAGAAATATGGTGGTGGCTTTTTCTCACTTTTCTGAGCCAGATGATTCAAGGAAACCAGTAGAGATGCCTCAGTCCATGGAATCATAACCTTCATTTGGAAGTGATCAAGAAGGCTATGAGGATAGCTAATTAGACAAATTGCTAAGTGTGTACTAATTTTCCAGAGCACAGTAGTAAGGGGGTATCCTTGGTAGGGATACCAATTCCTTTTAATATGTCCTAGAACAATTTACAGAAAGAACCAAAATTCCACCCCACACCACAAAAAAAAACCAAAACAAAACAAAAAAAAAAACCAAAAAACCCCCCTAACTTTCAAACTTGGGATGTATCAGACATCCATTCTTCTGATGTTAAACATGTGGCCACCAATAAGACTGGGTCCTTTGGTAATGTTTTAGGGGGACATTATCCATACTGTGATTGGTCAATATCTCGACAGGGGAAGAAATAGCTAGATGGCTATTGGAACACTCCCAGGGTAGTGGCTGGTATCAGCTACGTAGAAGTAAAGCACAAAAGGCCCTACCTCAGAACCGGTCAAGAACATGTACTTTGGGAGTAGCAGTTCCCAATATTACAGTGACAAAAGGATTACAAGAAGTATCAGAAATTGTGGAAATAGCTCCTCAAAATCAAATGGCTTTAGATATGCTGTTAGTACGCACAGCGAATAACACCAGTTGCTGCGTGCATAAAGATTAAAGTGGAAGGATTACTATTGAGTTAAATGAAATCTGGCAACAAACTAAGATTTTACATGATGTTTAGAAAGATGATACCTCTTTAGGGTTTGAAGAGACTTGGAAATGGCTAACTTCCTGGTTCCCTGACCTAAGCTCATGACTCAAAATAATTGTAGTGTTGATAATAGTTTTGATAGCCTTAGTGTGTTTAAATGTACTTTTACAATGCACCTACAAACTTTTTGTAGGCTTTAAGCAAGCTCTGTTCCACAGCAATAAATGTTACAAGTAACAGTGAGACTATCAAGATTAATCTTGAAAGTCTCAAAGGGGGGAATGGTTAGAAAATATGTAAATGCTTATTTTTAGTTTTCAGAAGATATCTGTAGTTTAGCAGTAAGTACCAAAGGGCCCATTGTCTTTAGCCTGTGCAAGTCCAGTCACTTTGTATAAACTATACAGGCCTTACTAATGATTAAAGCTAAAAGACTGATAAAAATAGAACATCCTGTTCTAGAAGACACCAAAAACTAGATAATTGCCTGCAAAAGATGAAGTCAGCAAGAAGGGGGACATTGCAACCACAAACTCAATTAGAGACTGAATTTTCCCTCACGCACGCTGTAATAGAGCATGCGCTGTGAATTCTTTGTGTACTGTATTGATACCGGAAAAGCCTAGTGGAAGAAACTAAGACTCGTTTTGGAGTTTTAGTAAGCAGGCATTCTTTATTGCAATGCCAGATGCATGGGGGATTGTTGGTGCTTTAAGAGCCAAAGCTGCAGGTGTCTTCACCCTTGAGCAATTAATTCCTGACCTTGAGTGAAAAATAAAACAAAGTGGGGGAAAAAAACAAGAAAGAATGTGTATGAGACAAGATAAAGGATTACTTGTGTGCTGTAATCAGTAACCAGTCAGAAGTAAAAGAATGGCTCGTGAACAAGTGGAATTATCCAGTCACGTCAATTGTTTAGATGCATGCTCACTGTGTGTATGTGTGGTGGGTTGACCCTGGCTAGAGGCCGGATGCCCACCAAATCCCACTCTATCACTCCCCCTCCTCAAATGGGCAGGGAGAGAAAATTATAACAAAAAGCTCGTGGGTGGAGATAAGGACGGAGAGAGATCACTCACCAATTACTGGCACGGGCAAAACAGACTCGACTTGGGGGGAAAAAACAAATTTACTTTATTACCAATCAAAATCTGAGGATAGTGAGAAGTAAAACCAAATCTTAAAACACCTCCCCCATCCCTCATTTCTTCCCAGGCTTAATCTCTTTCCTGATTTCCACCTCCTCCCCCCAGCGGCACAGGGGGACAAGGAATGGGGTTGGGGTCAGTTCATCATACGTTGTTTCTGCCGCTGCTTCCTCCTCAGGGGGAGGACTCCTTCCCCCGCACCAGCGTGGGGTCCCTCTCACGGGAGACAGTCCTCCACCAACTTCTCCAACCTGAGTCCTTCCCATGACTGACAGTTCTTCACAAACTGCTTTAGCATGGGTCCTTTCCATGGTGTGCAGTCCTTCAGGAAGGGACTGCTCCAGCGCGAGTCCCCCACGGGGTCACAAGTCCTGCCAGCAAACCTGCTCCGGCGTGGGCTCCTCTCTCCACGGGCTACAGGTCCTGACAGGAACCTGCTCCAGTGCGGGCTTCCCGCGGGGTCACAGCCTCCTTCGGGCATCCACCTGCTCCGGCGTGGGGTCCTCCACGGGCTACAGGTGGTCATCTGCACCACCATGGACCCCCATGGGCTGCAGGGGGACAGCCTGCCTCACCATGGTCTTCACCACAGGCTGCAGGGGAATCTCTGCTCTGGCGCCTGGAGCACCTCCTCCCCCTCCTTCACTGACTCTGGCGTCTGCAGAGTTGTTTTCTCTTACATCTTCTCACTCCTCTCTCCAGCTGCAAAGTGTGCAGCTTTTTTTTTTTCTCCCTTCCTTTTTTTTTTTTTCTTAATTATGTTATCACAGAGGCGTTACTGATTGGCTCGGCCTTGGCCAGCAGCAGGTCTCTTCTTGTAGCCGGCTGGCATTGGCTGTGTCGGTTCAGACATGGGGGAAGCTTCTGGCAGCTTCTCTCACAGAAGCCACCCCATGTCCCCCCCCCTCCCCCACTGCTACTAAAACCTTGCCACGCAACCCCAATACAGTATGATAAGCGGTAACAAATCAAAAGTGAAAGAATGACACATGCTTGGGGCATGCTGAAGGAAAAAAAGATATATAAGCAGTGCAAAGCTTCAAAGTGCTGATGCCTGAACACATCTCAGCGTTGGTCGTTTCATCCACCGCAGGGGATCACTCCACCTACCCGGTATACTGACTTGTCCCTCTACATAACCTTTATACTATCAAAACATGCATATTCATTACTTTTCCAAGAAATTATTAACATTTTAATCACACTTCTAAGAACTCATTAATATATTTAAATGTCCATTTTGCATGAGTACTGGTCATCTTCAGGGGTCATCTGACGAATGTAGAAACTTTTGTCACTGTGCCCTTCAGATGAATTTTCTTCTGCGTTTTGTTAGTCCATCTCTTGGTCTGTTTGCGACACTTCTGTCTCCACAAAACTGGTTTATTCTAGCGTCACTACTTTATCAAAGATTCGACGCCTCCAGTCTCCTGTTCTCTATTTTAGACTAGGTCTAGCTGGTATGTAACTAACTTTCAATGTCACATTGTTTAAGCAGAAGGGGATGTTCTTTCAGTATCAATTCCCCCTGTTCTCTTGAGGGGTCGTAGCTTTTAAGCTTCAACCCTCATATTAATTTACATTTCCAGCAAAGGTTAGAGCAACAATTACCACATTGCAGCGTTTTACAAGTGATTATACATACTGCTACGATAAAAATAATTAATAGAAACAATCTTTTTAGCCAAGTCTAATTTGGTATTCAAGAAGTTAGTTTATGCCAAAATTCCCTCAAAATCCCAGGAAGTGTCACCTTTAGCAACTCCATATAATATTTCTTTTTGTTTCCCAATCTCTCACAAACCCGTAGAGATTCTGCTACTTTGATCCACGTGCACACAACAACTTGTGTTTATGATTGGGCAAACACTGCCCTGTGAAGCCAATAATAAATTAAGGGCCATCCTGTTTTGGATCACTACCTTTGACAGGCTAGATACTTCACTTTGCAGAGCCTGTATGGCATCAGTGGTTCTATTCTCAATGTTCGCTGTTACTGCTCAAATGTTCACTATAGTTTTTTTCTAATTCACTTACCCCAAGCCATGGGAGAAACCATCTTGCAAAACTCAAACTCAGAGGGCCTGTCAGCTACAGCATTCATTAGGAACCCAGAGCTGTGCTGATTTGTTGTAAAACTTCTGCTATAGAATGAGGACCTCTATCTGATGACATTGCCATTGGTACCCCTAACCTGGGTATTATGTCCTTTAGTAAACACTTACCAAATTCTTTAGTGTTGTTGGTGCGACAGGGAAAGGCTTCTGGTCATCCTGATAAAGTATCAACCAGTACCAAAAGGTATCGATAGCCATTTTGGATCAGCAATTCAGAGAAATCTATTTGCCAATAATCACCAGGAGTGATTATTGGTAAAACCACCTCTTGGTTTTACCTGGTGGGGGTCTTTTTCTATTCACTGGATTGTTTTTCCAAACACACTCCACATTTTTCTGTTACTATCTTGACAATCTTAGTCATTCTGACACTAAGTACCTGTGTCCTCAGACTGTTAATCATAACTTCTGTTCCCCAATGTGCTTCTCTGTGTTTTTCTTCAGCTATTTTAATCATCGATTGTGGCAGAATGAGAATTTGACCCTCAGGGGTTGTCAACCACCCACCCTCATTTTCAGTTGCCTTTAATACTAGGGCCAATTTTTTTATCTGTTCTACTTTAATTTGGTGCCTCAGATGTCAGTTCTAACTCCTTTACAGGTATTAGAGCCAGGATGCCCTTCTCTGCCATCTCTTTTGCTGTTTTGTCTGCCAATCTGTTACCTACATGGGCTGCAGTATTTCCAAACTGGCGAGCCTTTATCATCACTTTCTCAGGTTTCTGCACTAGTTGTCCAAATTGCTCCACGAGCATGCACCACCCCTGTTGCTAGCTAGGGTCTGGCGACCGGAAGATCTCGTGATGTACGGAAAGATGAGACCCCTCTCCCGACAGCCAATAGCATTTGATCTGTGATGTAAGCATGAGGAAGTGACATCACAAACCCAGGGTATATAATGTTGCGTCACACACCAATAAACGTCATTTGCCATCCACCACATTGGTGTCTGTGAGCTGATGACCCGAGCGACCTGGGGTTGGTCGCCGTGCCGTTCCTGAACCAGGTCGTCACGCCTCCGGAGAGGCAACAAGTGGTGCCGAAACCCGGGAACCAACTACGGGGGACCTGGGACGGGAAATTCGCCTGAGTCGGGTGAACGGCGGTCGGAGCAGCTAAAAGCTAGCCCGGCGGGGAGGACGCTCCCGAGAAGGACCAACAAGGAAGATGGAAACCCTTGTGAAGGTCGTATCAGAATTATATAAGCAATGGGGGATTGATTGCAAGCCCAAAGATTTTACTCTCGCAGTTGCGAGGCTTTTACAGATTGGGGTCATTGACCGGCCGGTGGATATTCTCCACCCTAAAGTATGGGATAGGTGTACTAAAGCCCTTGCCGAGGAGACAATGTCCTCAGGCTCTGGCAAGCACCTTAAGTCGTGGGGGAAAGTCATGCAGGCTTTACAAAAAGCCATAGAGGAACAGGAAACCTGGAGGGCAGCAAGGAACTGCTTGCTGGCTGTCCCGAAATTGGGAGTCGGGGCAGCCACACAGACTTTGCACCCACCAGGAGATAACGATTCTACTGAATCAAAAAGTTTACAAGAGGGTGATACGTCCCCTCAACCCCCAAACCCCGACCCGCTTGTAGAAGAGCAAAAACAGGTTGAGACCTTTTGGGGTGGTTTAGCCCAGGAAGCCAGAGACGCCGCGAAGAAGTCAGAGGAATCTGGCGCCGCGAAGAAGTCAGAGGAATCTGGGGAAGACTGGGCTAAACCACCCCCATATGCTCCCCAAGATGGAGCTGAGAGAAAAGGGGGAGAGCGGGGCGAAAACGCACGTGGCGGGGACGGGGAGGAAGCGCTAGCACTAGCAAGCGCACGTGGACGGGACGGGGAAGAGAACGACAAAGGGAAAAGCGGCGGGGGCGAGTGGAAGGAGGAGGGGGACGTGATCGAAGGGCGGAAAGCCAGTCTGAGTGGCCACTCGAAAGAATGCCTTTATAATGCAAACATCCCACCGGGGGGAGGGTGGGGTGGCCATTCGAACGAGTGCCTTTATAATGCAAACATCCCACCGGGGGGAGGGTGGGGTGGCCATTCGAAAGAGTGCCTTTATAATGCAAACATCCCACCGGGCGGAGCGTGGGGTGGACCCCGAGGGACGGACGAACCAGGAGGGTGGGGCGGACCCAGAGGGACGGACGAATCCAGGAGGACGGGGCGGGCCGAGGGGGAGGGAACAGCCCGCCCGCAAGGGAAGCAGGCGGGGCCGGAGCCCGACAAAAAGGGACTGGAAACGCTTCACACTAAAAGAGGCCCGGAGAAAACCATTACCCTCCACCCATATGTCATGTCAGGAGTCCCGCCCCTGCTGGGAAGGGACGCTTTAACTCTATTAAAAGCCAGGGTTACAAATTTACCCTAAGGGCCACTGCCGCACACCCACCTCCACCTATTAAACCAGACCTCCAGAATAAAACTAATGAAAGCTGTGAGTTTCTATTCACAGGACCGGATCATCGGATGCCCTCATAACCCGCACGCCTCAGTGACAGGAGAAGATGGCGAGTCGGCAAACATCCCATCTGCATCCGAAGGGTCCGTGCTGTCAGAATCCAATCAATGGCAATGTAATTTCCATGGAAGTAGGCGGCAATATCTTTGTGTGCTCTTGATTTTGGGACTTGCCATGGTAAAACAGGTAAAAACAGAACACCATCCCCATCAGCCATTCAGATGGGTCCTACGAGACCCCATAGACAACGACAGAGTGATAAGGGAAGACACAACAGCAGGTGCTCCGACTTTTACAGTTACAATTGGTGACTTGCTCCCCTGGGTTGGAGGACCCGAATCTAAATCATTATGGGGAACATATTGGTGCCCTAGCTCAAACCCAGGAAAGAGTTACTGCAATTATCCAGGATATTGGTTTTGTGGATATTGGGGATGTGAAACCATTGTAACAAGTGATAGATGGAGACCACAAAAAGATGATGAATTTCTGAAAGTAACCTGGGGACCAGATAAGTGCGACCACCCAAAATTCGCGAGCGACGGTACCGTATATCATACAGGTACTTGTACCCATTTGAACTTAGAGATCCTACGCCCAACCAATACAGGTTGGTTAGTAGGGAAAATGTGGTCAGTATTCATTCACAAAGATCTTACAGATCCAGGAGCAGTCATTCAAATTATCAAACTCGTACCACAAGCACCTCAAGCAATTGGGCCTAACCAAGTTCTCAATCCGACAAAACCGGACCCTAACCCACAAATAGCCACATCCCCTCCACAAAACTCCATGAATGATATAGGAGTTATCACATCAATTATGACACGTGCTACCCAAACCCCTGACAAAAATTCTCTCTGGGAAATGATGCGGGCTACCTACCGAATGCTGAACAAAACTAATCCAAATCTTACAGAACACTGCTGGCTGTGTTATGGAATCAAACCACCCTTTTATGAGGCCGTAGCAGTAAATGATTCGCCCACACGAGTAAACAATGCAAATCCTACCCAGTGTAATTGGGACATAAAAAAATCAAGGGATTACTTTGGCACAAGTAATTGGAAGTGGTGTATGTGTAGGTAAAGTCCCGAAACACAAAGAGCTCCTGTGTGCTAGCAGAATACGAGATAAAACCCCTGCGAAATGGTTAATACCGGCCAACAACACCAAATGGGTTTGTTCTGTCATGGGAGTCACACCCTGTCTGTCGTTGAAACAATTTGATGCTTCCTCAGAATATTGTGTCCAAGTAACCATAGTCCCCAAAATTTTTTATCACTCTGAAAACTTTGTATATGATTCACAATTTACCCCAGAACACCATCTATCAAAACGAGAACCCTTTACGGCACTGACAATAGCTACCCTAATGATCTTAGGAGGTGCGGGAGTGGGTACAGGAGTAGCATCCTTGGTGCAGCAGAATAAAGAATTTAGTGCCTTAAGAGTAGCAGTAGACGAAGATCTGGTCAGAATTGAACGGTCAATAAGTGCATTAGAACAATCACTTAGATCACTATCTGAAGTAGTGCTGCAAAATCGAAGAGGATTAGACCTGATGTTTTTACAGCAAGGGGGAATGTGCGCTGCACTAGGAGAAGAATGTTGTGTGTACGCAGACCACACCGGAATAGTGAGAGACACCATGGCAAAATTGCGAGAGGGATTGGAAAAACGCAAGAGAGAAAGAGAGGCACAACAAAATTGGTTTGCATCATGGTTTGACCAGTCACCATGGCTAACCACTTTAGTGTCTACCCTTATGGGGCCAATCGCAATGATCGTGATAGCACTGATCTTCGGACCCTGCATACTAAACAGGCTCGCATCGTTTGTCAAGAACCGGCTAGAGAAGGTCAACATCATGCTGGTAGAACGTCGGCAGCTGCTCTAAGAATGCTTCTGCCCAGAATTTCCCTTTTCTATTCCTATTTATACCTTGTTCCCCCCAGTTACCCTTTAACCACCTCACTCAATGTGCCTTATGTTTCTTATCCAGGTCTGTGGTACTTTCTCACAGTGTTGTAAAACAGAAACAGAAAATTCTGCATTTAGTATGTTTTTTACCTTCAGTTATGATGTAAATATTCTTTAAAACCTTTTTATAACTTAATTTAATAATGCATAGGGAGGGGGGAAATGTTGCTAGCTAGGGTCTGGCGACCGGAAGATCTCGTGATGTACGGAAAGATGAGACCCCTCTCCCGACAGCCAATAGCATTTGATCTGTGATGTAAGCATGAGGAAGTGACATCACAAACCCAGGGTATATAATGTTGCGTCACACACCAATAAACGTCATTTGCCATCCACCACATTGGTGTCTGTGAGCTGATGACCCGAGCGGCCTGGGGTTGGTCGCCGTGCCGTTCCTGAACCAGGTCGTCACGCCTCCGGAGAGGCAACACACCCCAAAGGCGTATTTAGAGTCAGTCCATGTATTTACCTTCTTTCCTTGAGATATTTCAAGAGCTCTCCAAAGGGTGATTAATTCTGCCTCTTGTGTTGATGTACTTACAGGCAACCCTTCAGCTTCAATTACCTCATGGGTGTTGGTAACAGCATATCCAGCCATCCTGTTCCCCTCACGTACAAAACTACTTTTGTCTGTGCACAACTCCAGATCCGGGTCAGTGAGTGGTTCATCCTTGAGATCTGTGCAACTGGCACACACCTGTGCTATGGTTGGCAAACAGTCAGGCTCTAAGGATTCCTGGTCCTCCGTTTTGGACTGGAGGAAAATAGCAGGGTTTATTGCAGTGGTTGTCTTAAGTCTCACATCGTCCTGTTCCAGGAGGACAACCTGGTACTTGAGCATTCTGCTGGGGGATCCATCCCCCTTTTTGCTCCAATACTGATATGAACATATGAGGAACATAAACAGTCATTTGTTGTCCCTTTGAGTTTTCGGGTCTCTTGTACCAAGAGAACTGTTGTGGCCACAGCTCATAGGCATCCTGGCCATCCTTTTCTCACATCCCACAGGTCTTTTCCATTCCCCCAGTCTTTGGGTCAGCACCCCCAGTGCCAGATGCTGTCTTTCGTGCACAAATAGTTCAAATGGTTTTGATAGGTCTGGCAGGCCCAATGCCAGTGCTGACATTAATGCCTTCTTGAGGTTTTGAAAGGCTGTTGGACATTGTGGGGTCCACTGGAGTGGGCCCCACTGATTCTGTCAAGGTGTCCTAGAGAGGTCTTACCATAAGTCCATAGTTGGGAATTCACAGTTGACAGCAACCAGCCATTCCAAGGAAAGCTCTCAGTTCTCTGGCATTCCTGGGTTCCGGCATCTGGCAGATTGCCTCCTTCCATCCAGTTCCCAATCTGCGACATCCCTGTAAGATCTCAAAGCCCAAATAAATTACCATTTCTTTTCCGATTTGGGCCTTCCTTTTGGATACCCGGTAGCCTCCTTGGCCCAAAAAGCTCAATAGGCTAATAGTCATGTTTCTGCTGCATCCACATATTGGAGTATCAGTCTTTCAGGGTTGCTTTTTCTCCAAATTTCTAGCTCTTTTGCTAATTGCCACGTGAGCTGTATCTTCTGTCCTGTTGTAGGATTTTCCCATGCAAAGGCAAATAATGCCTGACTACTTTTCTCTAGAGGTATGCAAAAGAAGGCGTCCTTAAGACCTAATACTGTAAACCATTTGTGCTTTTCTTTTCAAGCTGTTAGCAAAGTGTACGGGTTGGCCTCCACTGGGTGCATATCTTGCACTACTGAATTTATAGCCCTTACATCTTGTACCAACCTGTACTCTCCACTTCCTGGTTTCTTTACAGGTAGGACTAGAGTATTGTACTCGGATTCACATTCTACTAATAATCCATATTGCATAAAATTTTCAATTATTTTCTCTAATCCTTTTCTTGCTTCCAGTTGTATTGCTTTTGCCTTACCAGAATTGCTCTTTCTTTGAGTGTTACCTGCACTGCTTCCACTGCTTTGGACCAACCTGGTATCTCATCAGCCCAAACCAAGGGTATGACAGCATCCTCTAGTTCTTGCAGAATCTCACACCCTTTTGGGATGTCCTGGGGATACTTCCAAGTGTGCCCCCAGTCCCCGTCAATCTGAATCCTGTCCAGAGTCAGTAACTCTGTCAATCTAGAATTCTCCTTCCCTCTGGACGGAGGTTGTCTAGGACCCCGTCTGTATCTTTTATTTTGAGGACATTCCCTTTTCCAGCTGTCCTTGTTGCTTGCAAATGGCACACTGATCCTTCTCAAGAGGGGCGTAAAGAGTTCCATTCCCTTTTCCAATTGTCCATCTTCCTTCTAATTTTTGTAGCTTCCTTCTAATATCCAGATTTGATTGTCCAATAAATATATTTCCCAGTGACAGAGCATCTCCCTCTCTGTCTGGATCTAAGTCAGAGTATTTCCAAGCAGTTTCACATATCCGCCCATAAAATGCAGAAGGTTTTTCATCCTTCCCTTGGATACCCTGGTAATTACATCTTTCACCCCAGATAAAAACTAAACTTTGATTGCCAAATCTGTGCTGATTGATGAGGATTTTCCCTGTATGTTCAAGCCATTTCTTTCCAGGCCTTTAAATCAGCTCCAGGTAAGGGCACTGTTACTCACACCGGCTCTCCCTCTGGTCCTACTGCCTGCCTCAGAGGGGCTTGGAATACAGCTCCTACTCATCTAGTCCATCCCGCAATTGGACTATAAGTTTCACTCCTAAAAGCTCTTTCTCCTTTTTTCTCCTGACCTTCATCCCTCCTATTTTCCACTTGCCTATTCTGTCCTTTATTACCAGAAGCTTTCTCTGTCTCATTTGCGATTTCCATCTTCTCCGCCCTCTATTTATCTATTCCAAGCCTGTAGCATAACTGACAACTGAACCCCTTCCTCCTCCACACCCTCTGTATCTTTCAGTACTACCTGCCGAACCATCATCGTTTCAGTCGATAGCTTTCCCATTATCCATTTCCATACTCAGAACATTAGTATCCTTAGTAATCAATCCACAATCCTTCCATCTCCTATAATTATTTCACAGAGAATAAATCAGCATACTGTATCTCATCCCATTTTCCTTCCCTCCTACAAAACAACCTGTGATAGCTTAACTTAGCTGGCAGACAAACAAGACACAGCCACTCGCAGACTCCCGCCCCCTTCCCCCCACCCAGGGAATCGGAGAGAGAATTGGAGGGGTAAAGGTAAGGAGACTTGTAGGTTGAGATAAGAACAATTTAATAATTAGATTTAAATAATTAAAATAATAAGAATAATAATAACAACCATATATATATATATATATATATATATATATATATATATATATATATATATATATGAGAGATGCAGAGTACAATTGCTCACCACCCGCTGATAATGATCCCAGAGGGGCAAAAAGGATCCCCGAAACCAAAATTGCAATCCTGGAAAAGTGAGCCCAAGTGATTCCTGAGAGAATCCCCCCCCCCCTTTCCAGTCAGCCCCGGTTAATATACTAAACATGACATAATATGATATGGAATATCTTATTGGCATATCCAACTGTCAATTCTGGGTTCCACTAACTACTACACTTTTCTTCTCCACCCCCCCTTCCAGTCCTCTCTTCTTGGAAATTTCCCAAGCACAGTGTCCTTGTAGTTATCAACACTGTTCTCATAACAATCCTCACTGACACCAAAACACAGTGCTTCCTAGCTGCTAAGAAGAAAGTTAACCCTATCCTAGCAAAAACCAGGACACAACCTTAACTGTAAAATAATATTATACTTTATAGTTACATTCTTTGGCTATTCATCAGCCACCAATGCTTATAATACTCTGAGCTGTTTCTGAAGAAGAGGATCTCCCGGATCTTTCCCCAGTATTTCAACATACATCCCAGAGGAGATTTTTTTTTCCTTTTTTTTTTTTTTTCCTCCTTTCAAAATCCACCAAATTGGGACAAACCCTGACCAAATGGGGACCCTCTTACCCAACCTTGCATGCCTTTTGTCTGCGAATTACAGGCAGGTTCCCCAAACCAAAAAGAATGCCTTCTTACCCTTTCCAGGGGAATTTGCTCGGGATTCTTTGGTCCGGGGATCAGAGGTTCTCCCCGAGAATCCCTCGGTGCTGGCTGGAGGTCCTGTGATCCCACGGATCCACTGAAGTTCAGGAGCCTTGTTCCATCTGAATCACCAAAATGATACCGAAAAAGCCAGTCGGAAGAAACTCTAAGAGTCGTTTTGGAGTTCTAGAAAGCAGGTATTCTTTATTGCAGCGCCGGATGCACGGGGGAATTGTAGAAACTTTTGTCACTGTGCCCTTTAGTTGAATTTTCTTCTGTGCATACTTAGTTCTTCTTCTGGTCTGTTTGCAACACTTCTGTCTCCACAAAACTGGTTTATTCTAGCATCACTACTTTATCAATGATTCGACGCCTCCAGTCTCCTGTTCTCTATTTTAGACTACAGACGTGACTAGGCCTAGCTGGTATGTAACTAACTTTCAATGTCACATTGTTTAAGCAGAAGAGGATGTTCTTTCAGTAACAGTACTCTTAAAAGGTAAGTGAGAGAAGCTTAAGTCAATCATAAAGAAGAATAGTAATGCAGATGTATAGTGGGTGGAACAAGCTCACCAAGTATGTATAAATGTGCGACATTTTGCAAACTCGGTGTTTGTTATACCCCTAGCACCCAGCACTGCAACAAAGAATGCCTGCTTCTTAAGACTATATTGGTGTTAAGAAGTTCATTCCTTATTTTGGTGACATGATCAAGCAATATTTAAAGCCTTCATTCTGTTGCCCTGTTCCTCCCCACCAAAATAAGGCAGCTGAAATTGCACTGTGCAAGCTTTTTATTAAAACATACCAGGCAGTATCAGGGACAAAACAGTGAACTGAGCAGACATAAGTAATTGCGATTTAGTGCATAAATCAATATTGGGAAGGACAACAAATTAATATAAGACCATTTGATTCAAATATCAACAGTTTGGAATTAACTGCATATTAGTGCCAAAATCAGATCTGGAGATTCTTTCAAGCTAATTTTCCATGCAGTCAGCTTCACTGTGCTGTAACATGAAGAGCCTGTCAACAGCAAGGAGGCATTTTAAAGTAACAGAAAGTGTTACAATGAACTCATTAAAGCACTGAGAAAGCTCAAGGGGTACTGGATGGTGAACACAAACAGAAATTAGCTTTAAAAGGAGATTAAAAATGTGGCTTGGACTTCTCAGTTGAGGAGAGAGATTTCAATTCCAAGAAGGTATTGCAAAGAGAAAGTAGCACCCTTGTAAACTTTGTTATAGTTGTCCAAGAGAAATGATGGTAGAAAGTCTCCACACTACCATCTGATAAGTTTCTACTGAACTAAGTTCAAAATATCTCTAGAAACCTGAACTTGTGTCTATACTTTTCCCCATTTATGAACATGCCCTCCTTCCCAAGCTATCTTTGAAGAACATCATATATCTTCTCAGTATCAAACTTGCTCACTACTGACATGCCTTCTCTCCACCTCGATGAATGTTTGAAGTAGCAGCTATTACAATGCTCACATATACAATTCTGCTTGCGCACAAATGGCTGCAGTGTATAAACTGCTAAGAGAAACAGCAAAGCACTGGAAGCTCAATGCCAAAACAGTCCCAAAGCTTGTTTAGATTAAAAAAAAAAAAAAAAAAAAAAAAAAAAGAGGGAGAGAGAAAAGATTAGCAGGCACCATAAGAGCAGGACAGCTCAGGGTCCCAATTCAGC
Organism: Caprimulgus europaeus; assembly: GCA_907165065.1. The sequence continues at coordinate 11,957,262 of OU015537.1, forward strand.
AACCAAGAACCACAGTGAATGTGTTGTCACATTAGGACACAAGCAGCAATCAATTACTACATCAAACAGATTATTAGAGAGCCAAATGAATGACAGCGTGGGCAACATTAGTTGTCACTGACATTTGAACCCCCCCAAAACTAAAAGTACATAAACTGTTTTTTCCTACTTCTTACATTAATCTATAGGTCTGATAAATACTCAGTATTATAGCTTAAGAAATATCTTAATATCCAAACACTATAAGCCCTAAGCAAGAAGTAAAGAACAAACCAGAACAAGTCATAGCAGAGGTTCTTCCTCCTACCCCTCCTGGCACCACTGTCTGTACAGCTAGAAAATCCCTCATTTTTAACTTAAATGGTTTATTTTGGAAGAAGAGACTACTTAGATTTTTATTTCTGGACTTAAATGTCAACAGTTTGGACAGGACACACTTTGACCTTTCAATAAGTATGGGATTGCATACACAGAAAAACAAACAAACAAAAAAATCCCACAACCAGGAACCTTTGGTTACTACTGAAATCCTGCACAAACACCTGTTACTTTTCCAAGCAGAAAACTCATGACAGGACAACTTTCTATATTGTCAATTGTGGATTTAAGTGTTAATAACCTGTTGATAATCTGAAGACTGCATAAATGCATATACTCCTTGGTAGACATCTGGCATCCAGCCAGGGTCAACCCAGCACACAGGACATTAAAATAGCTTCCAATGTGATATGTCATACTGAAAAAAAAAAAAAAAAAAAAAAAATGGGGGTAATGCTTTACCCTAAAAGGCATAAGCACAGCCCTCTTCAGCTTTCCCCTTGGCATCAGGCCACTGCCCAGACAGGAATACAAAATCCCAAACCAGAAAACAAAAGGAGCCTGACTGCTTAGAGCTTGGAAAAAGCTGTCAAGATTAATCATAGAATGGTTTGGGTTGGAAGGGTCATCCAGTTCCAACCCCCCTGCCATCAGCAGGGACACCTTCCACTAGACCAGGTTGCTCAAAGCCTCATTCAACCTGGCCTTGAACATTTCCAGGGAGGGGGCATCCACAACTTCCTTGGGCAACCTGGTCCAGTGTCTCACCACCCTCACAGTAAAGAATTTCTTCCTAATATCTAATCTAAACCTCCGCTCTTTCAGCTTAAAGCCATTTCCCCTTGTCCTGTCATTAACTGCTGTTATGAAAAGTCCTTCCCCAGCTTTCCTGTAGGCCCACTTTAGGTACTGGAAGGCTACTGTAAGATCTCCCCTAAGCTTTTTCTCCAGGCTGAACAGCCCCAACTCTCCCAGCCTGTTCTCATAGGAGAGGTGCTCCAGCCCTCAGATCATCCTTGTGACCCTCCTCTGGACTCATTCTAACTGGTCCATGTCTTTCTTGTGTTGGGGGCTCCAGAACTGGACACAGTACTCCAGGTGGGGCCTCAAGAGAGCAGAGGAGAGGGGAAGAATCATGTCCCTTGACCTGCTGGCCATGCTTCTCTTGATGCAGCCCAGGATACAGTTGGCCTTCTGGGCTGCAAGCACACATTGCCAGCTCATGTTGAGCTTCTCATCTACCACCACTCCCAAGTCCTTCTCTTCAGAGCTAGCCTCAAGCCACTCATCGTCCAGCCTTTACTTGTGCTTGAGGTTGCCCCGACCCAGATGCAGGACCTTGCATTTGGCTTTGTTGAACTTCATGAGGTTAGCACAGGCCCACCTCTCAAGCCTGTCAAGGTCCCTCTGGATGGCATCCCATCCCTCCAGCGTGTCAACCGCACCACACAGCTTGGTGTCATCAGCAAACTTGCTGAGGGTGCACTCAATCCCCCTGTCCATGTCACTGACAAAGATGTTGAAGGGCACCAGTCCCAATACCGACCCTTGAGGGACACCGCTCGTCACCGGTTTCCACTCGGACATCGAGCTGTTGACCACAACTCTTTGAGTGCGACCATCCAGCCAGTTCTTTATCCACTGAGTGGTCCATCCATCAAACCCACATGTTTCCAATTTGGAGATAAGAATGCCATGTGGGACGGTGTCAAAAGCCTTGCACAAGTCCAGGTAGATGACATCAGTTGCTTTAGCCTTGTCCACCAATGTTGTCACCCCATCATAAAAGGCCACCAGATGGGTCAGGCACGATTTGCCCTTGGTGAAGCCATGTTGGTTGTCATCAATCACCTTCTCGTTCTCCATGTGCCTTAGCATAGTTTCTAGGAGTATCTGCTCCATGATGTTTCCTGGCACTGAGGTGAGACTGACCGGCCTGTAGTTGCCCGGGTCTTCCTTGTTACCCTTTTGAAAAACAGGGGTTATGTTCCCCTTTTTCCAGTCTGTGGGAACTTCACCAGACTGCCAGGACTTCTCAAATATGATGGAAAATGGCTTTGCAACTTCATCTGCCAGTTCTCTCAGGACCCACGGATCAATCCCATCAGGTCCCATGGACTTGTGCACCTTCAGGTTTCTTAGGTGCTCCCGAACCTGATCTTCTCCTATATTAAAAATATTTCACACTAGTGTCCTGGTTTTTTCTAAGATAGGGTTAATTTGCTTCTTAGTAGCTAGAAAGCACTGTGTTTTGTTTTCAGTGACGACTGTTATGAGAACAATGGCGATAACATATAAGGACACCAGAACAGAAAACTGGAAGTGGGGGGAGAAGAAAAGTGCAGTAATTAGCAAAACCCAGAATTGACAGTTGGATATCACGGAATGGTAGGGGTTGGAAGGGACCTCAGGAGATCATCTAGTCCAACCCCCCTGTCAAAGCAGGTTCCTTACAACAGGTTGCACAGGAAAGCATCCAGGCGGGTTTTGAACATGTCCAGAGATGGAGACTCCACAACCTCTCTGGGCAGCCTGTCCCAGGGCTCTGTCACCCTCACAGTAAAGAAGTTTATCCTTAAGTTTGTCTGGAACTTCCAGTGTTCCAGTTTTTACCCATTGCCCCTTGTCCTGTCACCAGCCACCAAAAAGAACCTGGCCCCATCCATTTGGCCCCCACATTTCAGATATTTATAGACATTGATAAGATCCCATCTCAGTCTTCTCCAGGCTGAAGAGTCCCAGCTCTCTCAGACTCTCCTTGTAAGGCAGATGCTCCAGGCCCCTAATCATCTTTGTGGCCCTCCGCTGGACTCTCTCCAGGAAAACCCTGTCCCTCTTGAACTGAGGAGCGCAGACCTGGACACAGTACTCCAGATGTGGCCTCACCAAGGCAGAGCACAGGGGGAGGACCTGCTGGCCATGCTTTTTAATGCATCCCAGGATACTGTTGGCCTTCCTGGCCACAAGGGCACACTGCTGGCTCATGGCCAGCCTGCTGTCCACCAGCACACCCAGGTGCTTTTCCACATAGCTCCTTTCCAGTAGGTCAGCCCCTAACCTGTACTGGTGCATGCAGTTATTCCTCCCCAGGTGAAGGACTCCACACTTGCTCTTGTTGAACCTCATCAGATTCCTTTCCGCCCAACTCTCCAGCCTGTCCAGGTCTCTCTGGATGGCAGCACAGCCTTCTGGTGTGTCAGCCACTCCTCCCAGCTCTGTATCATCAGCAAACTTGCTGAGGGTGGATGATATCTCTACATCCAGGTCATTGATGAAGATGTTAAACAAGACCGGACCCAGTACCGACCCCTGGGGAACATCGCTAGTTACAGGCCTCCAACTAGATTCTGTGCCACTGATCACAACCTTCTGAGCTCTGCCAGTCAGCCAGTTCTCAATCCACCTCACCGTCCACTCATCTATCCCATACCTTCTGAGCTTTGCTACAAGGATGTTGTGGGGGACAGTATCAAAAGCCTTGCTGAAATCAAGGTAGACAACATCCACTGCTTTCCCCTCATCTACCCAGCTGGTGATGCCATCATAGAAGGCTACCAGATTGGTCAAGCATGATTTCCCCTTAGTGAAACCATGTTGACTACTCCTGATAACCTTCTTTTCTTCCAGCTGCTTAGAGATGTTATCAAAAATGAGCTGTTCCATCACCTTCCCAGGGATGGAAGTGAGGCTGACTGGCCTGTAGTTGCCCGGATCCTCCTTCTTGCCCTTTGTGAAGACTGGAGTGACATTGGCTATCCTCCACTCTTCAGGCACCTCTCCCATTGTCCAGGACCTTTCAGAGATGATAGAGAGCAGTTTAGCAATCAAGTCCGCCAGCTCCTTCAGCACTCGTGGGTGCATCCCATCGGGGCCCATGGATTTGTGTATATTGATTTTGTTTAGACTATCTCTGACCAGTTCTTCCTCAACCAAGGGGCAGTCTTCCTCCTTCCAGACACTCTCTCTTCTCTCTAGCATCTGGGGTTCTTGAGGGGCACTTTCAGCCGTAAAGACTGAAGCAAAGAAGGCGTTCAGTGTCTCTGCCTTCTCAGCGTCTCCTGAAACCACGGCACCCACCTCGTTCAACAGCGGGCCCACATTTTCCCTGGTCTGCCTTTTGTTATTTATGTACTTGAAAAAGCCTTTTTTGTTGTCTTTAACCTCCTTTGCCAGGTTCAGCTCCAAGTGGGCCTTAGCCTTTCTAGTTGCATCCCTGCAGGCCCTGACCACATTCCTATATTCCTCCCAAGTATCTAGACCCTTTTTCCACATTTCATAGACCTTCCTCTTCCCTTTGAGATTTCCCATGAGCTCCTTGCTCATCCATGAGGGTTTCCTGCCACTCTTGCCTGATTTCTTTCTCTTAGAGATGCACCACTGGTCTTGGGCTTGGAGGAAGTGGTACTTGAATACTGACCAACTCTCTTGGGCCCCCTTACCTTCCAACACTCTAGTCCATGGGATACCCCCAATTAGGTCCTTGAAGAGGTCAAAATTGGCTCTCCTGAAGTCCAGGGTTGCAACCCTACTTACTGGCTAACATCTCCCACATGAGATCCTGAACTCTAACTATCTCATGGTCACTGCAACCCAGGCTGCCCCCAACCTTCACATCCCCAACCAGCCCTTCCTTGTTAGTACGAACAAGGTCCAGAAGCACACCTCTCCTTGTCAGCTCTTCCACCACCTGCATCAGGAAGTTATCCTCCATGCATTGCGGGAACCTCTTGGACTGAGTGTGCCTGGCCGCGTTGCTTTTCCAACAAATATCAGGGTGATTGAAGTCCCCCATGAGGACCAGGGTCCGCAATTTTGAGGCTACTCTCAGCTGCCTGTAGAAGGCCTCATCCACCTCCTCATCCTGATCAGGTGGCCTATAGTAAACACCCACAACAATGTCACCTATGTTAGCCTGCCCCTTAATTTTCACCCATAAGCTCTCCACTCCTTCATCCTCCAACTCTAGGTGGAGCTGGATACATTCTAATTGTTCTCTCACATGACGGGCAACCCCACCACCCCCTCTTCCCAGACTGTCTTTCCTAAAGAGGACATACCCATCCATGACAGTGTTCCAATTACACGAGCTGTCCCACCATGTCTCTGTGATCGCAATGAGATCATGGTGCTGCGACCGCACACAGGTCTCTAGTTCTTCCTGTTCCCCATGCTGTGAGCACTGGTATACAAACACTTAAGAGAGAAGAAGGAAGTAGAGCATCCAGGTATCCCCAAGGAGGTGCAAGAGGACCTCCTGTAGTTATGCACACCCTTGAGGTGACTGACCTTCTGGCTCCAGTCATGGGAGGCAGCTAAGGCAGACTTGTCACTCTGACAGTTGGCCTGACCCATTCCCCAGTCTACTGCAACAGCTTCAGCATTGCTACTTTGGACCCCATCTCCCAAGCCATTCAGTTTAAAGCCCACCTTACTAGGTCAGCCAGCTTGCTGCCAAAGATGGCCCTGCCTCTTCTAGACAGGTGGTTCCCATCCCTCCCCAATAGATTATAATCTATATAGGAAGTACAATTATCATAAAATCCAAAACCCTCATGTCTACACCAGCCATGTAGCCAGGAGTTTATGCACATTGTGTGTTTATTTCTGGTCTCCCACTTTCCTCCAACAGGCAGAATAGAAGAGAAAATAACTTGGGCATAGATTTTTTTTTTTTTCTCCACTTGACTACCCAGGGCTTTATAATCTCCCTTGATTCTTCCCATGTTGTGCCTTGCAGCATCATTGGTGCCCACATGGAAGACCAACAGAGGACAGTGTTCCATTTCTTTGACAAGCTGTGGCATCCTCACAGCAACTTCCTGGATCTTGGCTCCCAGGAAGCAGCAGACCTTTCGAGACTCTGCCAGTCAGGCAGAGGGTAGCCACAGTGCCCTTTAACACAGAGTCCCTCATTACAAGCACCTAGCATGTCTTTTCCCAATATCCACTGCAGGCTGCTGGTGCAGTTACCTCTTGCAGATCTTGTTCCTGTGTGTTGAGGGGTTCAAGAGGTGTGAGAGCTTCAAACCTGTTTTTAGTGGTGATGATGGTGGGTGGGGGCTGAAGAGGAGCCCTGCTTTTCCAGGTCACCAAGGACCAAGGTGCCTCCATCCCAGTGTCATCCCCTACTGGGACATGATTCTTAAATAATCCATCTCTTTCTCAGCACCTCTAATGCAACACAGTCTTTCCACTGCTTCTTGAAGCTCAGCCACCTGATGTAGGAGATCATCCACCTGAGCACACCTAGCACAGGGACTTACCTTATCATTGGGTGAAGGTTCAGGGCACTCAGTCAAGACAGCCACCTGAACTGAGGTCTCCTTTCTTACCAGATCTGTCTGGGTGGATGCATCAGACATCTCAGGGGATTTTGCAGAAGAGGGACTGGTTTTAGACAAGTGCTCACAACCATGCTGCCAAGATGGCAGTATGCTTACATGCCAACATAAGCATACTGTTTATATGCCAATGGCTTATATGCCAGTAAGATATTCCATAGCATATTATATCATGTTTAGTGTATTAACCTGGATTGACCAGAAAGGGGGGGGGGGGGAATTTTTCGGGAATCGCTTAGGCTTACTTTTCCAGGATTGCAATTTCAATTTCAGGGTTCCTTTTCACTCCTCTGGGATCATTATCAGCAGGTGGTGAGCAACTGTACTGTGCATCATGTGTTTTTATTTTTTTATTTTATATATATTATTAATACTAATTTAACTTTATTTTACTCAAATTATTAAATTGTTCTTATCTCAACCTACAAGTCTCCTTACCTTTACCCCTCCAATTCTCTCCCTGATTCTCTGGGTGGGAGGGGGCTGTGTCTTGTTTGGCTGCCAGCTAAGTTAAACTATCACAACTGGAAAGTGAGCTGATAAACAGGAACAATCCCTCCTTCTAGATAAGGGCCTTCAGCTACCAGAGGCACATTCCCTCACTGCTGGCTGGTTTTGTTCCTACCCAACTATGCAGCCAAGAGCCCAGGAGGCAAAAGTTTCAACAAGGTGAAGGAAGGATTCCCCAGTATGGGCACAAGCCAAAGCCCTGAGGAGGGCACAGCTATCCCCAGACAAGATATGGAAGAACTCCTCCAAGTCCCACTACAAAGCTGGGCACTTAAAATAAGCAGGGTGACCCTTAATATCACTCTTCTGTACCAAAGATGTTGACACTTCAGGAACCTCTGCACAATTTCAGTTCTTTACCCTACTTATCACAGATTGCTCTAGAACTGTGATAGAGTTACAAGACAAGATTGTATAGGATAAAGCATAGCAGGGATTATTTAATAAGTCTGTAGTATTCCTTAACCTTCAGTAGAACTTAGACCTTGAAAAACCAAACTTGCCTAAAACAAACACACCTGAGACAGGAAGAACAAGGAATCAAAAAACATGAAGTGAAGGCCTCTCCATTATCCTAGCAAAGCTAAACAACCTCAAGATCAGACATCCAAAATGTCTGAATACCATCAACCATTCCTTCTTTATCATAGCTATGTGTAAAAAGAGCACAGTTAAACTGAAAGTAGCAGAATGGGATCCAGCAATGCAGCTCACAAATCTGCATAAAAAGGGACACAGATACTTTGTTTTCTTTGTGAATGTGAAGCTTCCAACAAAATACTCTATACTTTGGGAAGGAGGCTATCAAGCAGTCTTAAAAGCCTGCCTGTCAAGTGAGAACACAACACAAGAGCTTTGAAGAAATGATCTGAGCTCAGAGCTGGCAATCAGGCTGACGCAAGCATCAGTCTGAACAGGTTCCCATTCACTGTTCAGCAGTGGAAGTATTACAAATATAAAAGTATAACAGGCAAGCACAAAGTTTCAAAGGCTTGATCAATAGTTTAAAAATACACAAGTCACCTGTATTTTGCTAGTTTTTGCTAAGCAACATTAAGGCCAACAGCTTAGCAGAATTCAAAAGGGATTAGGCTTTAAAGCCTAGGTGTGGTGGGCTGACCCTGGCTAGATGCCAGATGCCCACCAAAGCCCACTCTATCACTCCCCCTCCTCAACTGTGCAGGGGGAGAAAAATAAAATGAAAGGCTTATGGCTGGAGATGAGGACAGAGAGAGATCATTCAACAGTTACCATCACAGGCAAAACAAACTCAACTTGGGGAAAAAAAACAAATTTTAATTTATTACCAATTATCCTGGGTTTGGTTAAGATAGAGTTAATTGTTCACAGGGAACTGGGAGGGGGGTGGCCAGGGTGGGTATTCCATACCACTGTGACATCAAGCTCAGTATTTAAACAGGGAAGTTCCAGGAAGAGGGGGCTGCTGGGTACCACAGTTCATGAGCTGCTTGGTTCCATGTATCACTTGTTACACTGTATATTCTTTCATCAGTGCTGCTGTTGTTGTTGTTTGATGTTGTTTCTCCCTTACTATTCCAGTAAACTGCTCATGTCTCAACCTGAGCCCTGTTCATTTATATTTTCTCCTCCCCATACCACTGGAGGGGGGGCAGCGACCCTTCCTGGTTAAACCATGTCACCAATCAGACAAGAGGATAATGAGAAGTAAAACCAAATCTTAAAACACCTCCCCCCACCCCTCCCTTCTTCCCAGGCTTAACTTCTCTCCCGATTTCCACCTCCTCCCCCCAGCAGCACAGGGGGACAGGGAATGGGGTTGGGGTCAGTTCATCACACATTGTTTCTGCTGCTTCTTCCTCCTCAGAGGGAGGACTCCTTCCCCCACACCAGCGTGGGGTCCCTCTCACAGGAGACAGTCCACCACAAACTGCTCCAATGTGAGCCCTTCCCGTGAATAACAGTTCTTCTCAAACTGCTTCAGCATGGGTCCTTTCCATAGGGTGCAGTCCTTCAGGAAGGGACTGCTCCAGGGCAGGTCCCCCATGGGCTCACAAGTCCCACCAGGAACCTGCTCCAACATGGGTTCCTCTCTCCACAGGGACCACAGGTCCTGACAGGAACCTGCTCCAGCATGGGCCTCCCATGGGATCACAGCCTCCTTCAGGCATCCACCTGCTTTAGCATGGGATCTTCCACAGGCTACAGGTGGACATCTGCTCCACCATGGACCTCCATGGACTGCAGGGGGACAGCCTGCCTCACCACGGTCTTCACACGTTGCAGGGGAATCTCTGCTCCAGTGCCTGGAGCACCTCCTCCCCCTCCTTCTGCACTGACCTTGGTGTCTGCAGAGTTGTTTCTCTTGTATCTTCTCACTCCTCTCTCTTGAGCTGCAAAGCGTGCAGCTTTTTTTTCCTCTCCCCCCCCCCCCCTTTTTTTTTTCTTAATTATGTTATCACAGAGGTGTTACTGATTGGCTCGGCCTTGGCAGCTCATCCATCTTGGAGCTGGCTGGCATTGGCTGTGTCAGACATGGGGGAAGCTTCTGGCAGCTTCTCACAGTTTAGTGCTTGTTGCTGTGACTTACACAGAGATTTACAGCTGCAACTGTACTAGCCTTGTGACCGTTAGCACAGATACTGGCAGCAGTCTAACCATAGCAACACAAGATTAAGCATGGGCTGCAAAACCAATTCACAACTGGTGTTAAATATTGTGCTGTCACTACCAGGCCACTACTGTGCTTGAGACAGGTCAAATGTGCTATTGCTGCAGCGTAAACATATGTAAACACCATAAAATGATCTCAAAGGTTTAGTACTGTGAACCTTGGTGGTTTGCCATGGTTGATACAGTGCCATTGGAGAAAGCCCTGAGGAGTCCTTTCACCATACCCATTAATACAAGGTTAACAAAACTAGAGCAGAAGACTTTATATTCTGCCTGAAATTCAAGCTCTATATAGCAATCACATTAAGCTGTGACCAAACATTATTTTAGTGAATAATTATTCACTAAATAATGATAATACACTAATTAGTGTATTATCAATGCATTCATAATTAAATCAAAAAAACATCCAGCAGTTAGAAACACCAGCTTTCCTTATGAAAGAAAAGGTACCTGCAGGTCAGTTGTGCTCTAGTTTTCTATTTAAAGTGCTTGCTGAGCATAGAATTTGGCTTTCTGCCCATGTGTTTTAAGCTCAGTGTTATGGCATAGCCTGGGTAATTGCACTTTGGGTGACAAGCACAACAAAACTTGGAAGCACATCAATAATATACTTTAAACCTTGTCTTAACTTACTAGAATCAAATCTTACTCTGCAAAGGCACCAGCTCCACAAAGGGCCACACCAGGCTGTTTCCCTGGCTGTGCTACAGAGCTGCAAGCCATATCACACTTCCACACTTGACATCAAATCCTGCATGCCGGTTTCACTGCACCAAGAGGCTTTATTCTGAACCTAATCTTCAAAGCACAGGAGAGAAGACCTGGAGTGGCTGTGGTAGAAGAGTACAAGAGCTAGAGCAATTAAGACACTCACCTTGAGTACTGTGTGCAGTTTTGGGCGCCACAGTATAAAAAGGATCTAAAGCTACTGGGAAGTGTCCAGAGGAGGCCACTAAATTAGTGAAGGGCTTAGAGGGGAAGCTTTACAAGGAGAGGGTGAAGTCACTTGGATTGGTCAGCCTGAAGAAGAGGAGACTGAGAAGACTTCATCACAGTCTATGACCTCCTCACAAAGGGAAGAGAAGGGGCAGGTGCTGACCTCTCTCTGGTGACCAGTGACACAACCAGGGGAAATGGCAGGAAGATGTACCAGGGGAGGTTTACATTGGACATTAGGAAAAGGTTCTTCACGCAGAGGGTGGTGGAGCACTGGAACAGGCTCCCCAGGAAGGTGGTCATGGCACCAAGCCTGACAATATTCAAGAAGCATTTGAACAAGGCCCTCTGACACATGGTCTGAATCTTGGGATTGTCCTATCCTGGGACAAGAGCTGGACTCAATGATCCTTGTGGGACCTTTCCAATTCACAACATTCTATGATTCTAAGATGGCACAAGAAAGTTTCCAGTTCTGTTTAACATCTTTATCAATGATCTGGATGAAGGGATGAAGTGCACCCTCAGTAAATTTGCAGATGACACTAAAGTGGATGTAGTATTGATCTGCTTGAGGGTAGGAAGGCCCTACAGAGGGATCTGGACAGGTTCAACGGGCAGCAACCAACTGTATGAGGTTCAACAAGGCCAAGTACCGGGTCCTGCACTTGGGTCACAACAACCACATGCAACACTCCAGGCTTGGGGAGGAGTGGCTGGAAAGCTGCCTGGTGGAAAAGGACCTGGGGGTGTTGGTTGACAGCTGGATGAATGAGCCAGCAGTGTGCCCAGGTGGCCAAGAAGGCCAACGGCATCCTGGCTTGTATCAGAAATAATGTGGCCAGCAGAACCAGGGAAGTCATCCTTTCCCTGTACTCAGCATTGGTGAGGCCACACTTTGAATACTGTGTCCAGTTTTGGGCTCCTCACTACAAGAAGGACATTGAGTTGCTGTAGCATGTCCAGAGAAGGGCAACAAAGCCACTGAAGGGCCTGGAGAACAAGTGTTATGAGGAATGGCTGAGGGAACTGGGATTATTTAGTCTGGAGAAGAGAAGGCTGAGGGGAGACCTTATCACTGTCTACAACTACCTGAAAGGAGGCTGTAGCAAGGCAGGTGTGTGTCTTCTCCCAGGTAACTAGTGATAGAACAAGAGGCAGTGGCCTCAAGTTGCACCAAGGGAGGTACAGATTGGATGTCAGGAAAAATTTATTCACTGAAAGGGTTCTTGGGCACTGGAATGAGCTGCCTAGAGAGGTGCTTAAGTCACCATCCCTGGAGGTGTTTAAAAGACAGGTAGATGAGGTGCTCAGAGATTTGGTTTAGTAGTGGATAGATATGGTTGGACTTCATGATCTCAAGGGTCTTTTCCAACCAAATGATTCTATGATTCTAAATCTCAAAGGTGGGAGGTAAAAAAAGCTGTATAGCTCCGAAATCAGCACAGATCCCTCTGACATTTCAAACTGTTAGGCAGCCAAGGCATAGCTTTGCCTCCTCCAATGAGGAGCTTACTCAGATTCTCCCCAATACTCTTTCTGAAAATTACTTGTGAAGTCTGCATAGCATAAATCTGCCCCAGCAAGCCTACATATCCAGGCCTTGACTTGATGGTTTTCTCTTCAACACCAGGAATGTCTCCCTCTTCCCCCAGGTTAAGTTACACAACCCTAGATTTTTTTTTTTTTTTTTTTTTTGCTCAGCTGTCTCACAGACAAAGTCTGTGCAGAGGAGTGTGACTTGTCAGTACATCAGGATCTATGCTGGGGTGCTTTAAGAAACTGCTCAGGTTTTTATTTTTAAAAGCCAGGAATAAGTAGAAGTTCTTATTGCCAAAATCTCTTTGCTTTTGTGCTTAAGCAGACTGATAGCTATTCACTTGACAATTTCTTCAGCTATTCAAAATTTAAGTACTGTGCTTGTAAACATACAAGTTCAATTTGTTTTAGAAGAAAGCTTTCCCACTTGCCATTTAAAAAAAGCAAACTGCTTTCTACCTACAGATTTAATTAACTATGCTATTGTAAAATATACCCATTTTACATAAAAGTGTAAATTTATCCAGGGTCATGCATACAAATCCATTACAGATAGAAGACTTTTAGTCCCTATCATGTTCACTAAATTATACTGCCTCTTACTGTTGTCAAATAAGATTTTGGCCCTACCTTACGTTCAAAGGTATACAAAACCCCCATACTTCCACATTACTTCCAATCCTAGCCCCGTGTTCTTCAGACAAGCACCTCTTCTAGTCACAGATCTAGAACAATGCATTGCATTGGCTCTTTCATTCTGTTTGTGTAGCATCTGCAGACTATTCTTGACAAGTGCCATGCTTCACCCAAACAAAGGGCCTAATAGATGATGAATTATGGATTGTGCATCCCTTTCACGCAGTCTAATATCAGGTCATAGCAAGTTACATTCAGAGTAAGTGTGACACAACAATATTTAATAGCTTTAACAAACAAAGCTCAACTAAACATGCACCAAAGAAAGCTTTTTGACTGCTACCTAGTAGAAGACAACATTTGGTTGACCATATGAGCATCTAGCAATAGACACAGACCTTTCTTGGAAGGAAGAAGCTGATTTCCCATAATCCTCTTACTTCAAGTTGACATCATCTAGTTATTAATTTGCAAATTAACATCTAAATTCCACATGACAACCAAGTGTTAATAGTAGGCTTTAGGCTCAGCCTAAATTTTGTCATCCTCAGTTTTCTGCATTACTACAGTTGCCCAAGTTATGTATCACATAAAAGTAGTCTAACAAAACAGAAGTCTTTCAAGCATAGAGACTCTCCTTCCCAGGGTCATCATCATGTTCTTCTGCCATAACACACCTCCATTATATACACACACACACAATAAAAAGATTTAGAAGAGAGTTTAGATTATAACAATGCAAAAAAAAGTCTGCTATTCATACAGAGTTTGTTCCAGGAAACATACTGTATCTATTCTTCTTTCTATAGTACATAAGTCACTGCTCTATACTTAACAAGAAAAGGGAAGAAAACCCCCAAAACTTACTCATATCCCCAGCTATGAACTAATGCATGCTGAACAAAACAGCTAGATCACAAATTGGTGCATACAAGAGTTAAAGATAAAAAAACCAATGCAGCTTTCCAACACCTCAAGAGTTTATTTCTATCCACTAACCTCCATCCAGAGCTTTGCTAGATTTGCTGAAGTACAACTCACAGGCTCTCCCTGGCATTACCAGCAAGGCTACTTTTGTTTTAATAGCAGAAACTAGTCATTTTAGGATTGTTGGTTAGAAGTAGGCAGATCAAAAATACTTCACTGTTCTTTTGGAAATAGGCGAGTCATCCACATGCTCAAAGCTGATAGCTGCAGAGGGGAAGATGAAGCAGAACAAGGCTGAGACATCAGGAGCTCTAATCAGATAACACATGGTAACCTTATGCCAGCCTTCAGTCATATCCCAAAGTACAGTCAGTCCAGTATAGGAAAACAGATAAAGGAAGAAGATGACATCTGGGAATCCAAGCCCAAGACAGAAGAAGAGATGTCTTGGTTTAGTCAGTTCTGTCACAGAATGACCCCACCCCACCTGGGAAGGGGAATTAAGGAAAGGAGACCCATGGGTTGAAATGGAAACAGATTTAATGAAATAATAGTAAGAACTAATATTAATACTAATATAAAATACACAAAGTTATACTCAGCTGACAAAAGCACAATGGTTACAACAAGCGGGAGAGTAGGCCTTGGGAGCAGAATGACGGGCAAGACCCTCCAGGGATGGTGGCCATTGAGGAAGAGGAGCCATCCCTAGCAAACTTTCCACTTTATAGTGAGCGTGGTGTTTATGGCATGGAATACTTCTGTTGGCCATCTCAGGTCAGCTGCCCTGGCTTTTGCCTCTCCTAGCCTTAGCACATGGCTAACTTTAAACTGACAAAGACCTTGATCACTATGGAGACCCACATACCATGGCTGGCCAAACACTAAAACAAAGTGTCTTATCAACTTTGTTCTCACCAAATTGGATGCTGCAGTCTTCTTAAAATGCAGCTTTTCTGCCAGAGAATTAATTATATGATTCTGTCCCAGAAAAACCATGACAGGGACTTGCAACTGTGTGAGGTGATTGCTGGAAGAGAAGCTGACTGGACATTGCAGGATGTTTCATTAAATCCTCTGAGACCCTGTAGTGGCTCACAAAATTGGGTCTCCCTACAGCACTGGAAAGCCTCTCTGTAGCAGTTTAGACCTTCTGCCAAAAATGAGACCCTCTTGCACAGAACAAAGGAGTTGCCTGAGCCTCTTTATCCTGACACGAGGAGAGATCTTGTGAGGAAAGGCTGCACGTTGGCAGCTTTCCTGACAGAGAATTAATTCTATTATTCTATCCCAGTGAAACCAGGACAAGAGGCCTGGTAGCATCACGATGACAGGTCTTTTGTGGCCAAGCATCCTAGAGCCTTCCTCCATGCCTCTACCATTGCAGAGCTGACCCCACAATATGTGGCATTACCTACTTGGACAGCAGGCAAGATATCAAGTATGTTGCATGCACCAAAGATTGCTGAAGATATCCCCATGTGACATTTTATTGCACTCTTATGAGTCCCAGGAACAGGCAATGCCATTCTTTGGGATGGTTGCTCACTACCCTTATGTTAAGTGAACATATAAAATATAGTTATATTTTAGAAAGTGAGTTTAAGATTCATTTTTTCCTGCATTAAGAGTTAGATTTTAGAAAATAAGTTTAGTTCATTTTGTCTCTGTGTTAGGTGGGAAACTAAGCTTAGATGGTTTTGTCTGTGTTAAGTGGGAAACTTTTACAATAACTAACAAGCTATTCCACACTATCAGCAAAGGCCTTGCGGTGCCTGGTATGCGAGCAGTCTGGAGCAAGAGAAGAAGGAACTGGTATGCAACACCTGCAGTCTGAAGCAAGAAAGCTGGCTTTGTTTGGTCTAGCGGTCTACAAGGGTGCTAACAAGCACCAACAGGAGGCAGTGCGCAAGCGTGAATGGAAGTTAACTTATGTTAAAAATGTCTTGGAACTAATTAGCTTAACCCATCCTAAATTTAATGATTATGTATGTGTGTGTACTTTAAATAATGCCTTTGTAAAAGAGTGGGGGCACAGGGCCTTTATGGAGCGATCCACCCTGTTGCCCACTGGCAAATAAAACATACCTGCTTTATAACTCTCTATGAGTTGTAAGGTTTGATTCCGCAGATCAATCTGGCACCCCAGATGGGACCCCCTGTCTTCCCGGCTGCAGGACTGCATGGGAGCGGGACGTCCTAAGGCGCCGCCAGATTATTTCTCCAGAGGATCTCCCAACCCCACCCGATTGCTGTGGGGAAAGAGATGGACCATCAGCGGGTGGACCAGGTATGTGAATTGGGAATACCTGCAGGGGGGGCAGGGGAAGAACCTATAAGTCGTGTGGAGACGTCCCACGTGAGGTGAGGAGTTGTATTGCTTGCCAAGACCCTGTAAGTCATATGGAGAAATCCTGCACATGGTGAGGGGGCAATATTGCTCGCTCCTTGGATTTGTTGGGCCCAACAGAGGGGGACTCACACAGTGTGAGGGGAGACCCGAGATCCTATAAGCCGTGAGGGGCTCATGCTGGGTGAGTGGGGACCCAAGATCCTATAAGCCATGAGGGGCTAATGCATGGTGAGGGGGAAACCAAGAACCTATAAGCCGTGAGGAAACAGTAACTACAGCAATCCTAGCTGGGATAACAGGAGCGCTGTGTGGGATAGCTATCATCTTATACATCTGTTGTAAAAACCCAGTACCATGTATTATGGTTTAAGTTATACTGCTTGGTGTGGATCTGTGGCAAATGGTTAATGGTTTATGATTTACGCTATACGAGAAATGTTGTTTAATTGGCATATTTTGTGGTGTGAGTGAGAGGAGTGATGGGCCCGTTTGTGTGACTGAGTGTCTGTGTTGTTTGCAGCTGGCATCTCTGCCAGGACTGCCAAGCGGGTGCAGAGTTCCAAGCCTTGGTTCTGTTCTCCCGCAAGGGAAACAGCCAGAGACAAACAAAGCGAGAGTTCAATGTTATAAACGTAATTTGTCTTTGTGGTTGTTTAATGTGTGTGGGGGGGGGAACTAAACGGGAATTCAAGACTTATGGATATTAGGGAAGCTAAACCAGAGTTTTTCCAGTAGTTTTAGATACTGCACAAACACACTTTAAGGGAGACAGATCACCCCCTTCGGAACAGACAGGGGGGTCACATTCCAGTGGTCAGTGTCCGTATTATTCCGAGTGTGTTCTTAAGCGAATGGCAGACCTTGGAACAGGGTTACCTGAACCAAGTTTTAATCTCTGGTGTCCTATACATGGACCTGAGGATTTTTCATGTAAACCAATTTTTATTTTTAAGTGTTTTGGCTGTGACCAGAATGTCTGGGTGCAGTTTGGAAACTATTTCTGGTGTACCCAATGTAAATTCTGGTCTGACTAAGACAAAATTGAACGCTCAGGCGAACTTAAACAGGTATTCTGCGGGAATTTAGAAAGTTTAAAGAATCAGTGAGACTAGTGAAACTTATATGGTACAGAGATAAATACAAACTCATCACTATGGTACGGGAGGGGATGTAAAACAAAGTAATAACTTAGCCCCTCAGTGTGGGGAGTGCACAAGCACCTGTATCTCTCCAAATGGAGACAGGAGTTTTATCTCAAAAACTGCTTTGAATTCAGGTGCATCCGCTGTAGGACAAGTACTCACCTGCACCTCTTGCCTCGGGTATAGTATTACTGTTATCAGTTTAACTGGTACAAAAGAATGTCCAAAGCTGGACCTTTAAGCTGATGTCATTTATGGATCTACAACTACAAACTCCTGGTAAGACCAATTTATGAACTCATTAAAACTAATTCAAAAGATCTCACCTGGAATAGAAAAGCTGAGCCGGCTTTCCACAACTTAAAACGAGAACTCATGCAGGCCCTAGCCTTAGGGTTACCAGACCTCAAAACCTTTCTGGCTGTTCTCCCATGAGAAGCAGGGCATTGCATTATGAATTTTAGCCCAAAACCTAGGCCCAGATCAGAGAGCAGTGGCATACTTCTCCAAGCAATTGGATGAAGTAAGTAGAGGATGTCCTAGCTGCCTGAGAGCAATGGCTGCAGTAATAATTAACATCCAAGAGGCTCACAAACTTACAATGGGCCAAAGATGACAGTGTTAGTGTCTCATATGGTGTCCACTGTACTGGAAGCAGAGATTTCTCAAATACCAGGCCATTATGGTGGAACAGGACTATGTCCAGATAATAGTGACTAACACTGTCAACCCAGCATTTTTCCTTAGTGGAATTACAGGAGAACTGGTGACCCATGACTGCCTGGAGACCATTGAAGCAGTCTACTCCAGTCGACCAGACCTGAAGGAACAACCATTGGAGGATGCTGAGGACACGTAGTACACAGATGGCAGCAGTTTCGTCAAGAATGGCCGGCACAAGGCAGGGTACGCAGCGACTACTACATACAAGGTAATAGAGTCTGGGGCCCTTGCCTCAAACACTTCTGCACAAGAGGCAGAAATAATAGCTTTAACTCGAGCTTGCCAAAGAAAAAAATTAACATTTGGACAGACTCTAAATATGCTTTTGGAATGGTTCATGCCATGGAGCAGTTTGGAGAGAAAAAGGACTTTTATCCACCCAAAGGAAGCACATAAAACACAAAGGAAATTCTCAAACTACTGGAAGCAGTGTAACTGCCAGAGAAGGTAGCGATTATGCATGGCAAAGCTCACCAAAAGGGAACTACTGCACAAGAGATAGGTAATTCCATGGAGGACTGAGAAGCAAAAAGGGTGGCCAAAAAAGGTACGGCAGAAATACAGTCTTTGGTTCCAGATGGTAAAATACAAACTGATCAGACACCTAAATATACAAAGGAGGATTTAAAATTAATTAAGGATCTAGATGGGAAAGAGGGTGAAAATGGATGGGTTACCACACCACAAGGGAAAATAGTAGTGCCTAGCACATTACTCTGGGCCGTCATAATGGCGGAGCATAGAAAGATTCACTGAAGAGTTGAAGCCCTATACAAACACCTGAGCCAATGCATTGTTGCCCGTAATTTGTACGCGACCATCACAATGGTGACACAACAATGTGACATTTGTTTGCAAAATAACCCTCAAGTCGCCCAAAAGATTAAACTAGGACAAATAGGGAAGGGCAATTTCCCAGAGCAATGGTGGCAAATTGATTTTTCAGAACTTCCAAGGAAAGGAGGGTTTCGATATTTGCTGGTATTAACTGACACCTTTTCAGGATGGCCAGAAGCATTTCCTTACCGAACGAACAAAGATAGAGAAGTGACTAAGGCTTTGTTACATGAAATTACACCAAGATTTAGGTCTCAGCAGTGATATCCTCAGACAGCAGTCCTCATTTTGTGGCCAAAATCACACAAGTCAGGAGGCTTCTGGGAATAGACCGGCAATCACATACTCCCTATAGACCACAGGCAAGCGGTCAGGTGGAAAAGATGAACCACCTCCTTAAATTGCAGATTGTAAAATTGGGTCAAGAAGCTGGATTAGCTTGGCCTCAGTCACTACCCCTAGCTTTGCTACGAATCAGAACCAAACCAAGGGTTAAGGAAGGATTAAGCCCTTTGGAGATATTGTATGGAACAATCAACACAAGTTGGTACTGAATTATTAACTATGTAATAAGCTTACAGAAACAACTTAGAGAAATAGAAAAGCTTGTTTTGGGAACCCGTGCTCGTGGCCTGGATGGACCAATGCATAATATAGAGCCAGGTGATTATGTATGTCGGATCTCTTTCAGGTTCACCTTTGGAGCCAAAGCGGGAAGGACCATTCCAGGTCTTATTGACAACACACATGGAGCAAGCATCGTGGATACATCATTCCAGAGTAAAGAGAGCTCCAATCCTGGTGGACTCATAAACTTCACCTATGACCCCATCACTAGTACGGCCACGACCTTTGTATTGACCATACGTAATGCTTCAATATACCTAATCCACCCCATCATTGCATTAGGATTGAACCACAATGGAGCTGTGCTCTACCCCTCTGAACATACGAGTACGGGCTCAAATAGTGAATGAGAAATGGCAAACTGTAAATTTAGAGTCTTGCATCGCACGAGAACAAGGATTCATTTGTGAAAGTAATAAAATCAATGCTCAGGACATTTGCCTCGATACTGAGCAAAGCATTTGTCATTTTGAAATCCATCCAGACAGTAATCAAAAGACAGTGCTATGTAGTGTTTTACAAATTATCACCTGTACCTATTTGAGTGAATCTTGCATTGGTAAAACAATTAATGAGACATCAAGATTTGATCAAAATCTTGAAGGGGGACCAAGAAAATGGACAGAAAACCCTGATAACTGTCCACCATGACACAGAGGAAATTCATAGGGTCTTAAAAAGGACAAAAGAAGATACAAAACACAAGGACACGCTATTTGGATGGTCACCTACTACAACTGGTACTCTAAATAGGTTGTGTCATCCCATTGTTGTCTTTGTGATATTAGTACTAATCAGTTTTGTTTTCTCTGCCATACTGTTTGTTTGGAATTTGAGAATGCTACAGCAACTAACATTTTTAACTTCTCTACTTAGGGCACATGAGAATGCATTAAGAAGCAACTTTCAAGCAAAGTATTATCCAGTTCCACTTCGAGAAATAGATTGTGTACAAAGCAAACGAATTTGCCTAGGATAAAAGGCAGGGGGGAATTGATAAGCGAACATATAAAATATAGTTATATTTTAGAAAGTGAGTTTAAGACTCATTTTTTTTTTCCTGTATTAAGAGTTAGGTGGGAAACTTCAAGTTTAGATCGTTTTGTCTGTGTTAAGTGGGAAACTTTTACAATAACTAATAAGCTATTCCACACTATCAGCAAAGGCCTTGTGGTGCCTGGTATGCGAGCAGTCTGGAGCAAGAGAAGAAGGAACTGGTATGCAACACCTGCAGTCTGAAGCAAGAAAGCTGGCTTTGGAGCGATCCACCCTGTCACCTGCCGGCGAATAAAACATACCTGCTTTATAACTCTCTCTGATTTGTAAGGTTTGATTCCACAGATCAGTTTCCTCAACCTGACCCAATCCATCACTTGGCAACACACCTACAACTCCCAGCAGGAAGCTCCCTGGCTTAAGTAGGCAGCGCATACCTACAGTAGCCAGCCTAGCTGTGGTCTCCATGGACTACTATTAAGCAGCATGGCTTTTCACAGCTTTTGTTGATTGCCAGCATGTTACTTAATTTTCCCTTGCAGGCAAAATATGATCCCTGGTTGAAGAGCTCAAGCAGAAGCATTTCACTCACACTACAGACATGAACCAAAGTGAACTAAATACATAACAAGTATGGGGTAAACCTACAACTTGGATGAAAATTAACAGTGATTTGTTCAAGTTTAACATTAAGAGGATGTCTTAGAATAACTGACTAAGCCAATATGGGTGCTATTTCAAATCAGTGAAATCTGAGTATCATCTAATAACACTAGAAGCCAGACTTATTCCATAACATCCAGAAGAAAGTGGCCAAGATCAGCCACCTTCTTACCCCATCCCTCCTTAGTAGCAGCCAATACAACAATGATCTCTTTCCAACTGGAGAATAGCCACAGATGATATTGGTTCAAGTCGATGAACTGTGTTATTGTCATTGAAAATAGAGCTCCAACAGGACAACATTCCCCAATGACCCTGCATAGGCTGGTCTTTAGCTCCTAATGAGTCTGCCCATAATCTTCCAAGAGTCAAAACAAACTTCAATATTAACATTTTTTAAAAAATAATCCAGTCAATTCCAAAATTTAAAAGCCCAAATGTTCACAGCCTCAGCAAAGTCTACCCCACCTATCTAGCTTCACCTAGTAGTGCCTCTGTTTCTGTATTTCAGGCCAAAAGCAGGCAAGCTTCTTCCACACAAATGAAAGACTGCTACCAGTATGGGGATGAAAGAAAAAAAATCAGTTAAATTTCACAGAAAGCATATTAGTCAAATTTTAAAGCACATAAGCCTTCAGGTTTCTGGAAGACACAGAAATGGAAGCCATTCCATATCTTGGTCTCAAAACTTTCATTTTGATATGCTCTAATGGAGCTCATACAATATAAAATGCCTAGTTTCATTTAAAAGTTCACTGGTCTTTCAAAAAATAAACAACTCTCTATAAGAAGACTTGTTGTCTCAACATGACCATTATCTCAAGAAACAGCCACTTGACGCTTACAGAATTATACAAGAAAAGAAACTTACCATCACCCACAGAATATGAACACTAAGTTTTCAACAAGATTTGAGCCTCAATGCCTTTTTCACGCATGTTAATTATCTTCTCAGTAGCTAGAAAGCTGTGTTTTAGTTTCAATGTAGTATTTGTTATGAGAATAATGTTGATTACGTACTAATGTTATTAGTTGTTGCTAGAAGTCCAAGGACTTCTTGTTTTGCCAGCCTGCAACTGCAAAGGACTGGGAGGGAAAAAGCACAGTAAATAGCAAAACCCAAAACTGGCATTTGGATGTGCCAATGAGATATTCCATATCATATCCCATCATGTCAGTATATTAACCAGGGTTGACTGGAAAATTGGGGATTTCTTGTGGATCACTCAGGCTCGCTATTCTGGGATTGCAGTTTCAGGACTGTCTCTCACCCATTGGTTGGTGGGTGGCGAGCAATTGCACTGTCCATCACTCATTCATATATTCTATTATTATTATTGTTATTACTATTATTATTTTATTTCAATTAGTATTTTTTTTTCTTTCCACCTATGAGTCTCCTTACTTTTACCCTTCCAATTCTGTCCTCTATTCCCTGGGTGGGGGGGAGGGGGGGAAGTGAGCATGTGGCTGTGTTTGGCCATTAGCCAAAGGAGTAAAACCACCACCACAGCTTACCATTTGAATAACTTAGTAAGATTAACTAACTCAAAAAGCTCGATAAAATACTGAAGTTTTTAAAATAAAGTAGCACTCTGGAAATAGCAAGCTAGTTTTGTGTATGTGCATATGCACACATCTGATAACACTCAGCCCATATTACAAGAGGGCCTGTTATATTACAAGTCACATAACCTCTAATCTATCCACACTGAAGTCCACCTGTAACTCTGCTACATTTTCAACTTTAAATCAGTTACACTGAAGTTCAATGCAAGATTTCCACTGTTTAGTCCATACTATTCATTACTATGAATACCTGATGATGGCCATAAACTACACAGCCAAACTGCATGTCAAAGATTAGAGTTAAGGTTCTGCAAGCATTTTTTTTTCCTAGCATTTACTACCCTCTAGCTGCAAAGTGAGCATCATGCAGTAGACCTAAATGGCTCTGAAAAAAAAAAGATACTCAGTATAAATATATCGCTATGTAAAATAGTAGTCAGTGTAAGCACGCGTGGGAATATAACAGAAGATTGGTGAGCAGGACTGCAAATGCGCTCAAGCAACTTGCAGCTGGGGTGTCCAAAAACACCTACATCACACTGCTAATCACTGTTTAGTCTTATGTGCTTGACAAGTAGAACATCTGCCTTCAGATAACACAGGCCTGGGATAGACTCGGGCACCCTGAACATGCCTGGGATTCCTGCCCTGCTGTGAGAAAGATCAAAGCACAGTGGAAAACTACTGCCTGTAAAAAATCCCTGATATATACAGGCGAAAGCAGCAGGTTCAGAATCTCTCGCTCTCACTCTAGCAAGGACCGAGCTCCGCGGTGCCTGGGTTCCTGCTTACGTGCCTCTTCCCCGGGTGCTGCTTCAGAGATCCCCCGGTTCGTGAGGTAATGAGAATAAATTTGCTTTTTGCATTTTATCCATGGTTTTTGTGGTTGTTTCTGTGTCCTGCCTGCATCAGCTCACACACCATGTGTGGTGGGTTGACCCTGGCTAGAAGCCAGATGCCCACCAAAGCCCACTCTATCACTCCCCCTCCTCAAATGGGCAGGGGGAGAAAATTATAATGAAAAGCTCGTGGGTGGAGATAATGACAGAGAGAGATCACTCACCAATTATTGGCACGGGCAAAACAGACTCGACTTGGGGGAAAAAAACAAAAAAATTACTTGATTACCAATCAAAATCAGAGGATAGTGAGAAGTAAAACCAAATCTTAAAACACCTCCCCCATCCCTCCCTTCTTCCCAGGCTTAATCTCTTTCCTGATTTCCACCTCCTCCCCCCAGCAGCACAGGGGGACAAGAAATGGGGTTGGGGTCAGTTCATCACACGTTGTTTCTGTCGCTACTTCCCCTGCACCAGCGTGGGGTCCCTCTCACGGGAGACAGTCCTCCACAAACTTCTCCAACCTGAGTCCTTCCCATGACTGACAGTTCTTCACAAACTGCTTTAGCATGGGTCCATTCCATGGTGTGCAGTCCTTCACAGGAAGGGACTGCTCCAGCATGAGTCCCCCACGGGGTCACAAGTCCTGACAGCAAACCTGCTCTGGCGTGGGCTCCACTCTCCACGGGCTACAGGTCCTGACAGGAACCTGCTCCAGCGCGGGCTTCCCGCAGGGTCACAGCCTCCTTCGGGCATCCACCTGCTCCGGCATGGGGTCCTCCACGGGCTACAGGTGGTCATCTGCACCACCATGGATCTCCATGGGATGCAGGGGGACAGCCTGCCTCACCATGGTCTTCACCACAGGCTGCGGGGAATCTCTGCTCCGGTGCCTGGAGCACCTCCTCCCCCTCCTTCTTCCCTGACCTTGGTGTCTGTGGAGTTGTTTTCTCTTACATCTTCTCACTCCTCTCTCCAGCTGCAAAGTGTGCAGCTTTTTTTTTCCTTCCCTCTCTTCCTTTTTTTTCTTAATTATGTTATCACAGAGGCGTTACTGATTGGCTCGGCCTTGGCCAGTGGCTGGTCCGTTCTTGTAGCCAGCTGGCATTGGCTGTGTCGGGTCAGACATGGGGGGAAGCTTCTGGTAGCTTCTCTCACAGAAGCCACCCCATGTCCCATCCCCCCCCGCTACCAAAACCTTGCCACGCAAACCCAATACACCATGACTTCAGAAACAGTGAGGTAAAAACATGTTTGAGCTTTTGAGAAGTTACAGATGTGGTCCCACACTCAGACACTAGCATAACATCACTGCAATACTGGAGATGTTAAGGATTTAACCAGGTGAACAAAAAAAAAAAAAGAATAAGACCCTTCTAGCACTATAGAGTCAAAAACTTTCACTAATTCCCATAATATGAACCAGACCTAAAGTAACTAAAAGCATATAAGATAGCTAGCTCTTGAACAGATTAGCAAGACATTTCAAGAGGCACAATTCTTTCTACTGTAATCCAAGAAAAAAATTCATGTTGTATTTTACCTTATCCAAGGCTCATTCTGTGCAATCTCACAGAAACAGAGCCAAACAATGGAAAAGTACACAAACCAACAGTGCTCAATCTTTCCAAACAGAAAGCTTTTGATTTTTACTCTAATGGCAGAGGTGGGCTGTGCTACAGCTCTCCTCTTGCCATACAAGAAGATCTAATTGCACCTGATCTTGTATTTTCAGGCAGTATTAGAACTGGAAATCTCTATCCATGCTTCTTAGCATACACAATAACCCCACCTGGATCAGAGGAGCCCTAAGGAAAGGGCTGAGAGCTGGCTACCATTATTACCATTGCCTCCTGAATATAGGCAGCTGTCCAAAAGAGGCTACAGGCTGGATGAGTTGTCTAGGGGGTTCTGTGGGGCCCACAGACATAAACTAAAAAACTATATAAAACAGCAGAGTCAGGGTCAATCAGGTATTCCCCAGGCCTGAGAGTTAGAGATCATAACTGTGCTTACAATCAGTGAACTAACATAAGAAAAGTTTCTTGCCTCCCTGCCTGCAGACAGCTAAGCAGCTCTTGCTTTGGAGATATCCTGCTCTGAACAGGAGCAAGCAACTTCAGGCTCTAGTCACCTGCAGTTCTGTATCCTTTTGCTGCATCAAGCATCTGCTTATTAGCATTAATGATACCTAAAGGCAACAAAAACAGAAGATTAAGTACACTGAGAAAGAAGCTCTGTAGCACCTTGCAACAGAGGCCTGCAGAAGGCAGCTTTTGTGCTGAGTACCACACATTTTTTCCTTGGCACCAAGGAAAATTTTTGTGGAGTTAAATGTTCTACCAGTTACATAATTCTAAGTGCTTTAAAGAAATTCTATTTGCTTAATTTTAAGCTTCCCAGGAAGTAGCCTACAACACCAAACTTTTAAACATGGTGCTCATACTTAGCATCAGTTATCTGTAAGCAAATTCCATATTGACTTGCTGCTATTAATATATATATATTCCCACATATTGCAAATTGCTTTGAAATTAAAACAAATCACTTGGAAGAAGCAGAGATCCAACAATACAGAACTCTAAACAGCAGTTAATGAGTTACAAAAAGCAAGGAAAGCAATGCCTTGACAAGTATTTAGCTCCCAAATTACTTGGGGAAAAGTAAGCATAACGCTTTGGGTTTTTTCCCCCCCCCACCCTCCAACTTATGCATCAAGACTTGCTCCTTCAAGTAGCACAAGTACCATATGAAATAAATTGCCTTAAGAACTATCAAATAGCAACTCTAACAGCACAGTTAGTTTTTCTTGTTTCTTTTCATGTTAGGTGTATTCATTTTCATCTACCCAGATGAAAGGAGCTTTTAATATTGACTTTTGTTCTACATTAAACATGCTTCTTGACACAGCATACTTGGTCAAACCATGCTTCTGGGCAGCACTATGTGTTTATTATAAAGTTTCTATTTGTATAATTTCTCACTTGCACCTTCCCCGAAAGGTTGGCTCCCAACACAAGAATACCATTCAACTATAAAAATTAGAATAATTTCCTTTTTTAAAAAAAACAATCAAAAGCCGTAACACTAAGGTGTGATTGCACCAAAGATGCAGAGCTTTGAGTAAGCATCTTCTAATAGTACTGCAAGTATCCTGAAAACATTGCTTGATCAAAGCATTGGGCAGAGGTTTATTGGCCTCCAGGCTCTGAAGGTCCAAGCACTGAATTTCAAAGCAGAGACCAATCAATGGCCAACTGAGATAGTGAAAGTTTTACCATGCACAACTTTCAGCCATTGAAATCTATCCCAACTAGCACCTATCATCACCAGATTACATCTTAAGAAACTTTGCTGTGGTGGTCTCCATTTAAGTATCAGCTGCCAAAATTAAAGGTGAAGTAGTTCTCCTGCCATGTAGCAAAGAATCCTCTGAGCTGAACAGAAGATGCCTATGGCATAAAGGTGGCATCAGTGAACTGCTCACACATAGTTCTGCAGACTACAGCACAATTTGGCTCTCTACTGCTCAGATACTTCCTGAAAAACCAGAAAAAAAACACATTCCAATTGTTTCCAGAGCAATTCAGAACTACCACATAGCCCAGTTGAGTCTGATCTAAAGACCCATCTTATTATACCATGTCCTTCCCAGCTGACTTAAGAAAGAAGCAACTGGCACTACCTATGACCTGGACACAAAGCATTTCATTCTGAGAAAAATCTTCCCTTTGTCATAGCAAGAATAAATTTGCTTTTTGCATTTTATCCATGGTTTTTGTGATTGTTCCTGTGTCAGCTTACACAAACCCAGAGAGAAAGGTCATATTTCTTCAAGAATAAACAAGGTGCTAAAAGCTGATGTTACCAGCTTCAAGAGCTCCATGAGCACAAGTTAAGTATTTGTGTTCCAAATCAACCATCACTAACTCTTTATTAAGGTCACATTAAACACAGGTTTTCCTCAAAATATTTATACTTGAGCTTAACTAGAAGCCTCTGTGTTTTCCCCACAGTTCCTACCCTCAAACCACACCAAGTAAAAGAAAATTCCCAAACTCTCATCACCAGAAAATTTTAAAGAGTTACATACTGTAACTGCTTTTTTCCAATACTGCTTATCTAATCGTAGGAAACTAAAGAGACAAAACAAGATGAAGCTAGATATTTCATCAAGCCAAGAAACCTGAAAAATAAATCAGATGCTGATCTGAACTAGTGCTCACCTTGCATATACTATAAATATATCATAGAAGTCACCCAACCAAATAAAGTTTAGGGTATTAATCTTATTGCTAAATGATTCAGTAAGCCAAGTCTAATACATCTAAAGGTTTGCCTGAAGGCCCAATACAAAGAAAGCCAAAAACATAACTTCTCAGGACAATAGGACTCCTCCCTAGAAACAGAATGAGGGTCTAAGACCACTTTTTCAGTGGCTCAGAACTTAAGATGCATAATCAAAGATCAAACACTATCAAAATAAAAAACCACCATGCACAGCTCCTCATGGAGGAAAGATGAGACAGAAACAACATATGACAGACTCCAGTCGTGCCGCTTAAAGGGAATCCTTCTGCTGTGGAAGGGTGAAGGCATCATGAGACTTTCATCTCCTACTCTCAAAATAAGTATCACAGGATCAGTTAGAAAAATTTAAAAGAAAGGCATGACAGTTCAAGGACATAAAATACCAAAAAAGATATCACATTCATAATACTGAGTTAAGGCAACTGGCAACCGTGCCTAAATCTACACTTAATGCACATATCCAGATTATTTCAGAGGCTGCTTCAGCTTCTTTCCAAGAACAGTTATAAACATACAGTCTAGAGAACTCTCCAACCAAACAAAAAGTATTTTGGCTCATTGTTATTTCTTTGAAAAAAATGGATGAGTAACATAAGTGCAGGAAGAGGTTGTCAAATCATTCAGATGTAAAAATGACCAACCCAAGACTAAAGCAACTTCCTGAATACATAATAATGGTGAGTCTAAAAATATACCTATCACACCTACATGAGTAAGCCAGCCAACTCATTACAAAATGCAAGCCTTGTGCCAAAGCCTTCCCTTCCTTCAAAACAAGGAGGCCAAACTGAACGTGACTAAAATATATTACTCCTCAAGCTACAGGTTATTTTGGTTTTGTGGAATAAAGCTCTGAAACCTTGACCCAGAGAGGCACTGAAAATACATGTTAGCCAAGCAAAGAGATCAATCAATTTTTTTTTTCAGTTTGACAGAAGCCAAGGGGCATGAAATGGGAGACACAGGAACCACTAGTAAAATGATAATTCCTAGAAGCAAGCTGAAGTGAACAATATTTTGCTAGAGACCAAGTAGACATCAAGTGCAAAGGGGCATGCCCAATGCAACACATCTGCAGGCACCAAGGTTTTCTAATTGCTTCTTTTAAGAAGAATGTGCAATTCCTCCTCCAGGTGTTTTGAAAATTTAAGCATTCCTTTCTGGGACAGCAGGGTCAGATTTCTTGCTTACTCTTATTTACAACAGGAAAATAACAACCACAATTTTATTATTATTATTAACAGTAAGATTGAGAGAGAAATTGAAAGCATTTATCTACCTTCACTAATTATGTGTTGCCATAGCCCTTTGAAGACTGTACTCTAAAAGTTTGGAGTAAGAAAAGGAAAATGGGGGGAAGAGGGAATAATGAAAAACAGTCCTGAAGCCCATGAAGTTTTGAAGAAAACACAGCCTTTATCCTGAATTAGTCATCCTACACAGGATGCTCCTGCATGACAAATGAAGTGATCAAGGGAAGATTGGGAAGCCCCGTTGAAATAAATATATAAAGAGCAGAGCCAAGAGGATAACTTGTAGGTGGAAGGGAAGAATTTGTACCCTTCCATGACATACCTGCCTTTCTTTGAGATTAAAATAGAAAAATAACAGAATAGACAGCTATAATGCAGTTCCCTCTCCCTAGAGTACATCCCGAAGGAGAGGGAAGAGGAGAGATCCTGCAGGCCTCAGCCCCCCACCGCCGGACAGCAGGAGAGGAAGGGCGGCTCGCGGGGCACCACCTATGGGAGCCGAGCATCTCTGCTCTCCCTCCTCCCACAGGCCCCCAACTTGCTCCCACGGGAGACGGAGAGGCTGACAGCGGCCCCGGGCCCGCCGCCCCACCGGAGACCCAGGCATCCCACCGAGCCCGACCAAAGAGGTCCGGCAGGCGGCGAGGGGTGCGGTGCAGGCCTCAGCGGCGGCTTCCCAGAACCACCTCGGCAGCGGGAGGCCTGGTCTGGCAGCAGGACAGGAGGAAAGCCATACCTTAAAGTAGCCGCCCTCGTAGAGAGTGTTGGGAGGCCCGAAAATCGCCACCTCCCAGTTGTAGAGGTCGGACTCATCGACCAGGGTGATGCGGAAGCCCTCCACCGGCTCCTCCTGCAGCGACTTTAGCTCCAGCATCAGTGC
Organism: Caprimulgus europaeus; assembly: GCA_907165065.1. The sequence continues at coordinate 11,987,317 of OU015537.1, forward strand.
CTTCTGCGAGCTGCTCATCTGCTGCTGGGCCATGGCGCGGCCCCAGCCACCCCACACTATGACTGCCCCACAAACCCCCTCCCCACGCTGACAGCTGCCGCCACCACTTCCTTTTGTGACGGCGCCACGCTCGCCGCTGACCTCAGCGCGCCGCGCCCCGCCCCGACGCACGCCCCGCCCCTACCGACGCGCTTAAAGGGGCAGCGTTCACTGCTACAATACTTGTAGAGCGTGTAGGCGAGTGGTCTCTGGTGCTGTATTGGCCCCTACAGACCAGGCTTACATCTCCCCTACGACGAGGCCCAGGCCCTACGGTGCTTGGCGCGCGGAGCCGTGGGGCGAGGGAGAAGCTATGTGCTGGGCTGTGAGTGGGATGGAGGGAGTGGTGCTGTGTGGGGGTCACGAGTAGGTACGATAGGGTGTGTCTGGCCCACCCATGATGTTGCACTGATAGATACTCACGGTCAAAAAAGAACCAATTTTGTTCAAAGGATGTTTTTCGAAGAGAAACCTTGCATGACTCTGTATATCCTAAAAATCCTGCAGCAACCCCCAGGCAGCAGTAGGAGAGGAACAGGCAGTTACCTCCCTCCCACAAGTGTTATTTTCATGTGGCTCCATGGATGTGCAAGGTGTTACAGGCAGAAAATGCAATTTTGATCCTTCCTCCCATTCCCTTATCTGGTTAAGGGAGAATAAACATTTGCAGAGGTGGAAAGGTGCATCAACCTGTGAACACGAGCAAGCACCTCAGATGGTGCTTGTGAGCTCCTATTCCTTATCCAGATTTTAACAAATAATATAAATATTATTCATTGTAAAAACAAATAAATTAAAATAACAAAGTGATTATCTAAGAGGAGGACAAACAGCATAACGCAATCCCAGATGATGCAAATCTTTGTTTCCCTTTGGAAACATTAATGCAGTCACCTGCCGATCAGCATGCAGGACCACCCAGCTGCATGAGAAATATCCAGCATGGAGATATAGTTGCAAGTTACACATCTTATCTCAGCCAGGACAGGAAAAGTAATAAGGACATAACAGCCATGACAGAGGAAAGCTGATACCTATTTCTTGATAAAGAATTAATGTAGTTCTAGCAGGAATAATTTAAATAACTAAGAGACTGTGATGAGTTCTAAATTAATTGTAATGTCCCCCAAAATGTCAGAGTTGTTTGATGGAAATCTCTGCTGCCTGTGCACTTATGGTCAAATAAAAATTCTGGATGAATAAAAGTGAAAATCATGTGATGCCTGTGGTGGTTTCACTCCTTTGGCTTGCAGCTAAACACAGTCACTCTCTCACTCTCCGCCCCGTCCCCCCCCCAACCAGGGAGTAGGGGAGAGAATTGGAAGGGCAAGGAAACTCACAAGTAGACATAAAAAACATTTACTAATTTAAATAAAATGATGATAATAACAGTGATAATGTAATAGGTACATTAAGAGAATTTGCTAATCAAACAATCAATTTGTCTTGTAAAAATCTGTATAATGTCGAATCACAATGCTATGTTTAACAATGCTATGTTTAAGTAAGTAAAAGAATTTACTAGTTTAAAGAAAAAGGTGGGAATGATAGTGGGCATTTGGTATTTTTCAGTTTGTCTCTTTAAATTTTAACCATTAGCATTTCCAGCTTCTTAGTTTACTTATCTTGACCTGACAAGGACTGACCTTCTAGACAATTTATCATGAAGCTCAACTTGCCAGGGGTAGGCCTGGACAGCGTATCACGGAACTCCAACTCCCTACTTGCCAAGGATGGACCTTGTGGGTGATTTATCACGGAACTCAAACCAATTTAAAACTGATGAGCAAAGATAACTAGGAAGAGGCCCAGGCCCAGATCCAGAAAGAAAGTGCGCATGAGCAAAATCAAGAGGTTAACTACAGGTGACGATGAGGAGGGGGGGGGTAACTATAGGTTGCGATGAAGATTTCCCTCTAAGACCCTCAACGACCACCACCACAAAGCTCTGCGCAGGCGCGAAGGGGAGGAGACCTAATTTTAATACGAAGCGGGGAAAGGTCATGCATATGTATAGGCGTTTTGCATTAGCTAATGAATATGTATTGGAATATATTTTAAATATGAAGAACTAACTACTTTGAGGTGCGAGCCGTTGGCGGAGCGCAGACTCCCCAGCCGCCCAGCGCTGCTTTTGCTCACCTATTCCTACTCAATAAATTACCTTTAAATTAATTATTGGACTTTGAGTCAAATTTACTTATAACAATAACAATATCCAAATGAGTGATGCACAGTGCAATTGCTTACCAGTCCTGAAACTGAAACCCTGGAAGAGTGAGCCCGAGCAATCCTCGAGAGAATAACCCTGATTTCCAGTCAGCTCTGGTTAATATACTGACATGACGTGAGGTGGGTGAAGAATTGTCTCACTGGCAGAGCTGAGAGGGTTTTAATCAGCAGTGCAGAGTCTAGTTGGAGGCCTGTGGCTAGTGGTGTTCCTCAAGGGTCAGTACTTGGTCCAGTCCTATTCAATATATTCATCAGTGACTTGGATGAAGGGTCTGAGGGTACCCTCAGCCAGTTTGCTGATGACACTAAACTGGGAGGAATGGCTGACATACAAGAAGGCTGTGCTGCCATTCAGCGAGATCTGGATAGGCTGGAGAGTTGGGCGGAGAGGAACCTGGTGAAGTTCAATAAGGGCAAGTGTAGAGTCCTGCACCTGGAGAGGAATAACCCCAGGCACCAGTACAGGTTGGGGGTTGACCTGCTGGAAAGCAGCCCTGCAGAAAAGGACCTGAGAGTACTGGTGCATTCCCAGTTGACCATGAGCCAGCAATGTGCCCTTGTGGCCAAGAAGGCCAATGGTATCCTGGGGTGCATTAAGAAGAGTGTGACCAGCAGATTGAGGCAGGTGATCCTCCCCCTCTACTCTGCCCTGGTGAGGCCACATCTGGAATATTGTGTCCAGTTCTGGGCCTCTCAGTTCAAGAGAGATAAGGAACTTCTGGAGAGAGTCCAGGGAAGGGCTACTAAGATGATTAAGGGGCTGGAACATCTCTCTCATGAGGAAAGACTGAGAGAGCTGGGTCTGTTTAGCCTGGAGAAGAGAAGACTGAGAGGGGACCTTATTAATGTTAATAAATATCTAAAGGGTGGGTGTATAGGATCTGTCTGAGATGGAGTTGATTTTCCCCGTGGCAGCCCTCAGAGTGCTGTGGTTTGTGTTGGTGGCTCGAGGGGTGCTGATAACACACCAGTGTTTTGGTTACTGCTGAGCAGTGCCAGCACAGCACCAAGGTTGGCTCTCCAACATTTCCCTCCCCACCAGTAGGCTGGGGGTGGGGAAGGTCTTGGGAGGGGACATAGCCAGGACAGCTGACCCAAATGGACCAAAGGGATATTCCATACCATATGATATCTGCTCAGAAATAAAGCAAGGAGAATGGAGGGGGAAGGGGGGGCATTCACTACTTCTGTTTGTCCTCCGAGAACCACAACGCATATGCAAACCCTGCTTCCCGGGAAGTGGCCAAACATCGCCTGCTGATGGGAAGTAGAGAATAAATATCTTGTTCTTTTGCTTCTGCGTGAGCAGCTTTGCTTTGCTTCTATTAAACTGCCTTTGTCTCGACCCACGAGTTTGGGGGTTTTTTTGTGTTCCATCTCATTTTCTCCCCTCCCCATCTTGCTGAGGAGGGGGGTGACAGAGTGGGCTTTGGTGGGCATCTGGCATCCAGCCAGGGCCAACCCACCACAGCGGGTGTCAAGAGGATGGGGCCAGACTCTTTTTCAGTGGTGGCCAGCGATAGGACAACGGGCAACGGGCAAAAGCTGGAACACAGGAGGTTCCACTTAAACATGAGGAAACACTTTTTGACTGTGAGGGTGACAGAGCACTGGAACAGGCTGCCCAGAGAGGCTATGGAGTCTCCATCTCTGGAGATGTTCAAAACCTGCCTGGATGCTTTCCTGTGCAACCTGCTCTAGGTGAACCTGCTTTGGCAGGGGGGTTGGACTAGGTGATCTCCAGAGGTTCCTTCCAACCCCTACCATTCTGTGATTCTGTGATAATGTTTTGTCAATACAGGATCAAGTTGACTGGCAGGACACGTGGGCTGGGAGCTGCACTCTCACTTTGGTGCCAGGCTTCCTGGGTAGCAGGTACTTCCATTGCCACTGGGTTTGGCCAATCATCTCATCCGGGCCACATCTGAAAGGGCTGTAGACATGATGGTCTCAGCTGTGCTCTCTCCAAGAGAGAAAAAGCACTTCAAATCTACCTGCCACGTTCCACCCGGCCACACAATAAAAGTCAGCAATGAGTCTTTGGCTTCATCCCCATTCTTCCCAACCCCAACAGCTTGGTCCCAGCTGTCCATGCTTCCTTACTGCTCCTTGCTCCCCAAACCCTATCATCAGCCCCATTCACAACTCCATCTCCATCTCTCAAATGCCCAAGTTTAACATCACGGCCACCATCATTCCCAAATGCCCCAACTCTAGCACCTACTTCCACCTGCCCCTCCATGTGCCCCGTTTCCATTGCTACGAGTCTAATAACACATGCAACCTGAAGGGCCATGCTGTGACCTTCCCCAGTTGACGTCAGCCATCAAGGACCTGCTCTGTTAACGCAGCATCCCAGCTCACTGGTCAAACATGGCTTTGCTCAGGCTCGGAAGAAAATGTTGGGTTGATTCAAAAATCACAGGCCTTGCAATCACAGGCCCTGGTTGTCATGAGTGACTTTAACTACCCTGGTATTTGCTGGAGGGACTATTCAGCCAGCCACCCACAATCCAGGAGGTTCCTCCAGTGCATCGATGATAACTTCCTGATGCAAATGGTGGATGAACCAACTAGGAGAGGAGCGCTGCTGGATCTCATCCTCACTAACAAGGAGGGTCTGGTTGAAGCAGTAAAGGTTGAGGACTGCCTGGGCTGCAGCAAACATGAGATGGTGAAGTTCAGGATCTCATGTGGCAGGAACAGGATTCCAAGCAGAATTGCAACCCTGGACTTCAGGAGGGCCAACTTTGGCCTTTTCAAGCAATTGCTAGGGGAAATCCCATGGGAAAGGGTACTTGAAGGCAAAGGGGCCCAAGATAGCTGGTTAACATTCAGGGACTGCTTCTTCCAAGCTCAAGATCAGAACATCCTGACACGTAGGAAGTCAAGGAAGGGAGCCAGGAGACCTGCTTGGTTAAACAGGGAACTGCTGGGCAAACTCAAGTGGAAGAGAAGAATTTACAGATCATGGAAGGAGGGTTTGGACACTTGGGAAGAATATAAGGCTGTTGTCAGAGGATGTAGGGAAGCAACTAGGAAAGCTAAGGCCTCCTTAGAATTAAACCTTGTGTAATAGTTTCACTGGGCTAGCCCTTGGCTAGCAGCCAACACAGCCGTTCACCCACTTTCCCCCTCACCTCCAGAGGATAGGGGAGAGGATTGGGGGCAAGGTTTAGGAGGCTTGTAGGCTGAGATAAAAACAGTTTAATAATGGAAATAAAAGAAAACTTAAAAAAAACCCAAACCCAACAACAACAACAACAAAAACCAACTAAACAACTGATATTAAAATAGTAGTGATAATGATAACAGTAATAAGATATGCAAATGAGTGATAACCCAGTGTAACTGCTCACCACCCACTGATAAGCCCGGCCCGTTCCCGGATAACAATCCCGGAGGAGCAACAATCCCGAACCGAAACTGTGATCCCGGAAGAACCCGAGCCCAAGAGCAAACCCATGCCAATCCACCCCTCCTTTCCAGTCAGCCCTGGATAATATACTGACATGACGGGATATGATATGGAATATTTCATTGGCACATCCAAATGCCAGTTTTGGGCTTTGCTATTCACTGTGCTTCTCCCTCCCAGTCCTAATGCAGCTGTGAACAGCCAAACATGGTGGCTTAGAGCTCCAGCAGTAACTAATAACATTAGTACTTTTATCAATGATGTTCTCAAAGCAAGTCTGAACTGAAACCAAAACACAGCTCTTCTAACTACTGAGAAGAAAATTAACTCTATCCTAGAAAAACCAGGACACCTTGCTAGAGGGGTCAAGGACAACAGAAAGAGCTTATTCAAATACATGGCAGATAAAATTAAGACCAGAAGCAATGTAGGCCCACTGATGAATGAGGTGGGTGCCCTGGTGACAGAAGATACAGAGAAGGCAGAGTTACTGAATGCCTTCTTTGTCTCTGTCTACTCTGCCGGAAGCTGTCCTGAGGAGCTCCGTACCCCTGAGGCCCCAGAGGAAGTCAGGACAATAGAGGAGTTTGCCTTGGTTGACAAGGACTGGGTTAGTGACCAATTAAGCAATCTGGACATACATAAATCTATGGGTCCAGATGGGATGCACCCATGGGTGTTGAAGGAGCTTGCTGAAGTCATTGCTAGACCTCTTTCCATCATCTTTGCTAAGTCGTGGGAAATGAGAGAGGTGCCTGAGGACTGGAGGAAAGCAAATGTCACTCCAATCTTCAAAAAGGGCAAGAAGGAGGACCCGGGTAACTACAGACCAGTCAGCCTCACCTCCATCCCTGGGAAGGTGATGGAACGACTTATCCTTGGTGCCATCTCAAGGCATATCAAGGATAAGAGGGTCATTAGGGGCAGTCAACATGGCTTCACCAAGGGGAAGTCGTGCTTGACCAACCTTCTAGACTTTTATGAAAACATAACCAGGTGGCTGGTGGGAAGAAGCCAGAGAGTGGTGGTCAATGGGGCAGAGTCTAGTTGGAGACCTGTGTCTAGTGGAGTCCCTCAAGGGTCAGTACTAGGACCAGTACTATTCAATATATTCATCAATGACCTGGATGAGGGAACAGAGGGCACTGTCAGCAAGTTTGCTGATGATACAAAGCTGGGAGGAGTGGCTGACACACCAGAAGGCTGTGCTGCCATCCAGCGAGACCTGGACAGGCTGGAGAGTTGGGCAGGGAAAAACTTAATGAAATATAATAAGGGCAAGTGTAGGGTGTTGTTAGTAGGTCAAGAGAGGTTCAAGAAGGACAGGGAACTGCTTGAGAGAGTCCAGCACAGAGCCACCAAGATGATTAAGGGAGTGGAGCATCTCCCTTATGAGGAAAAGCTGAGGGAGCTGGGTCTCTTTAGCTTGGAGAAGAGGAGACTGAGGGGTGACCTCATTAATGTTTATAAATATATAGAGGTTGAGTGTCAGGAGGATGGAGCCAGGCTCTTCACAGTGATGTCCAATGGTAGGACAAGGGGCATTTGGTATAAGTTGGAACACAGGAGGTTCCACTTAAACTTGAGAAGAAACTTCTTTACTGTGAGGGTGACAGAGCACTGGAACAGGCTGCCCAGGGAGGTTGTGGAGTCTCCTTCTCTGGAGACATTTAAAACCCGCCTGAACGCCTTCCTGTGTAATCTCATTTAGGTGTTCCTGCTCCAGCAGGGGGATTGGACTAGATGATCTTTCGAGGTCCCTTCCAATCCCTGACATTCTGTGATTCTGTGATTCTGTGAATAAGTGGGAGTCGAGCCCTTTTGGGATTGCACTACTTCTATTTCTATGGTAATCAAAACAACTTTCCTTGCAGCCAGCCTCCAGTGCAGGTGTCCTGGTTTTTAGCTGGGACAGAGCTGGGTTTCTTTTTAGCAGCTAGAATAGTGCTGTGTTTTGCTTTCAGTGTGGGATTTGTTATGTAAAGAATGTTGATAACACGCTAATGTTTTCAATTGTCACTGGAAGTCGAAGGACTTCGTGTTTTGCTAGTCTACAGGTGCAAGGTCTAGGAGGGGTGAGAAATAGTAAAATTAATAAGCTAGATTTGCATTTGGATATGTTAATGGGATATTCTATATCTTATAACATCACGTTCAGTATATTAGTGTGGTGGGTTGACCCTGACTAGAGGCAGATGCCCACCAAAGCCCACTCTATCACTCCCCCTCCTCAAATGGGCAGGGGGAGAAAAATATAACGAAAAGCTCGTGGGTGGAGATAAGGACAGAGAGAGATCACTCACCAATTACTGGCACGGGCAAAACAGACTCCACTTGGGGGGAAAAAACAAATTTAATTTATTACCAAACAAAATCAGAGGATAGTGAGAAGTAAAACCAAATCTTAAAACACCTCCCCCATCCCTCCCTTCTTCCCGGCCTTAACTTCGATCCCGATTTTCCACCTCCTCCCCCCAGTGGCACAGGGGAACAGGGAATGGGGTTGGGGTCAGTTCATCACACGTTGTTTCTGCCGCTCCTTCTGCCTCAGGAGGAGCACTCCTTCCCCGACATCAGCGTGGGGTCCCTCTCACAGGAGACAGTCCTCCACGGACTTCTCCAACGTGAGTCCTTCCCATGACTGACAGTTATTCACGAACTGCTTTAGCCTATGTCCTTTCCATGGGGTGCAGTCCTTCAGGAAGGGACTGCTCCAGCGCGGGTCCCCCACGGGGTCACAAGTCCTGACAGCAAACCTGCTCTGGCGTGGGCTCCTCTCTCCATGGGCTACAGGTCCTGACAGGAACCTGCTCCAGCGCGGGCTTCCCGTGGGGTCACAGCCTCCTTCGGGCATCCACCTGCTCTGGTGTGGGGTCCTCCATGGGCTACAGGTGGTCATCTGCTCCACCATGGATCTCCATGGGCTGCAGGGGGACAGCCTGCCTCACCATGGTCTTCACTACAGGCTGCAGGGGAATCTCTGCTCCGGCGCCTGGAGCACCTCCTCCCCCTCCTTCTTCCCTGACCTTGGTGTCTGTGGAGTTGTTTTCTCTTACATCTTCTCACTCCTCTCTCCAGCTGCAAAGTGTGCAGCCTTTTTTTTTCTCCCTCTCTTCCTTTTTTTTTCTTAATTATTTTATCACAGAAGCGTTACTGATTGGCTCGGCCTTGGCCAGCAGCAGGTCCGTTCTCATAGCCGGCTGGCATTGGGGACAGACAGGCTTCTCTCACAGAAGCCACCCCATATCCCCCCCCCTCCCGCCCCCCTCCCGCTGCTACCAAAACCTTGCCACGCAAACCCAATACAATTAGTGAGGGTCACTCTCTTGTGAGGGTTCGCTTTCTCTCTCTGTCTTTCTCTCGGGCTCTCACTCTTCCAGGAGTGGGGTTTCAGTTTCAGGATTGTCGCTCCTCCAGGATCATTATCCAAGAACAGGCTGGGCTTGGTCAGCGGGTGGTGAGCAATTGCACTGTGTATCACTCATTCACATATTTTATTACTATTATTATTATAATTTAAAATTTTCCATCAGGCTTGCTTTTAGAGAGAATATTAGTCTTTTTCCTCCCAATGTTTTTTTTCCTCTCTCCTACAAAAGCATCCACTTCTCACAGAAAGTAGAAACTGTTGAAGCAACAGAGCACTTTGAAGCCTGGGCAGCCTCCTCCAAGGCTCCTGCCTGCATTTCTGCTTGCACTCCTGGGGAGGCTCAGCTGCTCTGCCTGGTGTCTCCTTTCTCTAGCCCAGGCTGCTCTGTGGCTGACATAACTTTTTAAGTTATCATATGGCATTTCCCCCTCCTAATCAGCTCCGATATATCTCAGTGAAAGGATGAAGCCTTCTCTTCCTCCTCCTTTGGCTGCTCTCTCGCAGATGGTCACCGTCTGCCTGCAAGGGGTGTGCTCTGCCACAAACCATAGAGTTGTTCTCTCTCTTCATCGCCCCCTTTTTTTTTTTTTTTTTTTTTACCTGAAGGAATTGGTTTGTTCTTTGGGCTCAGAGAACAAGAAATAGGATCTGGTGTAGCATCCTGGTTTTGCTGGGATAGAATCATAGACCAGCCATGGTATGTAGGCCATTAGCAGTTTCAAGTCAGCCAGGTGCTTGAGCTAGGAGGGGCAAAGGCCAGGGCAGCTGACCTGAGCTGGCTAACAGGTGTGTTCCATACCATAAACGTCATGCTCATTATAAAGGGGGAAGTTTGGTGAGGCTGGTGGAGCTTTTGTTTTTCCTTTAAAGGTTTGTTGTCTTTAGAGGGGCTTGTTTACTGTTCTGCTCCTGAGGGCTGCTGCATATTCACTGGGCTGAGTATAAATTTGCATACTTTTGTTTCATTAAGTCTGTTTTCATTTCAATCTGTGGGCTTCCTTTCCTTTTCCTGGTTTCTCCTCTCAGCTGGAGATAGTGACTGCTATAGTTTAGCCCTGGACACAGACTAAGTGTAGACAGTTTATTTGGTACCCAATGTTTATTTGAGGCCCAACTTAAATAGCTCACCCAGGAAAACCACAGACCTTTAATTAGAGAGTCTTGAAGAGTTGACGTTTTAACTGAGTTGTTACAGCTGCCCCCAGCCCCCATGACAGGTATTGCAGCTACACTTGTGGCTATTCAAATTTATGCAAAGGGTACTGTGACTACTTGAGTCTAGGCAGCATCCACTGCAATTACTCAGACCCTGGCAAAAGACATTGCAGCTAACCCTGACAATCAACCTGTGCCAGTATCAGTTGCCCCTGTACAGGAAAAATCTACAAAAAGAGCAGGCTGTGAAGGTCTACCAGGGACATCATAGTAGGAAGAACCAGAGGTGACCACTCAATATCTATCCCTAAGGATTACAACTGTCATGAAGGCGAACAACTGGTTACTTGGCTGCTCCAATGCTGGGATAACAGAGCTGATGGTGTGGAGTTAGAGAGCAGAAAAGCCAAACAGTTGGGACTGATGGCTAGAGAAGTAGATATTGATAGGGGTCTTGCAAAAGAGGCACAGCCCCTCACTCTCCGGAGGTGACTCCTGTTGAGCAAGAAGAACAGGTATCCCTTTAGGGACAATGTCATATACCATCCAGGCAAGTGAACAACTATAGAGAGGGGTGTTAAGAATCTGAGATAAATAGCTGTGGGAGCTGATTTTTAATTTTTTTTTCTTCTTCTGACCTGGATGACCTGCAGACACCATTAGATCCAGATGCACTCAAAGTTACTGGACCCATGTGGTATAAGTGGGTACTGAGCTTGCCACCATTGCATGCCAACACATTGGCATTATTTATGAAAGAGTAAACCCTGAGAAATTAAAAGACTTGTAGATCCCTTAGTTGCTTGCATAGTTCCAAAACTTAGAAGATGAAGACATAACCCAGCTGTTATAACACATCCGTCCTCACAAATTGCTGATAACCTTGGAGTGGGTGCTTATCACCTAGCTGTTTGCATGTATTTGCTTGCTTAAATCATTGAACTTACATCTGTTCTTATCAGCCCCTGAGAACACGATGGCCTTAGGACCTTTGCAGCTGTTCTCCCACAATGTTGTCATGGGTGTCTAAGCTCAGGGAAGAACATATAGATAAGAGTTAATGACTGTATTGGGTTTGCGTGGCAAGGTTTTGGTAGCAGTGGAGGGGGGGACATGGGGTGGCTTCTGTGAGAGAAGCTGCCAGAAGCTTTCCCCATGTCCAACCCAACACAGCCAATGCCAGCCGGCTACAAGAATGGACCCGCCACTGGCCAAGGCCGAGCCAATCAGTAACGCCTCTGTGATAACATAATTAAGAAAAAAAAAGGAAGAGAGGGAAGAAAAAAGCTGCACACTTTGCAGCTGGAGAGAGGAGTGAGAAGATGTAAGAGAAAACAATTCTGCAGACACCAAGGTCAGTGAAGAAGGAGGGGGAGGAGGTGCTCCAGGCGCCGGAGCAGAGATTCCCCTGCAGCCTGTAGTGAAGACCATGGTGAGGCAGGCTGTCCCCCTGCAGCCCATGGAGATCCATGGTAGAGCAGATGACCACCTGTAGCCCGTGGAGGACCCCACGCCAGAGCAGGTGGATGCCCAAAGGAGGCTGTGACCCCGCGGGAAGCCCGCGCTGGAGCAGGTTCCTGTCAGGACCTGTAGCCCGTGGAGAGTAGAGCCCACGCCAGAGCAGGTTTGCTGTCAGGACTTGTGACCCCGTGGGGGGCCTGCGCTGGAGCAGTCCCTTCCTGTGAAGGACTGCACACCATGGAAAGGACCCATGCTAAAGCAGTTTGTGAAGAACTGTCAGTCATGGGAAGGACTCACGTTGGAGAAGGTCGTGGAGGACTGTCTCCCGTGAGAGGGACCCCACGCTGGTGTAGGGGAAGGAGTCCTCCCCCTGAGGAGGAAGGAGCAGCAGAAACACCGTGTGATGAACTGACCCCAACCCCATTCCCTGTCCCCCTGTGCTGCTGGTGGGAGGAGGTTGAAAATTGGGAAAAAGATTAATCCCGGGAAGAAGGGAGGGATGGGGGAGGTGTTTTAAGATTTGGTTTTACTTCTCATTCTCCTCTGATTTTGATTGGTAATAAAGTAAATTTGGTTTTTTTCCCCCAAGTCGAGTCTGTTTTGCCCGTGCCAGTAATTGGTGAGTGATCTCTCTCTGTCCTTATCTCCACCCACGAGCTTTTTGTTATAATTTTCTCTCCCTGCCCATTTGAGGAGGGGGAGTGATAGAGTGGGCTTTGGTGGGCATCTGGCCTCTAGCCAGGGTCAACCCACCACAATGACTGAACATTCTTCAAGGAATATTGTCCTAAACACATGAGTGAGGTGTCACTGAGCAAGGTCGAAGAGGAAATCAATCAGTGGACATCATTGTGAGAAAGCCTACTGAAGACCACTGTGATAGTTTCACTGAGCTGGCCTTTGGCTAGCAGCCAACACAGCCGTTCACCCACTTCCCTCCACCACCAGGGGATAGTGGAAAGGATTGGGGGCAAGGATAAGGAGCCTTGTAGGTTGAGATAAGAACAGTTTAATAATAGAAAGAAAACTTAAAATAATGCTAATATTAAAATAGTAGTGATAATGATAACAGTAACAAAATATGCAAATGAGTGACACCCAATGCTATTGCTCACCCCTCCCCGCTGACCAAGCCCAGCCTGTTCCCAGATAATCCTGAAGGTGCGACAATCCCGAACCGAAACTGCAATCCCGGAAGAGCGAGAGCCCGAGCGAAAGCCAGAGAGAGCAAGAGAGGAAGAACCCCTCACTAATATACTGGGCATGATGTGATATGATCTGGAATATCCCATTGCCATATCTAACTGTCAATTAAGTTTATTAATTTAAATATTCTTCACCCCCCCCCTTAAATCTTGCACTTGTAGACTAACAGAACACAAAGTCCTTCAATTCCAGTGACAAAAATGCAAACACTGGGATGTTATCAGTGTCTCTCTCATAGCAAGTCCCAGGCTGAAACTAAAACGCAGCACAATTCTGGCTACTGAAAAAGAAACCCAGCTCTGTTTCAGCTAAAAACCAGGACACTTCTTCACTGCTCTAAGGATCTCGAATTCCACCATTTCATGGTCACTGCATCCAAGACTGCCCAAGAGCTTCACGTTCCCTGCCAACCCCTCCTTGTTGGTGAGAATAAGGTCCAGCATGGCACCCCTCCTCGTCAGTTCCTCAACCACCTGGAGAAGGAAATTGTCCTCCACGCATTCCAGGAACCACCTGGATTGTTTGTGGCCTGCTGTGTTGTCCGTCCAACAGATATCGGAGAGGTTGAAGTCCCCCATGAGTGACAAAAATGCAAACACAGGTATGTTATCAGTGTCTCTCTCATAGCAAGTCCCAGGCTGAAAGCAAAACACAGTACTGTTCCAGCTACTGAAAAAGAAACCCAGCTCTGTCTCGGCTGAAAACCAGGACAACCACTGACTCATTTTACTGCATAAGCATGAAGGACATTTACATAGGCTAAATAGCAATGAATATGCATGTATTGGGTAAATATAATGTGTGCTGAAACACACCCACCCACCCCCCCAGCCCCCTCCTTTGGGAGTGATTTCTGTGTGTGTCCAGCACTGCAATAAAGAATACCTGCTTTCAAAAACTGCAAAATGAGTCTTAGTTTCTCTGATCGGCTTTCTCAGTATCACTTACCTGGAAAGATGATGAGGCACCAGCGGTGGGTGACATGGATGATCAAATGTGGCAATATGCAGACAATCTCTCTTCCCATAGGTTGGCATCTCAGCTGTGGAAAAACAGTCTGACAAATCTGCGTAAGTGCTCAGCAAGTTGGTGAAAAAAAAAAAATATGTCATGGATGGAGGATAGGTTGAAGTCCCTACCTGTACTTTCTCATCCATCAGGAGAAAGCATTCCCCTATAAGACCTGCTCAAGAGAGACAGTACAAGTCATGAGGCACCCTGTGATTTATTTTTTTTTTTCCCCCTGCATGACTATGGAGGAGACATGAAAAAAAGGGATGGAAAACCTACCTCAGTTTTACAGGGATGTGTGTGTGAGTTGCAAGGTAAAACAATCACAAAAGGGGGCTCCTCTTCCAGGAAAAGTGCTGTTCCAGTTTCCAGTGGGAAGCCCCCCAGACAGTGTGAGTAATGATGATGGAGGTCTAGTCCATGTAAGCCACTCAGACCCATATGTTGACAATGAGCACTTTTTGAGATTAGAGGGGTCCTGCCTCCAGCCAGATGGAGGAGAGGGACAAACAGATTTATTGGACTGTGTGGATTCATTGGCCTGGCACATCAGTACCACAGGAATATAAGGATCTAGTGGACACAGGTGCCCAATGTATCCTGATGCTGTCAAACTATAAAGGGACAGAATCCATTTGTTTCCTGGAGTGACAGGGGGATCCCAGGAGCTGATGGTAGCAGAGGCCAAAGTGAGTCTGACTGGGAATGACTGGCAAAAACACCCCATTGTGACTGGCCCAGGTGCTCTGTGCATTCTTGGCACAGATTACCTCAGGAGAGGGTATTTGTATTGGGTTTGCGTGGCAAGGTTTTGGTAGTGGGGACACACACACACACACAGGGGTGGCTTCTGTGAGAAGCTGCCAGAAGCTTCCCTCATGTCTGACAGCCAATGCCAGCCGGCTCCAAGACGGACCCACTGCTGGCCAAGGCCGAGCCAATCAGTAACGCCTCTGTGATAACATAATTAAGAAAAAAAAGAGAAGAGAGGAAAAAGAAAGCTGCACACTTTGCAGCTGGAGAGAGGAGTGAGAAGATGTAAGAGAAAACAACTCCACAGGCACCAAGGTCAGGGAAGAAGGAGGGGGAGGAGGTGCTCCAGGTGCCAGAGCAGAGATTCCCCTGCAGCCTGTGGTGAAGACCATGGTGAGGCAGGCTGTCCCCCTGCAGCCCATGGAGGTCCATGGTGGAGCAGATGACCACCTGTAGCCCGTGGAGGATGCTACGCCGGAGAAGGTGGATGCCTGAAGGAGGCTGTGACCCCATGGGAAGCCTGCAATGGAGCAGGTTCCTGTCAGGACCTGTGGCCCCATGGAGAGAGGAGCCCACGCTGGAGCAGGTTTGCTGGCAGGACTTGTTAGCCCGTGGGGGAGCCATGCTGGAGCAGTCCCTTCCTGAAGGACTGCACCCCATGGAAAGGACATAGGCTAAAGCAGTTTGAGAAGAACTGTTGTTCATGGGAAGGACTCACATTGGAGA
The DNA here is from genome assembly GCA_907165065.1 of Caprimulgus europaeus. The sequence goes on from OU015537.1 coordinate 12,002,688, forward strand.
AGTTCATGGAGGACTGTCTTCCGTGAGAGGGACCCCACACTGGTGTGGAGGAAGGAGTCCTCCCCCTGAGGAGGAAGAAGCAGCAGAAACAACGTGTGATGAACTGACCTCAACTCCCGTTCCCTGTTCCCTTGTGCCGCTGAGGGGGAGGAGGTGGAAAATCGGGAGAGAAGTTAAGCCTGGGAAGAAGGGAGGGGTGGGGGGAGGTGTTTTAAGATTTGGTTTTATTTCTCATTATCCTCTTGTCTGATTGGTAATAAATTTGTTGTTTGTTTTTTTTTTTTCCCCCCCCAAGTCCAGTCTGTTTTGCCTGTGCCAGTAATAGGTGAGTGACCTCTCTCTGTCCTTATCTTGACCCACGAGCCTTTCATTATGTTTTCTCTCCCTTGTTCATTTGAGGAGGGGGAGTGATAGAGTGGCTGTGATAGTTTCACTGGGCTAGCCCTTGGCCAGCAGCCAACACAGCCGTTCACCCACTTCCCCCCCACCCCCAGGGGATAGGGGAGAGGATTGGGGAGCAAGGATAAGGAGCCTTGTAGGTTGAGATAAGAACAGTTTAATAATAGAAATAAAAGAAAACTTAAAATAATACTGATCTTAAAATAGTAGTGATAATGATAAAAGTAACAAAATATGCAAACGAGTGATACACAGTGCAACTGCTCACCACCCACTGACCAAGCCCGGCCTGTTCCCAGATAACGATCCCGGAGGAGCAACAATCCTGAACCGAAACCACAACCCCGGAAGAACAAGAGCCCTAGTGAAAGCCAGAGAGAGCAAGAGAGGAAGAGCCCCTCACTAATATACTGGACATGACGTGATATGATATGGAATACCCCATTGGCCTATCCAAACACCAATTTAGCTTATTAATTTATATATTCCTCTCTCCCTTAGATCTTGTGCTTGTAGACTAACAGAACACAAAGTCCTTCACTTCCAGTGACAAAAATGCAAACACTGGTATGTTATCAGTGTCTCTCTCATAACAAGTCCCAGGCTGAAACTAAAACACAGCACTGTTCTGGCTACTAAAAAGAAACCCAGCTTTGTTCCAGCTAAAAACCAGGGCAGCGGCTTTGGATTGCACAGAAAGGCACTTGGAGTTCTCTGGGCCATGCAAAAAAGAACTCGGAGGACCTTGCATCTAATAGAAAAGCACACAGAGGTCACTGGGCAGCACAAAAATGCTCACAGGGGCCCTTGTTTCAACCAGGAAGGCACTTGGATGTCTCAGAGCCACACAAAAAGGCAATCTGATGTTGGTGCTTTAAAAGCCGAAACTGTAGGCAGCTTCAGCCTTGAGCAATTAATTCCTGACCTTGAGTGAAAAGTAAAACAAAGTGAAATAGCAAGCAAGAATATGTACGAGACAAGATAACGATGGTTTGTGTGCTTTAATCAGTAACCAGTCAGAAGTAAAAGAATGGCTCGTGAACAAGTGGAATTATCCAATCATGTCAATTGTTTAGGCGTGTGCTCGTCGTGTGCTGATAAGGAGTAACAAATCAAAAGTGAAAGAATGACACATGCTTGGGGTATGGAGGAGGAAAAAAGGATATATAAGCAGTGCAAAGCTTCAATAAAGTGCTGATGCCTGAACACATCTTGGTGTGTAACAAAATAAGGCTCAGTACGATGTTGTAATAAGCGTAACAGCTGGCAGAATAAGTGAAAAAGCGTCTTATTCGTTATCTCTTTGAGAATAGCCTGTTCCAAGCGAATAACTGCTCCTACAACATACAGGGAGTCTGATACAACATTTAAAGGCTCCGTGGACCATTTTGTGAGTGCCCAAACAACAGCTTTTAGTTCAAGGGTGTGCAAAGAATCCTCTGGGGTGCCGTTTAAAATATGTTTGTCCCAGTGTGCATTACTTAGCCAAGTGATAGCAGCCTTGTGGTTATTTTTGCTAGCGTCAGTAAAAACAGTTAAACCTCCCACAGGAGTCGCAGAGCAAAGAGGCTTTTCAAGAAAAGTGTTAGAGGACAGAAGGGAAAACAGACGATGAGGTGGATAAACATTAGAAGTTTGTCCAGAATAACCTGCTAGAGCTAATTGTGAATCGTCTGAGTGCTGCAGAGACCAATCAAATTATGCCTGTGTTAGTGGAAGGACGATATATGCAGGATCAAAACCAGCCATCTCTATCAATCTTGATCTGTCTCTCATAATCAATTGAGCTAGTGCTTCCAGTTGTGTAGTTATACTTTTATGGAAACGGTACGGCAAAAAGATCCACTCCAGTGCACACAAGGGATCTTTTTTCGCATCGTTCCATTGCATCAGCAATGCAAAGGGGTGACAATTTGCAGGACCTCCAGTAACAGTAGCCAAAATGACTTTGATTTTGGATTATATCAGGATTATATCTACTGGCATATGATTTTGTTACCTTGTCTACAATATGCTGCAAAGCAAAAGTTTGTGTTTCAGATAACTCTCTTTTAGCAGCAGCATCAGGCGTGCCTTGAAGTAAAGGCATTAAAGGACTGAGGTCTTCATTAGTAATACCACACAGCAGCCGAATCCACTGAATATCCCCTACTAATTTTTGCACATCTGTCAATGTCTGAATATTAGTTTGAAGTGTAACTTTTTGTGGTCTAACTTGTTCAGCTGACAGTGTCCAGCCAAGGTAATGCCATGGTGTTTTTTTCTGAATTTTTTCTGGAGCTATTTTTAAACCTGTAGACTCAAGTTGGGATCTCAATTCAGTAATTAAAAGGTCTGTGTGCAGATGTTGACCAGCTATTAAAATATCATCCATGTGATGATAAATCAGTAATTGAGGTTTGGCTTGCTGAATAGGTTGAAGTGCCCAAGCTACAAATAACTGGCACAAGGTAGGAGAATTTTTCATACCTTGTGGTAAAACAACCCAATGATATCTTTTTGCAGGTTCAGCCTTATTGATAGATGGTACAGAAAATGCAAACTTTTCAGTCATCTGGATGTAATGGATTTGTGAAAAAACACTCTTTTAAATCGATAACCAATAAGCCCCAATTCTCTGGAAGCATTACAGGGCTTGGAAGTCCTGGCTGAAGGGCTCCCATGTCCTGCATCACAGCGTTTATTGCACGTAAATCATGCAATAGTCTCCGTTTCCCACTCTTTTTAGGGATGGTAAAGATTGGAGTGTTCCAAGGACTAGTAGACAGCACAATGTGTCCTGCTTGCAATTGCTCTTTCACTAAATTTTGAACTCTGGACAGCCTCTCTGCCTTTAGCGGCCACTGATCTACCCAGACTGGGGTACCAGTGATCCAGGTAAGCTTTTGAATTGGCTGCCCCCCAATGGCCCCCTCTGAAAAGGCTGTGTTGTGAGCACTGCACCCATCTGACTGAGAAGGTGTCTTCCAATTAAGGCGACTGTTGTGGCTAACACATATGGTCTCGTACTGACTTTTGTACCATCTTTGAAGCAAAAGGTCACTGAGGTTTTGCTGATTGGAGAAATTTGGGTACCACCGATTCCGAAAAGACCGTTGATGGTTTCAGTCAGTGGCCAATGTTTTGGCCATTTGTGTAGTGGAACTACAGTGATGTCGGCCCCAGTATCAATAATCATTTTTAAAGCAACCAAGTCTCCATCATTATTTTGAATTTGAACCCATTCTTCTGGTTTTGTTTTTTGAATGTTTAATGCCAACAACACTTGTGGTGTTCCTGTTGATCCAGAACCTCCATCGCCTCGGACTAAATGTCCTCGACAGGGTACTTTTGCTTCAAAAGGTACCAGCTGAGCAATACGTGCACCTTTTGCGACATTTACTGGTGGAATAAGGGTTTGTACCATGATGTTGATAACTCCAGTATAATCCACATCTATTACCCCTGGTAGTACAAAGATTCCCTGCTTAGTGGCTGATGACCTCCCACTGACTAAAGCACTTAAACCATGACCCAAAGGTCCGGTTAAGGTGGTTGGAATGCATTTAACAGCCATATCTAGAATTGTGAATTCTATTGCTGTTTCCAGGTCCATTCCAGCACTTCTGTCAGTGGTGGAGCAGACGCGGTCCAAGCACCCTGAATTTGTGTCTTTGCGCATGGGGTCTTCGCGCTCTGCTAGAAGTTTCCCAATTTTTGCCCTGATACATGATAGTTACATTTGCAGTCCTTAGCCCAATGGCCATATTTTCCACATCTTTTATATATACGATTTCCCCTCTTCAACACAAAACAGTATGCTTTAAAATGGCCAGTTTTGCCACAATTATGGCATGTAGCACCAGATTTGCCAGTTTGCTGATTTTTTATAAAAGGTCTCACAGCGGCTGCCAAAGCTGAAGCCATAAATGCTGCTTTGTTCTGTTCCCCCATATGGTCACATAATTCTAACATTTCGCTTATGGTAGCTCCTCTGGACAATGTACATAACATTTTTTTTGTTTGACTATTGCTGTTTTCATAAGCCAATTGATCTAGTAATTTAAGTTTCATGTCAGAATCAAAGTCTGGATGGTCTTTTAAGGCAGCATGTAATCTGTCTACAAGACTTGTAAATGTTTCAGTGGGTCCTTGTCGCACTGTAGCAAACGCTGGAGTCGGCTTTCTCGATTCCGGTATACTTCTCCAAGCTTTCCAGGCTAAATCCTGAGAAAGCTGGAGAATTGGAGTCTGCAAACGGGATTGCACGTCAGCAGTGGCAAAGGGTCCTACACCCAGCAGCATATCTGCATTAACTAAGTGAAGAACGTCATCTGCCGGACGCTGCAAATTTTTTGCCTCTGCATTAACACAGAGGTCCTTCCAATAGTAAAAAACCTGTATTTGTTGCAAGGGGCTTAAAAGAGTATTAGCTAGCATTCTGATATCATGAGGTGTTAATAAGGTACCGTTAAAAATGTGCGTTAGAACTGCTTCAGTAAAAGATGTTTTTAACCCATACTGACTTATAGCATTTTTTGCTTCTTTTATAATTTTCCAGTCTAAAGCTGTATAAGCCCGTTCATCATTTGGTCCCACCGAAACTGGAAAAGCAGAGGGAGTATTAGGCAACATTTCCCCTTCTACTAAAGCATCCCTTATAATTCCCCTCCACCGACGATGTGGATTTTCTCCTTCCCCCCCACCCCTTCTATTAAAGCAACGGTTTTGGATTGTTCTGCTGTAGACACCTGAGGAATAGAAAAGGAGTTAGTATGAATAAAGGATATGGGTGAATCCTTGTCCTGGTTAGCTGCTAAGTCCTTAAGTTTTTCTATTAGCTGTTGAGATGGGTCGTCTAAGGTCACTTTTCTCTCTTCTGGTTCTCTCGGGGTGTTCAGGGTAGAAGGTGGTAGAGGTGGATAGAGGAAAGGTGTATTCTCACAGGCTGAAGGAGAGTGCTGTGGTGAATCTTGTACAGGCACAGAAGGGTTGGTTACCGGCTGCAAGGGGGGAGAGGTATTTCTTGGGGGAGGTGGTGAAAGCGGTGGAGTAGTCGTACTTGTTACCTCGGGCGCTGGCGATACAGGCAGAGGTGGATTATACATATTTGCATTAATTGCTGCAGGTGCTGGCGGTGAAATATTGTCCATAAATACCATTGTGGAAGTAGATACCTTTTTACCGCATGGCTTACTGGTAGAAGTGGTAGGACTTAATGCTACAAAGGCTGACGCAGCAGCATCGCGTTCTGCTTTTAACTCTTGAAGGGTATTTTTAAGCAGCTTCCATAAGGTAGCAAAGTTTTGTGCTTCTTTAGATCCATTGCTAATTTCTTCCCATAGAGCATTGCCTATTCGTTCCCAAGTGTCAAGTTCAAAGGCAGTATCCACCCCGGATAATAATTCTCTGTCCTTACACCATAGCAATAAACGTTTCAAACACATCACATCATATTTTATGCCTCTCTTAGAGAGAAAATGTTGGAGGAGCTTAATCACAGCTTCCTCTTCCTTACTAAGAGAAGCCCCCATTTCTCTATTTCTCTATTTTTCTCTTTCTCTATTTTTCTTTTTCTATTTCTCTCCTCCGTTTGGCCGCTCACCTCACTGGCAGGTGAATCTCTGCTGCAGCAACGCCTCGATGGGCCACCTCAATGGGTCTTCCCCTCTCTTCAGGGGCTCCGGACTCGTTCCAGATGGTCCTATCCTCCAGCCGGTTCTTCCCCTGCTTCAAAGCTGTCACATAGTGATGAATAGGGTCCCTGTTCAGGCGCCAGTTGCGGGAACTCAATGATGGACTCTGACACACGATCAATATGATCAAGCAAGAAGCCATTTATTTGTTCTAATACAGTAATATTTATACCCCAAAACTAATGAAATCACCCACACCTGTTAACATGTTATTGGCTCTTCACTCACAGCACGAGCAGTTCACATGCCCCTAACTGGCTGATGGACTTTGCATGCATCCCTTCCTGTTTGCTTGCCAGGGGACATCTTTTGGATACATTCCAAGGTTCCTTTCTCATAACTTGTCGACGCAGGTGCTTCTTGTATCTCCAGACATGTATCCCTTCAGTTCCCACAGTTCTCTCAGGGTATGCCAATACACGTTCCCACACTCCGCACAGTGATCCTTCCCTTCCTCTTGCCAGTTTAGCACTGGTGAGACATATCAAGTGTTGTGTCCACTTCTGGCTTCCACAATACAAGAAAGACATGGGCATACTGGAGGGAGCCTAATGAAGGGTCACAGAGATGATTAAGGCACTAAAGCACCTGAAATACAGCTGAAAGAGCTGGGATTGTTTAGACTAGAGAAGAGAAGGCTCGGGGGGGAATCATATCAGTCCCTTATCTCATGGCATTTACTAAAGACAATGAAGCCAGACTTCTTAGTGGTGCCCAGTGATGACCCACAAATCAAAAACCAGAAAATTCTATTTAAACATAAAACTTTTTTTACTGTGAGGGTGGTCAAACACTGGCACAAGTTGCCCAGAGAGGTTGTGGAGTGTCTATCCTTGGAGATATTAAAAACCTGACTGGACATGGTCCTAGACATCTTGCCAATCTTGAATATGACCCATTCAGGGTCATATGACTTGACCTCTCTGACTATTTCTTATTTCAAGAGTGTGTTAGTAAGTTGAGAAAGAAAGGTGACAGGGAAAGCCATGTCATATGAGCCAGCCTTTTCCCTCTAGTCACTTTCTATTGCTCTGTACAGAATGTTGAAGCTCTGGATGTTTCCCTTCCCCTAAGCAAAGTGGAGAAGCCCAGAGTTCAGGACTAAAAGCTTTCCCTCAAACCAAATGCACTCAAAGTACAATAGCAGCAACCTACTGTATATGCACCAAAATAACAGGGATAATATTTTTTGAGTCAAATTCTGTTTTTACAGGTAAAAAGCTAAAGCTGGCTTTCTGCAATTAACAGGAAAGAGATGCTCCTATAAATACACATGGCAAGTCATCACTACTTCTAGACTTTCTTTCCTGGAAGAGAAAAGAGTCTCTTATGGAGTGGTTTCATCAGAGAGCAAAATCAGAAGTTGTTATAGCTTAATAGCTCTCTGCTGACATCCTCACTGGCCCAGTTGCTGTATGGTGTCCAGCAGCCCTCAGCAGCAGGAAGCAGGTTACCACTACAGCAATTAAGGAAATGGACTGTGCTTTCCCAGGTGTTTTTCTTAGTGTTGACCAACCGTTCCTCATCCTCTTGGCTCTGAGACCTCTTTTAGGACTCATATACATGGAGAAATTAGCTAACATTGCTCCCTAGGTGAATACTTACCTAGAACTAGGAGGCAAATCTAGAAAAGGAGGCAGGAGGCCTGCATAGATGAGCAAGGAACTTCTGGAAATGCACAAACAGTCCAAGCAACTGTCAAGCTGATCTTCTGACTGTGGTTCTGCAGGTAAGGCCTGTGGCTTCTCTCTTATCTCTTCCAGCTTGTGGTACACCTTAATGAAGAGGGAAAGGTAAGATCCTCCATGCAGGGTGGTACTTTGGAGCAGCTGATCAGCAGCTCCCAAATGCCATGTTGGCTGTGTGGTCCCTTGAGCCTTGCAGGGGGCTGAAGCCATCCTGATGTTTCTTCTTCCAGATGAGGAAGCATGGGGGGGGACTGAGGAAGTTGGGAGACAAAGCACAGAGGTACTTGTTTTCTAAGACACTATGAATTTGCTCACTTTCAATCTCTGACAGAATAGGCTACCCTTGCCCAAAGAACAGTTCAAGCACTGTATTCCTGGCATCTCTTAATTTATTAATCCACCTTGAAAGCACTTTGCACTGGGAAAGATTATCCTGATCCTTCATTCAGAAGCAGACAGGATGCTCTTTACAACTATCTGAGAGTGTAGAAAGTTGAGGGTTAGTCTGTTCAACTATGTAACAAGCGATAGGACAAGAGGAAATGGCCTCAAGTTACGCCAAGGGCAGTTTAGATTGGATATCAAGAAAAATTTATTTACTGAAAAGGTTATCAGGCATTGGAACAGATTAGCTCAGGTGTAGTGGTTTCACTCCTTTGGCTTGCAGCGAAACACAGTTGCTATCTCACTCTCCCCACCCCCACCCCCAGGGAGTAGGGGAGAGAATTGGAAAGGTAAAAGTAAGAAAACTTGTGGGTTGATGCAGTGGATGAAATGACCAACACCGAGATGTGTTCAGGCATCAACACTTTATTGAAGCTTTGCACTGCTTATATATCCTTTTTTCCTCCAGCACGCCCCAAACATGTGGCACTCTTTCACTTTTGATTCGTTACCCCTTATCACATAAACGGCAAGCACCGTGTCTAGACAATTGACATGATTGGATAATTCCACTTGTTCACGAGCCATTCTTTTACTTCTGACTGGTTACTGATTACAGCTCACAAACCATCCCTTATCTTGTCTCATACACATTCTTGCTTCTGTTATTCCACTTTGTTGTTTATTTTATCTTCACTCAAGGTCAGGAATTAATTGCTCAAGGCCGAAGCTGCCTGCAGCTTTGGCTCTTAAAGCACCAACAATAGTGTCCATGGTTAAGTCCACCCCTTGATCACAAGCCCATCTATATGTGGCATCTCTTCCTTGATGGCCTGAAGCATCATAGGCCCAGCAGGCTAAAAATTTTTTACCCTTATGTTGACAATCCAAGTCTATTTGAGACACTTTGATCTTAGCAGCCTGGTCCACCTGTTGGTTGTTTTCATTCTCTTCAGTGGCTCGACTCTTTAGTACATGAGCATCTACGTGACGCACCTTTACAACCAGTCTCTCTCTAGCTGAGCAGTAATATCTTGCCATAATTCAGCAGCCCAGATGAGTTTGCCTCTGTGCTGCCAGTTGCTCTCTTTCCATTGTTGTAACCACCCCCAAAGGGCATTTGCCACCATCCATGAGTTCATACAGAGGTAGAGAAATGACTATTTCTCTCGCTCAGCAGTGTCCAAGGCCAGCTGGATGGCTTTTACCTCTGCAATCTGACTCGATTCACCTTTTCCTTCAGCAGCCTCTGTGACTCCTTGGGCGGGACTTCACACAGCTGCTTTCCACTTTCGATGTTTTCCTACTATACAACAGGAGCCATCAGTGAACAGGACATATCGTTTCTCATCATCTGGTAGTTCATTATACTGTGGAGCCTCCTCAGCACGTGTCACCTCCTCTTTGAGCTACATTCCAAAATTTTTGTCTTCTGTCTAGTTTGTGATCACTTCCAGAATTCCTGGGTGACTGAGGCTTCCTATTCAAGCCCACTCTGTGACCCACTTACTCCACGTAGCATCAGTTGCGTGGTGTGTAGTGGAGGCCCTCCCTTTGAACATCCAGCCCAGCACTGGCAGTTGGGGTGCTAAGAGGAGCTGTGTCTCAGTACCAACCACCTCAGAAGCAGCTCAAACTCCCTCATACACTGCCAATATCTCTTTTTCAGTTGGAGTATAGCGGGTCTCTGATCTCTTGTTTAATTTGCTCAAAGGCCTGCTGTTACTCAGGACCCCGTCTAAAGTCATTCTTCTTCATAGTCACTTGATAGAAAGGACTCACAATCTGACTGTAATTTGGGATATGCATCCTACAAAAACCCACAACACCTAAGAAAGCTTGTGCTTCCTCTTTGCTAGTTGGTGGAGACATAGCTGTTATTTTGTTGATCACATCCACTGGGATGTGACGACATCTGTCTTCCCATTTTATTCCTAAAAACTGGATCTCCTGTGCAGGTCCCTTGACTTTGCTTCATTTTATGGCAAAACCAGCTTTCATAAGGATTTGGATTATTTTCTCTCCTTTCTCAAAAACTTCTTCTGCTGTGTTGCCCCATAGGATGATGTCGTCAATGTACTACAGGTGTTCAGGACCTTTACCTTGTTCCAGTACATTCTGAATCAGTCCATGGCAAATGGTGGGGCTGTGTTTCCACCCCTGGGGCAGTCGATTCCAGGTGTACTGGACACTCCTCCAGGTGAAAGAAAACTGTGGCCTGCACTCTGCTGCCAAAGGAATGGAGAAGAACGCATTGGCAATGTCTATGGTGGCATACCACTTGGCTGCCTTGGACTCCAGTTCATATTGGAGCTCTAACATGTCTAACAGCCAGAGAAGAACGAAGCAAAAGGTTATAGTTCAATGTTTTAAATGTAATTTGTCTTTGTGGCTGTTTAATGTGTAGGGGGAAACTGAACTAAATGGAAACTAAATGGGAACTAAACGGGAATTCAGAAAGTTTAAAGAATCAGTGAGACAAGTGAAACGCATTTGGTAAAGAGATAAATACAAACTCATCACTATGGTATGGGAGGGGATGTAAAACAAAGCAATAACTTAGCCCCTCAGTGTGGGGAGTGCACAAGCGCCTGTCCACTCTGTAACTGCTGTTTCTGCTTTAGTTGTGCTAAGTGCTTAAAGTGCTGCAAGTACATTATCTCTCCAAACGGAGGCCCTTGGAGACCCCCACTGGGGATCAGTCAGTACCAGTGGACTTTTGTGTCTTTTTTTAATCTCTCTACAAGCAACACAAGAGTCACTGCCCAGAATGTAAATGCCACTGTTTCCGCTTTTAGAAATAAAACAGCTTGGTGTAATTACACGTCACCAAACATTTCTAAAGCTACTCATAATCCAGTACAGCTACCACCAGGTGTTTTTCTTATCTGTGGAGACAGAGCGTGGGCAGGAATACCATCAAGTATTCGTGGAGGCCCCTGCAGCTTAGGCCGTTTAACTCTGTTGACACCTAACATTACCATGATTTTGGGAAAGTTCAAAAATCGGTTAAGAAGCAAGCGTAGCATTCACTCATTTAAGCACAACTGTGATTCCAATGCAGAATTTTGGAATCCTGGGGAAATAGCTGCAGCCTCTGTTCTGGCCCCTGGAGTAGGAGCAGCGAGCGCATTAACAAACCCACGCAAGTTAGGATGTTGGCTTTCTAAACAATCTAATCGTACATCTTTGGTGCTATCAGGCTTGCTGACAGGTGTCGACTCAGTTCGACATGCCACTTTGCAAAATCAAGCTGCTATTGATTTTTTGCTTTTAGCTCAAGGCAACGGTTGTGAGGAATTTGACCGTATGTGCTGTGTGAATTTATCACAACACTCAGAATCAATTCATATGGCAATTAACAAGTTAAAGGAGAATGTCAGACAGTTAAAGGTAGATAATGATGATTGGTCAAGCAATTGGTTTCAAGGCTGGGGAATACAAGGGTGGGTTTTTTCACTGCTCAAGTCAGGATTGCAAGTGTTACTTGTAATTCTGGTGATCCTCCTCTTAGTGCCTTGTTTGCTATCGTGTCTGCAAAGGGCCCTGCAGAAGATGGTGAACGATGCTTTTGTTGTACAAACACAAGAAGGGGGAATTGTATGGTTTCTAAGAGCAAATGGACATTCTGAAGTTGATCAAGTATTATAACTAAGTGTGTGTAATGATAAGCTTTAAAATTCGAAGGCATGTGCTGTATGGATTTATCAGACCACTCAGAATCAATTCATATGGCAATTAAAAGGTTAAAGGAAAATGTCAAACAGTTGAGGGTAAATAGTGATGATTGGTTAATCAAGTGGTTTTGGAGTTGGGGTACACAAGGATGGGTCTCTTCACTATTAAAGTCAGGATTAAAGGTGTTATTCGTTATTTTGATGATCCTCCTCTTAGTGCCTTGTTTGCTGTTGTGTCTGCAAAGGGCCCTGCAGCAGATGGTGAACAATGCCTTTGTGGTACAAAAACAAAATGGGGGAATTGTTGGCACTTTAAGAGCCGAAGCTGCAGGCAGCTTCAGTCTTGAGCAAGTAATTCCTGACCTTGAGTGAAAAGTAAAACAAGGTGAAAAAAAAACAAGAAAGAATGTGTATGAGACAAGATAAGGGATGTCTTGTGAGATGTAATTAGTAACCAGTCAGAAGTAAAAGAATGGCTCGTGAACAGGTGGATTTATCCAATCACATCAATTGTTTAGGTGCGTGTGTGATAAGGGGTAACGAATCAAAAGTGAAAGAGTGCCGCATGTTTGGGGCATGCTGGAGGAAAAAAGGATATATAAGCAGTGCAAAGCTTCAATAAAGTGCTGATGCTTTGTAGCCTGTGCCGAGAGTCTTATCACGTATTCTCATAGAGATAGAGTGAATGCTCTGTCTTTATTTGGTACAGGTTCCTTTTATACACTTTGCCACACAACATGTGATGCATGCCAGCAACTAATTGGTTAAGACCCCACCCACGTGATACAGTCAATAAGGTTCACACACAGCACAAAAGTCTCTGTTGCTGAATAAAAGTCACCCACGCCTTAGCTCCCCACAGCATGTTTCTCTACAATGCTTGATGCCTGAACACCTCTCCGTGTTGGTTATTTCTTCATTCACCAGAACTTCTGTATTATTAATATTACTACATAATACAGTAACTTCAGCTCCAGTATCCACTGGAGTTAATACATGTAAAATCTCCCCAGACCGCCATGTTCTTGTTAAAGGAACATAAGGGCATTGATCCCCCTCATGGTAAGAGGCTACAGTGGCAGCAATCTAGGGGACCTGCCCAACCTTAATTTCTGCTGTTTTGGCATTTGCCAGGTAGTGTCTTTTATTGCGGTGGCAGATGGGGTGGAGGGTGGGCATGGAGTTGATGGTGGGGCTGGGGGTGCCCAGTGATTTTTGCATAAATGCTAATTTTTGCATCAGCAAAATATTTCTCATATTGTGATCCTGTGGAATAATTGTTGGAGGTAACTAAAAATCAGAAAATGGCTGTGTCCACACACTAAGGAAAAGGTATAATGTCGAAGAAGATCCCAGGGGAAAATTACAGCTGGCGTGCAAAGAATCTTCTCCAAGGCTGACTCCCTGCTAGGCCTGCTGCTTATCAAGGAAAAAACAAGAGATGGGAGACAGCGAAGGCTTGCCTTCCAGCTCTTGTCTTGATCGCAGCATGGCACAAGGCTTGATGTGCTATGAGGAACCCAGGGTCGACCATCGGCACCTCACAGGCTCCCCTCTGACGTTTACCTCCCTATGGTGGACCTTGAATTATAGCTACACAAAAACATAACTCCAGCACACTGACCCCCCTCCTTCGCCCCCTCAAGGGGCGTACACTCCAAGTTTGTTAATTTCTACCTAAAAAGGGAAGCAGAAGTGTCTTTACCAATCACCGTAAAGGTATGACTAGAGTCACTCAAGCTCCACCTTGCAGGTAAATAATAATATAAAAAATAGCCCTAAGAAAGGAGGGAATTGGAGAAGAAACCATCACAGTCAGGGAAGACACCATCACAGTCAGGGAAGACATCATCATGGACCAGTCAGGGATGACTCCATTGCAGACCTCTGACCCCGGGGACCAGCCGATGGGCTGAGCCTCTCTTCTCCCCCATTGGGACGCCTTTGGGTAAGACTTAGATAGACTTAGACAAGGATATCCCTTGGAAACTTAGAAAATCTCTAGAGAATTATTTTACCAACTTAGGGCTTTGTAGTAACTTGTCACCTTTTAGCAATTAATAACACTTTTACTAACCTGTAACCTTAATGCTTGCATATACTTCTGCAAACATTGGTTTATCACCGGAAACCCATACAAATCTGTATTGATCCTGTTGCTCTACTAAAGGTGCTTTTATTTGCTTACAGACTTGCTGCACAATTTCTTACTGGGCTGCCGTCTGATGAGGTCATGACTGGACGACAGGTGCAGGGCACTATCAAGTGAATCTGATACTGGTGTGTCTGGGCTTGTAGTGTCACATCAAACTGTGTCTATCCTTAACCAGCCATACCAACCCCGTGCCCAACGGGATGCCACTAAATTCTGCAGGCTTAGCTGTGAGAGTCCATAAATTGTGGGTACGGGAGTGCAGTGCACTATCGAGTGAGTCAGCTGTTGTTGGACCCATAGAGCTCAGTGGCATTGCTGATTTCAGGCAGATCAAATTTAGTGAAGTCCCACCACTGGAGACGGTAGGTCGTGTTGGCAATGTTGCTGGCCACAGCTGACTGTCCATCCCCAATCACAGCACCTGCCAACCACACCACCTCCCTCCCCAGGAAGGTGATGGAACGACTTATCCTTGGTGCCATCTCAAGGCATATCAAGGATAAGAGGGTCATTAGGGGCAGTCAACAGGGCTTCACCAAGGGGAAGTTGTGCTTGACCAACCTTCTAGACTTTTATGAAGACACAACCAGGTGCCTAGATGATGGTAGAGCAGTGGATGTGGTCTATCTTGATTTCAGTAAGGCATTTGACACGGTCTCCCACAGCATCCTTGCTGCCAAATTGAGGAAGTGTGGATTAGATGATCAGGTAGTGAGCTGGACTGTGAACTGGCTGGTGGGAAGAATCCAGAGAATGGTGGTCAATGGGGCAGAGTCTAGTTGGAGGCCTGTGTCTAGTGGAGTCCCTCAAGGGTCAGTACTGGTACCAGTATTATTCAATATATTCATCAATGACCTGGATGAGGGAACAGAGGGCACTGTCAGCAAGTTTGCTGATGACACAAAGCTGGGAGGAGTGGCTGACACACCAGAAGGCTGTGCTGCCATCCAGAGAGACCTGGACAGGCTGGAGAGCTGGGCAGGGAAAAATTTAATGAAATATAATAAGGGCAAGTGTAGGGTGTTGCATCTGGGCAGGAACAGCCCCAGGTTCCAGTATAGGTTGGGAGATGATCTACTAGAGAGCAGTGTAGGGGAAAGGGATCTGGGAGTCCTGGTGGACAGCAGGATGACCATGAGCCAGCACTGTGCCCTTGTGGCCAGGAAGGCCAATGGCATCCTGGGGTGTATTAGAAGGGATGTGGTTAGTAGGTCAAGAGAAGTTCTCCCCCTCTACTCTGCCCTGTTGAGGCCACATCTGGAATATTGTGTCCAGTTCTGGGCCCCACAGTTCAAGGACAGGGAACTGCTTGAGAGAGTCCAGCACAGAGCCACCAAGATGATTAAGGGAGTGGAGCATCTCCCTTATGAGGAAAAGCTGAGGGAGCTGGGTCTCTTTAGCTTGGAGGAGACTGAGGGGTGACCTCATTAATGTTTATAAATATATAAAGGGTGAGTGTCACGAGGATGGAGCCAGACTCTTCTCTGTGACAACCAACGATAGGTCAAGGGGCAATGGGTGTAAGCTGGAACACAGGAGGTTCCTCTTAATCTTCAGAAGAAACTTCTTTACTGTGAGGGTGACAGAGCACTGGAACAGGCTACCCAGGGAGGTTGTGGAGTCTCCTTCTCTGGAGACATTCAAGACCTGCTTGGACGCCTTCCTGTGTGATCTCATTCAGGTGTTCCTGCTCCGGCAGGGGGATTGGACTGGATGATCTTTCGAGGTCCCTTCCAATCCCCAACATTCTGTGATAGTGCTCAATTGGGCATCAGTCAGGATTTAAGCCCAGCTGGCCCCAGCTCCTCCAGTTATCTGAGGGTGAGTTGGAACACAAGGGGGTTTATTTCCTGCTAAATTGCTTTACCACCCCTTTCACACAACAGATCCCACTTATTTCTTATTGTGGGGGTACCAGCTTGTACAAGATCATTCCACATTTGTCTCTTCACTACCAGTGCTACAACTCCTTTTGGTTTCGCCAGCTTTCCTTTATTCAGCACCCGAGAAGATGGCCCCAAAATTACAGCCCCAATTTCCTTTAACTCTTTTGGCTCTTTACTCTTTTAACTCAGCATCTGCGATCTGCACTCCCCTGTCTGCTTGTTCCTGCTGCATTGTTTGTATAAGTGGTTGTGCTTCCACCACCTCCCTGCCTTTTAAGTCCGTATCAAATTCAAACTCAGTCTCACAGTCTGAAGATTCACTCTGAATATTTCCATCTCATTTCTCAGGATCCCAAGACCATTTCATAGTGAGAGCATGAACTTGGAAAATTGAAACCTTTCTTTCTATCTATCCCTATTTCCGTATTTATCCCTTTGTTCATTAGCGATATGTGCTACCAACCGCTCTACGTTATCTTGTAGCTCATACCATTGCTCTGCTTGAAGAGTAATTACTTCTTGCAGGATCACTTTTGCATCTTCACAGAATCACAGAATAGTAGGAGTTGGAAAGGAACTCAGGAGATCATCTAGTCCAACCCCCCTGTCAAAGCAGGTTCCTTACAACAGGTTGCACAGCAAAGCACCCAGGTGGGTTTTGAACATCTCCAGAGATGGAGACTCCACAACTTCTCTGGGCAATCTCCAGTGCTCTCACCCTCACAGTAAAGAAGCTTTTCCTTAAGTTTGTCTGGAACTTCCAGTGTTCCAGTTTTTACCCATTGCCCCTTGTCCTGTCACCAGCCACCAAAAAGAGCCTGGCCCCATCCATTTGGCCCCCACATTTCAGATATTTATAGACATTGATAAGATCCCCTCTCAGTCTTCTCTTCTCCAGGCTGAAGAGTCCCAGCTCTCTCAGACTCTCCTTGTAAGGCAGATGCTCCAGGCCCCTCATCATCCTTGTGGCCCTTCACTGGACTCTCTCCAGAAGATCCCTGTCCCTCTTGAACTGAGGAGCCCAGAACTGGACACAGTACTCCAGATGTGGCCTCACCAAGGCAGAGCAGAGGGGGAGGAGAACCTCCCTCGACCTGCTGGCCATGCTTTTTAATGCGCCCCAGGATACTGTTGGCCTTCCTGGCCACAAAGGCACACTGCTGGCTCATGGCCAGCCTGCTGTCCACCAGCACACCCAGGTCCTTTTCCACAGAGCTCTCCAGCAGGTCAGCCCCTAAACTGTACTGGTGCATGCGGTTATTCCTCCCCAGGTGAAGGACTCTACACTTGCTCTTGTTGAACCTCATCAGGTTCCTTTCCGCCCAACTCTCCAGTGTGTCCAGGTCTCTCTGGATGGCAGCACAGCTTTCTGGTGTGTCAGCCACTCCTCCCAGCTCTGTATCATCAGCAAACTTGCTGAGGGTGGATGATATCCCTACATCCAGGTCATTGATGATGTTAAACAAGACCGGACCCAGTACCGACCCCTGGGGAACATCGCTAGTTACAGGCCTCCAACTAGATTCTGTGCCACTGATCACAACCTTCTGAGCTCTGCCAGTCAGCCAGTTCTCAATCCACCTCACCGTCCACTCATCTATCCCATACCTTCTGAGCTTTGCTACAAGGATGTTGTGGGATACGGTATCAAGAGCCTTGCTGAAATCAAGGTAGACAACATCCACTGCTTTCCCCTCATCTACCCAGCTGGTGATGCCATCATAGAAGGCTACCAGATTGGTCAAGCATGATTTCCCCTTAGTGAAACCATGTTGACTACTCCTGATAACCTTCTTTTCTTCCAGCTGCTTAGAGATGTTATCAAAAATGAGCTGTTCCATCACCTTCCCAGGGATGGAAGTGAGGCTGACTGGCCTGTAGTTGCCCGGATCCTCCTTCTTGCCCTTTGTGAAGACTGGAGTGACATTGGCTATCCTCCACTCTTCAGGCACCTCTCCCATTGTCCAGGACCTTTCAGAGATGATAGAGAGCAGTTTAGCAATCAAGTCCGCCAGCTCCTTCAGCACTCGTGGGTGCATCCCATCGGGGCCCATGGATTTGTGTATATTGATTTTGTTTAGACTATCTCTGACCAGTTCTTCCTCAACCAAGGGGCAGTCTTCCTCCTTCCAGACACTCTCTCTTCTCTCTAGCATCTGGGGTTCTTGAGGGGCACTTTCAGCCGTAAAGACTGAAGCAAAGAAGGCGTTCAGTGTCTCTGCCTTCTCAGCGTCTCCTGAAACCACGGCACCCACCTCGTTCAACAGCGGGCCCACATTTTCCCTGGTCTGCCTTTTGTTATTTATGTACTTGAAAAAGCCTTTTTTGTTGTCTTTAACCTCCTTTGCCAGGTTCAGCTCCAAGTGGGCCTTAGCCTTTCTAGTTGCATCCCTGCAGGCCCTGACCACATTCCTATATTCCTCCCAAGTATCTAGACCC
Organism: Caprimulgus europaeus; assembly: GCA_907165065.1. The sequence goes on from OU015537.1 coordinate 12,020,991, forward strand.
TTTTTCCACATTTCATAGACCTTCCTCTTCCCTTTGAGATTTCCCATGAGCTCCTTGCTCATCCATGAGGGTTTCCTGCCACTCTTGCCTGATTTCTTTCTCTTAGAGATGCACCACTGGTCTTGGGCTTGGAGGAAGTGGTACTTGAATACTGACCAACTCTCTTGGGCCCCCTTACCTTCCAACACTCTAGTCCATGGGATACCCCCAATTAGGTCCTTGAAGAGGTCAAAATTGGCTCTCCTGAAGTCCAGGGTTGCAACCCTACTTACTGGCTAACATCTCCCACATGAGATCCTGAACTCTAACTATCTCATGGTCACTGCAACCCAGGCTGCCCCCAACCTTCACATCCCCAACCAGCCCTTCCTTGTTAGTACGAACAAGGTCCAGAAGCACACCTCTCCTTGTCAGCTCTTCCACCACCTGCATCAGGAAGTTATCCTCCACGCATTGCGGGAACCTCTTGGACTGAGTGTGCCTGGCCGCGTTGCTTTTCCAACAAATATCAGGGTGATTGAAGTCCCCCATGAGGACCAGGGTCCGCAATTTTGAGGCTACTCTCAGCTGCCTGTAGAAGGCCTCATCCACCTCCTCATCCTGATCGGTGGCCTATAGTAAACACCCACAACAATGTCACCTATGTTAGCCTGCCCCTTAATTTTCACCCATAAGCTCTCCACTCCTTCATCCTCCAACTCTAGGTAGAGCTGGATACATTCTAGTTGCTCTCTCACATAAAGGGCAACCCCACCACCCCGCCTTGCCGGTCTGTCTTTCCTAAAGAGGACATACCCATCCATGACAGTGTTCCAATTACACGAGCTGTCCCACCATGTCTCTGTGATCGCAATGAGATCATGGTGCTGCGACCGCACACAGGTCTCTAGTTCTTCCTGTTCCCCATGCTGTGAGCACTGGTATACAAACACTTAAGAGAGAAGAAGGAAGTAGAGCATCCAGGTATCCCCAAGGAGGTGCAAGAGGACCCCCTGTAGTTGTGCACACCCTTGAGGTGACTGACCTTCTGGCTCCAGTCATGGGAGGCAGCTAAGGCAGACTTGTCACTCTGACAGTTGGCCTGTCCCATTCCCCAGTCTACTGCAACAGCTTCAGCATTGCTACTTTGGACCCCACCCCCCAAGCCATTAAGTTTAAAGCCCACCTTACTAGGTCAGCCAGTTTACTTTATTTTGTAAAGTCCCGACCTCCTTTTCCAAGTCTCTCACTTTAATCCATAATGCAACATTTTCACGGTGAAAAGCTCTAAGGCTGGTAGCCAACAACCATCCCAATCTCCCTGCAAATTTGCGAGAAGAACCTGATGCCACTTTCCATGGCAATCCGCGCATAGCTGTTTCAATTTTCTGGGGAGTAACCACCGCCCCATAGTCTATTTCAGGCCATGCTTCCTGTGGAGCCAATTCAGCCAGGAAAGCAGCCATGGGTGCCCAGCCCTCAATACTGGGCCAACCCGCAATGTGGGGAGTCACCGACATGGCCTCCCCAGTCCCTGACTTCTTTCTCAGCCATGGCATGGCTGTTCCTGGATCTTGCCAACTGCACCAAATGTGTGAGCCAACACAGGCAGGACACAGGAACAACCACAAAAACCATGGATAAAATGCAAAAAGCAAATTTATTCTCGTTACCTCGTGAACGGGTGTATCTCCGCAGCAGCACCCAGGGCAGAGGCACGTAAGCAGGAACACAGGCACCATGGAGCTCGGTCCTTGCTAGAGAAAGAGCGAGAGATTCTGAACCTGCTGCTTTCGCCTGTATATATCAGGGATTTTTTACAGGCAGTAGTTTTCCACTGTGCTTTGATCTTTCTCACGGCAGGGCAGGAATCCCAGGCATGTTCAGGGTGCCCCTGAGTCTATCCCAGGCCTGTGTTATCTAAAGGCAGATGTTCTACTTGTCAGACACATAAGACTAAACAGTGATTAGCAGTGTAATGTAGGTGTTTTTGGACACCCCAGCTGCAAGTCGCTTGAGCATATTTACAGTCCTGCTCGCCAATCTTCTGTTATATTCCCACACCCTGTCAATTGGCAAAACACCTGCAAGACATGATGGGACAAAATAGGCGAATTCTAGAATTAGCTGCTGGGGGAGAATTTGGACTCTATTGCTGAGATTTAAGCTGGACACATATCTAGGAGGAGATCAATGAGTACCAACTGTCTTGGTACTTCCTGAGGTCCTCAGACATCCCCAATCCTTTTTGGTTCTGCAAGTCAGCTGACAAGCCCCCTATCATCTCAGTGCTCTACTCGATGGTGTATCCAATGAAGCTGAGGAGTTAGTAACCCTCATTGCTAGAGCCCTTTCTATAGCTTAAAGTAACTGTCCCTTCACTCTTCTCTCACTTTCTTATGAGGCTTAGGGGTAGAAACAAAAGCATCAGCCTGGCAGAGGACCTGTTCTGTGTTAAAGAGTAGCAGCAAGTAAGACTATCTAGGAATAGAGCATAGCTCATGAGCAATTCAGATCCATCTTCCACAGAGGGGTTGGCACAAGCACATCCAAATCCAGTGCTGTGACAGGAGGCAAGCCAGGAGCCCCAGGTTGTACTGCTACCAATGCCTTCTAGCCTCATCTCACCACACATCTAATCCATCATCTCCTGCATGTCTCCAGGATCATGGATATTTTTTGTTTTTGCATCTCAAACAGTTTTGTTATAAGGTTCAGTTGGATGACAGTATAGCATTCACATGCCTTTTAGACTCTCCTCTTCCATCATTCACAAGTATCAGCAGTGCCTATTACAGTACTACAGGGAGCAGAGATGGTGCAGCTGGAGACATAGTCTCCCACAGCTTGCATACAAAGCTGCAGTTTGTCCATGACCATGGAAACTAGCATCTCAGGGTGAGGCCAAGTGTGAAGAAGAGGGGGATGCAGGAGTTGCTTTTAGGTACATGATTTTAACCTCCAACATAAAGCCTAGATCTCTTAGGGACATTCCTCCTCTCCAAAAATTATCCTTCCCAATTCTAGGCAGAGAAGAAGAGACAGGGAAATAGGACAGCTGGACAGAGGCCTCACTCTCCTGTGTAATGCACCCCAGGATACCAAACTGCCCTGGATTTACTTGCAGTGGGATGATTAGCAAATAAAGGAAACCATCAGTCAAGCCAACACACTATACAAATACATTTTATTTAGAGATACCCATAGTAAGATGCACAAATACTTTTTGTTTACCAGTTTTCAGATCACACAATTTCAAGTAGTAGAAAAAACAAACTGCAGTTAATTACAATTATCTATATAACAGGACAGTAGTAAAAGATCCATTTGTCAGACTACAGCATGGTTAATGATACTCAGGTGAGAATGTACAGATCTAGGGATTTGAAAAGTGCATGGGTCATTGCCACATACACTAACATGCTTTTTCAAAGAGCAACATCTTTCCGGCATGTGAACACAGTAACCTGGTTAATGCAAGATGGAAAATTAGGTTCTTAGTTTGATCTGGAAATGTATCTATTAACAGTTTCCCTCCAAACAGCAAATTAAGAGTTACTTGTGACTGACAAATGGAAAGCAATCTGTAAAAATCACTGTTACATTGTCCATGTAGTCAAGCAACACACAGATGACCTAAAATGATCAGTTCCAGCCTACACCTTCACAGCTCTTCTACCACAGTCTTCTTCAGAAGAGTTCAGAGTACTTGATTGCATTTAGCAAGTTGGCAGAAGAGCTGTAATCCGAGATCCAAACTCTTGCACCCACATTGAGTTCTTCCATAAGAGAAATCTCAATCCTCAAATTTTAAGAACCTCATGTTCCACCTGCAAGCATGTCAACTGGATCACCTATTGCTGGGTTTACTTTTAAATTCCCATCTAAATGGAGGGAAAGGTAGGAGGTGGTGCTGATCTGAGAGTAGTTGCATTGGTTTAAAGTTGTATTTAAAACACATGGAACCTGGACTCTTCTCTCCAATGTGTCTCTCAAACCAAGGAAGTTCAGCAGGTTCCACTGCTCAATGCAATCCCTGTTTTGCTTTTAGATAGGGATAGTTCAGTATGATGCTTGGGAAAGACCAGCAAGGACTGTTGTGTGGATGATTACACTTAAGAGCAAGAAACAAGTTAAATCAGTCTTCAGTTAAACTCCTTCCATTGCAAACAGAGACCTCCTGTTAAAGCAATTTTTGAAAAAGAAACCAAAAAACTCAGTTACTGTTCTTCTATTTAAAATTCTTAAACTGCTCCCTTACCTATTCTACCCAGAGATACCCTTCCACTTGTGTGTATGCAACTGCTTTTCCTCCCTAAAATCTGTATAAGAGATCCTTGTTTCTGTGCACCTTGGAAGTAGACAAATAATTCTGATGCCTCATAGGGTGGGTCCCTGTACCACATTCAGGAGAGTTAAGAAAGTCAGTAGGATTTCGTACATATGCAGCAAACTCTAGAATAAACAATGAGAAAAATAAAAGCCACCAAATTGAAATAGCCAGGAACCATCTCCTTCATGGAGCAGGAATGAGTTTGGAGCAAAACCTTTCAGATTGAAAGGGGGGATGCAAGTCCAGGGATATCCAGGGCTGAGTCAAATGAATAGGGAGACTGTGAGCAAGGCCACAGTTCAGCAAGCTACTGCCTAAACCAGTAAACTGCAGTAAGACTTAAACAGATGCCCCCGGGCTTTGCAGAACTGGTACCTGAACTACTAAGCCATGAGAGGACAGGGAACTTGCTCAAGTCCTGAGGGGTAGAGGGTGGCAAGATGAGAGCAAGGCTGGGACAAAAGGCTGAGAGAATGGAGACACAGCATTTTAAACAAGAGTGACAGAGCCCATTAAAGTTATTTATCCAGATCTTTCTGTAATGGTCTCATAATCACACCTGTACTGAGAGAAGCCCAGAGCAGCCAACTGAAGCTGTGAATCCCAGCTGGCCTGTTACACCCCTGTATGCACAGCTCGTGCTGATTCCAACAACCAACCAGGTGGAGGGAGCTGCAGACAAGGCCCTTTCAATCAATCATCGCAGCAGGAAGCACGTGGAAGTGGCTGGTGGCAGGTGTAAAGCACACTAGTCATAGTCAATCATGAAAACAAAAAGACAAATGCATTGGTAACCTTGAGTGATGAGGGGGAAAGTGAGTAACTGCTGAGGAAAGTGGTTCTTCCCCATGCCATCTTCACATTTCATCTGAAGAACTGCTGTTTCATAAGCTCTGAGAGCAATAAATCTGCAGACGTATAAGCATAAAGCATGATGGAGCAAACCCTCAGTGCTTCCATTGATCAAACATGTCATTACCAGCTCATCTCTGAATATAGTCAGCCTTTGGAATTACTGCTGGCCAAAGCTCATTATAATAACTTTTGCCTTTTGAGCACAGAGTTAGAGTTTAGCTCATATCCCTACTATAATACATTTTTTTCATAATCCACCAAATATGCAAAAGACAAAAAGTCTGTGGAGAAAGCCTTTAAATGGAATCAAGTCAGCAGAAAGTCACTGATGAACCCTCCTGGTTTTGCCCTCAATGAAATCTTTAGTTATTACATTGAGTAGCAGCCAAAGATACCAGTTCTCTGGTTGACTAAACCACCACTGATCAGTTTAACAAACACACTGGGTGCAGATACAGGGCACCTCCACATCCTGATCTGCTGACATCCACTGTACAATATCAATGTGAGAGATTTTTCAGCTTCTGTGGACTGCACAGGAGTGGACTCTCCACTTTCAAGGCAGTCAGCCAACCACTGAAGTTTATGGTAAAAGCATAGAGTGATCTTTCTACAGTTTTCTTTTTATTATGACTCAATATTTTTCAGACCAGGCAAGCAGCTTTGAATTGATTGTTAAAGGTGAACTAGGAAGAAATGGGAGAAGAGGAAGGTGCTAAAGATTACAAAACAAAGTTAAACCAATCTGTTCTACTCTGAAGAGTGACTGATAAAAATAGGACTTTATTGAATATGAAGAAACTGGGGTAAAACGAGAACAGATACAGTTAGCGTAGGAAATACACATACATTAGAGCTCCCTGACCATGTATGGCATAGCACCTGGAACTCTAGTGACCCGCCAAAGCAGAAATCCACTAGAGTCTTCACCCTCCAGTGTCACAACCACAAACAGACATGAAGCCTTAACAGCCATAGACTCCCACAAGGGAGGTCTGCCCAGTGAAAATGTAACAGCAACATGCAGTGGACAGTAAAAAGAAATGGTGAGTGCTTGTAGTGGGCGACTCTCTGTTAAAGGGCACTGAGGCACCTATCTGCTGACCAGACAGAGAATCACAAGAGGTATGCTGCCTTCCAGGAGCTAAGGTTCATGTCATTGCCAAAAGGGTGCCCCAACTTATCAGGAAAGCAGACTACTATTCCCTATTACTCTTCCATGTGGGGATGAATGACACCACAAGCCGTAAGCTGGGTAGAATAAAGCAAGACTATAAAGCCCTGGGGGCACAAGTGAAAAATATTGGTGCCCAAGTCATCTTCTCTTCCATTTTGCCAGTTCAAGGAAAGGGGCCAGACAGAAACAGACATATACTACATATGAACTCCTGGCTATGCAGCTGGTGTTGTCATGAGGGTTTTGGCTTTTATGATAATGGAAGGTTCTTTGATTACAACCTGTTAGGGAGTGATGGAGTTCATCTGTCTGGAAGAGGTAAGGGGATTTTTGGTAGCAGGCTGGCCAACTTGGTGAGGCAGGCTTTAAACTGAAGGGCTTGGGGGGTGGGGTCCAAAATGGCAACAGTCACACCATCACATCTGACTGGGGAATAAGCCTGAAACCTCCCTGCTCAACTATCTCACTGAAATGCCTGTACACCAACGCATGCAGCATAGGAAATAAACAGGAAGAACTAAAGATCTGTGTGCGGTCGCAGGGCCATGATCTTATTGCGATTATGGAGACATGGGATAGCTCACATGACTGGAACGCAGTCATGGATGGCTATGTGCTCTTTAGGAAAGACAGGTCATTGAGGTGGGGTGGTGGAGTTGCTCTTTATGTGAGAGAGCAACTGGAATGTATCGAGCTCTGCCTAGGGGAGGATGAATAACAAGTCAAGAGCTTATGGGTATGGGAATTCCGGGCCCTGGAGGTAAGAGACGAAGTCTGGAGAGAGGAAGACTTTCCCTTGGTCGAGGAGGATAGGGTTAGGGACCATTTAGCCAAACTCAACACCCAGAAATCTATGGGTCCTGATAGGATGCACCCTCGAGTGCGGAGGGAGCTGGCGGATGTTATTGCAGAACCACTCTCCATCATCTTTGAAAGGCCATGGAGGATGGGAGAGGTGCCTGAGGACTGGAGGAAAACCAACATCAATCCAGTCTTCAAAAAGGGCAAGAAGGAGAACCTGTGAAACTACAGGCCAGTCAGCCTCACCTCCATCCCTGGGAAGGTGATGAAACAGTTCATTTTGGAGGCCATCTATAAGCATGCAGAGGAAAAAGTTATCGGGAATAGTCAACATGGATTCATGAAGGGGAAATCATGCTTGACCAATCCGATAGCCTTCTGTGATGGCATGACTGGCTGGGTGGATGAGGGGAGAGCAGGGGATGTTGTCTACCTCGACTTCAGCAAGGCTTTTGACGCTGTCTCCCATAGCATCCTCATAGGTAAGCTTAGGAAGTGTGGGTTAGATGAGGGGACAGTGAGGTGGGTGAAGAACTGGCTGAATGGCAGAGCTCAGAGGGTTGTGATCAGTGGTGCAGACTCTAGTTGGAGGCTTGTGGTTAGTGGTGTTCCTCAAGGGTCAGTACTTGGTCCAGTCCTATTCAATATATTCATCAGTGATTTGGATGAAGGGACTGAGTGTATCCTCAGCAAGTTTGCTGATGACACTAAACTGGGAGGAATGGCTGACACACCAGAAGGCTGTGCTGCCATTCAGCGAGATCTGGATAGGCTGGGGAGTTGGGCGGAGAGGAACCTGATGAAGTTCAATAAGGGCAAGTGTAGAGGAGGAATAACCTCAGGCACCAGTACAGGTTGGGGGTTGACCTGCTGGAAAGCAGCTCTGCAGAGAAGGACCTGAGAGTACTAGTGGATGCCCAGTTGACCATGAGCCAGCAATGTGCCCTTGTGGCCAAGAAGGCCAATGGTATCCTGGGGTGCATTAAGAAGAGTGTGACCAGCAGATCGAGGCAGGTGATCCTCCCCCTCTACTCTGCCCTGGTGAGGCCACATCTGGAATATTGTGTCCAGTTCTGGGCCTCTTAGTTCAAGAGAGATAAGGAACTTCTGGAGAGAGTCCAGGGAAGGGCTACTAAGATGATTAAGGGGCTGGAACATCTCTCTCATGAGGAAAGACTGAGAGAGCTGGGTCTGTTTAGCCTGGAGAAGAGAAGACTGAGAGGGGACCTTATTAATGTTTATAAATATCTAAAGGATGGGTGTCAAGAGGATGAGGCCAGACTTTTCAGTGGTGGCCAGCGATAGGACAAGGGGAAATGGGCACAAGCTGGAACACAGGAGGTTCCGCTTAAACATGAGGAAACACTTCTTGACTGTGAGGGTGACAGAGCACTGGAACAGGCTGCCCAGAGAGGTTGTGGAGTCTCCTCTGGAGATGTTCAAAATCTGCCTGGATGCAGTCCTGTGCAACCTCCTTTGGCAGGGGGGTTGGACTAGGTGATCTCCAGAGGTCCCTTCCAACCCCTACCATTCTGTGATTCTGTATTAATGTCAATATACTGATGACTAATCATGCTGATTCTAAAAACAAAGGTAGCCTTATGGACCAACAGAATGCAGTACTATATTTAATATATGCACACCCACTGAAGGCCACAGGAAGTGAAGAAGTGTTCCTGTTTCCATGCTCTTATGATCAACTTAACCTTACAGCTGGGAAGGGACATCTTGTACCAATCGCAACATCCTCTGCTATCTGCATAAGAGACAGAAACTCAGCCCAAATTCCATACATCAATTTGAGTTTAACAAGATATCCTTTGCCAATTCAGAAAACAAAGCCAAATGTGTAATGTCTTTGTATTTGGGGTGGGGGAGTGGAAAAAAAAATCACACTTCAGCGAGGAGAAACAATTTACAAGGTGACTCTGAACACTGAGCCCCATGTGCAGACAGGCTAGTTTCACATACTATCTGCAATTTCCCACTGTTCCATTTGCAAGCTGCATTAATAATTTTGAACAGTTTTAGCTTACAGTTAAAAATGTGCACTCTAACATTTGAAAAGAGCTGTTACTACTTCACTTGACAGCTTGTGTGATAATTCGGGATCCAGTGCTGTTTATGACACAGCTCTTGACAGAAACAGCAAGTTGAGAAAGGCTCTGTTAAATGGGTGGAATTGCAAGAGTTGTTAACAAATACCAGACCTCAGATTGAGAACAAGAGCCAGCAAGTATCAGCAAGTTCTGATTTTTTTTTTTGTTTTTTTTAAGGCTTTGGATTTTATTAAATATATTTTAAAAAAAAAAACAAACCCAACCATTAAAAACAGTTCACTGCAGGACATCCTACCCTCAGGCAACAGGTTGTGAGCACTGCACATTTTAAAACACCTTGTGTAGTTTGTGCATCATATACATCATAGGCAATGAGAAAGATCCAGCATTTGTGTACACATTAACATACAAGCAAGCACTGATAGATGTCACAGTTAAGATTGATCCCAAGACAAACCAGTGCATTGGTTTGTGTCTACACCACATCCTAAAACAAATGGAACAAGTCATGAGTAACAGTACAAACCTGTTGCAACTTCGACACGTACATCTTAGAAAAAGACAATGCATGTACCCAGCCCTAAGACAGTGACGAGTTTGTGAGATAACTTTACAAAGATCAAGGTACCAGAACAAGAAGGCACATTAACCTCTGGTTTGTCTGTTTTGGTATTATTTGGATGAATCAGTGATTTATATACCCTGAGACTGTGGGAGGCCTTGAAAAGGAAAGAAGACCAGGTGAACAGGCAAATAAAAAGTACAAGTTTAATGAGATTTTAAGATTCAGCACTTGAATTTTCCCTTTTAATAAGGGAATCTAGAAAAGCAGTTCCTAAGAAGACAACATATTAACTCCTAGATTTTTGTTCTGAGGTCAAAGAATCAACATCTAGGACTATAGAGACATTGCACAGTTACAAGGGTTTTCACACACCCTCTCAGTTTCAGTCTAATGACCAGAATTTGTATACAATCAAGTGTTTTACTTGGTATTTTTTTGGGTACAGAAATGGTCAGGCAGCCCAAATTTTCTCAACTCTGGCAACCCTAGCAACCTGTTTTAGATCTGTGTGCACTTTCTTAGACCATACCTCTCCCAGCAGGATACTAGAGAGAAAGGTTGTTAGAAAATGGCACTCAGTTTTTAATTGGGAAGATTCCTTTCTGTCAAGAGTATTCTTCTAATTAGCTAAGTACTACATGGTTTTGATAAATAAACCCAGCATCACAAGCAAAAATATACTTCCTAATTTAAATCCTTGAAAATTAACACGGAGAAACAAGAACAGGGATATCTACTTGATCTCTCTGAAAATGTTTCTAATTAAGCCCTTTCACAAGTACCTCCTGAGCAATGAATAAGTATCCCCTCTATGTTTTTAAATTCCTCAGGAGTCCTGAGAGCGATACACTGTTGGGCTTTCATCTTTTCTCTTGTGTCTCCTTGCCCATCTTCTCCACATACCAAAGAGCAAAAACAAGGAAGAGCATATGCAGGAGATCCCTTCAGACAAGATGTGGCTGTATTCTCCTTTCCACTCTCCCTTGTCTGCAACATGGACAAATTCCTGGTGCCTGGCTAGCATAGTCCAGGGCTCAGCATGGGCTGATGAGAAGATCAGCTCTACCTGCATCACACAGAGCTCTGCAACAGTGTTCCTAGGAACAAGCTGTACCAGAGTTCAGTAATTTAGTCATAGCAGCAATTGTGACAGAAGCTAATTAAGACACCTTGGAAAAGTGGGTTTATGGAAAATAAGGGTATCAGACTACCACAAATAGATTTCAGAGCTCCCACCTGACTGCTGAAAGATGCTGATGCTTTGCCAAGATGCAGTAACTGACAGCCCACCTCTTCTTGGTTTCTTGCAAACAAAACAGGTAACCTTCATGAAGGGTCTAGGCAAGCCTGCTTTATTTCACATCTGCACCAGGAACATTAGTTCACAAGGTCAGTATGTGCCTCTCATCGAGGGCAGAAATTAAGATACCAAATGACTACTCAATATAGCTGGATCATAACTTTAATCTGTTAACTCTGCAGATGCCATCTATATACAAAGCAAATGCTCAGGTGAAGGAAGAGGATTAAATTCTGGAGAAGAATAACTGATACATAAATATCTTAATCCTCAAGATACAAAAAGCTGCCAAAAGACTTGAGATGGAGGCAGCAAATATATCCCCATAATGAAGTTCAGGAGTCTCCCTCATTAAGGGAGTCACAAGAGTCACCAGAGTCACCCACAATGTGAATGTAACCTTGTGGACAGACTAAGTCCAGTAAGATCACTGGACACTCTTGCAATAAATCTTAAAAATGGATCTATGTGGAAAATGAACAACTGAGATTTAGAACAAACACCTATTCACTATTCTTTGGTAATTTACTCACCTTGGACTCACACCAGCAGCACTGATGAGAGAACCAAACAAATGGACTCGCTTCTCTACAGCAATCCCAGAAAGCACCCAAGGAGAGCACTAGCAATTCTCCCTGGCTGACTTGGCTGTACAAGGGAGAAAACTGGAGGAATTATTTGGAATAATGTGTTTGGTGAAGAGGATGAGCACCACCCTCATTGCTATGCTCAAGCCAACACTGCAAAGTGGCTTCTGCTTCCTTAGGAATGTCCATCACATAACACCCAATTGTTACTGAGGGGTTGCAACACAGTACTTACAAGCTGAGTATTACCGAACCCATAATTAAGTTACTAGTTTGATTACATGTAATTATGAATACTGAAAATGTAATACCCAAAGATACCCAAATTAACATGGTAGTCTACCGAAAAGAGCTGAGCAGTAAAATTAACTGCTTCCTATGCTCACTAGCAGCACAAAAGACCCCACATGACTGAGAAGTCAATAGCAGGAAAAAAAGTCTGAAGGTCTGTTATGATTAAAGTTTATTTATTTCCTTCAAGTGCCTAATGTGAGATAAACCAGAGTCTGTTCCTCCCCCAGAAACAGACTGTTACTGTGTAATTCTCCCATCAGTGAAACATGTACTAAGGCAACTAGTTCTACAGTCTTAGCTAGCCTCAAAGGTCTACCCAGTTTAAAATAAAGCAAATTTAAGGTCTCCAGCATGGCTTGACAAAATACCAGCAAGCCCATTTCTGGTCGACATAGGTCACCTCTGCAAGTACAATATTGCTACAGTAAAGACTGGGATGATTTGAGGTGGAGGAGGTAACTCCAAACAGACCATTCAGGAGGGCAGGAAAGAGCAAGGGAGGGAAATCATTAAGAAACATTGGAAAAGATAAGACGGCCTGAAAATGTGAATGCCACTGGGTCTCAGCAGCGCACAGTGAGCCATTCAAGAAGCTACTGAAGTGCAGTCACCAGATTGAATTCCACCCATTGTGGGGGTGTATCTGCCATTTGAACAACAGAGTGCACCCAACTCACCTCCATGCGGAGCTGAGCGGTTCCCTGCTGTACAGCCATTCCTGCACTTTGATGGGAAACCCCTGCTTTTCTCACCACAATCCTGGATTTCAATTCTGATATATAAACCAGTAGGGCAACAAAATCAAGTAAGAAAACCTGGCTTTTTCTCCTGTCACTTATATTTGGACAATTGGTATATCATCACCTTTGCCTCAATTTCTAACACTGACTGGACCAAAAGTGACATATGACCAACCACAAAATATTCTGAAACTTAACATCTGTACTGCTACAAGCATTTAAAACCATTGAAACAGGCTAGAAATTAAGTTCTCTCTGGTCCAATTTCTTTGTTTACTTGCAGCACTATCTAGTTTGTTTCCAGTTTTTTGGGGGGCTTTTCATACAGCAATAAGGATGGCTCCCTCTCCATGACAAGTTATCTTTGCAAGTAAACACCCTTAAAGCAGAATACACAGAAGCATGTGAGACTTGAGGAGTTTTACATCATTGACCAGATTCTTCTGAGAATTGTCCAAAGCTTCCTATGCATAAAAAAGAGGGAGGAAAAGGGCACTCACACTACCAGGCTTTAGGACCACACATTGAAGTACTTGGGGAGATCAGAGTCAGCAGAGGGACACTTTCCAGGGGTGCCAACGTGACCTCTTCAGTAACCTAGAGATTCTGCAGAGTCTAGATCAGCCTCCGTGTTTAGAGGCTGAAGCTCAGTCCACAGAAATACCCTTTTTGCCTCCTCATCCAGGGGGGCTTCAATTAATAGAACAATATCAGGGTTAGGATTTCCAGACCAGGAGTTTTCTTTTGGCACTGGTGACACTAAGTGCCTAACTAGTAACTGTTGTTGCAGCAGAATTGGAGAACACTCAGACTCAAGAGCCTAGTTTCTTTAGAGGAAGGGGGGGGGGGAAGGCACCTCAAACCAAGCCCAAATAAAAAAAGAACTAACCAGAACACATTACCTGTGACAGAGTGATCTTACACAGTAGCTGGAGGAGTAATTCTAGAAATACACATCCTGCCATACTTCATTAAGATTTGTTTTTCTCTGTATGCTTCCACTTTTCAAAACCCCTAAAATAACCAAAGCAGTATGTTGCCATCACAGAAGAACACAGGCACAATTACATCATATTTAAAAAACAGTGAACAACTCTAAATAAAATTTGAGAGCTTGTATTGGGTCTGACTGGGATGGAGTTGATTTTCCCCGTGGCAGCCCTCAGAGTGCTGTGTTTTGTATTGGTGGCTCGAGGGGTGCTGATAACACACCAGTGTTTTGGTTACTGCTGAGCAGTGCTAGCACAGCACCAAGGCTGGCTCTCCAACATTTCCCCCAGTAGGCTGGGGGTGGGGAAGGTCTTGGGAGGGGACATAACCAGGACAGCTGACCCAAATAGACCAAAGGGATATTCCATACCATATGACATCTGCTCAGAAATAAAAGCAAGGGGAACAGAGGGGGAAGGGAGGGCATTCGTTACTTCTGTTTTGTCCTCCGGGAACCACAATGCGTATGCAAACCCTGCTTCCCGGGAAGTGGCCAAACATCGCCTGCTGATGGGAAGTAGAGAATAAATATCTTGTTCTTTTGCTTCTGCGTGAGCAGCTTTGCTTTGCTTCTATTAAACTGCCTTTGTCTCGACCCACGAGTTTGGGGGTTTTTTTGTGTTCCATCTTATTTTCTCCCCTCCCCATCTTGCTGAGGAGGGGGGTGACAGAGTGGGCTTTGGTGGGCATCTGGCATCCAGCCAGGGTCAACCCACCACAGAGCTTCTTTGCTACCCCATGGTGTATAATTTGCCCCTTTTCAGAGAAAAACCTAAATAGCCACACACACAGTGCTGTGAACTGATTCTATTTAAGCGAACAGCCCACAAGGGAAGTAGAATTATAAAATGCCGCAAGATCTGTTTGTGAAGCACCAGTGTCAGTGCTCAGTGTGAGTAAATTATACTTCTGGGACAGGCACACACCTAGGAGAGCTCTTCTCTTGCCAGGATTTCCACCCAGATGGGAAGGAACTGCATTCCTTGCAGGATTTCCATCCAAGTCTCTGCTAGCAACTGGAAATTAAGCCCAAGTCTCACTGCTTGGCATTACTGATGAAGATACTGAGTACAAAGATGAGAGGGACTGCAAGGACACATGCAGACTAGCTCTAGGCAGTCTGTCAGGAACTGCATAAAGAACTAGAGCTACTCTACAGTGGTGGCTATGATCTACAGCAGAGACAGGAGAACAGAGCATGTCCCAGTCTTGTCTGTCTTCTCAGCTTCAGACAACTGCCCATTTGGCACCAAAGCAGTGAAGTATAGGCACACTCTGCTCCACCAGTGACAGGCGCAGGGGAAAGGCATGCAGCCCAGCAGATGACAGAGGTATTGGTAACAAGCTGAATTTGGTGCCTGACAAAAGGCTAGGGAGCAGCACCCTTGAGTCCTGCATTTTAGCTGAGTATTAAGTAAGACCATCACCCTGGAATGCACATGCTTCACAGCTGGACCTGAAGGGCATTGGACCTATTCTCCCCCCCAGTCCCACATGAAGTTTGAGGGAGTTTGAATGCAGAAGGCAGCAGGGGATTTGGAGAAAGACTGAGCATCTCCTATAGCAAACAGGATGACAGCAGATGCTAGCACAACATGAGCCAACAGCAAGTTATCTTGCTACATGGAAAGCTTCTAGCTTGCATTAGACAAGTCCAAGATGTGCTCTTTAACCTTGGAGAAAAAAAAAATAAATTGTATTTATGCCATTGGCTTATTAGAGGAGATGGCCAACCAGAACAGCTAAAATGGGAAAAGTTTCCACAACCTGGGACAAAAAAGGTCCTGTGTTTTAGGCAGTTTATGAAGAACCCAAGAGCTACTGCAGCAGCATACTAAGGAACCTTGGCTCATCTGGAGAACGGACAGATTTAATTCATTTTGAATGACAAGAACACTCATGTCCCTAGCCCCCATTTCCTCTCAGTACCTCTGCAGGACCTCAATGTAATGTCACCTTGCAATAGCCATGCTGCAGAACAGCCTATGCAAACTCCAGTCATGCAAGCTGATACCTGGGGCAGGCAGAGGAGGAATAGAAAATCAATTTTTGCTCCTGGCACTGCTGAAAACTACAATTCAAGTAGAAGCACACTTTTGAGAACTCCTGCACTTCTACAGTTTGGGCTTGATGGACAATACCCCCGGGGAATCAGTCACTGGGCTCCAATGAATACAGCTTAAAATTACCATATTCCTCTACATATAAACAGTGTCATTAGACTTGTACTTTTAAAAAATAAGATCAACCCAGGCCAGGCCCAGGCTCTGCAGATAAAGCAGTAGCTTATCTCTTATAAATACTTTTTATATTTTTAAATTACAAGTAGTCGTCACTCCAGGTAATGTAACTGACACAAAGTATCTGCACACACACAGCCCCTAGACTTTCACAGAAAGCCCAGGAGCAACCACTCTATAAGAAAGGAGTCCTACCCCACAGCAAAGTAGGGGAGAGGGCACAATGGCCAACAAACCTAGATGTGGGGGAAGAGTAATTTGGAGTAAATACAATAAAAAAAGGTATTTCAAAAACCCTTCATATAAAGGATCAAGGAGGTTAAAGCAAAAAAAAAAAAAAAAGGTTCAGAAAGATGTACAAGACTGTTGGAGACCAACAGAAAACTCTGCCAAAAAATAACTTGCATTTAAATCAGAAATCAATGGCATCACACAATTTTGTTGTTAAAAAAAAAGGGAAAGAAAAGTGGTCATTTGTGTAAAGATCAGCATTTATAAAGAGTTATCATTAGCTCCAGAGACCAGCATAATTCCCATGAAGCCCTGATGGAAGAGGGCCTCCTGCCACAAAGAGTTTAGTTCCAGACGAGTCGTAGCAGTGGGTGTAAACAGCATTTGGGAAGAAATTTATGTCAGAAAAATAATTCCTCCACGTTTCATCATGATTCTGTTAAAGAAAAGTTTAGATTGTTATTGTTGCCAAACAAACCCAAAACCTTGTTGCACAAAAGCAGAAGGTGGCTTCCAGAGCCTAAAAAGGGATCTTTTCTGTTAATGCTCCCTGAAGCTTCAGTCAGATCAACTTGAAGATACCAGAGTTGTCCTGAAGCTTTTTCTGAGGACATTTGGGCCAAACATTGGAGGGGGGAAGGTGAAGGGTAGGGAAGATATCAAGTTTCATTAGCTTTTAAAGTTACATCACAATAATACAATAAATAATAGTAGTTAGACAAAGCCATTAACCACTTTATGATAACATACAAGAAATTGAAGTCAAGTGCCTGCCATGGCATTACCTCAGGAAGCCAGTTTCTAAAATTGCACACAATTAAATTAAATATCTCTTACTTTGAATACTACATTAGAGTAGCATGTTTTTAAAGGAAGACAATTTATTTTGTGTTTGAGGTTCTGAAAACTAGAAGTTAGATCATATTTTAAAAAATAAAGATATAAAATCTAGTTCATTTATGAATCAGTGCATAAGAAAAGTAGTCAGTATGCCTTATACTCAAGCAACCAACCATTCAATACTCTTTCATAAAGCTTTGTAGAAAGCAATTCCGTGGCACTTCTTGCTTTTCAAGATTACAGTTATCGGTTACACGATCAGTGTTTTGCTGGGACATATTTCATACAGCAGCTCCCACTGCTACAAAAAGAGCCGGTTCTCAAGCCCTAGGGCACTCCCGTGTGAAGGGTCTCCTATAGCTACAAGCTACTCACCAGCCAGCCTTTCCCAGTAGTCAACTTCAAAATTTCACTTCCTCCTAGTTTCTGCTTCTGTCCATAGCAGGCACGTGGGGGCTTTTCATCCAGGAACCTCTGGGCTCTGATATCGTAAAACAATAAGGAACCTTGCCCTGTTCCCACTGTGATGATGTGCTCATAGAAGCTCACTGATCGAATACCTGTCAAACAGAGAAGGACATACAAGGCAGTAAGGAATATGGATGCTTTGGCTCTGCAGTGCCGCTGCTTGATGTCTAATATTTTCTTTAAGAGGAACTACCTACTAGTATTCTCCACAACACATAAGTTTCCCCACTGCTATGGAGCAGTGCAGACAAATCCCATTGATGCCATTGCAACAGCAGCTTCAATTAAATATGCTACTTCCCTTCTCCTCTGAGGCTATTGGCTACACTGATGGTGCATAGTACAAAGCTTCATTCTCAGCAGGCCTCAGCTCTGACAGATAAGCAAAGATCATAAGCCATTTGGGATCAAGAGCAGCTTTGTTCTTTCTGCCATGAGCCTCTAAGTGAACACAACATGAGAGAGTACATGGCAGCAGACAGAGGAAAGAACATGATGCTGGTTTCCTCCATGAGCTCACACTCTACCTAGCTACCTGCCAAGCTGTGATAAGTGACTATGTGAGAAAAAATACTATCCCAGCTGCCACCAAGTGCATTTTGCTGATCAACAGGCTAGTTGTAGGCAAGTATAACCATAATAATCACTAGTCACTTTGCTGCTAAGATAGATCAGGCTCTTAAATAATTTTGAAGCTAACCCTGCTCAAATATTCTCACACAAGCAGACCTTACTCTTTGTAGCTGACACTTTTAGCACTTCACCCAGCAATGAAAACAGACTAAGAATCCTACAATCCAGTCACCACAATATTACACCAGCACATAGGAAGCTACAAGTTTCCAGTCCAAACAAAACAATTCAGTTATACTATTAGATTGAGTAAAAGGAGTACATTTTGTTTTCACAAAGTCTAAATGTGAAGCCTCACCTAAACAAGGATCCTTTGGAAATAGTCTTGGGGAGATTCTGTATGTAAAAATTCACAATTTGCAAAATATCCTGTCATCTAATCTCTATTTATTGTGCAAAAGGTTTGTTCTGTGTAAACACTCTACCCCAAACAACTCTTCTACACAGATTAAACCTGGACACATCTATGCTTTTCCTTCCTGTACAACATGATGCCAGGTTATAAACTCTAAGGTTTTTTAAGCCCTCTTTAAAGTACCACTGAATTACAGCCTAAACAAGCATTCAAAGAGGAGGAGAAGAGTGAGTTGTGCCAGCTACATCCACATGCCAACTGCTGTCACTGTACCAAGTGGGACTGAACATCACAAAACTTGTAACATACTGGAAAACACCCAGCAGTACATGTGACAACAGACATCCGAGAGGTGTAGATGAAGCCAGGGAGTTTCCCCTTCCTCTTTGTACAGAGTCCTAACTAGAAACACATCCTCATCCTTCTGCCTCCACAACTTGATGTTACATCCACAGCCACCAGCATCTGTAACACAGGCAAGGCCACAATGTCATGCTCCAGATGTAAGGTGAAGCCTTGGCTGCAAGCTTAATACACAGGAAACCACTGTGCAACTCTCACACCTGCCAAAATAGATTTACCAGATTCATGTAAGAATCTCCACTTTAATTCAGAGAACTAGAAATGCATCTGAGCAAGTTGGAAACATCTCCCCCCTCCCCATTACAAGGGCCCGGCTCTGGCAAATACATGCAGAAAGCTTTAAGCCCTCTGCAGTCAGCAAGAGCAGCCACTTGGATAAGAGGAGAAAGGCACAAGAGGGGAGGACCTCCTCTTATTTTTGCTCTAAAAGTGCTCTTGACAAGCAACCCAGCAGAACACTTACTTAACAGAAACAGGTGATGGAGTATGAAAGCAGATGGCATATACTTTTCAATGCAATTTATTAATAAAAAGCTATAAAATGCAGAACGATTGTGGATCTTTCTCTAATCAAAAAAGTAACTGAAGGAATTTGTGATGTACCCACTACTAAGGGGATGTTTAGAACAGGCTTTCAAGAACAGCACTTCAAATAGGCTCCTAAGGGGCTGAAGTACCTCAGATTAATCATTCCCATAAAACTAAAAGCACAACCTGTACTTTAGAACTGATCACGGTAAGCTCTCCTACGTTCCCAGCACTCTACCACCTCTGGACCTGGACTATTTGGGTCAGCAAATTGAGTCTTACTCCTGAGAGGCAGAGAGGCTCTACGTAGCCCAGAAGGAAATAAAGATGCAGTAGCATGTCCTACACAAAGACTAGACACAGAGTCCATGCTGCGCAAGCTCGGTCTGCTATGTTAACATTGCTACCTTCAGGATATAAAGTCAAGGGCACATGGCATAGCACTGCATGCCAGCCAAGCAGAAAGCAGTTGCTCTCGCAGATCAAGAAATAGAGTCCAGGGCCTGCACTTCCCTGTACAGCTGCTAAGAAAAGCAACACTTACAAGATGCACTAAAAAGTATTAGCTACCTTTTAATGTAGAGAAGATAGGGTTACGCTAGGTAAAAATCAGCCCCAGTTCCAGTCTTACTAAGTGACAACCCTTCTCTGGCGTGTTTTTGTACACAACACTAATGATCTGAAGTTAATGTGGACTTACCATGTTCAGCAGGTACATTTGGAAGCTGAAAGCACATTTAGGTAACATTTCAAAGCACTTAAAAGTCAACCCAGATTTTAGTCCACAAATCAATAAACAGCCTACTTTCTACAGGTGCTGCACCGTTCCCACCACTGGGCAACACACTCCAGTGTCTTGGTATTTCTTCCCTATGATACTGAAGGGTGACAGTGTCAGGACCTCCACAGAGCCCTCACTGACACTGAGTCAGGACAAGAGCTGTTGCTGGTAAGACGTTCAGGTGACAACACGAGCTGGTGAAGCACCTTTTCTCATGTTATAGAAACTTCTCCCATAACTGAAAGAAGCAGACCCTGCCATTTATCTAGACAGCACCGTTCAAACTCCAGTAACCACATAAATAAAAATTTCCTAATTCTTGCCTACGTGCATTCTCTTTTGATAACTTGCCCAATGAAGAGATGGATGCCTAGAGCCAAGCTAAATAAGGACTGCAATTTATCAGTCTGGGATTAATATGGTTTAAAATGGGCATCACAGCACAGTGCCTTCTTATGCTAGAAAATAAAGGGTATGGAAAGAAGCTCATGGGACCATCACCCTGCAAGCCCTCATGCTTAGCCCTGGTGTAAGGTTCAATTGGTCATACTGCATCCACATCAGAAAAGGAAAACAGCACTCAAATCTGCAAACTTTTTTTTAATTTTATTAAGAGCAAGCTTTTGTGTATTTAAAGCAAAAAAATACACATTGAAAATTAAGTTTCACTCATGGCTTTAAAATAACAAAGCAAGCATACACCCACAGCACAGACTCCCAATATGATAGCACAGAGTAAACTTTTTTTCCATTCCCAGAGAAAAATGCAAGAACAGACAGTATTAATAATGGCATGAAGATTGGATTTGCTTTGGGATTAAGTAAAACAGAAAGACACAGTAAAGAACAAGTAGAAGTAAAAATTACACTTTTAAAAGTTCAGTAATATTTGGATGGTGTACAATTTAGTTCATCATAAAAGCACTAATGTTGTCTATCATTAGATTTTAGAGTTCCTTTTAAGTTTGGTTGCTCAAGGAATACTGTCATAAAAGCAAAACCTATATATACTATTAATGATTTAGTCCATCACATGAAAAAACCTTCCTATTTATTAAAAGCTTATCTTAAAAGCTACTTCTGCAAGCAAACCATTTGAAGCACCCTTTGACAAGTTTCTTACCACTGCCTCGTTCTTTGGAACAGACGGATTTAACATTGTGAGAAGGCTGCCTGGGATCCAGAAAGGAGACATGTGCCTGTGATCCTACTGCATACACTGACCACTCCTGACCGTAAGCCAAACACACGTTCTCCCTGCAGTATGGCAACTTTGTGGAAAGTAACTGGAAACAGAGGAAAGACAAATCAATGCATTATGAGAAAAGAGCAAAATGTTAATAGAACAATTCTGTAAGATATGTTCAAGGAAGTTGCAGTGAAAAAAACAAAATGCAGCTAAAAAATAAGTTCGGCACAACAGAACTTTAACCTGACCCAGAGAAGAAAAAAAAAAAAAAAAAAAAAAAAGCAAAACTGAAGGAAATTGGATGCCTTATCTGAACCAAACAGAGAGAAATGCTGAAGCCAAGTACTATGCAAGAACATTGGACATTTTGGTGAATTGTTTTATATCTTTCTAAGCTGCTGTTATTTCTTCAGTGGGTGTACACAGACATCAGCTCTCAGCTGAAAAAGCTTACCTCATACACTAGCATAGATATTTCTGGGTTTGATCTGCAATCACGCTTAAATAAGTACAACTTCCTTTATGGACACTGCTAATCAAATATCCATCATATTCTATGGAATGGGCAGAAAGTTAAGAGCACCTCCCACCCTCCGAAATAAGGCGAGTGGGGAAGTTTCTCTCCCCATAGTTCTAATTTTTAGGACATTTCATTTTACATAAAGCTTTTAAGTGTTTTACAAACACTGCTGCTCTTTCTTCAAGCATTTAAAGGAGATGAAGAATAGTGAACAGCCTTAACTGCTAGGCAATTTTTGAAATTTTACACCAACAAACAGAAAATCACCTTTGATAGTGAGTGCTCTGCTTTCCAAAGATGAAAATACCCATCTAGGGACACAGCTCCCAGCTCCTATTAAAAAAAAAAAAAAAAAAAGTAAAAGAGTGTTAGTTTCTGTATTACAGATGCCCTTACAAACTCATGCTCTCTACTAGGCAGGCTGCACACTCCAGATTGAACTCATCCATAATCCTGTACATGCTTATCAAGATAAATCTTCATTTTATATTGATCTATATAGAATGCAATATAGCATAAATATGCCAGGTAGAATAAGAACTAATAAAACAGTAAACAACAAAAAATAACTTTCAAAAGTACAGATCTTGTTAGACAATCAAATAATGAATTATTAGACAGTACAAGCTGGAGTTGGCAATTCTCTACAGCAGCTCCCACACTGATTCTAACCCTGAAGTAAACATTTCTTTCCAGGCACTACTCTACTGAAAAAGCTACATGAAGTCTCCATCACAGAAGAGTAACAGCTATAGTGAAAAATAAAGCCTGTAGGAGCACCATACTTCTGATAGCACACTTGCCTTTGCTTCAGACCTCTGTTCTTTGAGGGCAGAAAGAAAAGTAATGGAGGGATGAATTGCTACTCCCACTTGCCCCAGTGCAATTCTTCTCTAGTAATAATGAGATCAGCATGGGGGAGGTTAACATTTACTGTTTGTCAAATGCCAACAAAATAACACCAAAGCAAGCACTGGAGCCTGCCCTGTGTGTCAGTCATCTCACTTGCTGACCAATCCAGTAACAATTCAGCCATCAAAACAGCAACTTAGCTGGTCTTCACAAAAGGTGAAGGAAAGCAGCAAGAACACTCAAGAGTGGGATTCAAGCTGCAAGAAATGTTTTGGTGCTTTATCTGCTTCTTGTAAACATTCCCTATCTGCCCCCTTTAGGGTGCAAGTCTAAAATCAGACCCACAGGAAAACTATTCCTTCTGAAAATCCCCCCCCCCCCACTGGACTTCTTCAAGTGCTTGGGGCAGAAGCAGACATGGCAGATAAAGATGACCATCTCATATGAGAAAGATGCAAAAGGATCAGGGAAAAAATATTAGGTTGCTTCTCCAGTATATTTGATTTAGATTACTTTTTTATGGACAGTTTTAGGACTTCTCAACTGTCTTGCTTATCTTACTGACCTTGTTCTTATTGTTGAAAGCCAATGCTCGGACTTTGCAGTTGTCAGGATTGGTGTTCTCCTTGGGGATATCCTTCAGAGCCCTGTGTGTTATGTGGGCATAGACAGGAACTTGAGAGAGATTATGCCTGGCATCGCTTTTGGACAACACATCCTCTGTGACTTCCCAGAGACCCATTGAACCATCCCGGGAACCTGAATAAATAGTCCATAACAGTATTTCACACACCACAGAATGGTAGGGGTTGGAAGGGACCTCTGGAGGTCATCTAGTCCAACCCCCCTGCCAAAGCAGGTTCACCTAGAGCAAGTTGTACAGGACTGCATCCAGGCAGGTTTTGAATATCTCCAAAGAAGGAGACTCCACAGCCTCTCTGGGCAGCCTGTTCCAGTGCTCTGTCACCCTCACAGTAAAGAAGTGTTTCCACATCTTCAGATGGAGCTACCTGTGTTCCAGTTTGTGCCCGTTGTCCCTTGTCCTGTCACTGGGCACCACTGAAAAGAGCCTGGCCCCATCCATTTGGCCCCCACATTTCAGATATTTATAGACATTGATCAGATCCCCTCTCAGTCTTCTCTTCTCCAGGCTGAAGAGTCCCAGCTCTCTCAGTCTTTCCTCATAAGAAAGATGCTCCAGTCCCCTCATCATCTTTGTAGCCCTGGACCCAGTACTGACAGCTACAGGCTTCCAACTAGAGTCTGCACCACTGATCACAACCCTCTGAGCTCTGCCATTCAGCCAGTTCTCAGTCTACCTCACTGTCCCCTCATCTAACCCACACTTCCTAAGCTTACCTATGAGGATGCTATGGGAGACAGTGTCAAAAGCCTTGCTGAAGTCGAGGTAGACAACATCCCCTGCTCTCCCCTCATCCACCCAGCCAGTCATGCCATCATAGAAGGCTATTGAATTGGTCAAGCATGCATTATATACATAATTACCCTTTTCTAAAAAGAAACTGCAATAAGCAATAGGGTCTGAAAGAAAGAAAGGCTACTATTACTATTAATTTAATCTAATTGAACATACTGTTGGTTCTTATATATTAATTGTTATTAACAAAAACATGATTTTACTGAGCTGTAAAGTTCATAACATTGTGAACTCATTGTCAACTGGTTTGTCTACATGTTTTCCAAGCAGCTAGATCACCTCATCTGTTTTCAAAGTGATTAGGATGCATCAAAAAACAGTCCTGTACAGTAATCACTATTAGAGATTCACACGTAGAATAAACTCGGAGGCAACTGAACAGTCTACCTGTTCAGCCTGGCTTACCAAGGCTGATATTGACAGAGTCTGTTAAGCCAATACAAAAACCTCATTTGGGTTTACACTAATTTTGGATCATTTGATTTCGGTCAGTATGCTTATGGATATGTACATTTGTAAATTCAACAGAAACAGCTATTTCAAATCACTATTTGTACCACTTCGTATAAAATCTATTTTTAAACTCATGCAACCTCTTGTTTAAAGAATGTAACACAGGAACTGAAGCTGAACAAGCAAGAACTCATTTTATTTTTCTACTGAATTTGAAGATATTAATCAAAATATGAATCAATAAGAGTAACAATACTGGGTGAAGAAAGCTTAATGTCTTTGGTTCGTAGATCAACACAGGCTTAATCCAAAGTCCTATACCCATCCCTTCTGGTGTTTAGGCAACTCATTTCCATCTAAGTCAGCTCTGACAGATTTGACAAGTACCTCAATTTCTTCCTTATTGTGGTGGTTTCAGTCACAGCCAGCAGCTAAGACCACACGGTCGTTCCCCCACTCCCCCCCTCCAGTGAGATGGGAGAGAGAAAACAAACAAAGCGGCTCATGGGTTGAAATGAGGGCAGGGACGGCTCACTCACCAGTTATGGTCACGGGCAAAACACACTCGACTTGGGGAAGAAAAATCAATTTAATTTGTTACCAATCAGAGTAGGATAATGAGACATAATAACCACATCTTAAAACACCTTCCCCCCCACCCCTCCCTTTCCTCCAGGCTCAAATGACTTTGCTCCCGATTTCTCTACCTCCTCCCCACCAGCAGCACAGGGAGGATGGGGAACGGGGGTTGCAGTCGGTTTGTCTGCCATTCCTTTTCTCCTCAGGAGAACAGCTCTCACACTCTCCCCCACTCTGGCATGGGGTTCCTCTCACAGGCTAAAAGAGTCCAGGAACAAAGTGTTCCAACGCGGGCTTCCCATGCAGTCATGGACTTTTTTGGGTGCAGCCCCTGGCTCTGGCACAGGGTCCTCCATGGGCTGGAGACAGGTCTCCGCTCCAGCACACCTCCTCCGCCCGCTCTGGCACGAGCGTCTCTGGGGTCTTCTGCTCTGTTGTGAGCTCTCCACGCAGTCATGGCTGCCTTTGGGCACAGCCTTCTGCTCCAGCGTGGAGTCCTCCATGGGCTACACATGGGTATCTGCTCTGCTGTTAGCCTCCGTGGGCTGCAGGGGAATCTCTGTTCACCTCCCTCCACTCTTTTCCTTGCTGACCTGGGTGTCTGTGGTTGTCTCTCTCACATCTCCTCGACACCCGCCCATTAGATATTTATAAGCATTGATAAGATTCCCTCTCAGTCTTCTCTTCCCCAGGCTTAAACAGACCCAGGTCTCTCTGGCCACACTCTTCTCGATGCACCCCTATTGGCCTTCTTGGCCACAAGGGCGGGCACATTGCTGGCTCATGGTTAACTTGCTGTCCACACCAGCACTCCCTGGTCCTTCTCTGCAGGGCTGCTTTCCAGCAGGTCAACCCCCAACCTGTACTGGTGCCTGGGGTGCAGGTCCCTCTCCAGGTGCAGGACCCTACACTTGCCTTTTTTGAACTTCATCAGGTTCCTCTCTGCCCAACTCTCCAGCCTGTCCAGATCTTGCTGAATGGCAGCACAGCCTTCTGAATATACTGATCAGCTGGGAAACTTACTGTGTATTTTATGTTGATGGACAGAAAAATCCTAGTGATAAAAAAATAATTAAAAACATGTAGAAGAGCTCTATCTCCATTGTTTACATGGTGTTTTGCAATGCCCAGTACTTATCCTACAGACAAAAATCTCTAACTAACAGAATAGGAGTCAGGTTTCTGGACCAATCCAGCAGATCACCTCATCTAAATCTATCATGCTGGCAGCAAGAGCTGTTTTGGCTGGCGCTGGTGGCAAAAGTGCTATAATGCCACAGAAGGTATCACATTACTTATCCTCCTCCTTTTTTATTGTGTAAGCTTATGGTTTCATGTTGCTTCCACAAACTTTAGGGATGGATAATTCAGGACATTCAATATTGTTGCCAATGTCCAGTCTCTGTATCATAAGTTTTTGACATCAGTCTGTTCCTGTATTTTACAGTCGGTGCTGGGTTGAATATTTTGATAAATTGATCTGTGAGGAATTTAGTTTTACTTATTAGACAGAACTTCTATCCAGCCTTCTCTGGCATTTTGTTTCTAACATAATAATTCCCAGTCTTTTCAATCATAAATTCCAGAGCTTCAGCTGTCATTTTACAAAGATCTCTACCTAAAGGCATTACTACCTTTTTATAATTGATCAGTGCAATTCAGATCAATGTCAGTATACAGAAGGTCTAGTGAAGATGTAATTGAAAAGCTCTGGAAGATGTTTTAGAAAACTATTGTTTGAAGAAAAGGCAAAGAAGGGTTGTACACAAATTATAAATAGCTTTCTTCTTTGAAAATGTAGGCCTTCTAGGGTGTATCAAAGGTTAGTTTCTCTTCCCTGTATTGTGTCTGCTTGCTCTGATAACTAGGAAGGCAGTGCTATTGATCTTAGAGTATGTACCACTCTACAATTGATCATTGGGATTGCAGTTCATGGATACAAGCCTGAGCTCACAGTTTTTCTGTGTTAACTACCTAGGTGGGTAATCCTCTCTGATATGCAAGTGCATTGCTTTATGCTTTGACCCTCTGACTTGGTTTTTGTTCTGTGTCCCTAATGACCTTTTGCAGTCAGTGTAGTCTTGTATTGAGGTCTCCTAAGAGAAACTGAGCATTGGGGTTTTTCCCTCTCTGAAATGATCAGATTTATTCCAAATCCTTGCTTGCATGGGGAAGGCATTTTCTTAAATGTTAAGAAATACTGGTTTTCCTGTGGTTGGGAAATTTTGAAAGAAGAGCTTGTATGTCCAGACTTGGTTGGGTTTTGTTGTTGTTTGATTGTTTTTTTGGGGTTTTTTTTGTGGGTTTGTTTTTTTTTTTTTAATTCTTTGAAAGGCTATAAGGTTTTTTATGAATCCTTTAAGCTTGCAGTGTACTTGAAACACAGAAGTATATCAAAGGGGGAACAGAATATCATTGCTCTAACTTAGGTTTAAATCTTTTCTAGAAGGGAAAGCAGATTGGTTCAAAAATACCATGTTGCATTAGTAGTATTACAGTTTCTAACTAACTGACCGTGTTCAAATTGAAATTCTGAGCTTGTATTTTCTCAGATGCATTTTGTGTCAGAAACTCTTACACCAGAGTAACATTTTAAGTGAGGAAATCGGAACATGAGTCCTATCCAAGCAGTAGTCAGCTCATCAGCTGGAAGATGGTCTGAATATGAATATACTTAAGCTACTTAGCTATTGGTAGTTGGTATTGTGGAAACTAGGAATAGGATAGAGAGTTGTGAGCTTCTAGTGAGTCTGGTCTGTTGGTGGAGATCAGCATTCATCATAACTATCTACTAGATTATGTGAAAGATTTGATTTAAGCCCTTTCCTAATGTATATGTTTGTGCTTACACCATTTGACATCTCTAGGCTAGCAGCAGGTGAAGCAGTGACTGAAATGACTGGTGAGATTTAATCCCTGAGTTTGGGAGGTTGGATTTCTAAGAGCATGCGTATTGCCAGTTGTGCTATGTCATGTGCTTAATCTAGACATAGAGATTTGCTTATGTGTTCAACTTGATTTGCTTCATCAATTGCGAACTCTAAAATAAAACTAAATTCCTAGTTTATAAACACTCTGCAAAGTAATTGTTAAAGCATATGTATTTCCTTTTCTGATACAGCAAAGCCACACTGGGTTCCACCCTAATGACTAATACTGTCACGTGGTGTCCTTGCACAGTAATGTACAATACTTTGAAATAGAAATACAGGAGGCACATGTAGTAGGGAAAGGAGTTTATATGAATAAAATCACCATTAATAATCTGGAATAAAATTGTGTGTGGCAAAAAAGGATAGAAAAGCTTTATGCTGCATACCCTCTGAGGAAATAATGTGTTCTTAATCTTTTAATTATTAGGTCACCACAAGCAGTTTGTTGCCAGTCTATTTTACTTCTTGCTAGAAAAAAAGCTGAAAGATTATTTGGTTTCATTTTGCTTGCTGTGGTTGTAATGGTATAAAAAGAAGGGTTTTTATTGTGCTTTTCAGAAAGTACTTTTAGGTTCTTTATTGGGGAGAGAGGGAGTAAGTTAATGTATCCTCTAAATCAGGTGTGAGTTGGAGTTTTGCAAACAAAAAGGGATGGAAAAATTTTGGTAGTATAAAATAACTTTGCACTTGAGGGGGTAATGAACCATAAAGATTTCGGGGGGCAGATTTCTATATTACATGCCTTGAGATTTGTGAGCTCCTTACAAACCTTGATTTGTTAATCAAGCTGTAATTCTATCAGTGGTCATTGGCTGGCAATTGCTTTTACTACTAAGCATATAACTATTTGAAGTATCATCTTCTAGATACTATTCTGAGGAATAATTTAAAGAAAATGTTTGGGTAAGAAAATTCTTTATCAAGTTTTAATCAGCCAAATATTTGTGTTGCTGTTTTAATCTGAAGAACTGTCAGACTTTGAGTTGGAGGGGAAGATGCATTTCAGGACTCACAGCTGATAAGGAGTCTCATGCTTGCACAAATGCAAAATGCAGTTCCTTTAAGACAGTGAACTGTCTGTAGAAGAACAATTGCTCGATTCCGATTAGTGTCTTAGCAGAGGGCATTTTTCAAAGTACCTGCAGTTACAGGCTTCCTTCTTGTTTGTAGAAGGAAGTTTAATACATGATTTCTGTTGACCTACCTGGAAATCTTTTGATAGCTGGTAAAAAGCTCATAATGTATTCCTAGAGTGCCTGTGCTTAGTAATGTAATTTCTTTGCAAAGAAAATGCAAGTAAAGATGTTAAAAAGCTTGTTGCTTTTAACTAACACTATTGATTTTATTTTTTTTTTTTAATTTGTATGCAAAGGGAAAGATAACAAATTCAAGCGTGGACATAAATGAAATACTGTTATGTTCTGTAATCTCTTCTACATGAAGATCTTCAACTGGAAAAGCCTTAATAAATACAGCTTAAAGAATTCACAAGCATACCATGAGATGCAAGATAAATGAAAGTAGACAAAAGTGAAGAAGAATGTGGTATGAATGGCTAGGTGGTCTAAGCTACTTTTGGAGCTGGGGATAGACTCTAGAAATACACATTTGATTGACAGAATGTCTGTGCCACATCCGTTTGTGTGACATGTATCTGCTCTGCTGTTAACCTCCGTTGGCTGCAGGGGAATCTCTGTTCACCTCCCCCCACTCTTTTCCTTGTTGACCTGAGTGTCTGTGGTTGTCTCTCTCATATGACCCCTCCTCTCTCCTCCAGTTGTGGTCTTTGTTGTTCACGTTTCCCGATTCATCTCTCTTGCCAAACCAGTTGTCCCCCTCAAATATGGATTTGCAAAGGTATTTCACAATCTCTGATTGGCTCAGCCTGGGCTGGAGGCAGGTCCACCTTTGCCAGGAAAGCTTCTTGAAGCCCCTTTCCCTGCTACCAAAACCACCCACCCCCCCCTCCCCCCCAACGCACTTATACCACTTATACACTTATGGGTTTTTTTAATATAGATATTTGGGTTGGAGAGTTGCAAGTATCAACTTTTATATTAAATTCAAAACCAAACTCCAGGATTAGCTTTTTGTTGTTGGTTTTTTTTTTTTTTTAATAATTAAAAAAAAATACTGAACTAACAATTCAAGTATTTGATTTTTATGAAACTGTTATGATTTTCTATCACTTGCAGTTTGACACCTCCCTGTACAGAATACTACACCCTGTCAGCACAGAAAGACAGTAAGCTACTACATTAATGCAACAGCATATTAGTATTGCTGTCTTTACCTAAGTTAAGTAATACTTTATGAAGTTATACTCATTATCCAACTAGTTACTAAAAAAAAGCAGTAACTGACCTGTTCTGTTACAGCCTTCTGTATTAACTGCCATAGTATGTGTGTGTGTGTGTGTGTGTATATATATATATATATATATATATATATATATACATGCACACACACGATTTCACTGATAGCTTGATAAAACAAACTGAGTTTTCATTAATCAGTCTTTCATAGGATTTCAGGAAACCGATACTACTCTGCTGCATTCCAAAGTTATTAACTGATAACCAACATCCCTCTTGAAATTCTTCTTGTGTGGACTCCTTCCCTTTAACTCCCTGTGTTTAGACACCCTCTCATGGCAACACCTACTGTAAAGACAGTAGTAATCCCTCTAACACTAGAAAAAAAAATAATAAAAATAATCAAATGTAGACCAGAGTCCTACAAATAAAACAAAGCACTGTACTAAGACCAAGAATGGTTTAAATAGGCAAAGTAGTTCCAAGTGGTTTCAAATGCCTTGATAAAGGTGCTACTACCCTAAGACCTATCAAATGCTGTACATCAGTATAAAATTCTGGGGGAAAAAACAAACAGAAAAACTAACTTTACCAGAAACAGCCATAGTATCACTGATCCATGCGATTGAAAATATCCAGTCCTTATGTCCATCCTAAAGGAAAAAAATAAAAAAGACAGATTTTCTGTGCCATTATATTCTAGAGTGGTCTCAAAGTAGATAAGTATTCTTCACTTTGATCTTTTTGTTACAAACTCAGAAGGACAGACCTACATTAAAAACATACAGATAAAATTCCAGTATTGAGCTGGAGCAGTTTAAGTACCTAACAGTATTTTTAACTTTTTTTGATTTTGAAGTGTATGATTAATAGAGAGAAATTAGATGACAGAAAAACAGGTCTCTGACCAAGGACAAATTGTTCTCAATTCTAAGGACTTGGATTTTGCATTTTGAAAGCAGTGTTCTTTACTTCTCTAAAGTAGCTATGTTCCTCAAATGCACATCCCCTACTATAAAAAGTAACCAAAACATTATGTTTACAATATATGACCCACAGATTAATTTTTCCAGACTATTACTTCAATAATCTTTTCTTTAGCAGGTAAGAAACTTGTGGGGAAAAAAAGAGACCATAAGGCTCTAGTTCTGTTTGAAAAGCTGCAGAGTCACAGCAGCACACAAATGAATAACAAGTCATAAAAATCTTCGGAGTCAAGCCTTTCTGCAGCTGGTTATCTGCTACTGCAGAAACTCTGACCTGACCTCTGCTGTTGTAGTTAACATCTATGTGAAGTCCTGAATAAAAAAAAGGAGAAATGAGAGAGAAGTGCTTACAAGACACCACTATACTCATTTCAGCCTTTTGTCTTTTTAAGACTGGCTATTTTGAAAAGACCTCATGATGTTTCAGAAATATAAGCAGTACTAGTGTCTATCAAACTGCCATAAGCCACTGGGTTAGAACTAATCCTCAAAAGCCAAGTTCCGCCTCTGGAACAATACATACATAAACTGCACTGGAGAAGGGGAAAATTTGAACAACTTGTATCATCTTTTCAATTTCTCAAGAGAGCTTTTTCACTAAAACTAGTTTCAGAGGTCATCACCACAATTAGACTAAACAGTTAAGACTCTGTTACATTTTCAGTGCTTAAAAGTAATCTGAAGTAGACCCGAATGAGGAAGAAGAAATCTGACTCAGAAGCCTGAGAATCATCTCATGTTTGTGTACTCACTCATATTTAAGATAACTTGTCAAAAAAAAAAGACAACTTAATCAGGAATGTTTTCAAGCTTTCAGAAATTCACTCTCCACTACAAGACTCACAAATCTTAACCTTGCCTCTGACCTTATGCACTTCAAAGTAGTAACTCTTGTAAGTGACAGAATAAACCTTCCCCAAAAACTCCCACTTACATCTCCCACACAAACAGGATCGAGTGTAGGCAGACGATAAACTGCAAGACTGTTGGGGTTGTCTCCACCTGTGGCCAGAAGGGTCCTCGAGGGGTTGAGCTCAATGGCATGAATGCCACATCCCTGCTGGTTCACCATGCCAGGTTCACGATCTTTCAGAATAGGAATCTTGGTAATTTGACCAGTCTGGACATCTACTACAAATAACTGGGAAAAAAAGCAGGAGATGCAAGTCATTATCAAACAGATAAGAAAACCAAGATGGTCAAATATCCTCCCTATTTTGAA
Source organism: Caprimulgus europaeus (assembly GCA_907165065.1). Next base: position 12,053,598 of record OU015537.1, read on the forward strand.
CTAATATTATTTTAAAGTTGGAATTCACAAATGCTGCAAGTATGCCTGAAAAATGCATTAAAACCTTCTTAAAACAACTAAACTAACTTATTACAGTGAGTTTTATTTTAATAATCCCATTTGGTTTTCATAGCAATAGAAGAGAGAAGAAAGAAATTTGTCATGGGAGTTTTCCCATTTAACAAAATCCTTGAATCCAAAACTCTTTTCCCCATTCAATACCATGACAAAACAATATTGTTTTCCAGTTTCCCTGTACAACAGTGAGAAAGAGACCTGTTGGGGAATGGCTCAGAGAACAAGGCCATGGATTCGCAGAATAGTTGAAAATTCAAATTCATTTTGAAAATTAAAAAGGACGTGGATTTCTTTGGCCCAGAAGGTCTAACAAACTGGTTGGGACTGGGAGGATGGTTTAAAAGCTTGTTGCAAAGCATGCTGTTACTTTTAATCATTGTACTAGTTGGCCTTTTATGTTTGAGCTGTGTTATATCCTGTTTTAGAAAAATGATTGAGCGTGTTGCAGGGCAAGCTCTGCTCGTACAAAAAGCAAAAAGGGGAATTGTTGGGGAATGGCTCAGAGAACAAGGCCATGGATTCACAGAATAGTTGTGCGAGCAGAGCCTGTCTAACATTTAGCAGGCCGCAGTGGAAAAGTACTGAATACTGACACTGCGACTTTATCTCAATCTGGTAAACAACCTTGAGAAAGTAAGTGTGTGAAGGATGTAGAGAATGCTTTACCGTTAAACCGCAAGTAGGAGGACCAGGTAAATGTAACATGTAGAGCTTAAGCCAATTAGCAAAGGACTAGTAGGCATAATTATCGTAGCCTGTATAAATATGACTGAATGAGAGTAATAAACGGGACTAGGCCTTATCACTCACATGGAGTCGTCTCGCATAGTTTCCTCCGTCGCTCACAATTGGCGCCCGAACAAACCTACGACTCTGGGATTAAGAGTTTCCTGCTCTGCTGGCGGAGCTACTCCTGTCCCGACTCTGAGCGACGGATGAAAAACAGCACCGGTAGCAGCGACCAGGGGGCCAAGATCGACTGAACGCTGCCCAGCGCAGAGGGGTGTGTTCATCCGAACGCCTGGAGCGTCCAAGGGGGGCCGCCGTCTGCAGGGGCTGCTGGAAAGGCTGCAAAGCGTGTAACGGTAGGAAAGAGATATTTAAGTGTGCCTTAATCAGGGAGCACCAATAAGGTAGTGGGCCTTAATCAGGGAGCACACAGGGGTGCCTTAATCAGAGAGCACCAATAAGGTAGTGTGCCCTAAGAAGTGAGCACACAGTAGTATCTTAGTCAGGGAGCATAAACGTGCCGGCAATATGGATATTGAGGTAGCTTTACTGTTATTACAGTGTTTTTTAGAAAAACAAGGAGCAGACTGTGCTAAGAAATTATCAGGTTTAGTCACACTAGGAAGGGTTAAAGGATGTTTTCAAAATCCTGACTCTCTTTTTGATGTTGGTGAGTGGCAAAAGTTTGGTGATATATTATGGGATATGGTAATAGACGATGATAAATCTGCAAAAAAGTTAATGAAACCATGGCGGGATGTAATTAATAATATTAAGCGATATCAATTGGAAGGAAATTTAGCAGCTGTCGCCACCCACCGTCTCGAGGGTGACACGTCTACAGCAGGTCGCCTATCCATTGGCAGTGATCATATTCCCGTACCTGCTACAGGGTGTCCCATCACAGTCAACCGCGAACTAAGGGGAGCAAACTCGGAACCTCTTCCGCTGTCTCCACGGTCCACTGACTGCCCTACTGAGCCCTCTGCCCCCGTGGCAGAGGAGGCAATAAATTCTCCTAATAAAGAGGAAAATGGAATATCCCCAGTTTCCAGGGTACCTTCAGGGTAATCCCTGTAAATTGGAAGCTAATAATGAAACAGGCAGTAGAAGATAAACAGTTTGATGTTGTTAGCATTCTTTCTGAGAATTTTGCATTCCCAGTGAGGTTTTATGCAGGAGATGATGGGAATTTGTATGGTCAGCATAATGCATTAGATTGGAAATTATTGTCTCAGTTAAGAAGTACCGTAAATGAATCTGGCTTACATGGTGAACCCACGAAACAATTGCTCAATTATATTTGGGGAGGAACTCTTTTATGCCAAGAAGATATTAAAGGGATTGTTAGAATGATTATGACTCAGTCACAGCTTTTGCTGTGGCTAGCAAACTGGCAGCGCTATTGGGAGCAGTCTGTTCACCAGCCTCTCCAACAAGGTGATCCTCTTTATGGGGTGACTGTTGAACAACTAATGGGAATGAATAGATTTGTTACTGTAGATGCACAACTTCAATTAGAGCCAGATGTTTGTTTAGAAGCAATGTGAACAGCTAGGTTAGCAATCACAGCAGTTAAGACTGCCCCCCCTTCCCCATCATACATGGCAATAAAACAAGGTAGAGATGAAACTTTTGTGCAATTTATAGACAGACTAACAGCTGCCATAGATCAGTCTGATGTACAGGAATGGATGAAACCAGCCCTATTAAGTCAGTGTGTTTTAGAAAATACGAATCCGCCTACTAAGTCTATTATACTGACACTGCCAGGAGATGCTGGTGTAGAACAGATGTTAGAACGTGTGAGCAGAGTGCCAGTAGGTCCACAAGCCATGTTAGTAGAAGCCGTGCGAGATCTAGGAAAAGATCTTATACAAACACAGCAGCAAGCTTTCGCAGCTTTAGCACCCCTACAGCAAACTGAAAGACAGCCCCAACCCCCGATGCGAAGAAGAATCAAATGTTACCACTGCGGGCAAGAAGGACACATCCGACGACAATGCCGTGTCCCAGTTTGGTATGACAATTGCAACATAAGTAACCATAGCACTGCAGCCTGCATGCGAACGGGAAACGAACAGCAGAGCGCGACAGGCCGCCGCGCAACGACAACAGTAGCAGCCCCCACCCAACTGAGGGGAACATCTCAACCGATGGAACAACAGCACCCTCTAGAGTCGAATTCCAGCCCCAACCCGTTCCTGTCTACTCCTTGCGTCCAGCCACCAGAGGAAGCCTCGGCCTGGACTTGGCAACAGCAGTAGACTGTACGCTTATAGATCAACGACCGCAAAAAATCGAAACAACCACCATTGGACCTATAATAATTAATGGCAAACCGCAGGGAGCATTGTTATTTGGACGCTTGTCGACTGGCATAAAGGGACTTTTTGTGTTGCCAGGAGTCACAGAATCACAGAATGTCAGGGATTGGAAGGGACCTCAAAAGATCATCTAGTCCAATCCCCCTGCCAGAGCAGGAACACCTAAATGAGATCACACAGGAAGGCATCCAGGTGGGTCTTGAATGTCTCCAGAGAAGGAGACTCCACAACCTCCCTGGGCAGCCTGTCCCAGTGCTCTGTCACCCTCACAGTAAAGAAGTTCCTCCTCAAATCCAAGCGGAACCTCCTGTGTTCCAGCTTACACCCATTACCCCTTGTCCTATCATTGGACACCACTGTGAAGAGTCATTGATGCCGGCTTTGCAGGAACTATATCTATAGGGGTACAAACATTGTTTCCACCTGTGCATATTCCAATCGGAAGTAAAATTGCTCAACTTGTTCCCATTCCACAATTAACACAAGACATGAAGGCAATATCATCAACAGAAAGAGGAACGGCGGGATTTGGTTCAACGGGAGGCCTAGATATGCTAACCATGGCTATGAATGGACGACCAGTGACTCTCATTACCCTTAATAACAGAGGGGATCAACTCACTCTAAACGCCTTGTTGGACACAGGAGCTGATCTTACCATCATTGCAAAAGAACAATGGCCTCACCACTGGCCCACTGCCCACGATTCACGGGGTGGAAGGAGTGGGAGGCCTCTCCTGTCTTGCGCAGCAGAGACCGCATTTCTGTTTTAATCGAAGTCAGAACTGCATCAACTCACGTCACTGCCGCATGGAGTTAATGGATTAATTGGTCGAGATGTCTTGGACCAGTTGGGAGTTATTCTCACCACCAAGACTCCTTTTTGGTGACGGTCACTGCAACATGGACTTTCCCGATCCCGCTGCACTGGTTAACCGACGGGCCGGTCTGGATCGAGCAGTGGCCGTTAAAAAAGGAAAGTCTTGAAGCAGCGCACCAGTTAGTGAACGAGCAATATTCGCAAGGTCATTTGAAACTGTCTACAAGCCCATGGAATACTCCCATTTTTGTGATTAAGAAAAAATCAGGCAAGTTTCGACTCTTACATGATCTCCGAGCTGTGAACGCGCAAATGCAAGCCATGGGTGCCCTGCAGCCAGGGCTACCCACCCCTGCAATGTTACCTGAGCAATGGCATCTGTTAATTATTGACTTAAAAGACTGTTTTTTCACCATACACTTACACCTGAATGATACACAACGCTTTGCCTTTACCCTCAATCAATAAAGAATCACCGGCTCAACGCTTTGAATGGACTGTACTTCCACAAGGAATGAAAACAGTCTGACACTTTGTCAACTTTTTGTAGATAATTCCTTAAAACCCTTACGGTCTACTTGGTTCGATGTCATCGTGGATCATTATATGGACGATATATTAATAGCTCAACAGGACCCTTTTACAGAGCAGCAAAAATCCTTCTTGTCACAAGTTTTAGAACAACAAGGACTGATAATTGCTCCAGAAAAAGTACAATCAACAGTGCCATGGAAGTACCTAGGTTGGCAAATATCGAACTCCCAAATTGGGCCACTGAAACTAGAGATAAAGACTGATATCCGCACGCTGCATGATGCCCAAAAGCTTATGGGCGATCTACAATGGCTCAGGCCGGTAGTAGGAATTCCCAATGATGACCTCGAAATTTTACGCCCTCTGTTACGAGGAGTTGATCCAACGACACCAGTGCCATTATCCCCACAGCAAACAGCTGCCCTTCACCGCATTGCGGAGCAAGTTATTCAGCGATGGGTCGACCGACGCGACCCCAGTTTACCAGTGGACTTAACGATTCTTAATGGACCCTCTCATCTTATTGGTGCACTGACTCAGTGCAAAAAGAAAAAGGGGGAGAAGGTCCGTGTTTTAGAATGGATATATACAAAATTGCAACCACCAAAATCGATTCAGCAAAAGCGAGAAAACCTGGCCGAATTAATCAGAAAAGGAAGGACACGTATTGTACAGATCACAGGGGATGGGCCAGGAGTTATCAGGTTGCCTATAAAGAGAGAGATGCTAGAATGGTGCATCCAAGAGTCAGAGGAACTTCAAATGAGTCTGTTATCAGCAGCCAATAACATCGTAGTGGACTCTGTAAAATCACCACTACTTCAGTGGATCAGTCAAAACAGTTGGATCATGCCAGCAAAGAGGAGTGAGATGCCCCTACCGAACGCGATCACAGCATTTACAGATGCGGGGAGAAAGTCACGACGTGCAGCAGTCACCTGGTTAAGTGGAGGGGTGTGGCACCACCAAATCCTTTCTGCCATGCCGGGGGACTCACTACAAAGGTTGGAGCTAGCTGCAGTAGTATGGGCCGTCCTCCAGTGGCATGATCAAAATCTCAATATAGGAACCGATTCACTCCCTGTTGCTGGAATTCTTCAAAGAATTGAAGACGCCCGAATTAAAGAAGTGCAAAGCCCTCGTCTGTATGAGCTCTTTCGTCAGCTCCAGTCTGCACTTCAACAGAGACAGAGGCCATATGCAGTTATTCACATACGGAGTCATATGTGGAAGGAGGGGTGAGGTGAAGGAAATCACAGAGCTGATCAGTTAGTCACATGTGCAGTGCCCCTAAGTGACTTTGTCACAGCACGAGAAGCTCATAGTACTTTTCATCAAAACGCTAAGGGACTAACAAAGCAGTTCAATATCACAACAGAGGAAGCAAAGGGAATAGTAAGAGCATGTCCTGAATGTAGTCACCACGGACCAGGATTAGGAATAGGTGTTAATCCCAGAGGGTTAGGTCCATGTGAAATTTGGCAAATGGACGTGACTTTTGTTCCAGAATTCGGTCGACTCAAAGATGTGCATGTTACAGTAGATACATTTAGTCAGTTTGTGTGGGCAACGCCTCAAGCAGGAGAAAGGGCCGGACATGTAATTCGCCACTTAACAAGCTGTTTTGCGGTAATGGGAGTCCCTCAAAAGTTAAAAACAGACAATGGGCCAGCTTATGCCAGTGAAAAAATGAGAAGGTTTTGTCAGATGTGGGGAATTACACACACCACCGGTATCCCTCACTCCCAACAGGACAAGCAATTGTAGAAAGGACCAACCAATCCCTAAAGCAATATTTGAAAAAATTCCAAAATATTAGGGACACTCAGGAAAGAGGATTTAAGACTTTGTTTGTCATGAATTACCTCTGTATTTTTGGTGACTCTGAGGTACCACGGGCAAAACGCCGTTCTGCAGTGCCGGAGGGCCCAAAGAAGCCGGCAATGAAAGTGTATTACAGAAATTTATCCACTGACAAGTGGGAAGGGCCCGCTGAGGTACAATTCATTGGCCAAGGTTATATGTGTGTTCTTACTCCCTCAGGACCACAGTGGATCCCGACTCGGTGGACCAAGGCAGCCGTAGAGCACGTGCCTTCATCAGTGTCGGAGTGAAACATGCTTAATGGTCAATAGATTATGGGTTGGCAGGTTATTATCTTTGTTCTTTGTAATTGTGCAGCTATGGCTTTTGTACAGAAATCGCTTTTTGACCCTCGAGAAAATATATGGGTAACTCTTGGGCGGGCTGTAAATACGACCGCCTTTTGTGCAAGCTTAGCTACCCCAAGTGTACCCTTTGTCACTTGTTTGGTGGGAGTGGCACTGAATGATACTGATTGGAATATGTTAAAGCAAACCCTTAGGGACAGTTGGAAAGAATGGACAGCCACGGGAATAGAAAAGGAAGGGGGCTCGAGCAGTTGGTATCTTGCGCTTGCACAGAACGTGAGTGATTGGTTTAACAACTATGATAGCTGGGATGACTGTCTCCCTATTGGCCCAGAACCTCAGGAAATAGAGCTTGTAAACTCCCTAAATGCTTCTTATTGTGTTTATCTTGATGCATCCAAATACCCATGTAATGAGGGAACTCGACGTTCATGTAATGTCACAGTAGAAACTCTTGTTTCTCCCCAAGGCAAGGCCTTAAAATGGAAAAAGTGGTGCAATGTGACAAGCCATAATGAAGGTAATCCATCTCCTGGCACCACATATCCAAGACGGCTACCAGCTGGGTTATTTCTTATTTGTGGTAATAGAGCATGGCATGGAATCCCCTGTCGCTCAATTGGAGGGCCCTGTACGATTGGCCGCTTAAGTCTTGCTTTGCCGCAGCATCACCCAAAGAAATCAGAGCCAGTACAATGGAAAAGGGATTTAACTCAAAAACTTGACAACACTTGTGAAGATAATGTCCAACTCTGGAACAGAGCGGAAATATTTTTTGCATCCTTTTTTACTCCTGGTGTTGCTGCGGCCCGAGCACATAGAAATCTGGAAAAACTTTCTTGCTGGGTTGTAAAGCAAGCCAATCTCACCAGTAGGACATTATCAGACATAGCAGACAGCATGAGTACAGTACAGCATGCTGTACTGCAAAATTGTATGGCCATTGATTTTTTGCTCCTAGCCCATGGACACGGGTGTGAGGACTTTGAGGGCCTCTGTTGTATGGACCTGGAAGATAAGTCGAGATCTCTCCATAAAGAAATACAACAACTCACGGACCACTCTCAGAAAATTCAAAAGGACATGGGTTTCTTTGGCCTAGAAGGTCTAACGAACTGGTTGGGACTGGGAGGATGGTTTAAAAGCTTGTTGCAAAGCATGCTGTTACTTTTAATAATGTACTATTTGGCCTTTTATGTTTGAGCTGTGTTGTATCCTGGTTTAGAAAAATGATTGAGCATGTTGCAGAGCAAGCTCTGCTCGTACAAAAAGCAAAAAGGGGAATTGTTGGGGAATGGCTCAGAGAACAAGGCCATGGATTCGCAGAATAGTTGTGCGAGCAGAGCCTGTCTAACATTTAGCAGGCCGCAGTGGAAAAGTACTGAATACTGACACTGCGACTTTACCTCAATCTGGTAAACAACCTTGAGAAAGTGAGTGTGTGAAAAATGTAGAGAATGCTTCACCGTTAAACCGCAAGTAGGAGGACCATGTAAATGTAACGTTTAGAGCTTAAGCCAATTAGCTAAGGACTAGTAGGAATAATTATCGTAGCCTGTATAAATATGACTGAATGAGAGTAATAAACGGGAGTAGGCCTTATCACTCACATTGAGTCGGCTCGCATAGTTTCCTCTGTCGCTCACAGAGACCCACCTCAAAACAGCCAGTGAGCCCCATGGGGCTGAGCACAAGTCTCCTGCCGCCCAGATAAGATACTTACCGTGAAGTTTTGACTTTGACAAACTGACACTTTATAAATTTATATAATTGGAGTTTATTTTCTGGTGATACACAGAGAAGAGTAACTAAATATAGTACTGCCAGTGTAAACATCTAAAAAAAAAAAAAAAAAGATATCTAGCTACATATCTCATCCTGCAAAAAGACAAGTCGGAGCTTTATGTCACTATCCTCTTGGCAGAAAACTCCATTATAAAGCCTTACAGCTCTTCAAACCCCTGTTTGCAACACTTCTGTCTCCACAAAACTGGTTTATTCTAGCATCACTACTTTATCAAAGATTCGACGCCTCCAGTCTCCTGTTATCTATTTTAGACTACAGATGTGACTAGGCCTAGCTGGTATGTAACTAACTTTCAATGTCACATTGTTTTAAGCAGAAGGGGATGTTCTTTCAGTATCACAGTGATCCTCTAGCAAGGACCGATCTTCACAGTTCCTGCACCCCTCCACTTGTGTGCCTCTGCCCAGGTGCTGCTTCGGGGATCCCCTAATAGGCAAGGTAACAAAAATTAATTTACTCTTTGCATTTCATTCATAGTTTTGCGATTGTTCCTACCTCCTGCCTCTATAAGATTACAAAGAGTGCACATCTTCTCCTCCTCAGTATTTCCTTCCAGCAGAAACACCCAATTCCCTCCCCTATTCTCCTTCAACTACTGAAAAAACCCCAAAACAACAACCAAAAAACCCCTAAAATCAACAGTTAAGTACCTAAGATTAAGGCTTGAAAGTGTCAACTATAGGTCCTACAGCTGGCACCAGAAGTGCTAATTCGGAAAATACATCCACACCTCAGGATGTCCACAGACTCAGAAAACTGTGCTTCAGCTGTAGGAGATTCGCACTTTGAAGAGCATCTCAACAGGTAGGAGGACCGAAATTAAAAACCCTTCACATTCTCTAGTCTGACACCACTGTCATACATCCATGTTTGATACTAGCTTAATAAAGACTTACTCTAATGCAAAATTCCTTTAGCTAAGCTCTAAACTAATTGGGCTGAAAAGGTAAAAAACTGGGAAACACACAATGCTGAAGCATCAAACCCTCACACTTCTGCTATGGATCTTCAACCTCAACATCATTTTCCTATAACAAGTTTCCAAATTAAGATATTCTCAGAAACAGCAACAGGACATATTTCTTGCAGTTCCTTCATCTGTTCGTACCCCACTCTAATCCATTGTCAGCCCTTGAATTGCTTTGCCATTTCCTCACTTTTCTCCTCCAGTTGCACAGTATTACTGTAACCAGAACAACAGCTGCTCTTAGGGCAAGAAATTTCACACAGTTAAGGGACCGGCTTTGTACTTTCAGCTGTAAAGTTTTAAGCAGTAACTTCTCCTCTTGCTTAGTAAAGAACTAAGGCACACTGGGTAGTTTAAAAACTACGACGGATGAAGAAATGACCGACACCAAGATGTCTTCAGGCATCAAGCATCAGCACTCTATTGAAGCTTTGCACTGCTTATATATCCTTTTTCCCTCCAGCATGCCCCAAGCACATGGTACTCTTTCACTTTTGATTCATTACCCCTTATCACACATGCGCCTGAACAACTGACATGATTGGATAAATCCACCTGTTCACAAGCCATTCTTTTACTTCTGACTGGTTACTAATTACAGCTCACAAGACATCCCTTATCTTGTCTCATACACATTCTTTCTTGGTTTTTTTCCCCACTTTGTTTTATTTTTCACTCAAGGTCAGGAATTAATTGCTCAAGGCTGAGGCCGCCTGCAGCTTCGGCTCTTAAAGCACCAACAAAAAACAACCACCAGTACCCTAGAATAAAATAAGCAAGCACTGTCTGCATATGCTAGGACTTTTGCATCACCTGGGGCAAGACAGGAAGCCAGAAGCTCACACTTGCAAGCTGCACCACCGATTGCCAAGAAATCTTCCCTGTAAATCTAGGGAACAGAAGACAAGAAAAGCCAAACAGTTGTTAGCCACTTTTAAAGTCAAAAAGGGAGAAATATTAAGAAACAAGATAGGCACCCAGATAAGAAAGCAGAAAATTTGAATACCATTTTAAGAATTTTAAAGATATTACAGTAAATAAAGTACAAAATATCTGACTGCTTTTAAACAAGTGCAGCCAAAACTGCAGCAATGCAATTACATAAATCTGAAGAAAAAACAAAATTTGGCCTACTTCCAAGCAAACTGGTACCTTCGCTACTCTTGAAATAAGTACATCTGCAAATAACTCCAAAGCAGCCTGGCCTCTTAAGAGTCTTGACAAAGTTTTGATAGTTGAATTATACATTTACTTTTTTTTCTTCATCGCAAGCAGAAATTAGAACTTATTTTCTAGCAACTCATTATACAGAAACCAAAAATCAGCCACAAACTTTTCCTGAATGCAGTAAACCTCCACTGCGAGCGATGGAGGAAACTATGCGAGCTGACTCAGTGTGAGTGATAAGGCATAGTTCCCTTTATTGCTCTCATCAAGTCATATTTATACTGGCTACGATAATTATTCCTATTAGTCCTTAGCTAATTGGCTTAAGCTCTAAACGTTACATTTACATGGTCCTCCTACTTACGGTTTCACCGTAAAACATTCTCTACATTTTTCACACACTTACTTTCTCAAGGTTGTTTACCAGAGTTTGAGATAAAGTCGCAGCGTCAGTACTTTTCCACTGCGGCCTGCTAAATCTTAGACAGGCTCTGCTCGCACAACCATCCTGCCTTGCTCTCTGAGCCATTCCCCCCGCCCCAGTCCTTCTGGCTGCGGAGCTGATCCCGTCCGCGCTGACCCCGCCCAGCAGCGCGCTGTCCGACGCCGCGCCGCCCGGGGCACGCGGCTCCTGCCGCCCCTCCCGGGCCCTCGCGGCCACCGTCGCTGCGGCGGGGAAAGGGGGAAAAGCGGAAATGCAATGGGCTGCTGCGATGAAGCAATAGGTGCAGGCTCGGCAGACATTTGATCCTCCGTAGCAGTTGTAGAAACCACTTCAGGAAACTTGAGGCTAGTGGTATCCGAAGGTGGGGGTGGTGAAAAACTCGGCCGCTCTGATACGTTTTTCTGAGCCAGTGCTGCTGACACCGCAATCGAGAAGTCCAGGCTGCAATGTCATTTCCTCTTCATGGCACTTGGAGTCCCTTGGCAGCTTTTGCAGGCTGCAGTGCTGTGGTTGTTCATGTTGCAATTGTCACACCAAACTGGGACACGGCATTGTCGTCGGATGTGTCCTTCTTGCGCGCAACAGTAACATTTGATTCTTCTTCGCATCGGGGGTCGGGGCTGTCTTTTGGTGTGCTGTAGGGACGCTAAAGCTGCAAAAGTCTGCTGCTGTGCTTGTATAAGAACTTTTCCTAGATCTCGCACGGCTTCTATTAACATGGCTTGTGGACCTACTGGCACTCTGCTCATATGTTCTAACATCTGTTCTACACTAGCATCTCCTGGCAGTGTTAGTATAATAGACTTAGTAGGAGGATTAGTATTTTCTAAAACACACTGCCTTAATAAGGCTGGTTTCATCCATTCCTGTACATCAGACTGATCTATGGCAGCTGTTAGTCTGTCTATAAATTGCACAAAAGTTTCATCTCTACCTTGTTTCATTGCCATATACGATGGGGTAGGGGGGGCAGTCCTAACTGCTGTGATTGCTAACCCAGCTGTTCGCATTGCTTCTAAACAAACATCTGGCCCTAATTGAAGTTGTGCATCTACAGTAACAAATCTATTAATTCCCATTAGTTGTTCAACAGTCACCCCATAAAGAGGATCACCTTGTTGGAGAGGCTGGTGAACAGACTGCTCACAATAGCGCTGCCAGTTTGCTTGCCACAGCAAAAGCTGTGACTGAGTCATAATCATTCTAACAATCCCTTTAATATCTTCTTGGCATAAAAGAGTTCCTCCCCAAATATAATTGAGCAATTGTTTCGTGGGTTCACCATGTAAGCCTAACCATATGCGACTAACCCTGATAATTGCTTGGCACAGTCTGCTCCCCGTTTTTCTAAAAAGCACTGTAATAACTCTAAAGCTACCTCAGTATCCATATTGCCGGCACGTTTATGCTCCCTGACTAAGATACTACTGTGTGCTCACTTCTTAGGGCACACTACCTTATTGGTGCTTACTTCTTAAGGCACCCCTGTGTGCTCACTTCTTAGGGCACACTACCTTATTGGTACTCACTTCTTAGGGCACCCTTAAATATCTCTTTCCTACCGTTATACGCTTTGCAGCCTTTTCAGCAGCCCCTGCAGACAGCGGCCCCCCTTGGACGCTCCAGGTGTTCGGATCAACACACCCCTCTGGGCTGGGCAGCGTTCAGTCGATGTTGGCCCCCCGGTCGCTGCTACCGGTGCTGTTTTTCATCCGTCGCTCAGAGAGTAGCTCCACCGATAGAGCAGGAGATTCTTGATCCCAGGGTCGTAGGCTTGCTGGGGCGCTCCCAAGGTCGTAGGTTTGTTCGGGCACTCCCAGGGTCACAGGTTTGTTCGGGCGCCATTTGTGAGCGACGGAGGAAACTATGTGAGCCGACTCAATGGGAGTGATAAGGCAGAGTTCCCTTTATTGCTCTCATCAAGTCATATTTATACTGGCTACGATAATTATTCCTATTAGTCCTTAGCTAATTGGCTTAAGCTCTAAACGTTACATTTACATGGTCCTCCTACTTACGGTTTCACCGTAAAACATTCTCTACATTTTTCACACACTTTCTTTCTCAAGGTTGTTTACCAGAGTTTGAGATAAAGTCGCAGTGTCAGTACTTTTCCACTGCGGCCTGCTAAATCTTAGACAGGCTCTGCTCGCACAACCATCCTGCCTTGCTCTCTGAGCCATTCCCTAACACTCCACCAACCTCCAAGCAGTCCCTTGATTTTAAGCTTTGCACATAATTCAGTTCTTCCAGCTAGTAAAATGTATACATGTCAGCCATTAGTGTGCCAAATAACTTGACATCCAGGATTTACCAAAGCAGGATTGCTTTGGCCATCTGCCAGAAGTCCAAGGACCACACTTCATCTGTGAGAAGCAGAGCAGACTCAGCTATCATGTTCTCTGCAGGACAACCTTGTTCTAACAATAAACAGGCTGGATGACATGAAAGAGAAATCAATCTTCTCTCTCTCTCTCTCTCTTTTTTTTTTTTTTTTTTTTAGCAATTCGGATGTACAGCTTGCAACAGTGCTATCACTTGAGGATCAAGGCAGACAGGCATGGCTGAGTACTACAGTTGTGTGGTGGGGTTTTGGTAGTGGGGGAGGGGCTATAGCTTCCCTGGCTCCAAGGCAGACCCGGGCTGAGCCAATCAGTGACAGCAAAGCACCTTTGTGATAACATATTTAAAAAGGGGAAAGACCAGTTGAGGAGGAACATCAACAACCACAACCTGCAGAGGAGAGATGTGAGAGAGACAACTACGCAGACACCCAGGTCAGTGAGGAATGAGGGGGAGGAGGTGTGCTGGAGCAGAGATTCCCCTGCAGCCCATGGTGAGACATCAGGCTGCCTCCCTGCAGCCCATGGAGGTTAATGGTAGAGGGATACCCACCTGCAGCCCATGGAGGACCCCATGCTGGAGCACGAGGCTGTGCCTGAAGGTGGCTGTGACTATGTGGAGAGCTCACGACAGAGCAGAAGACCCCAAGGGAGCTCATGCTAGAACAGAGGGAGGTACACTGGAGCAGAGATCTGCTGCCAGCCCATGGAGGACCTCATGCAAGAGTAGGGGGCTGCACCTAAAGAATTCTGTGACTCCATGGGAAGCCTGTGCTGGAAGACTTTGTTCCTGAACTATTGTAGTTTGTGGGAGGGACCCATGCTGGAGCAGTTCATGAAGAACTGCAGCTCATGGGAGGGACTCCATATCGGAGCAGGGGAGAATGCGAGGAGTCCTCCCCCTGAGGAGGAAGGAGTGGCAGAAACAATGTGCAATGAACTGACTGCAACCCCTATTCCTCATCCCCCTGTGCTGCTGTCAGGGAGGAGGTAGAGAAATTGGGAGCAAAGTAATTTTGATACCGTTCTGAGAGAACATCCCCTTCTGCTTAAACAGTGTGACATTGAAAGATAGTTACTTGAGACGCTGAATCTTTTCAATAGGGAACATAAGGTAGCAATGCTGAAATAAACAGAAGTGTTGTAAACAGACCAAGAGATGGACTAAGCATGCGCAGAGGAAAATTCAATTCAAGGGCACAGTGACAAAAGTTTCAATGACCACCAGAGGACCCCCGAAAACCAACAAGAGACTCCAGTGCGCATGCAAAAAGGACATTTACATATATTAATGGATTCTTTGAGATTTAATGAATATGTTAATAGTTTCTTGGAAAAGTAATGAATATGCATGTTTTGATAGTATAAAGCTTTTGTAGAGGGACCAGTCGATATGCACGATAGGTGGAGCGATCCCCCGTGCATCTGGCGCTGCAATAAAGAATGCCTGCTTCTTAAGACTACGTTGGTGCTAAGAAGTTTATTCCTGATTTCGGTGACAATTTGAGCCCAGGAAGAAGGGAGGGTGGGGGGAAGGAATTTTAAGATCTGGTTTTATGTCTCATTATCCTACTACAATTGATTTGGTTTTTTTAAAATTTTTTTTTTTCTTTCCCAAGTTGAGTCTGTTTTGCCTGTGACCATAATTGGCGAGTGATCCCTCCCTGTCCTTATTCTGACCCATGAGCCCCTTTGTTATATTTTCTCTTCCCCATCCCACCAGAGGGGAGGAGTGAGCAAGCAGCCACATGGTCTTAGCCCAGTTGCGGCTGAACTACCACAAGTTGTCATAGCCATGAATCTTTATGATCTGGCCCTACTTTTCACACCCCATGAGATTATTAGCTGTATGCTTATTTTTCTTTTTGTTTCTTTATTAACTAAGGAACTTAAATAATCAACTTGCCAAAAGTAAAGATAGTGGCAGGAAATTGAGTATCTGAGTACCAGCATCTGAACTGCAAAATCCATCCTGCTCTTATATACAGAACAGTTTGCCAGGTTCTTTTTGACCTGCCTTTCAGAGACAACAGTTTAGGGGGGAAAAAAAAAAAATAAATAAAGTTACCAATTCATTAAATATAAGTGCTCTTTCCATGCATCTTTAACTGAAAGCACTGACTTTATACAGCAAGATTAAAAAACAGGCTTATGAAATGCCATTTCAAGGCAGCACATAGTCATGTCCTCTGCTGCTGTACCTGCACACAGAACAGCAGATGAACAGGCAGCCCTATCTTTTAGTTGATTGTACAAATCAATCAGAACAAAAACAAAGGGTGCCACCCTGAGCTACAGCATATTTTTATCCCACAAGCAGGACAGACATACATTTACAAGGCACAAAGAACACGCATGAAAGAGTCTGCTTATTTTTCATGCAAGAAGTGCTCACAATATGCTCTGCACCTGAGCTCTTCATATGCTGCTCTCGGAAGTCACAGGCACATCTTGTTATTCATACTAACATTTGAAAGAAACACAATATAAACAAATTGCCTTGCTAAAAAATAGTATTAAATCGCGATGAAGTTTCACAATTGGCTTAAGTCAATCTTTGATAATCCACATGCTTCTTCCTCACCCATCCAAAAATCTCACCACCCTTGTGACAGCAACTAGTGCTCAGGTAGGCTGTGAGTTCAGCTGGATCACATGTCTGCTTTCAGTTAAAACTAACCCTACCAGAAAACTCATCTGAACACAAAGCATCAAGCTGATCCAGCTGACTCTCCAGTCACATACATAGAGCCAACAAAAAAGAACAGGTGGTAACATCCCATTCTGCAACAGCATAACTCCAGACCAGCCAAAGCTGGTCACAAAAATTTCACCCTCAGCCAAGCTGGAAAACGACATCATTGTTCTCCTTCAAATTTGGCTTTTTTTTTTTGCTAACAACAAAAGCAAGACAATGCTTACAGTGTCATTACACCAATACCATTGCTGGTCACACTGAATAGCACTGTTTGATTTTTCCTAGTTCTCAGTCTTGCCTTTTATTCAGATTGTAAACATCTCTTTTCTATGTTTATAGAAGGTTCATAAGGTTCTTCTGTTCTATGGCAATACATATTTACTAATATATGCCAAACCTCAAAGAAAACTCTTTAAAGACTAAGCTATCAAACCGGTATGTCTCCTTTCTGGTAGAGATCAGAACATGTGCTAATCTTAACATAAAACCTACTCACAGGTTGTGCAGTACAGGCAATGCAAGTGCGTAATGGCCTCACACATCCTCCTTGAAAGGGTCCAAAGAGAAATAATTCAGAATATAAAGAAACATCTGAGAAGTGAGCAGCGGTAAAAGAAGCCAGCAAGTTGACTGACTCTGAACTCACATTTCCAGAGACAAGACCATGCAATCCACTCAACTCCACCTTGCTGTGAAAGTCTGAAGCACTACTAGCTAATGGGCACGCACTTTGATATCACTGAATTTGTTCAATGCCAAAATAACATTTGTCACATTTTATTTGTCTTGCTCTCCATGTTTAATTTCAGGAGGCTGGCAGTTAATGCATGTCAACAGATGACAAAGGATGGAGAAGCAAGAGACTTCACCTGCTAAAGGGCTTCTCTACCACCCACACCATACCTGGCACAGAAACTACCAGACTCTGAAGAAAGACATAGGTATTGCATGTAGTTAGCAGAAAACCAATTACTCAGACAAGAAACAACACCTGGCTATTTACTCACAAGCCACTGAAAGAACAGTGAATGGAGGTGTCAGTTACAGGCATCAGAGGTTTATTTACACTGAGTTTTGGTCAGACTTTGAGTAGAGTTACAAACTGCAAGAGCATGACGTCTCATTCCCTCCCTGGGATCAGAAACAAGCAGTCTTATTGATTCTTCATTACATGTGCAAAGCCAGAAGGTACGTTAACTTACAAAGCAAGTGGAAATAATTTTCCTCATAGAGAGTCCATGTTCACAGATGGAAGAGTAACTGTGCATTGTATTCTCACCACTACAACCCCAGAACTACAAAACTAGGTTAGAATTGTACGAGATGTACAGAACAGACACAGGATCTCTTGAACAAATTAAGTGTCTCTAAGAAGAAACAAGAGATGGTGATTTACAACAGGGCATCCAAGGCAACATATGAATCTACCAAAGATAGAAAAGGTATCAGCCTTAGCATTCAGTAAGGAAGTTTTTAAACAGAAATATACCTATCAGGCTTGCCTAGAAAAAAAAAAAAAAAAAAAAGGCAAAATATTAGATTCCAGGCAACTATGTTCTCAAGCAACTGGAAACTAACAGGCTTCTTGTATTTAGGGAACGATTTACAGCTCTTGTATTTTTTCATCCTTAACTTCACAATTAGCAAAAGAATTATGTCCTGAACACATACACAGAACTAAGGGAACAAAAGAAACTGCAAAATAATTATTGTAACTTCTTTTTACATGCTGCTTTATTCTTCCCTTGTTTCCTGAAATAGTAAAAACAAAACAAAAAAAAAAACCCACACTTGAGCAATCTCATGTTCAGTGTTTTCCTTTGCCATAAGCTTGTCTCCTACATAAGTCTCAAAGTTTCTCTAGGAAGCTTGAACAGAAGATGCTAATTACAGAACGCATCTTCTTCTGAGACTTCAAGGTATCAGCCTTTGGTAATTTAGATGCTGTGGTGACACACCCTAAAGGTCTGCACCTCTCAGGTTTGCCTGCTCTTTCATTTCAATTTGAAAAACATTTAAGAAGCCCATTGCATATAAGATCAAGGAGATTCTTGCAAACATGAATCCTCCCTCAGAAAAGCCCAGGTGATTGCGTTTGAATTTTTATATACTTGAATGCTTGCATAGGTTCCATAATTCTAAATCTATCAAAAAAGCATGCACCTTTAAGAAATCAAAATATTTTATTTACAGTTGGCCAACTATAAAAACCAGGATCCACTGGAGAAATATAAAGTTATTTCATATACACAATCATACCCAGGGATTTTTTTAAGGATAAAAAGTTACCCCAAATAATTAAACAAGTTATAATTCTCATTAAAAATGAGAAACAGACAGAGCTCCATATTCTCTTCAGCATTTATAGTGACTAGTACTGTCAAGTGACTAAAAGCAAACCTACTCACAGAATCGCAGGGGTTAGAAGGGACCTCAGGAGATCATCTAGTCCAACCCCCCTGCCAAAGCAGGTTCCCTACAACAGGTTGCACAGCAAAGCATCCAGGCAGGTTTTGAACATCTCCAGAGAAGGAGACTCCACAGCCTCTCTGGGCAGCCTGTTCCAGTGCTCTGTCACCCTCACAGTAAAGAAGCTTTTCCTTAAGTTTGTCTGGAACTTCCAGTGTTCCAGTTTGTGCCCATTGCCCGTTGTCCTGTCACTGGGCACCACTGAAAAAAGCCTGGCCCCATCCATTTGGCCCCCACATTTCAGATATTTATAGACATTGATAAGATCCCCTCTCAGTCTTCTCTTCTCCAGGCTGAAGAGTCCCAGCTCTCTCAGACTCTCCTTGTAAGGCAGATGCTCCAGGCCCCTCATCATCCTTGTGGCCCTTCACTGGACTCTCTCCAGAAGATCCCTGTCCCTCTTGAACTGAGGAGCCCAGAACTGGACACAGTATTCCAGATGTGGCCTCACCAAGGCAGAGCAGAGGGGGAGGAGAACCTCCCTCGACCTGCTGGCCATGCTTTTTAATGCGCCCCAGGATACTGTTGGCCTTCCTGGCCACAAAGGCACACTGCTGGCTCATGGCCAGCCTGCTGTCCACCAGCACACCCAGGTCCTTTTCCACAGAGCTCTCCAGCAGGTCAGCCCCTAAACTGTACTGGTGCATGCAGTTATTCCTCCCCAGGTGAAGGACTCTACACTTGCTCTTGTTGAACCTCATCAGATTCCTTTCCGCCCAACTCTCCAGCCTGTCCAGGTCTCTCTGGATGGCAGCATTGCCTTCTGGTGTGTCAGCCACTCCTCCCAGCTCTGTATCATCAGCAAACTTGCTGAGGGTGGATGATATCCCTACATCCAGGTCATTGATGAAGATGTTAAACAAGACCGGACCCAGTACCGACCCCTGGGGAACATCGCTAGTTACAGGCCTCCAACTAGATTCTGTACCACTGATCACAACCTTCTGAGCTCTGCCAGTCAGCCAGTTCTCAATCCACCTCACCGTCCACTCATCTATCCCATACCTTCTGAACTTTGCTACAAGGATGTAGTGGGGGACAGTATCAAAAGCCTTGCTGAAATCAAGGTAGACAACATCCACTGCTTTCCCCTCATCTACCCAGCTGGTGATGCCATCATAGAAGGCTACCAGATTGGTCAAGCATGATTTCCCCTTAGTGAAACCATGTTGACTACTCCTGATAACCTTCTTTTCCTCCAGCTGCTTAGAGATGTTATCAAGAATGAGTTGTTCCATCACCTTCCCAGGGATGGAAGTGAAGCTGACTGGCCTGTAGTTGCCCGGATCCTCCTTCTTGCCCTTTGTGAAGACTGGAGTGACATTGGCTATCCTCCACTCTTCAGGCACCTCTCCCATTGTCCAGGACCTTTCAGAGATGATAGAGAGCAGTTTAGCAATCAAGTCCGCCAGCTCCTTCAGCACTCATGGGTGCATCCCATCGGGGCCCATGGATTTGTGTATATTGATTTTGTTTAGACTATCTCTGACCAGTTCTTCCTCAACCAAGGGGAAGTCTTCCTCCTTCCAGACACTCTCTCTTCCCTCTAGCATCTGGGGTTCTCCTCTATGACAAAAGTGTAATTTTGTTTTGTTTTTAAAAATAGTGAATCCTTTTGGCACAGCATAGCCAAGGGCAATTTATAAATTAAATGCTAAAAGCTCTCAGTGCCACATTCAAGCTTTGATTAAATTAACTGCTATGGTTTATATTTTTCTGTTGCATTAAATTTAATTATGTGCAACCCAATGAGGCAAATCCCATTAAAGTTAACCAAGTTGGTTTAGATTTACTCCCAACTTAAATGCCAGAACTTCAGCATATGAGAACCGGCAAAGGAATTATTCTTTATTAGATCGCTTACTCAGGAGATGAGAGAGAAAAATCTTAGAGTGTAGAGTTTAACGCCCTATTTGTTCAAATGTAAACACAAAGCAACCAAGCTAAAGCTATTACAGTATTCATAATTCATATACAGTCTTTCACAGAAGTGACTACTTTTATAATTGTTGTATTTTGCTTAATAAAAGACAAGGGTCATCTGTAACATTACGTCTAGCTGTGGAAGCACACACTTCATTGCAGCGTATGCAGTGGGAACAACAATATGGTTGAATCCCTATTCAGTTCTGTTATTATTTCATCCCAAACAATTTTCTGCTAGGTTTCATTAACAATGCAGTTGCTCATTTATCTTCACTATAGCAGTGCTGGAATTACAGAAGTTACAGAACACAGAAAAATCATTGCTGCTCTATAAAACAGTCACCTTGCTAGGGTAAGCAAGATTTTCAAGAGCTTGTGTTTCAGCAGGAGTTTGTCTCCTGTAAGCTGTTCCACAAACAGTGCTGGCTGCTGACCTGCCGAGGCAATGAATGCACATAAAGAAAGAAGGCAGAGAGCTTCTATTTCAAGCTTATTCATGTTAAAAGACTTTTGTTTATACAGCTAGGCTTTGCTTCTTAAGAGCTACTGCATGAAAGCCTCTGACTGTGTAACTATGAATAATAACAGAATATCTGAAATGAAAATAAAAATACCACTATCCTTTGCAAGACAGATTACTGAGCATGGCTTCTACGCAAAAAAATCTGAAGGCAAAGAAATAATCACATCAATTTATATACTTTGAGGTTTAAGAGCTGCTCGATCTATACATTCCTTAAAATGCTTGATTCATTTCTGTGGCACTAACCAACTTGCAAAGAACAAATTTGGGATTTTGCACTAATTTAGTCAGAACTTCATACATGAAATTGCAACCTCAGACAATGAGGCTGGGCTACTAACTCTGGCAGAGAAAATATTACCTTTAAGAGGTATGATCTCCTCCATTTATTAATCACATAAGACATTATTTTAATATTCCTCTATAAAGTGATGCTTTGGATGTGAAGCATTAAGAATGAAGAGGTTTCAACTTTTGCTAAAGCATATAAAGGTACATAAGCAAGGCAAGTTATCTGAACACCAAAAATAGATTTAGAGTATAAAAAAAATATCACAAAGTGAAAAAGCAAAGGATAATCCTGAAGATTTGAAATTATTTTTTAAGCTTGAAACATTTCTAGCTGCTCTGAAGAATATCTGGAGTTTAACCATTGTTTTTACTTTTGTAACAACTTTTAAAAGTCAGTAGCACAAAACCATACATAAAACCAAACCATATAAGACTGAGCACAATTAAAAAAGAGTCTTAAAAGCAACTTCTACCAGGCATTAGCTACCATTTAGCAAAGCAAGCCTCATTCATTAACTTTGCATTTGCAGGACAAGAAGATGCCCATTGTTGCTCTCCATCCTGCAAACAGATGTAAATCGCTTTGTGCAGATTAGACAGATGCTGCATCAAGGTACAGGCCTTGCATTCAGGTTTCCTGCCATCTGCACAGTGCCATATTTTCAGATGAGAATGTGTGATCGTTAAGCATTACCTTCATTCAATTCAATTGTGCATGATTTTGACTCCTCTCCTAATTACTTCCTAATACTTTCCTTGTCAGTCTATATACTTCAGTTATGGTAATCATCATTTGGGGATGGGATAATTAATAGAGGGAAGAGAAAGAGAGGTGGCACTTACTGTATTGCATTTTGTCCCACACACCACTTGTCGGTGGTTCAACCACTGGGAGGCGAACACTTTATTAAGGGTTCCGAGGTGAAATTCTCTTTCTTTCAGTAGGCTGGGAAGCCGCTGGGCTGCGTATCCATGCAACAAGCGGTGATAGCTAGACTCATTCTGCATCCGGACCTCTCTACCTTTCAGATAGTACACCAGAGACCTTTTCACCAGGGGGAGTCTTTTCCTTTTGTGAGCTGAGTGATCCCACCCATACTATGGAAAAGCAGCATGGAAATCAGATAAAGAAACTAGAACAAACTTAAGACATGACCCTTCTCAATTCAAAGACATTCTTGCCAAAATACTGAAGTCTTCCAAACTACCCATGGAATACTGTACACAAAGATTAACTCGGAAATGCTGATACAGCCTTGAGCAATATAAATTTAAACATAAATATTTGCTAAAAAAGTAAAACTGTAATATTTAAAACAGTTCACAACGGTTTGGCACCGTTGATATGCCCGATGCTTATAAAAACAAGAGGAAAGCAAGAAGCACTTCAAATAGAAGAGGGCAGCCCCGATAGTCCCCCACTATGAGCTCGGCAAGCTTGGGGGTGACATCGCAGGGGTCGTCCGATACCGACCGCGCGGTTCATAGGCATCCTCCGGCCCGGCCTGGGGTCACCTTGCATCATCGCTCAGCCCGGGGGGGGCGGCGTGGATCCTGCGGTTACCGGCCGAACCCAACGGGGAGAGCGCCGGCCGGGGCGAAGCGGCAGGGATCGGCTAGAGCCCCCGGCGCCACCGGGGCAGGGAATGGGGGCTGCCTGCTGTATCGCACTGAGACACCCCCCGCTACCGTATCCGAGACTACTCCTGCCCCCCCACCCCGCTTCGCCCAGGACACCTTCCCCAGGCACCAGGGACCCCTCCGACCTCTTTCCCCACCCCAACGAGGCACCGAGACATGGCAACGTCCGGTCAGTCATCCCTTCCCCCGGGCACCGGCACAGAACCCCCCACCGGGAACACGGGCTTACCTCCCTACCATACACCCGTTCCCACCCTCCAGGCCTACCCGCTCCCCCTGGAGCTCTCCGGCGGCGGCGGCCACCGCCGCTTTCCGCTTCCTGCTAACTGTTTTCCGGGCCATAGTAGAAGGAAAAGAAGAAGAGGCCAAGAGCCCGGCCCAGACCCCACATGGAGCAAGAGATAGAGGAGGCGGCCGGACTGGGCATATAAGTGCGGAGAGCCAGAACCGGACAGTCTCCACCGCAGGCCCCACCGATCACGCTTCACGACATTTTCCTCGGGGCTTTTTTACGACAGTAAAGTCGCGCCTTTGCAGCAGCTGCCCCACCCTTCGCGAGAGCATCGTTTCCTAGCAATCGGAGGAGGCAGGGCGGTGAGCTGGGCCGCCCCCTTTGCGGTTGCCAGGCAGCATGGCTCCGTCGAGGGCGGGGCGACGCCCCCTGGCGGCGGCAGCGGCGGAGAGGCGGCGGGGCTCAGGGTACAATTCCCGGCCTAGACCCGTGACCATTCACGGCTGCCCTGCACGGATCAGCGGGGCTGGCTGGCAGCCTCCCCAGGCCCCGTCAATTTAAGCATAGGAGGGGCGCAAGCTAGCTGTTTTCTTTCTTCATTTATTTTTGAGCAACCGAAACTTGCTGGGTGTGGGAATATAATGGAAGACTGGCAAGGAGGACTGTAAATATGCTTAAGCAACTTGCAGCTGGGGTGTCCAAAAACACCTACATTACACTGCTAATCACTGTTTAGTCTTATGTGTCTGACAAGTAGAATATCTGCCTTTAGATAACACAGGCCTGGGATAGACTCAGGGGCACCCTGAACATGCCTGGGATTCCTGCCCTGCTGTGAGAAAGATCAAAGCACAGTGGAAAACTACTGCCTGTAAAAAATCCCTGATATATACAGGCGAAAGCAGCAGGTTCGGAATCTCTCGCTCTCACTCTAGCAAGGACCGAGCTCCGCGGTGCCTGTGTTCCTACTTATGTGCCTCTGCCCCAGGTGCTGCTTCAGAGATCCCCCGGTTCATGAGGTAATGAGAATAAATTTGCTTTTTGCATTTTATCCATGGTTTTTGTGGTTGTTCCCGCGTCCTGCCTGTGTCAGCTCACACACTGGGCAATGCCTGGAGGGCAGGGATGTGCGTTCTTTTGACAGCCCCATGCCTTTGCTGCTCATGTGAGACAAAAAGCAGCTATATCACAGTCTCAAGAGCAAGGAGGAGCAGGCTGATGTCACAGCGCTTAGGAGACATGGGAAGGGTACTTCAGCAGCTCAAAGCAGCAGAATACACTGGTTTAGTATTATCCCCTGAGAGCCAGCCCATAAGGGTATACCTGCTGATTGTAACATACACAATTTATACTGAAGTTCTCCATCTCTCCTGTGGGAAAATCTGACCACAAGCATAAAACACCTCCTTCTCCCCTTCCACCACCAGCTGGGAGGGGCTGACGTCTGCACAGGCTTCACTTTGCGAAACTTCATCTCAGGTTTCCCTTAGAGAGACCCTTTTCACTAGAAGAGAGCTTGGCTTTATCACCTGGCTCCTCCTTGGTGCATGAGGTGCTTAGTCAAACTTTGAGGTGCTCTATTCCACCAGGAAACTTCCTTACTGCAGGGGAATTAAAGGGCATATGCAATATTTACATTTAATTATGCTGCTTTAAAACCTCTGTGGATGGATGTGTGCTTTTCCTTATGTCCACATGGCTCATACACAGTTTTTCCTATGCTTATTGTATTGGGTTTGCGTGGCAAGGTTTTGGTAGCAGCGGGAGGGGGGGGGATATGGGGTGGCTTCTGTGAGAGAAGCTGCCAGAAGCTTCCCCCATGTCCGACCCAACACAGCCAATGCCAGCCAGCTACAAGAACGGACCCGCCGCTGGTCAAGGCCGAGCCAATCAGTAACGCCTCTGTGATAACATAATTAAGAAAAAAAGGAAGAGAGGGAGAAGAAAAAAAAGCTGCACACTTTGCAGCTGGAGAGAGGAGTGAGAAGATGTAAGAGAAAACAACTCTGCAGACACCAAGGTCAGTGAAGAAGGAGGGGGAGGAGGTGCTCCAGGTGCCGGAGCAGAGATTCCCCTGCAGCCTGTGGTGAAGACCATGGTGAGGCAGGCTGTCCCCCTGCAGTCCATGGAGATCCATGGTGGAGCAGATGACCACCTGTAGCCCGTGGAGGACCCCACGCCGGAGCAGGTTTGCTGGCAGGACTTGTGACCCCGTGGGGGACCTGCGCTGGAGCAGTCCCTTCCTGAAGGACTGCACCCCATGGAATGGATCCATGCTAAAGCAGTTTGTGAAGAACTGTCAGTCATGGGAAGGACTCACGTTGGAGAAGTTCATGGAGGACTGTCTCCCGTGAGAGGGACCCCACGCTGGTGCGGGGGAAGGAGTCCTCCCTCTGAGGAGGAAGGAGCGTCAGAAACAACATGTGATGAACTGACCCCAACCCCATTCCCTGTCCCCCTGTGCTGCTGGGGGGAGGAGGTGGAAAATCGGGAAAGAGATGAAGCCCGGGAAGAAGGGAGGGATGGGGGAGGTGTTTTAAGATTTGGTTTTACTTCTCATTCTCCTCTAATTTTGATTGGTAATAAAGTAAATTTGTTTTTTCCCCCCAAGTCGAGTCTGTTTTGCCCGTGCCAGTAATTGGTGAGTGATCTCTCTAAGTCCTTATCTCCACCCACTCTTCGTTCTATTTTTCTCCCCCTGCCCATTTGAGGAGGGGGAGTGATAGAGTGGGCTTTGGTGGGCATCTGGCCTCTAGCCAGGGTCAACCCACCACACTTATACAGGCAAAAATTAGAGTAACCCAAACCCAATGATCATCATTTTGCAAATGACATCACAGAGAAAATTAAAAGGAAGAGAGGAAAAAAAGAGAAACATATGACATGCAGGCAGACTGCAAAGAAAGCCAACTCCTCACCACTGGAAACACTCTGATACCTCGTCATATGAAATCAGCAAATATACTATTTTCCTGATAAAGAAGGCATTTCTTTTATGCCATTTTTTTTTTGTGTTTTCATCTAACAAACCTTAAAGACATGGGTGCTGTGCAAAGCCAAATTAAAAAAAAAAAAAGAACCTCCAAGGCTTTCCAGCTTCCTCTGAGGATAAAAAGCCCAAGTGATAATTTTAGTTCAGCTAGAATCCCCCACTTCACATTCTCCCTCACACATGCACAGCTGCCACCTGTATTTTAGACAAAATCTCTCCATTTTGGATCAAGGCCCTCTGAAAAGTCTGAAAACCTGCTGCCAAAGCTGCTCTTGGCTGTAAGTGGCATGCTCCGGTGCATCCCCTCAGCCGCGCCGGGCAGGAGTGCAGCCCTTTATGAGGGGACGAGGGCAGGCATCGAGGTGGCCATGGCCACTGAAGGAAAGGATTGAGGCGTAGGAGCCTGGCCCGCCGCCTTCATTCAGCTTCGGGGAAGCCTGTCGCTGTGCTCAGGCGGGAGAGGAGCAAGAAGTGCTGGAGGAGCCCCTGGGCAGGGCCGGAGCCAGGGACGGGACACCACCACTCGCACCTCCGCCCCGCCCCTCGCAGAAAGAGGTGGGGCTCTCCCCGCCCCTCTCCCCACTGAGGTGACGTCACCGCGAGCATCTCCCGATTGGGCCGGCGGGGGCAGGTGACTTCGCGGCGTGACGTTAGCGTGTCGCTGGGAAGGTAAGGCGGAGTGTAGGGAGGCAAAATGGTATTATCCAGTTGCGGGGCTGGAGGTGGCGACGCAGCGCGGATTTCGTAGAGGTGGGTAGTGACCGCGAGGACAACTCGAGCTGTCAGGCGCTGTGCAGGTAATAAGCGGCCCGAGAAGGGTTAGGGGATGGGGATGTGGGTGCTGGTCCTGGTCTCCCTCGTAGTGGGGTTTAGGCAGGGGAGTGCAGCTGGCTGCTCTCTGGGCCCTTCGCCCCGCGGCCGGGCCAAACTTCGCCGCCGCTTCTCCTCGTCTGGAGTGAGGGACTCTGTGCTTCTGTCGTGATTCAGCCGGCTGAGCGGCTGTGAGGCCACTGGCTTCCCGGGTTACAGGTTGGGGGACTGCTCTCCCGACAGTGGAGAGGAGCGAGCCTGTAGGCCCTGCGTTAGCGTATAGCCTTGCTTTTTCTTCACGGCGTCTCGATATTGCTTTTGAAGGTACCGTTTAATGGAGGTGAGAGCCTGCACGGTCAGCTTCAGAGGGATGGGGTCCTGGCACTCTGTCTTGGGCTGGACCTGGGGAACAGAGAGAGGTCAGGCAAGTAGGGTGACACTCCTTTCCCTACACTCTTCTGCTTTCTGGCAATTTTGGAGACTGCCTGAGTCAAGAGAATACCTTTCTGCTTAATAACCCTTAATGAATTTTCCTTCTAAGAGCCGATTGTTGAAATCTCAGTAAACGGTTGGTGTCCATTAAATTTGGAAGGAAGTTCCTCCCCACGGTAATGAGATCTGTGAAGAACTGAAACATTTGCTTTTGTTTGAGGGGATGCCTGTGTGTTTTTTGTCAAGCCTGCCTTCAGGTAATTTGTTAATTTGTGGTTCTTGTGTTGTGTAAACCATAGTACTCATCTTCCCTGTGCCACTTGTGATTTTAGATTTCTACTCTATTTACTCTTTGGTTGCATTGTCTTGTAGGCTGAAGAGCCAAAATCTTGTTTACTTCATGGGTCATAGTCCTTCACATCTCTGTTTATGTTTATTACTATTGCCTATTTCTGGATCTTTTCCAGTTAGCTGTTCTGCTTTTGAATGGGAAAGAGGATATCTTTTCTCTGCGTTTGAGATGCAGACATACCATGGATATATACACTGGTGTAAGAATAGTTCAGTTTTGTAGTTTCCAACTTCCTGATAATGCCTTGTGTTCTGTTTAGCTCAGTGCTTACTAGAAGTAAAACATTTAACACTTTTATGAAGCTTTTTAGTATAATTCAAGAACTGTATGGTGGTTTGACTCACAGTGGGACCATGAGGTCCTGCATTCACTCCCCCAACCTGGTGAGATGGGATGAGAGACACAACAAAGGGGGCACCGGATTAGGAATGAAGGACAGGGACAGCTCACTCACCAGTTATGGTCACGGGCAAAACAGACTCAATTTGGGGAAGAAAAATCAATTTAATTGGTTGCAAATCATCTGAGTAGACAAAACAACCACATCGTACAACACCTTCCCCCACCCCTCCCTTCTTCCTGGGTTCAAATCACTTTGCTCCCGATTTCTCTACATTCCCCCCCAGTGGCACAGGGGACAGGGAATGGGGGTTCAGTCAGTTCACCTCTGCTGGTCTTCCCGTCATGGAAGTCCAGGAACAAGATGCTCCAAAGCAAGCTTCCCATGGAGTCATGGACCTCTTCGGGCTCAGCTCCTGGCTCCAGCATGGGGGCATCCACAGGCTGGGGACTCACCCCCCACTCTGGGGGTCCACTCCCACTCTGGCATCGAGTGACTCTCGGGGTCTCAGTTCCAGTCGCACTTGCCCTCAGGCTCAACTTCTGTTCTCCAGCGTGGAGTCCCCCGTGGCCTACACGTGGGTCTCTGCTCGGCCGTTGATTCTCCATGGGCTGCAGGGGACCTCCTTTGTCTTCTTCCATGTGGTTGAACTGGGTGTCTGAGGTTCTCTGTCTTCCCCCTCCTCTTTCCTCCTGGCAACGAAGCTCTCTCCTTGTCTGTCCTTTGTTTAGGCCTATGGTCGCCTTTTGTTTAGGTCAATGGCCGGTTCACCCCCACCTACTTCTTTTCAGGACAGTCCTTCCCCTTGAAAATATGGATTCGCAGAGGCGTTTCTCTAGTGCTAATTAGCTCACTTGGGCTGGGGGCTATGCCTTTGGAGCCAGGGGAGCTCTGGAAGCTTATCACAAGGTGGCACTTCTCCCACTACCAAAAAAACTGCCCCCCCCCCCCCCCCCCCCCCCCGAACACGCAGACAAACCCAACACAAACTGTCTTCCTTTGATAGCTCAAAATCTATCATTTTGAAGGGACAGTTAAGATTGCTTTGTTTTTTTTTTTTTTAATTAGTAAAAGAAATTACAATAGATGGAAATGAGTAATCACCTTATCAAGTTTTTTTATTCCCCACATCACTTAAAAATTCCAAACAAGCAAAAAAAAAAAAGTAATCTTACAAAAAATCTTACTATGTTGATGCTGTCTCATTAAAATAGGATAAGCAGGTGGACTCTGGCACTTGGCTGTGCAACTAATATAACTGCCATCCTGGACTCAGTAAAAATGTTTTAATGTTGAATTTAAGCACTTTGAGGTGGATATTCCTAAATGACAAGTGAGTATTGCCAAATTAAGGAATAACTGAGTTGTAACTGGTGATGTAACTTCATTAGCTGTGCTACTGATAGAAGGTATACTGCATCTCATAGCCTGTTATGTGGTTAAGAGGCTTTTGTGGGAGCTTGGTGTGAGGGATCTTACTCCAACTGTGATGGAGAGTGTTAAGGAAAAAAGAGGAAGAGGCAGTACTGCAATTAGTCAGACCTCTTCCTTTTCTTCCTTACCTTATCATCCTCGGATCACGAGGCTTTCTGCCCTTGCGCAGGCACTCCTGCAACTGCTGGTGTCCTAGGGCTGACCCTACATACGTGTCATCTGTGCTCTGTAACAGCATTTATCAGGAAAGAAGGAAAAAATGTTTTGACCTCCTCCTCTCCTTTTCTCCATACAGAACAGAGCTATGTGTGTAGAACTGTACTAGCAATGGGGAAGGGAATAGGGGTGACATGGTATGTGTGGTAGCAGCATAGCAGAATTGGACCGATTTATTCAAGGCCATAGGATGTAGGGTAGTACTGCTACTTAATGACTTCAGCTTTCTGTACATGCAGAACTGTAATTCAAAAGTGGCAGTGATGCTTTAGATCACCATTGCAATTGGGTGACTTAAACCTTTTGGGCAAAACCTTAATTGTAAGTATAGAGGGAGAGAAAATGTAGTTTTTAAACTTAGCTTTTGCAAGCTTGTGGCCTCCAGATGTAAGGTGAAGCCTTGGCTGCAAGCTTAATACACAGGAAACCACTGTGCAACTCTCACACCTGCCAAAATAGATTTACCAGATTCATATAAGAATCTCCACTTTAATTCAGAGAACTAGAAATGCATCTGAGCAAGTTGGAAACATCTCCCCCCTCCCCATTACAAGGGCCCGGCTCTGGCAAATACATGCAGAAAGCTTTAAGCCCTCTGCAGTCAGCAAGAGCAGCCACTTGGATAAGAGGAGAAAGGCACAAGAGGGGAGGACCTCCTCTTATTTTTGCTCTAAAAGTGCTCTTGACAAGCAACCCAGCAGAACACTTACTTAACAGAAACAGGTGATGGAGTATGAAAGCAGATGGCATATACTTTTCAATGCAATTTATTAATAAAAAGCTATAAAATGCAGAACGATTGTGGATCTTTCTCTAATCAAAAAAGTAACTGAAGGAATTTGTGATGTACCCACTACTAAGGGGATGTTTAGAACAGGCTTTCAAGAACAGCACTTCAAATAGGCTCCTAAGGGGCTGAAGTACCTCAGATTAATCATTCCCATAAAACTAAAAGCACAACCTGTACTTTAGAACTGATCACGGTAAGCTCTCCTACGTTCCCAGCACTCTACCACCTCTGGACCTGGACTATTTGGGTCAGCAAATTGAGTCTTACTCCTGAGAGGCAGAGAGGCTCTACGTAGCCCAGAAGGAAATAAAGATGCAGTAGCATGTCCTACACAAAGACTAGACACAGAGTCCATGCTGCGCAAGCTCGGTCTGCTATGTTAACATTGCTACCTTCAGGATATAAAGTCAAGGGCACATGGCATAGCACTGCATGCCAGCCAAGCAGAAAGCAGTTGCTCTCGCAGATCAAGAAATAGAGTCCAGGGCCTGCACTTCCCTGTACAGCTGCTAAGAAAAGCAACACTTACAAGATGCACTAAAAAGTATTAGCTACCTTTTAATGTAGAGAAGATAGGGTTACGCTAGGTAAAAATCAGCCCCAGTTCCAGTCTTACTAAGTGACAACCCTTCTCTGGCGTGTTTTTGTACACAACACTAATGATCTGAAGTTAATGTGGACTTACCATGTTCAGCAGGTACATTTGGAAGCTGAAAGCACATTTAGGTAACATTTCAAAGCACTTAAAAGTCAACCCAGATTTTAGTCCACAAATCAATAAACAGCCTACTTTCTACAGGTGCTGCACCGTTCCCACCACTGGGCAACACACTCCAGTGTCTTGGTATTTCTTCCCTATGATACTGAAGGGTGACAGTGTCAGGACCTCCACAGAGCCCTCACTGACACTGAGTCAGGACAAGAGCTGTTGCTGGTAAGACGTTCAGGTGACAACACGAGCTGGTGAAGCACCTTTTCTCATGTTATAGAAACTTCTCCCATAACTGAAAGAAGCAGACCCTGCCATTTATCTAGACAGCACCGTTCAAACTCCAGTAACCACATAAATAAAAATTTCCTAATTCTTGCCTACGTGCATTCTCTTTTGATAACTTGCCCAATGAAGAGATGGATGCCTAGAGCCAAGCTAAATAAGGACTGCAATTTATCAGTCTGGGATTAATATGGTTTAAAATGGGCATCACAGCACAGTGCCTTCTTATGCTAGAAAATAAAGGGTATGGAAAGAAGCTCATGGGACCATCACCCTGCAAGCCCTCATGCTTAGCCCTGGTGTAAGGTTCAATTGGTCATACTGCATCCACATCAGAAAAGGAAAACAGCACTCAAATCTGCAAACTTTTTTTTAATTTTATTAAGAGCAAGCTTTTGTGTATTTAAAGCAAAAAAATACACATTGAAAATTAAGTTTCACTCATGGCTTTAAAATAACAAAGCAAGCATACACCCACAGCACAGACTCCCAATATGATAGCACAGAGTAAACTTTTTTTCCATTCCCAGAGAAAAATGCAAGAACAGACAGTATTAATAATGGCATGAAGATTGGATTTGCTTTGGGATTAAGTAAAACAGAAAGACACAGTAAAGAACAAGTAGAAGTAAAAATTACACTTTTAAAAGTTCAGTAATATTTGGATGGTGTACAATTTAGTTCATCATAAAAGCACTAATGTTGTCTATCATTAGATTTTAGAGTTCCTTTTAAGTTTGGTTGCTCAAGGAATACTGTCATAAAAGCAAAACCTATATATACTATTAATGATTTAGTCCATCACATGAAAAAACCTTCCTATTTATTAAAAGCTTATCTTAAAAGCTACTTCTGCAAGCAAACCATTTGAAGCACCCTTTGACAAGTTTCTTACCACTGCCTCGTTCTTTGGAACAGACGGATTTAACATTGTGAGAAGGCTGCCTGGGATCCAGAAAGGAGACATGTGCCTGTGATCCTACTGCATACACTGACCACTCCTGACCGTAAGCCAAACACACGTTCTCCCTGCAGTATGGCAACTTTGTGGAAAGTAACTGGAAACAGAGGAAAGACAAATCAATGCATTATGAGAAAAGAGCAAAATGTTAATAGAACAATTCTGTAAGATATGTTCAAGGAAGTTGCAGTGAAAAAAACAAAATGCAGCTAAAAAATAAGTTCGGCACAACAGAACTTTAACCTGACCCAGAGAAGAAAAAAAAAAAAAAAAAAAAAAGCAAAACTGAAGGAAATTGGATGCCTTATCTGAACCAAACAGAGAGAAATGCTGAAGCCAAGTACTATGCAAGAACATTGGACATTTTGGTGAATTGTTTTATATCTTTCTAAGCTGCTGTTATTTCTTCAGTGGGTGTACACAGACATCAGCTCTCAGCTGAAAAAGCTTACCTCATACACTAGCATAGATATTTCTGGGTTTGATCTGCAATCACGCTTAAATAAGTACAACTTCCTTTATGGACACTGCTAATCAAATATCCATCATATTCTATGGAATGGGCAGAAAGTTAAGAGCACCTCCCACCCTCCGAAATAAGGCGAGTGGGGAAGTTTCTCTCCCCATAGTTCTAATTTTTAGGACATTTCATTTTACATAAAGCTTTTAAGTGTTTTACAAACACTGCTGCTCTTTCTTCAAGCATTTAAAGGAGATGAAGAATAGTGAACAGCCTTAACTGCTAGGCAATTTTTGAAATTTTACACCAACAAACAGAAAATCACCTTTGATAGTGAGTGCTCTGCTTTCCAAAGATGAAAATACCCATCTAGGGACACAGCTCCCAGCTCCTATTAAAAAAAAAAAAAAAAAAAAGTAAAAGAGTGTTAGTTTCTGTATTACAGATGCCCTTACAAACTCATGCTCTCTACTAGGCAGGCTGCACACTCCAGATTGAACTCATCCATAATCCTGTACATGCTTATCAAGATAAATCTTCATTTTATATTGATCTATATAGAATGCAATATAGCATAAATATGCCAGGTAGAATAAGAACTAATAAAACAGTAAACAACAAAAAATAACTTTCAAAAGTACAGATCTTGTTAGACAATCAAATAATGAATTATTAGACAGTACAAGCTGGAGTTGGCAATTCTCTACAGCAGCTCCCACACTGATTCTAACCCTGAAGTAAACATTTCTTTCCAGGCACTACTCTACTGAAAAAGCTACATGAAGTCTCCATCACAGAAGAGTAACAGCTATAGTGAAAAATAAAGCCTGTAGGAGCACCATACTTCTGATAGCACACTTGCCTTTGCTTCAGACCTCTGTTCTTTGAGGGCAGAAAGAAAAGTAATGGAGGGATGAATTGCTACTCCCACTTGCCCCAGTGCAATTCTTCTCTAGTAATAATGAGATCAGCATGGGGGAGGTTAACATTTACTGTTTGTCAAATGCCAACAAAATAACACCAAAGCAAGCACTGGAGCCTGCCCTGTGTGTCAGTCATCTCACTTGCTGACCAATCCAGTAACAATTCAGCCATCAAAACAGCAACTTAGCTGGTCTTCACAAAAGGTGAAGGAAAGCAGCAAGAACACTCAAGAGTGGGATTCAAGCTGCAAGAAATGTTTTGGTGCTTTATCTGCTTCTTGTAAACATTCCCTATCTGCCCCCTTTAGGGTGCAAGTCTAAAATCAGACCCACAGGAAAACTATTCCTTCTGAAAATTCCCCCCCCCCCACTGGACTTCTTCAAGTGCTTGGGGCAGAAGCAGACATGGCAGATAAAGATGACCATCTCATATGAGAAAGATGCAAAAGGATCAGGGAAAAAATATTAGGTTGCTTCTCCAGTATATTTGATTTAGATTACTTTTTTATGGACAGTTTTAGGACTTCTCAACTGTCTTGCTTATCTTACTGACCTTGTTCTTATTGTTGAAAGCCAATGCTCGGACTTTGCAGTTGTCAGGATTGGTGTTCTCCTTGGGGATATCCTTCAGAGCCCTGTGTGTTATGTGGGCATAGACAGGAACTTGAGAGAGATTATGCCTGGCATCGCTTTTGGACAACACATCCTCTGTGACTTCCCAGAGACCCATTGAACCATCCCGGGAACCTGAATAAATAGTCCATAACAGTATTTCACACACCACAGAATGGTAGGGGTTGGAAGGGACCTCTGGAGGTCATCTAGTCCAACCCCCCTGCCAAAGCAGGTTCACCTAGAGCAAGTTGTACAGGACTGCATCCAGGCAGGTTTTGAATATCTCCAAAGAAGGAGACTCCACAGCCTCTCTGGGCAGCCTGTTCCAGTGCTCTGTCACCCTCACAGTAAAGAAGTGTTTCCACATCTTCAGATGGAGCTACCTGTGTTCCAGTTTGTGCCCGTTGTCCCTTGTCCTGTCACTGGGCACCACTGAAAAGAGCCTGGCCCCATCCATTTGGCCCCCCACATTTCAGATATTTATAGACATTGATCAGATCCCCTCTCAGTCTTCTCTTCTCCAGGCTGAAGAGTCCCAGCTCTCTCAGTCTTTCCTCATAAGAAAGATGCTCCAGTCCCCTCATCATCTTTGTAGCCCTGGACCCAGTACTGACAGCTACAGGCTTCCAACTAGAGTCTGCACCACTGATCACAACCCTCTGAGCTCTGCCATTCAGCCAGTTCTCAGTCTACCTCACTGTCCCCTCATCTAACCCACACTTCCTAAGCTTACCTATGAGGATGCTATGGGAGACAGTGTCAAAAGCCTTGCTGAAGTCGAGGTAGACAACATCCCCTGCTCTCCCCTCATCCACCCAGCCAGTCATGCCATCATAGAAGGCTATTGAATTGGTCAAGCATGCATTATATACATAATTACCCTTTTCTAAAAAGAAACTGCAATAAGCAATAGGGTCTGAAAGAAAGAAAGGCTACTATTACTATTAATTTAATCTAATTGAACATACTGTTGGTTCTTATATATTAATTGTTATTAACAAAAACATGATTTTACTGAGCTGTAAAGTTCATAACATTGTGAACTCATTGTCAACTGGTTTGTCTACATGTTTTCCAAGCAGCTAGATCACCTCATCTGTTTTCAAAGTGATTAGGATGCATCAAAAAACAGTCCTGTACAGTAATCACTATTAGAGATTCACACGTAGAATAAACTCGGAGGCAACTGAACAGTCTACCTGTTCAGCCTGGCTTACCAAGGCTGATATTGACAGAGTCTGTTAAGCCAATACAAAAACCTCATTTGGGTTTACACTAATTTTGGATCATTTGATTTCGGTCAGTATGCTTATGGATATGTACATTTGTAAATTCAACAGAAACAGCTATTTCAAATCACTATTTGTACCACTTCGTATAAAATCTATTTTTAAACTCATGCAACCTCTTGTTTAAAGAATGTAACACAGGAACTGAAGCTGAACAAGCAAGAACTCATTTTATTTTTCTACTGAATTTGAAGATATTAATCAAAATATGAATCAATAAGAGTAACAATACTGGGTGAAGAAAGCTTAATGTCTTTGGTTCGTAGATCAACACAGGCTTAATCCAAAGTCCTATACCCATCCCTTCTGGTGTTTAGGCAACTCATTTCCATCTAAGTCAGCTCTGACAGATTTGACAAGTACCTCAATTTCTTCCTTATTGTGGTGGTTTCAGTCACAGCCAGCAGCTAAGACCACACGGTCGTTCCCCCACTCCCCCCCTCCAGTGAGATGGGAGAGAGAAAACAAACAAAGCGGCTCATGGGTTGAAATGAGGGCAGGGACGGCTCACTCACCAGTTATGGTCACGGGCAAAACACACTCGACTTGGGGAAGAAAAATCAATTTAATTTGTTACCAATCAGAGTAGGATAATGAGACATAATAACCACATCTTAAAACACCTTCCCCCCCACCCCTCCCTTTCCTCCAGGCTCAAATGACTTTGCTCCCGATTTCTCTACCTCCTCCCCACCAGCAGCACAGGGAGGATGGGGAACGGGGGTTGCAGTCGGTTTGTCTGCCATTCCTTTTCTCCTCAGGAGAACAGCTCTCACACTCTCCCCCACTCTGGCATGGGGTTCCTCTCACAGGCTAAAAGAGTCCAGGAACAAAGTGTTCCAACGCGGGCTTCCCATGCAGTCATGGACTTTTTTGGGTGCAGCCCCTGGCTCTGGCACAGGGTCCTCCATGGGCTGGAGACAGGTCTCCGCTCCAGCACACCTCCTCCGCCCGCTCTGGCACGAGCGTCTCTGGGGTCTTCTGCTCTGTTGTGAGCTCTCCACGCAGTCATGGCTGCCTTTGGGCACAGCCTTCTGCTCCAGCGTGGAGTCCTCCATGGGCTACACATGGGTATCTGCTCTGCTGTTAGCCTCCGTGGGCTGCAGGGGAATCTCTGTTCACCTCCCTCCACTCTTTTCCTTGCTGACCTGGGTGTCTGTGGTTGTCTCTCTCACATCTCCTCGACACCCGCCCATTAGATATTTATAAGCATTGATAAGATTCCCTCTCAGTCTTCTCTTCCCCAGGCTTAAACAGACCCAGGTCTCTCTGGCCACACTCTTCTCGATGCACCCCTATTGGCCTTCTTGGCCACAAGGGCGGGCACATTGCTGGCTCATGGTTAACTTGCTGTCCACACCAGCACTCCCTGGTCCTTCTCTGCAGGGCTGCTTTCCAGCAGGTCAACCCCCAACCTGTACTGGTGCCTGGGGTGCAGGTCCCTCTCCAGGTGCAGGACCCTACACTTGCCTTTTTTGAACTTCATCAGGTTCCTCTCTGCCCAACTCTCCAGCCTGTCCAGATCTTGCTGAATGGCAGCACAGCCTTCTGAATATACTGATCAGCTGGGAAACTTACTGTGTATTTTATGTTGATGGACAGAAAAATCCTAGTGATAAAAAAATAATTAAAAACATGTAGAAGAGCTCTATCTCCATTGTTTACATGGTGTTTTGCAATGCCCAGTACTTATCCTACAGACAAAAATCTCTAACTAACAGAATAGGAGTCAGGTTTCTGGACCAATCCAGCAGATCACCTCATCTAAATCTATCATGCTGGCAGCAAGAGCTGTTTTGGCTGGCGCTGGTGGCAAAAGTGCTATAATGCCACAGAAGGTATCACATTACTTATCCTCCTCCTTTTTTATTGTGTAAGCTTATGGTTTCATGTTGCTTCCACAAACTTTAGGGATGGATAATTCAGGACATTCAATATTGTTGCCAATGTCCAGTCTCTGTATCATAAGTTTTTGACATCAGTCTGTTCCTGTATTTTACAGTCGGTGCTGGGTTGAATATTTTGATAAATTGATCTGTGAGGAATTTAGTTTTACTTATTAGACAGAACTTCTATCCAGCCTTCTCTGGCATTTTGTTTCTAACATAATAATTCCCAGTCTTTTCAATCATAAATTCCAGAGCTTCAGCTGTCATTTTACAAAGATCTCTACCTAAAGGCATTACTACCTTTTTATAATTGATCAGTGCAATTCAGATCAATGTCAGTATACAGAAGGTCTAGTGAAGATGTAATTGAAAAGCTCTGGAAGATGTTTTAGAAAACTATTGTTTGAAGAAAAGGCAAAGAAGGGTTGTACACAAATTATAAATAGCTTTCTTCTTTGAAAATGTAGGCCTTCTAGGGTGTATCAAAGGTTAGTTTCTCTTCCCTGTATTGTGTCTGCTTGCTCTGATAACTAGGAAGGCAGTGCTATTGATCTTAGAGTATGTACCACTCTACAATTGATCATTGGGATTGCAGTTCATGGATACAAGCCTGAGCTCACAGTTTTTCTGTGTTAACTACCTAGGTGGGTAATCCTCTCTGATATGCAAGTGCATTGCTTTATGCTTTGACCCTCTGACTTGGTTTTTGTTCTGTGTCCCTAATGACCTTTTGCAGTCAGTGTAGTCTTGTATTGAGGTCTCCTAAGAGAAACTGAGCATTGGGGTTTTTCCCTCTCTGAAATGATCAGATTTATTCCAAATCCTTGCTTGCATGGGGAAGGCATTTTCTTAAATGTTAAGAAATACTGGTTTTCCTGTGGTTGGGAAATTTTGAAAGAAGAGCTTGTATGTCCAGACTTGGTTGGGTTTTGTTGTTGTTTGATTGTTTTTTTGGGGTTTTTTTTGTGGGTTTGTTTTTTTTTTTTTAATTCTTTGAAAGGCTATAAGGTTTTTTATGAATCCTTTAAGCTTGCAGTGTACTTGAAACACAGAAGTATATCAAAGGGGGAACAGAATATCATTGCTCTAACTTAGGTTTAAATCTTTTCTAGAAGGGAAAGCAGATTGGTTCAAAAATACCATGTTGCATTAGTAGTATTACAGTTTCTAACTAACTGACCGTGTTCAAATTGAAATTCTGAGCTTGTATTTTCTCAGATGCATTTTGTGTCAGAAACTCTTACACCAGAGTAACATTTTAAGTGAGGAAATCGGAACATGAGTCCTATCCAAGCAGTAGTCAGCTCATCAGCTGGAAGATGGTCTGAATATGAATATACTTAAGCTACTTAGCTATTGGTAGTTGGTATTGTGGAAACTAGGAATAGGATAGAGAGTTGTGAGCTTCTAGTGAGTCTGGTCTGTTGGTGGAGATCAGCATTCATCATAACTATCTACTAGATTATGTGAAAGATTTGATTTAAGCCCTTTCCTAATGTATATGTTTGTGCTTACACCATTTGACATCTCTAGGCTAGCAGCAGGTGAAGCAGTGACTGAAATGACTGGTGAGATTTAATCCCTGAGTTTGGGAGGTTGGATTTCTAAGAGCATGCGTATTGCCAGTTGTGCTATGTCATGTGCTTAATCTAGACATAGAGATTTGCTTATGTGTTCAACTTGATTTGCTTCATCAATTGCGAACTCTAAAATAAAACTAAATTCCTAGTTTATAAACACTCTGCAAAGTAATTGTTAAAGCATATGTATTTCCTTTTCTGATACAGCAAAGCCACACTGGGTTCCACCCTAATGACTAATACTGTCACGTGGTGTCCTTGCACAGTAATGTACAATACTTTGAAATAGAAATACAGGAGGCACATGTAGTAGGGAAAGGAGTTTATATGAATAAAATCACCATTAATAATCTGGAATAAAATTGTGTGTGGCAAAAAAGGATAGAAAAGCTTTATGCTGCATACCCTCTGAGGAAATAATGTGTTCTTAATCTTTTAATTATTAGGTCACCACAAGCAGTTTGTTGCCAGTCTATTTTACTTCTTGCTAGAAAAAAAGCTGAAAGATTATTTGGTTTCATTTTGCTTGCTGTGGTTGTAATGGTATAAAAAGAAGGGTTTTTATTGTGCTTTTCAGAAAGTACTTTTAGGTTCTTTATTGGGGAGAGAGGGAGTAAGTTAATGTATCCTCTAAATCAGGTGTGAGTTGGAGTTTTGCAAACAAAAAGGGATGGAAAAATTTTGGTAGTATAAAATAACTTTGCACTTGAGGGGGTAATGAACCATAAAGATTTCGGGGGGCAGATTTCTATATTACATGCCTTGAGATTTGTGAGCTCCTTACAAACCTTGATTTGTTAATCAAGCTGTAATTCTATCAGTGGTCATTGGCTGGCAATTGCTTTTACTACTAAGCATATAACTATTTGAAGTATCATCTTCTAGATACTATTCTGAGGAATAATTTAAAGAAAATGTTTGGGTAAGAAAATTCTTTATCAAGTTTTAATCAGCCAAATATTTGTGTTGCTGTTTTAATCTGAAGAACTGTCAGACTTTGAGTTGGAGGGGAAGATGCATTTCAGGACTCACAGCTGATAAGGAGTCTCATGCTTGCACAAATGCAAAATGCAGTTCCTTTAAGACAGTGAACTGTCTGTAGAAGAACAATTGCTCGATTCCGATTAGTGTCTTAGCAGAGGGCATTTTTCAAAGTACCTGCAGTTACAGGCTTCCTTCTTGTTTGTAGAAGG
Source organism: Caprimulgus europaeus (assembly GCA_907165065.1). Next base: position 12,094,035 of record OU015537.1, read on the forward strand.
AAGTTTAATACATGATTTCTGTTGACCTACCTGGAAATCTTTTGATAGCTGGTAAAAAGCTCATAATGTATTCCTAGAGTGCCTGTGCTTAGTAATGTAATTTCTTTGCAAAGAAAATGCAAGTAAAGATGTTAAAAAGCTTGTTGCTTTTAACTAACACTATTGATTTTATTTTTTTTTTTTAATTTGTATGCAAAGGGAAAGATAACAAATTCAAGCGTGGACATAAATGAAATACTGTTATGTTCTGTAATCTCTTCTACATGAAGATCTTCAACTGGAAAAGCCTTAATAAATACAGCTTAAAGAATTCACAAGCATACCATGAGATGCAAGATAAATGAAAGTAGACAAAAGTGAAGAAGAATGTGGTATGAATGGCTAGGTGGTCTAAGCTACTTTTGGAGCTGGGGATAGACTCTAGAAATACACATTTGATTGACAGAATGTCTGTGCCACATCCGTTTGTGTGACATGTATCTGCTCTGCTGTTAACCTCCGTTGGCTGCAGGGGAATCTCTGTTCACCTCCCCCCACTCTTTTCCTTGTTGACCTGAGTGTCTGTGGTTGTCTCTCTCATATGACCCCTCCTCTCTCCTCCAGTTGTGGTCTTTGTTGTTCACGTTTCCCGATTCATCTCTCTTGCCAAACCAGTTGTCCCCCTCAAATATGGATTTGCAAAGGTATTTCACAATCTCTGATTGGCTCAGCCTGGGCTGGAGGCAGGTCCACCTTTGCCAGGAAAGCTTCTTGAAGCCCCTTTCCCTGCTACCAAAACCACCCACCCCCCCCCTCCCCCCCCAACGCACTTATACCACTTATACACTTATGGGTTTTTTTAATATAGATATTTGGGTTGGAGAGTTGCAAGTATCAACTTTTATATTAAATTCAAAACCAAACTCCAGGATTAGCTTTTTGTTGTTGGTTTTTTTTTTTTTTTAATAATTAAAAAAAAATACTGAACTAACAATTCAAGTATTTGATTTTTATGAAACTGTTATGATTTTCTATCACTTGCAGTTTGACACCTCCCTGTACAGAATACTACACCCTGTCAGCACAGAAAGACAGTAAGCTACTACATTAATGCAACAGCATATTAGTATTGCTGTCTTTACCTAAGTTAAGTAATACTTTATGAAGTTATACTCATTATCCAACTAGTTACTAAAAAAAAGCAGTAACTGACCTGTTCTGTTACAGCCTTCTGTATTAACTGCCATAGTATGTGTGTGTGTGTGTGTGTGTATATATATATATATATATATATATATATATATATATACATGCACACACACGATTTCACTGATAGCTTGATAAAACAAACTGAGTTTTCATTAATCAGTCTTTCATAGGATTTCAGGAAACCGATACTACTCTGCTGCATTCCAAAGTTATTAACTGATAACCAACATCCCTCTTGAAATTCTTCTTGTGTGGACTCCTTCCCTTTAACTCCCTGTGTTTAGACACCCTCTCATGGCAACACCTACTGTAAAGACAGTAGTAATCCCTCTAACACTAGAAAAAAAAATAATAAAAATAATCAAATGTAGACCAGAGTCCTACAAATAAAACAAAGCACTGTACTAAGACCAAGAATGGTTTAAATAGGCAAAGTAGTTCCAAGTGGTTTCAAATGCCTTGATAAAGGTGCTACTACCCTAAGACCTATCAAATGCTGTACATCAGTATAAAATTCTGGGGGAAAAAACAAACAGAAAAACTAACTTTACCAGAAACAGCCATAGTATCACTGATCCATGCGATTGAAAATATCCAGTCCTTATGTCCATCCTAAAGGAAAAAAATAAAAAAGACAGATTTTCTGTGCCATTATATTCTAGAGTGGTCTCAAAGTAGATAAGTATTCTTCACTTTGATCTTTTTGTTACAAACTCAGAAGGACAGACCTACATTAAAAACATACAGATAAAATTCCAGTATTGAGCTGGAGCAGTTTAAGTACCTAACAGTATTTTTAACTTTTTTTGATTTTGAAGTGTATGATTAATAGAGAGAAATTAGATGACAGAAAAACAGGTCTCTGACCAAGGACAAATTGTTCTCAATTCTAAGGACTTGGATTTTGCATTTTGAAAGCAGTGTTCTTTACTTCTCTAAAGTAGCTATGTTCCTCAAATGCACATCCCCTACTATAAAAAGTAACCAAAACATTATGTTTACAATATATGACCCACAGATTAATTTTTCCAGACTATTACTTCAATAATCTTTTCTTTAGCAGGTAAGAAACTTGTGGGGAAAAAAAGAGACCATAAGGCTCTAGTTCTGTTTGAAAAGCTGCAGAGTCACAGCAGCACACAAATGAATAACAAGTCATAAAAATCTTCGGAGTCAAGCCTTTCTGCAGCTGGTTATCTGCTACTGCAGAAACTCTGACCTGACCTCTGCTGTTGTAGTTAACATCTATGTGAAGTCCTGAATAAAAAAAAGGAGAAATGAGAGAGAAGTGCTTACAAGACACCACTATACTCATTTCAGCCTTTTGTCTTTTTAAGACTGGCTATTTTGAAAAGACCTCATGATGTTTCAGAAATATAAGCAGTACTAGTGTCTATCAAACTGCCATAAGCCACTGGGTTAGAACTAATCCTCAAAAGCCAAGTTCCGCCTCTGGAACAATACATACATAAACTGCACTGGAGAAGGGGAAAATTTGAACAACTTGTATCATCTTTTCAGTTTCCCACACCTGCAAAAGAGGGATAGTTTTATTGCTGGTTAAGTGCCTTGAAAACTATTTTGAAGTCTCTTATAAGAAATAAGTAGTGCTGAAGGTATAAGAGAATTTTGGCAGAACTACTTTCCACTCAGGGGAAAGGTAATAAATGAAAAGTGTGTGCATATATGTAAGGGTGTTCAGTTCCTGGCAGCATGAATATCCTGTAGCCTTCTAGATTTAATTTGAGAGCAGTGTCTTTCTGTGGCTATGGTTTCTTTTCCATTTTCCATTCCACTTGAACATGAAACTCTAGTTCAGTCTTCATATGTTCTTATCATTGGGAGGCTTGTAATTGTGTGTGTGTCTTACTCCCAGTACCTTGCAAGTTTCTGTATTTTACTCTGTATATTTGTGATGGAAAGATCATTCTGTGTTTGTAGTGAAGTGCAGGCTTCTAGTCTGCACTAGTCCTTAAACTCATTTGCTCCAAACATTAACTACAAGTGTAGGATTGCAGTGCTGGGAGAGCAAATTTATTTGTTGTTTTACACAGGGAGAAAGCAGACCTTTTCATTATTTTTTTTTTAAGTAGGGAAATGAAAATCTTGGAAACTCATTTTATATGGAAACAAATGGAATTAAAGTAGGTGGGTGTAGAGATTATTTTATGATGCTTAGGGATCTGCTGTATATCTTGTCTGAATGTAGCTGGTGACCACTGCATAGCAGGGAAGGAGGAATGACACCTGTGATATGAAAAGGCTTTCTGAAGCTGTATGTAAAGGTGAGTAGCAACGGGAGCATCCTTGAAAGTTACATTTTGGGGATTGGGTAGTTGCTCTGCTTTCCTTCTCAGAGGGTGAGGATTGTCTGTGTATTTGTGTGCTAGTAACCTTAGCTGTGGCAGTTGTACACATAGAATGAACCTTGTTTAACGGATGTACTGACTCTGTTTTTTTCTCTGTTGCTTATGGCTTCCATTTCTGAACTTTTCAGTCCATTGTTGGACTGTAGGCTGAACCATATTTCCATTTAAGCAGCCCTAAATAGAGGGGACTTTGCCATTTCAGAACGCTAAAATAAAGATATTTCAAGGAAGATGTTTTCTAATATACAACGCAGCAAGCAGCTCATTTACTTATCTGTCTTCATCAGCTGTTCTATCACCCAATGACCCCTCCCCACCTGAGAAGGGGAATTAAGAAAAGGAAAGGAGACCCATGGGTTGAAATGGAAACAGATTTAATGAAATAATAGTAAGAACTAATATTAATACTAATATAAAATACACAAAGTTATACTCAGCCGACAAAAGCACAATGGTTACAACAAGCGGGAGAGTAGGCCTTGGGAGCAGAATGACGGGCAAGACCCTCCAGGGATGGTGGCCATTGAGGAAGAGGAGCCATCCCTAGCAAACTTTCCACTTTATAGTGAGCATGGTGTTTATGGCATGGAATACTTCTGTTGGCCATCTCAGGTCAGCTGCCCTGGCTTTTGCCTCTCCTAGCCTTAGCACATGGCTAACTTTAAACTGACAAAGACCTTGATTGCTATGGAAACCCACATACCATGGCTGGCCAAACACTAAAACAAAGTGTCTTATCAACTTTGTTCTCACCAAATTGGATGCTGCAGTCTTCTTAAAATGCAGCTTTTCTGCCAGAGAATTAATTATATGATTCTATCCCAGTGAAACCAGGACATGATCATATTCTGTTTTTGTAATATATCCACTATAGCTGAGGGCAACCTCAGTTTGACTTCTCTGCACAAAGATAAATTTCTACACTAGACAAGCTCACTCAAGACAACTTAACTTCCTGTGTTCTCAATGAATTCCATTCCAGAAGTGTACTTGGTGTAAGTACCACCACTTTGCTGAGCCTGTTCAGGTGTCTGCTGTTGTTTTCATATGTCAGAGTTTTGCTTTTTTTTTTTTTGATAGCCAGTAATGATACTTCTGTTTCTATGTGTTTCTAAAGAGCAAAACTTAATCTTTGCTACCAGCTCTGGTCTTCTCTAAAGTTAACAAGCCATTTCAATAAATAATTAAGGTGTAAGTATTCACTTTAAAACTGTTTCCTGCTCTTTATGCTCCATTATACACCAGTTCCACGTTTAATTAAAATGAGTGGAACTTGCTCATTTAAAATATGACTTCTGGTTGTAGAATTTAATTCAGTGTTGTCTACTGATAGTATTTCCCATCTAGGTCATCTTTTTAATGCAGTCATTCAGTCCTGTTTTGACTGGGTGGAAAAACATGAAAGCAGGTTTAATTGTACTATATCTGGAGATTAAATGAAATGGGTTCTTATTTAGGCGTTAATGCAATGGGACCATATTTTTATTAGCTTGATTGACTTTTTTATATTTCAATTTGATTAATTTGTTCTGTTGAGTTAGTCTGGGAAGGAGACCTGAGCTCAGTGAACTTATGAAAATAGCTGAAGTGAGTGTTCACCTTGAACAGTGATGAGTGTTTTGTTTTGGTTTTTTTGGTTGTTTTGTGTTTTTTTTTTCCTCGTCTGGAAGTTTTGTCCTTCAGTGCAGCAAAACCTGTGATCTTTTCAGATGTGTATTTCTGTATTTTCTTGTCTTGGCCTTGATAAGAAAGATTGAATGCAGACAGATACTTATTAGCTTAGTAGGAGTGACATGTGAATTAAGGACAAAATGAGCTAGTATTGAAATTTGAAACTGTATCAGTGACGCGTTGATGAGTGGAAGAATATACATAAAACCCAAAATAAGTCAAGTAAGTGTGTGAAGAATGTAATATCTGAAGCACCTAAGATGGAATTCACATTTCTCTAATTAGCACTGTCAAGACAAAGGCAAACCAAGCTTATGAGATATGTTTTGAGAATCAGGAAGGTTTGAGATCACAGAATCATGGAATTGCCTAGATTGAAAAAGACCTTTAAGATCTTTGAGTCCAATCATTAACTTAACACTGACAAGTCCCTGACTAGACCATGTCCCTAAGCACTATGTCTAGACCACTCTTGAATACCTCCAGGGATGGGGACTCCACCACTGCCCTGGGCAACCTGTTCCAATGCCTGAGAACCCTTTCAGTAAAGAAATTCTTCCTAATATCCAATCTAAACTGCCCTTGGCGTAACTTGAGGCCATTTCCTCTTGTCCTGTCACTTGTTACTTGGTTGAATAGACCAACCCCCACCTCTCTACACCCTTCTTTCAGGTAGTTGTAGAGACCAATGAGGTCTCCCCTGAGCCTCCATTTCTCCAGACTAAACAACCCCAGTTCCCTCAGCCGCTCCTCATAACACTTGTTCTCCAGACCCTTCCCCAGCTCTGTTACCCTTCTCTGGACATACTCCAGCACCTCCATGTCCTTCTTGTAGTGAGGGGCCCAAAACGGAACACAGTACTCAAGGTGCAGCCTCACCAGTGCTGAGTACAGAGGTAAGGTAACTTCCTTGGTTAAACCACGTCACCCACCCAATCTGTGAGCAGCCAGTTTCTCCAGGAGAATGATGTGGGAAACAGTGACAAAGGCTTTAGGAAACAGTGACAAAGGCTTTACTAAAGTCCAGATAGACAACGTCCACAGCCTTTCCTTCATCCACTAGGTGAGTGACCATGTTATAGAAGGAGATCAGGTGAGTCAAGCAGGACCTGCCTTTCATAAACCCATGCTGACTCAGCCTGATCATTTGGTTGTCCTGCATGTACTGCATGATGATACTCAAGATGATCTGCTCCATCAGCTTCCCCAGCACTGAAGTCAAACTGACAGGCCTGTAGTTTCCCAGATCCTCCTTCCAGTCCTTTTTGTAGATGGGAGTAACATTGGCTAACTTCCAATCTGCTGGAACCTCCCCGGTCAACCAGGACTGCTGAAAAATGATGGAAAGTGGTTTGGTGAGCATTTCCGCCACCTCTCTCAGAACTCTTGGATGGATTCCATCCAGTCCCATAGACTTGTGTACATCTATGTGGTGCAGCAGGTCACTGATCATCTCTTCCTGGAATGCAGAGCAATCATTCTGTTCCCAGTCTCTATCTTTTAGCTCAGGGCACTGGAGTCCCAGAATACAACTGGTCCTATTACTGCAGACTGAGGCAAAGATGGCATTAAGCACCTCAGCCTTTTCCTCATCCTCAGTCACCATGTTTCCTCCTGCAACTGATAGAGGAGGGAAACTCTCCCCAGCCCTTCTTTTGCTGTTAATGTATTTATAGAAAGATGTCTTGTTGCATTTTACAACAGAAGCCAGATTAATTTCTGGCTGGGCTTTGGACTTTCTCATTTTCTCCCTGCATAGCCTGACAACATGTTTGTAGTCCTCCTGTGTGGCCTGCCCCTTTTTCCAAAGGCCATAAACTCTCCTTTTTTCCCTGAGTTGCAGTCAAAGCTCCCTGTTCAGCCAGGTCGGTCTTCTTTGCCGCCAGCTCGTCTTACAGCACATGGGGACAGCCTGCTCCTGTGCCTTTAAGACTTCCTTCTTGAAGAACGTCCAGCCTTCCTGGACTCCTTTGCCCTTCAGAGCTGTCTCCCAAGGGACTCTCTCAACCAGTGTTCTGAGCAGGCCAAAGTCTGCCCTCTGGAAGTCCATGGTAGTGGTTTTGCTGACCGCCCTCCTTACTTCACCAAGGACTTCTCTGTTGGTAAATAGCAGGTCAAGCGAGGCATCTCCCCTGGTGGGCTCACTGACCAGCTGTGTCAGGAAGTTATCTTCCACACACTCCAGGAACCTCCTAGACTGTTTCCTCTCTGCTGTGTTGTATTTCCAGCAGATGTCTGGTAAGTTGAAGTCCCCCATGAGAACAAGGGCTAGCGATTGTGAGACTTTTGCCAGCTGCTTGTAGAATGCCTCATCTGCCTCTACATCCTGGTTGGGTGGTCTATAACAGACTCCCAGCAGGACATCTGCCTTGTTAGCCTTCCCCCTGATCCTTAGCCATAAGCACTCGACCTCATCATCACAATCATTGCACTCTATGCAGTCGACCACTCCCTAACATAGAGAACCACCCCACCACCCCTCCTTCCTTGCCTATCCCTTCTGAAGAGCTTATAGCCATCCATTGCAGCACTCCAGTCATGAGAGTCATCCCACCATTTTTCTGTGATGGCAACCAAGTCATATCCTGCTGCACAATGGCTTCCAGCTCCTCCTGTTTGTTGCCCATGCTGCGTGCATTGGTGTAGATGCACTTCAGCTGGGCTCTCAATTTCATCCCTGACTCTGGCACACCACTCCTAGGCTTACCTCTAGTGAGCCTGGTTTTATCCCCTTCCCCCTTCAAATCTAGTTTAAAGCTCTCTCAGTGAGCCACACCAACTCATGAGCGAGAATCCTTTTCTCCCTCTGAAACAGCTGAAATCCATCTATTGCCAGCAGGCTCAGTGCCGTGTAAACCTCCCCATGATCAAAGAAACAAAAATTCTGCTGATGGCACCAGCCTCTGAGCCATGTGTTGATCAGGTATGTTTTCCTGTTCCTTTCAGTATTCTTTCCTGCCACTAAAGGGATTGAGGAAAACACTACCTGTGCTCCTGATCCTTCAACTAATCACCCCAGTGCCCTGAAGTCCCTTTTGATTGCTTTAGGACTTTTCTCTGCAACCTCATCACTGCCAAACTGTACAAACAAGAGTGGGTAATAATCAGAGGGCTGCACCAGGCCAGGGAGTCTCCTGGTAATGTCCCTGACCCGGGCCCCAGGGAGGCAGCAGACTTCCGTGTGAGTAGGGTCCGGTTGGCATATTGGCCCCTTTGTTCCTCTCAGAAGGTTTGAGTTTTATGTTTTTTTGAGATGGTTTGAGTATTATGTTGTCACTTTGCAGAAAAGTGTTCTGGTGAGCATGCTTTTCTAGGTATGCTGTGATCAGCTATTAGGTGCTTCAGTAGCAGGAAGTTTTTAGAACTTCTCGTTTCACGTATCTCAAAGTGTATATTTGGTGAAACAGTAACTTATGGTGAATAGGGGTGTTTCCTGGAAAACAGGCAACACTGAGAGATGAAATTGAAAAAGGTTAGACTTAGATTGGACATAAGGAAGAAATGTTTTTTACAATGAGTGTGATGAGACACTGGAACAGGTTTCCCAGAGTTGTGGATGTCCCACTGTATTTGGTTTGCGTGGCTAGGTTTTTGGTTGCAGGGGGGCATAGGGGTGGCTTCTGTGAGAAGCTGCCAGAAGCTTCCCCTGTGTCCGACACAGCCAATGCCAGCCGGCTCCAAGACGGATCTGCTGCTGGCCAAGGCCAAGCCAATCAGTAACGCCTCTGGGATAACATAATTAAGAAGGGGAAGAATAAAAAAAACCTGTGCATTTTGCAGCTGGAGAGAGGAGTGTTGGGGCCTTAGTGGTATTGCATGACTGTGATACTAGTTAGGCCGCAGTTAGTCCGCTTTCAGTTACGTGCCAGAAAAGATAAGCTGGAGGAAAGAATGTGCCTATGTGGCGAAGTAATAAACAGCAATTGAAGAAGATGGATGCCAGCTGGAAAACAGGACATTACGACGAGGAAGTGAACCTGAACCAAGATAAGAACGAACCAGTGAGACTGAGAGGTCAACGTGTGAATAGTAGCTATTAACCAATAGTAATTAGCTTCGTTGTATGTGGACGCGTATATGGAACTTAAAGGGGTATATAACAAGCAGCTTTCTGATAATAAAGTGGATTGAGTTTGCATTCTGTGGATGTGCGATTGACTCATTCCCGCTCACCTGGATAATTGCCCTCAGCAGAGGAGTGAGAAGATGAGAGAGAAACAACCCTACAGACACCAAGGTCAGTGAAGAAAGAGGGGGAGGAGGTGCTTCAGGCGCCGGAGCAGAGATTCCCCTGCAGCCTGTGGTGAAGACCATGGTGAGGCAGGCTGTCCCCCTGCAGCCCATGGAGGTCCATGGTGGAGCAGATGACCACCTGTAGCCCATGGAGGACCCCACGCCAGAGCAGGTGGATGCCTGAAGCAGGCTGTGACCCCATGGGAAGCCCACGCTGAAGCAGGTTCCTGTCAGGACCTGTGGCCCCATGGAGAGAGGAACCTATATCGGAGCAGGTTTGCTGGCAGGACTTGCGACCCTGTGGGGGACCAGCGCTGGAGCAGTCCCTTCCTGAAGGACTGCACACCATGGAATGGACCCAGGCTGGAGCAGTTCGTGAAGAACTGTCAGTCATGGGAAGGACTCACGTTGGAGCAGTTCGTGAAGAACTGTCAGTCATGGGAAGGACTCACGTTGGAGAAGTTCGTGGAGGACTGTTTCCCGTGAGAGGGACCCCACGCTGGTGCGGGGGAAGGAGACCTCCCCCCTGAGGAGGAAGGAGCGTCAGAAACAACGTGTGGTGAACTGACCCCAACCCCATTCCCTGTCCCCCTGTGCTGCTGGGGGGAGGAGGTGGAAATCAGGAGAGAATTTAAGCCCGGGAAGAAGGGAGGGATGGGGGAGGTGTTTTAAGATTTGGTTTTACTTCTCATTCTCCTCTGATTTTGTTTGGTAATAAATTAAATTTGTTTTTTTCCCCCAAGTCGAGTCTGTTTTGCCCGTGCCAGTAATTGGTGAGTGATCTCTCTCCATCCTTTTCTCCACTCACGAGCTTTTCATTATAATTTTCTCCCCCTGCCCATTTGAGGAGGGGGAGTGATAGAGTGGGCTTTGGTGGGCATCTGGCACCCATCCAGGGTCAACCCACCACACCCATCACTGGATGTGTTCAAAGCCAGGTTGGATGGGGCTTTGAACAACCTGAACTAGTGAAAGATGCCTCTGCCTGTGGCAGAGGGGTTGGGCTAGATGATCTTTGAAGATCCCTTCCAACCCAAACCATTCCATTATTGGTGGCTTCTAAATTAAGTGAATTTGCAGGGAAGTTGGATTCTTAGAATGTGGCTCTCTTAGTTGAGAGAAATGAAGTATGTTAGTGGAAAATAGGGATGTCAGATGGCTGGAAAAGTTCAGCAGTTTTAACTACGTTATGGGAGAGATCCTGTAGGGAGTGGGAGAAGGCTGTTAGTGGCCTTACATGTATTTAAACTGCTTGGACTGAGGGTGCAATCAGGATTCGAAGCAGCAGCTCCCATGCTGAGTTCAAGGTTTTAGCCCAAACCACCACAGCTTGCTGCAGGGCAGGCAGAGTTGTTTGTAGGTGTAACACTTAATTTAACAGGCTGTAATTTCTGTCAGTACCATACTGAGTTTTGCTGGGAAAATATTAAATATGTGGTGAGAGTGGGTAGCACATGTGACCCTAGTATAAGAGGAAAAATTGATGAATCTATAGTAGTCTAACATTGGTCTCATTATTCTTGTACAGTGCAGTAGACGTATTTTGACTGAGTTCAAGTATATGAAATGGAAAGTGATGTCTGACCTGCTAGCTGATTTTATTTTTCCATTTTAAAACTTTTGTCGGACTTTGATTTCTTGCTAGATGTTTTTTGTCTGCTTTGTTAAAGTAATTCCATAAGCATTCGTATTTCACCAAATTTCTAACCAAAAACATAAATATCAATAAATAGTACCATTTCTCTTCTGAGCTGTAACAAGGAAAAGGTAACAGTTGTATAGCTTTGGAATGGATGTTTTAAGTGGAGCCATTTAATTGCTATAGTGTGTTTAAATGAATTAAAATACAGTTAATATTTATCAAAAGAATACAAATTGCTTTCTACAATAAAATAATTTGAGTTCTTATGTCAGTATTGGGAGCAGGTCCTGGTATTGTCAACAGAGTTAAACTTATTTCTAGATAACATAAGATCAGCTACCTGTACACCTCTGTCTGTCAAATAGCATAAGAAGAAAAAGCTTGAAACTGCACAGATTCTGTTATTTTCAAATAAAAAAGGGGATATTCTGATTAATAGTAAAAGCTGTTTTACTCTGTTATGTTGGTAGCATTTTGGGAAGCTTTGTCTAGCTCTCCTCATTCATAACTGGGACAAGTCTGAAGTATTAATAATATTTAAGTACTTTAGAGTAAGCTTATTACGTATTGAAGTATCACTGCAACAAATAGAGCACCATTTTAATTATCTTATGATGCTCTGGGTTCCAGACATAAATTTTAAATGTCCAGGACATTCCACTGTTTTTCATACATCTTTACCAAAATAACAGAATAAGTGGGGTATCTTGTTGTTGAAGCCAGCAACTAACTTTAGATAGCAGTCTCTCTCATTCGAGAAGGGTTACGTTGAAATATTAGAATCACAGAATCACAGACTCACAGAATGTTGGGGATTGGAAGGGACCTCGACAGATCATCTAGTCCAATCCCCCTGCCGGAGCAGGAACACCTACATTAGATCACACAGGAAGGCGTTCAGGTGGGTCTTGAATGTCTCCAGAGAAGGAGACTCCACAACCTCCCTGGGCAGCCTGTTCCAGTGTTCTGTTACCCTCACAGTAAAGAAGTTCCCCCTCAAATCCAAGCGAAACCTCCTGTGTTCCAACTTACACCCATTACCCCTTGTCCTATCATTGGACATCACTGTGAAGAGCCTGGCTCCATCCACTTGACACTCATCCTTCATATATTTATAAACATTAATGAGGTCACCCCTCAGTCTCCTCTTCTCCAAGCTAAAGAGGCCCAGCTCCCTCAGCCTTTCCTCATAAGGGAGATGCTCCACTCCCTTAATCATCTTGGTGGCTCTGTGCTGGACTCTCTCCAGCAGTTCCCTGTCCTTCTTGAACTGTGGGGCCCAGAACTGGACACAATATTCCAGATGTGGCCTCACCAGGGCAGAGTAGAGGGGAAGGAGAACTTCTCTTGACCTACTAACCACAGCCCTTCTGATACACCCCAGGATGCCATTGGCCTTCCTGGCCACAAGGGCACAGTGCTGGCTCATGGTCATCCTGCTGTCCACCAGGACTCCCAGATCCCTTTCCCCTACACTGCTCTCTAGTAGATCATCTCCCAACCTGTACTGGAACCTGGGGCTGTTCCTGCCCAGGTGCAACACCCTACACTTGCCCTTATTATATTTCATTAAGTTTTTCCCTGCCCAGCTCTCCAGCCTGTCCAGGTCTCTCTGGATGGCAGCACAGCCTTCTGGTGTGTCAGCCACTCCTCCCAGCTTTGTGTCATCAGCAAACTTGCTGACAGTGCATTCAATTCCCTCATCCAGGTCATTGATGAATATATTGAATAGTACTGGTCCTAGTACCGACCCTTGAGGGACTCCACTAGACACAGGTCTCCAACTAGACTCTGCCCCATTGACTCTCTGGCTTCTTCCCACCAGCCAGTTCACAGTCCATCTCACTATCTGACCATCTAACCCAGACCTCCTCAATTTGTCAGCGAGGATGCTGTGGGAGACCATGTCAAATGCCTTGCTGAAATCAAGATAGACCACATCCACTGCTTTGCCATCATCTAGCCACCTCGTTATGTTTTCATAAAAGTCTAGAAGGTTGGTCAAGCATGACTTCCCCTTGGTGAAGCCCTGTTGACTGCCCCTAATGACCCTCTTATCCTTGATATGCCTAGAAATGGCACCAAGGATAAGTCGTTCCATCACCTTCCCAGGGATGGAGGTGAGGCTGACTGGTCTGTAGTTACCTGGGTCCTCCTTCTTGCCCTTTTTGAAGATTGGAGTGACATTTGCTTTCCTCAGTCCTCAGGCACCTCTCCCGTTCCCCACGACTTAGCAAAGATGATGGAGAGTGGTCTAGCAATGACTTTCTTCTAAAGTGCTAGGAATAACTAGAAAAGTTAATGCACATACCTGGCTCTGGCTAGTGCTAAGATTGCTGTTAAAGATTTAACTTGTTCATAGTAGTTGAAGTCTTCTGCTAATTAAGCTGAAGTAGCTAAATTTGTTAATAATTACTAGATGCTTTCCATCTGACTATTTTAAGCGCTCAGAACTGGTAGGTATTTGCTATCCAAGGCTTTAGATATAGGAAAATATTAGTTAAAAGCAGCTCTGCTCATCAAATCTAGGACTTGTTTTGTTACTGCGTTGTGAGATTATTATAGCCCTCACTGGTGGTACAAGTGCTGGATCATCTTTTCTCACTTTTTTCCTAGAATGTAGGAGTTATACAGCATATATATGTTTTCTGCTATGGTTTATCATGCAAATGTCTGTCTTGTTTCTGTTGTATCTCAAGGGGGAGGAGAAGGTCCTTCTATTTCTAGTTTACCACCCTTTTCTTGGTGATGTAGCTTCTAGATTAGTGAAGCTGATCTCGAGAAGCAAAAAAAGATGTAAACTCAAATTATTTTTTTTTCTGCTTTTCTGTTTAGATGATCTTTAAATAACTTAGTTCCTACTAGCTACTGTTGCCTACACTCTTGTAATAGTTTCACTGGGCTAGCCCTTGGCTAGCAGCCAATACAGCTGTTCATCCACTTCCCCCCACCCCCAGGGGATAGGGGAGAGGATTGGGGGCAAGGTTTAGGAGGCTTGTAGGTTGAGATAAAAACAATTTAATAATGGAAATAAAAGAAAACTTTAAAAACCCCCTAAACAACTAATATTAAAATAGTAGTGATAATGATAACAGTAATAAGATATGCAAATAAGTGATAACCCAGTGTAACTGCTCACCACCCACTGATAAGCCCGGCCCATTCCCGGATAACAATCCCGGAGGAGCAACAATCCTGAACCGAAACTGTGATCCCGGAAGAGCGAGAACCCAAGAGCAAACCTGTGCCAATCCACCCCCCCTTTCCGGTCAGCCCTGGTTAATATATTGAACATGACGGGATATGATATGGAGTATTTCATTGGCACATCCAAATGCTAGTTTTGGGTTTCACTGCGCTTCTCCCTCCCAGTCCTAATGCAGCTGTGAACAGCCAAACACGGTGGCTTTGAGCTCCAGCAGTAACTAATAACATTAGTACTTTTATCAATGATGTTCTCAAAGCATGTCTGAACTGAAACCAAAACACGGCTCTTCTAACTACTGAGAAGAAAAATAACTCTATCCTAGCAAAACCAGGACAACTCTAAAACCCCACATCTGCTCTTGGAGTTGAGAGAACTATCCCCTTATTTGCTGAGTTTGGAAGTCAGACTGGCCTTAGATGTTAGTTGAAGATGCTTTTCTCTTGTGACAGGACTCTCTTTTTGGAATGCGTCCATTTTCTAAAGGTCACCCATTTTCTGCAACAGTTAAATGTGAATTTGGAATAGGTGCATCTTCTATACTCGTTTGGCACATCAGTCTGGCCAAAGGAAAAACTTGCACTGATCTTCCTTGACCACAGGGCTGTCTAGAAGTAATTTTCAGTTTTCTTATGCTCTTGCCTGTGAAACTTGTAGTTCTAGAGGCTTGTGTGGTGTATAAGCTTCAACTTCATTGGAAACTTGTATGGCTGGTTAAGTGATTCAGTGATTGCATAACTGGTGCATTAGTGTACTGCATTTCCTCAGCCTTGTAGGGTTTTCCCTTATTTCTGGGTGAAATGTATGGCAAATTACCTTATGTCCCAAATACACAGTCAGGATCTTAAAGGAGGAATAGAGCTGTCTGTTACCAGTTAAGAGCCTTAAATCCTTAAGCAGCTCAAAGAGTATGTGCTTTTAACAAGTGCAGTGTCTTTAATGAACAAAGTGGGACATGACATGAGGATAGCCACATAACTACAGGTATCTAATATTAATGTAATTAATCCATATGGAACAACAGAGCAAGAGATGCCGTGCTTTTCTGAGAGCCTGTGGAAGAGCTGTCTTCCACTTTAACTTCCCATTGATTGATATGTACTGAAGCAGAAGGTCTAATTGCCCACTGTCACATTAAGCAATGGCACAATTTGAAGAATCAATTTCTCCTAATGTTTGTCACTGCTAGGAAGATGCTATCCAACATAAAATCATAGAATCGCTTTGGTTGGAAAAGACCTTTAAGATCATTGAGTCCAACCATAAACATCTAAATTAGCCTCGTAATGGATGTTATTACCATCACTAAAGAGTGTTGTCTTTTATTCAAATAATATGATCTGCACACAAACCTACTCTTCAGGGACTCTTTTCTCCCTGTCCTTCCTACTCATGTATTCTGGAGGTTTTTAAAAGTGCCATTTTATTGGTTCCTGTCCCTCTGCCCCTCAGTCATTGCACTGGAAATAATAAACTGAATTAGTTTGTTATAGACTGCTCTTCAAAACTTAGATCTCTCATCACAGTTGTTTGAATTGTTGATCCATCTCATCCCTTCCTCCCTCCATCCCCTGTTGTCAGTTGTCCTGGTTTTGCTAGGATAGAGTTAATTTTCTTTTTAGTAATTAGAATAGCTGTGTTTTAGTTTCAGTGTTTCAGTTCAGACTTATGAGAAGAACATTGATAACAGTGCTGGTGTTGTGAGTTGCTGCTGGAGCTCAAGGCCACTGTGTTTGGTTGCTTCACAGCTGCATTAGGACTGGGAGGGAGAAGCGCAGTGAATAGCAAAACCCAGAACTGGCATTTGGATGTGCCAATGAAATATTCCATATCATATCACGTCATGTCAGTATATTAACCAGGGTTGACGGGAAAATGAGAGTATTCTCTTGAGAATCGCTCGGGCTCACTTTTCTGGGGTTTCGGTTTCAGGACTGTCTCAGCTCCGGGATCGCTAGCTGGCACAGGCTGGGCATCAGTCAGTGGGTGGTGAGCACTGTGTATCACTCATTTGGATATTCTGTTATCACTGTTATTATTATCATTTTATTTTAATTAGTAAATAGTTTTTATCTCAACCCGTGAGTCTCCTTGCCCTTCTTTCCAATTCTCTCCCCTACTCCCTGGGTGAAGGAGGGGGAGGGTGAGAGAGCAGGCTGTGTTTGGCTGCAAGCTACAAGCAAAAAGGGTGAATCCACCCAAACCACCACTTCAGTGTAATCCCTACTCTGCACTTGGTTAAATGTAGAGTGACCATTTGTACTTATACCCCATGAGATAAACACATGTTAGATTTATTTTAATCTGTGGCCATTGAAAACTGAATGGAAACTCCATACCAGTGTTTGCTTCAAGGAGGGTCTAATTTGTTCTTGTTGATCTTAAAATAAAACACAAACCTTAATGTACCTTATCTCCTGGACTGCAGTAACACTTGAAAGGAATTACTGTAGATATACTTTAAACTTTTTTTTCCATTAAGACTAGTGAAAGTGATGCTTTTTCTTTTTTCTTCCTTCTTTTTTTTCCCTGCAGGGGATGTAGTTGCAACATGTCAAATCTAGTTTTACACGACTTTAATCAGTGGCTCAATATCATTGTACTTTATAAAAGGAGAATACCTCCACACAGCTGCCTGTGCTCATTGTTTGCAGAACTGTTAGAGGTACAAAGCAGAAGCAGTTGCTCCAGATTTTGAGGTGATGTCATCTATTTGGAGACTGCAGTAAATGAAAACGGAATCAGTTTTGTACTGTAGTAAACTTCTGTGATCAGCTTTTTACTGTCAGTCTATGTAAGGTATTTCAATTGAATAGTAATAATTGAACACTTACATAGATGGGAAGCTTTGTGGTGGATTTGTTACCGAAAATTGTAACCAAGAAAACTCTCCAAACCAATAGTTTAGAAAGTGGACATTGGTTTATTATAGCACTGGGTGCATGGGGGATTTCTCCTTTCCTAACATGCACACCGAAAGACACAGGCATGTTCATTATATACATTAGATGTATGAATACTCATGCAATGCCTCCCTATTATAGTAAATCTAATGTATAGGTCATTTATAATTAACCCTATCTTTGTAACTCAGTCAGCAGAGTCAGGATGCACTGAGCTGGCCTTGAGAATCCTCCTGTTTCCTTGATAGCATTGTTCTCTAGTAAACTTACTTATCTCTGGTATGTAGGCTCATTTATCTTATCTATACACAACTGTTCTTTTTATGGTGACTGAATTGACACCTGTTTTTTTACAATTGGTGACAATTTGGGGTCTGTTTTTTTATGGTGTGTTTAAGCTTCTGATATCAGTTTCACCCACAGGTCTTGCACTCACTTTCCCCCACCCCTTGAGATGGGAAGAGAATCACAACAAAGGGGCTCATGGGTTGAAATGAGGACAGGGACGGCTCACTCACCAGTTATGGTCACAGGCAAAACACACTCGACTTGGGGAAGAAAAATCAATTTAATTCGTTACCAATCATCTGAGTAGGATAGTGAAACATAGCAACCACATCTTACAACACCTTTCTCCCACTCCTCCCTTCTTCCCAGGCTCAAATGACTTTGCTCTTGATTTCTCTACCTTCCCCCCCAGTGGCACAGGGGACAGGGAATGGGGGTTCAAGTCAGTTCACCAGCATGAAAGTCCAGGAACAAAGTGTTCCAACGTGAGCTTTCCATGGAGTTACGGACCTCTTTGGGCACAGCTCCCGGCTCCGGCATGGGGACATCCATGGGCTGCAGACAGGCCTCCAGTCCAGTGCACCTCCTTCCCCCACTCTGGGGGTACCTTTGATAACGAAAAAGCCAGTCAGAAGAAACTCTCTAAGACTCATTTTGGAGTTTTAGCAAGCAGGCATTCTTTATTGCAGCGCCGGATGCACGGGGGATCGCTCCACCTATCGTGCATATCGACTGGTCCCTCTACAAAAGCTTTATACTATCAATATATGCATAATCATTTATTTTCCAAGAAATTATTAACATATTCATCACACTTCCAAGAACTCATTAATACATTTAAATGTCCTTTTCGCATGTGTACTGGTCATCTTGTTGGTCTTCCAGAGTCCTCTGGTGGTTGTTGAAACTTTAGTCACTGTGCCCTTGAGTTGAATTTTCTTCTGTGCATGCTTAGTCCATCTCTTGGTCTGTTTACAACACTTCTGTCTCCACAAAACTGGTTCATTCTAGCATCACTACTTTATCAAAGATTTAATGCCTCAAATATGTTATCTATTTTAGACTACAGATGTGACTAGGCCTAGCTGGTATGTAAGTATCTTTCAATGTCATGTCACATTGTTTAAGTAGAAGGGGATGTTCTCGGAATTGTGTCAGTCCCCTGTCCCTCCCTCTCTGGCATTGAGTGTCTCTGGGGGGTCTTCTTGCTCATCATGAGCTCTCCAAGTCACAACTGCCCTCAGGCACAGC
This sequence comes from Caprimulgus europaeus, assembly GCA_907165065.1. The sequence continues at coordinate 12,112,785 of OU015537.1, forward strand.
TTTCTGCTCCAGCGCTTAGTCCTCCATGGCCTATACGTGGGTATCTGCTCCACTGTTAACCTTCATGGGCAGCAGGAGACTTCATTGATCTACTCCATGCCTGTTGAACTGGGTGTCTGAAGTTCTCTGTCTCCCCTCCTCCTACTTCCTCATGGCAAGGATGCTCTCCTCTTTGTTTAGGCTGATGGTCTTCTTTTGTTCAGGTCAATGGCCTCTCCTCCAGGTTTTTTCCTCCCCCTTCTTTTCAAAACCAGTTCTTCCCCCATAAATATGGATTTGCAGAGATGTTTCCCTATTGCTACTTGGCTCAGCCTGGGCTGGAGGCAGGTCCGCCTTGGAGCTAGGGGAGCTTTGCAAAGCTTCTCACAGGGGCCATCACTGTAGCCCCTTCCTCCACTACCAAAAATGCCCCCCCCCCCCACCCCCGCTCCTTCAAATGCAACACAGTTTTATCTGGCAACAGGCATTGTCTACTTCTGTTTTTGTTGTTTGAGGCTATATACAGAATCCTGATGTTGGTTATAGCCTTTCACTTGCACTGAAACAAGTAGTTATAGTAAAAAATTAAACCACTGTCTAAATCTGGAATACCTGTGACACGTTAGAAATCAATCACTTGAATCAAATTACTTTTCACTGTTTCTCAGCGTAAAATCAGTAGTAGTTCATTAATGTAATATAGGCAGCAAAAAAAATCTCTTCCTTTTAAATTAAGTTTTTTTTTCTTTTTGTAGTTTTCAGAATGAATGGATGCATCCTCAGTTCTGTGTACTTAGACTACACAATGTGTATTAGCAGGCAAAATGGAAGTTGCAAGATCAGGTTTCTGAAAATCATAGATGTGCTGAATTGATTATGGTTGATAACTTCAGGCATTTTGGTTTCCTCTGACCCACATTTCTTATTTATCTGAATCTTAGGTGGGAGTTACTTCAGAGAATTCATGTGGTCTGGAATCTAGACATACTTGCACCCCAAAATGAGGGATATAGCAACAAGAGACCAGTTCTTGACATTTAAATTGACTTGAGTTATCACTGAAAAAGCTGTTGCAGGTATCATTAGCAGTAGGATGATTCCAATTTGACCAGTTAAAGCTCATACAGAAGAAAGGAAATGTAGATATAAACTTCAGGGAAAAACCAATAGAAGGAACATGGAAATAATGATTAAAAAACACCCCAACTTCCCAGCAGCTCCTCATGAGTCACTCTTGGCAGCAATTTTTTTTTGTTTGCTTTCCTCATCTGTTGATGAGACTATACCTTTGGTATTACTTTACTGCACCAAGTCATGCTTCTCTGCATTCTCCTTGTCTGTCAGTACAGCTAAGTAGTCATTCAGGTTTAAGTGGTGACATCTTGGTCATCTCTATGCTGTCCCTTCAAGCCTTTCCAGCTTGTCATCTATCTCTTTGTGCCAGTTGTTTCTGTCATCAGTTTTGTCTTGTCACTTCTGTTTCTGCATCTTTGTTGATTTTTTGTTGTTGTGGTTGTTTCCCTGTTCCCCCATCCCCTTCTATCACCACTCTGAGGTCCTCTGCCCTCATGTGGTGGTTTTAACTGCCAACAGCCAAACACCACACAGCCACTCACTCACCCTCCCCCACTCGGGAAATGGGGGAGAGAATCAGAAGGGTAAAAGCGAGAGAACTCATGGATTGTGATAAAAACAATTTATTATTTTAATTTTATTTCAATTATTAATTACAATAATGATAATAACAGTGATAACAGAATATACAAATGAGTGATACACAATGCAATTGGTCTCTTGCCTCTGCCTGGCAGCAGCAGGGCAGGGGCTGCCTCAGGTACCCCCCCTCTGCCTGATAGGGTAGGAGTTCCATCACCTTTTAGGGGGTATCCTCATGGGGCATTTCTGACTGGCATGCCAGGGAGTTACTCCACCAGTCAATCTCCTTCTCACACTCCCTGATGGTCCTCAGTCTCTCAACCTCCTCCTTGAGTTTCACCACCATACTGAGGAGATCATCCACCTGCTCACACCTCACACAGGTGGAATGCCTCCCTCCCTCCCCCGGCAGCAGCAGGCTCTGGCACTCCCTTCAGCCAGAGACCTGAACAGCCACCGTTCGGGGCAGGCCCTCTGTCTGGGTCATCACAGTCTTTTTGTGACAAGCTCTCTGTCTGGAGGACACCATAGTCAGAGGCAGCCTGGGACACACCCACAAGTTGGCGAGCTGCTGCGATGGAGTGCTGCTATCAGCAGAGCTACAGCGAGCTACCCTTCACACTTCACCCTTCTCTTCTCTTCTCTTCTCTTCTCTTCTCTTCTCTTCTCTTCTCTTCTCTTCTCGTCTCGTCTCGTCTCGTCTCGTCTCGTCTCGTCTCGTCTCGTCTCGTCTCGCCTCACCTCCAAACTGCCCTTCTGACGCACCACGCCCTGTTTGCCCATCCTGGTCGCCACACTCTTAGTCACTCACGCTCCCTGGGGGCCGTTTAAATCTCCCGCAGTTGTCCCTGGCACCGCCCCCCCTGCGTCAGCCTCGCTCTCGCGATTGGCTGCTCCTGATGGGACTCGGCATCACCCGTCTCCTCCTCCTCCCAACTCGTGCTCAGCCGCGGAACTTACCGTTGCTGCCTCTGTGCTCCTCTTTGACTGTAAAGCAGTAAAGCATTTGACACGGTTTCCCACAGCATCATTGCTGCCAAATTGAGGAAGTGTGGATTGGATGATCAGGTACTGAGATGGACTGTTAACTGGCTGGTGGGAAGAAGCCAGAGAGTGGTGGTCAATGGGGCAGAGTCTAGTTGGAGACCTGTGTCTAGTGGAGTCCCTCAAGGGTCAGTACTAGGACCAGTGTTATTCAATATATGCATCAATGACCTGGATGAGGGAATAGAGTGCACTGTCAGCAAGTTTGCTGATGACACAAAGCTGGGAGGAGTGGCTGACACGCCAGAAGGATGTGCTGCCATCCAGAGAGACCTGGACAGGCTGGAGAGCTGGGCAGAGAAAAACTTAATGAAATATAATAAGGGCAAGTGTAGGGTGTTGCACCTGGGCAGGAACAGCCCCAGGTTCCAGTATAGGTTGGGAGATGATCTACTAGAGAGCAGTGTAGGGGAAAGGGATCTGGGAGTCCTGGTGGACAGCAGGATGACCATGAGCCAGCACTGTGCCCTTGTGGCCAGGAAGGCCAATGGCATCCTGGGGTGTATTAGAAGGGGTGTGGTTAGTAGGTCAAGAGAAGTTCTCCTTCCCCTCTACTCTGCCCTGGTGAGGCCACATCTGGAATATTGTGTCCAGTTCTGGGCCCCACAGTTCAAGAAGGACAGGGAACTGCTGGAGAGAGTCCAGCACAGAGCCACCAAGATGATTAAGGGAGTGGAGCATCTCCCTTATGAGGAAAGGCTGAGGGAGCTGGGCCTCTTTAGCTTGGAGAAGAGGAGACTGAGGGGTGACCTTATTAATGTTTATAAATATATGAAGGATGAGTGTCAAGTGGATGGAGCCAGGCTCTTCACAGTGATGTCCAATGATAGGACAAGGGGCAATGGGTGTAAGCTGGAACACAGGAGGTTCCGCTTAAACTTTAGAAGAAACTTCTTTACTGTGAGGGCGACAGAGCACTGGAACAGGCTGCCCAGGGAGGTTGTGGAGTCTTCTTCTTTGGAGACATTCAAGACCTGCCTGGACGCCTTCCTGTGTGAACTCATCTAGGTGTTCCTGCTCCGGCAGGGCTAGATTATCTTTCGAGGTCCCTTCCAACCCCTAGCATTCTGTGATTCTGTAATTGCTCACCACATGCCAACCGATGCCCAGCCCTTTCTTCAGCTAGCGATCCCAGAACAGAGACAATCCCAAAACCAGTATCCTGGAAGAGAGAGAGAACCCATTTTCTGGCCAAACCTCATTTATATACTGAACATGATTTGATATGATATGGAATATCCCATTAGCATATCCAAATGCCAGTTTGGGTCTGCTAATTTTTCTGTGCCCCCCCCTAATCTGTTCTGTACCTGCAGACCAGCAAAACATGGGAAGTTGTAAAGTCCTTGATTTTCTTAGCAACTTTGTGAGCTGACACAGGCAGGACACAGGAACAACCACAAAAACCATGGATAAAATGCAAAAAGCAAATTTATTCTCGTTACCTCGTGAACGGGTGTATCTCCGTAGCAGCACCCGGGGCAGAGGCACGTAAGCGGGAATGCAGACACCATGGAGCTCAGTCCTTGCTAGAGTGAGAGCGAGAGATTCCGAACCTGCTGCTTTCGCCTGTATATATCAGGGATTTTTTACAGGCAGTAGTTTTCCACTGTGCTTTGATCTTTCTCACAGCAGGGCAGGAATCCCAGGCACGTTCAGGGTGCCCCTGAGTCTATCCCAGGCCTGTGTTATCTGAAGGCAGATGTTCTACTTGTCAAGCACATAAGACTAAACAGTGATTAGCAGTGTGATGTAGGTGTTTTTGGACACCCCAGCTGCAAGTCGCTTGAGTGTATTTACAGTCCTGCTCGCCAATCTTCCGTTATATTCCCACAGCAATAACTAAAAACATCAGTATATTATCAATGTTCTTCTCATACCAAATCACATACTGAATCCAAAACACAGCTATTCTAGCTCCTAAGAAGAAAATTAACTCTATCCCTGTCGAAACCAGGAGACTTCATCCTGGGCTCTGCTATACTGTGTTCCTCTGGCTGCTTTTAAGAATGTTACCCTATTGCCTCAGTGTTATTAAATGAAAAATGAACATATAGATAGGAAGGGAAGAGCTCATATCAGGTTGCTTCAGTGGCTGCTGACATTCTAGTTGCTTATAACTTTTAGACACTTGTAGCCCTGATCTTCTCTTCAGAGAGTTAGCCAGAACCAGGAATGAGGGAATGGGGCTAAGGAGGTCTACATTTATAGAAGAGAGCTTGTAGATGACTGTAAGAAAACCTTATAGTACTATGCAACTGACTTGTTTCCCTAGCCCAGGAAAGGTGTTGAAAAAGTTTACATGCAGTAGAGTATGTTCTTTATCAATTTAAAATGTGCAGTAAAGCATCACACCAAAGTTTGTGCCCCTGTGCACCATTCCCATAGGTGCCCTTCAGCATCCTGTTCTGGAGTCTGGAGGTCAAAGGCAACAGTGATAGGGCTGCAGTCATCCATTAGCTGGTTTGGAGTAAGTCTGGGAGCAAGTCCTTTAAATTTCTAAAAGAGCATAACAAAGGTAAGTAAACCTTTACTGCACAGTGTAAAGGCTTTGACTAAGCAAATACAGTTCAGGCCCAGAAGCACAGTAGCAACATCAATAATCTTCTAACTGGCTGCAAATATTTTTATTTTTTCTTCCACATAGCAGGACAGAGCAGCAGCAAGATGCTTGTAACAGTGGTTCCTGAATAGCCTATCAAATATGATTAGTCACAAGACACTTTTAATTAAGCCCTGTTTGGAAAGGAGGTGACAAAATGTGTCTGGCAGCCTGTTATAGTGTTACTGTGTGCATTGCTGTGGTGGGTTGACCCAGGCCGGATGCCCACCAAAGCCCACTCTATCACTCTACCTCCTCAAATGGGCAGGGGGAGAAAAATATAACGAAAAGCTCATGGGTGGAGATAAGGACGGAGAGAGATCACTCACCAATTACTGGCACGGGCAAAACAGACTCGACTTGGGGGAAAAAAACAAATTTACTTTATTACCAATCAAAATTAGAGGAGAATGAGAAGTAAAACCAAATCTTAAAACACCTCCCCCATCCCTCCCTTCTTCCCAGGCTTAACTTCTCTCCCGATTTTCCACCTCCTCCCCCCAGCAGCACAGGGGAACAGGGAATGGAGTTGGGGTCAGTTCATCACACATTGTTTCTGCCACTTCTTCCTCCTCAGGGGGAGGACTCCTTCCCCCGCACCAGCGTGGGGTCCCTCTCACGGGAGACAGTCCTCCACGAACTTCTCCAGCGTGAGTCCTTCCCATGACTGACAGTTCTTCACAAACTGCTTTAGCATGGGTCCATTCCATGGTGTGCAGTCCTTCAGGAAGGGACTGCTCCAGCGCGAGTCCCCCACGGGGTCACAAGGTCCTGCCAGCAAACCTGCTCCGGCGTGGGCTCCTCTCTCCACGGGCTACAGGTCCTGACAGGAACCTGCTCCAGCGCGGGCTTCCCACGAGGTCACAGCCTCCTTCGGGCATCCACCTGCTCCGGCGTGGGGTCCTCCAAGGGCTACAGTTGGTCATCTGCTCCACCGTGGACCTCCATGGGCTGCAGAGGGACAGCCTGCCTCACCATGGTCTTCACCACAGGCTGCAGGGGAATCTCTGCTCTGGCACCTGGAGCACCTCCTCCCCCTCCTTCTTCACTGACCTTGGTGTCTGCAGAGTTGTTTTCTCTTACATCTTCTCACTCCTCTCTCCAGCTGCAAAGTGTGCAGCTTTTTTTTCTTCTTCCTCTCTTCCTTTTTTTCTTAATTATGTTATCACAGAGGCGTTACTGATGGGCTCGGCCTTGGCCAGCGGCGGGTCCATTCTTGTAGGCGGCTGGCATTGGCTGTGTTGGGTCGGACATGGGGGAAGCTTCTGGCAGCTTCTCTCACAGAAGCCGCCCCATGTCCCTCCCCACCACTGCTACCAAAACCTTGCCACGCAAATCCAATACACATGTTTTATATGTGGGCAAACAGGACATTTCAAGAAGGATTGCCCAAAAAGACCTCGTAGTCAGGGTGATAGCTTCTGTAAGCCACAGACGTGTTACATGTGGAAACTGAGCCTTTTTGCAAAACAATGTCGATCCAAATCACATCCGGGAAATGATCAGATGACCGTGGGGAGGGGGTGTGCACAGACACAAATTTCCTCTCACCCAGTGGTCTCAGCTTATGCGACAAACTCCAAGCCAAAATGCGAGGCAGTGCCGGATTGGATGTCTCCACAGCAGTAACTGCCACATTATCTGACAGTAGCGTCCAAAGAGTACCCCTTTCTGCACATGGTCCCATCGGAGATGGACTGAGTGCCCTTTTAATAGGACGATCTAGTGTTACCTTACAAGGCTTATTTGTCCATCCTGGATTGATAGATGCAGACTTTAAAGGACAATTACAAGCTATGGTTCGGACCCCTTCTCCCCCTGTTACCATCCCAGCAGGAAGCAGTATTGCTCAATTAATCCTATTTCGTTCACAAGTTAAATATGCTGCCGATCAAGAAAGGGGGACAGGTGGTTTTGGATCTACAGGGCAATCAGAAATTTATTGGACACAGAAGGTGTTACAAGAATGTCCCTTGATCACCTGTGTGGTAAAACTAAAGGGAGGTCAACATAATGACATCAAAATAAGAGGCATGATGGACACTGGTGCGGATGTTACAATCATTGCACAAAAACATTGGCCGCATTGTTGGCCTACGACCACCCAAGCGTCTGCAGTAGCGGGAGTCGGCGGAATCACTAGCAGCTACAGAGTACCTTGCTGGTATTGGTGATTAGCCCCGAGGGTCAGGTTGCTACTGTGCGCCCCTACATTATGCCTTTACTATTTAATCTGTGGGGAAGAGATGTTTTGTCAGCCTGGCGAATGACCCTCTCTACCAGTCCGCCTTTTTCTTAGGGGCCACGGTCCAGGAGAGCTTGCGCAGACCCACAATGGCACTTACTTGGTTGACAGATACACCAGTATGGGTGGATCAGTGTCCCCTATCAGTCGATAAATTGCAAGCTCTTAAAGAATTGGGTAGAGAACAATTACAACAAGGCCATCTAGAACCTTCTGATAGTTCCTGGAGTACCCCCATATTTGTGATAAAAAAGAAATTGTGAAAACGGTGTTTATTACATGATTTGAGACATGTGGATGCCGTGATGCAAAGTATGGGTGCCTTGCAGCCAGGGTTGCCATCACCGACTATGATTCCTGTGGGATGGGAAATAATCATTATTGACTTAAAAGATTGTTTTTTCACAATACCCTTGCATCCTAAGTATTGCTGTAAATTTGCATTCTCTGTGCCGGCACTTAATAACAGTGAGCCCTGTCAGAGGTTTCAATGGACAGTATTGCCTCAAGGGATGAAAAATAGCCCAACTATTTGTCAGTGGTATGTTGCCCAGGCTCTCTCTTCCATTTGAGAGAAATATCCAGAGATATATTGTTATCATTATATGGATGATATTTTATTTGCCAGAAAGGATACAGGCCTGTTGCACTCGGTTATGCCAGAGGTAACAGCAAAAATTTTGGATCAGACCATACAACCGCAGTCGGTGGTTATTAAACATGAGGTGTGTACACTTACTGATTTGCAAAAGTTGTTGGGGGTAATAAATTGGTTATGCCCTTTGTTGGGGTTAGATAATGTCATGTTACGCCCCTTATTTGAACTTTTGAAAGGTGAGTCTTGTCTTACCTCCCCTCGTAGCCTAACCTCTGCTGCAACACAGGCTCACCGGCAGGTAGAAAATGCTATCGCTGAAAGACAAGCTCACTGTGTGGTCGAGCAATTGCCTATTGAGCTTTATGTGTTCACTGTTCAAATGCACCCAATCGGATTGATTGCCTAATGGAATGAGGCTTGGAAAGACCCGTTGCACTTTCTGGAATGGGTCCATTTATCTTATCAACCAAGGAAATCTGTCAGTACACAGGTGGAGTTGATGGCACAGATAATATGTAAGACTCATCAGCGCTGTGTGCAGCTCATTGGCTGTGAGCCTGCAACAATCACTGTTCCGATTACAGACTACTATTTGGAATGGTACATGGCTAATAGCCAGGAATTGCAGATGGCCTTTTTAAATTACGCCGGGGAAATTAAGTTACATGCTCCGACTCACCGGTTTCTACAACTGCATAAAGAGCTACAAATCTTGGATTTTCCACGGGTGTCCATGACTCCAGTGGACAGACTCATGGTCTTTACCGATGGGTCTGGAAAAACCAGAAAAGTGGTAATTACTTGGCAAAAGGATGGCCAGTGGCATGATATAGTTACATTTCAAACTGGCTCTCCTCAGCCAGTTGAATTGTGTGCTGTATTGTGCACATTTGAACGGTGGCCAAGACAGTCTTTAAACATTGTTACAGACTCACAATATGTCTGTAACGTGGTGCAACGGATTGATGGTGCTTTATTGCGTGAGTTGAATAATCAGGCACTTTTTGGGGTATTGAAGCAACTCTGGTTTGCTATTTCAGAAAGACACTTTCCTTTCTACATTTTACATGTTTGCAGTCATACTATGCTACCAGGATATATCATTGAAGGAAATCGCCGTGCAGATTTGCTTACTGCACTAGCCTGGGCCGCCCCTGTTCCGGATATAGCTCAGTAAGCCATCTGGTCGCATCAATTTTTCCATCAAGGGGCTCGAGCTTTAGCAGGCCAGTTCAGAGTTTCTATCACAACCACAAAAGACATTATTGCATCTTGCCCAGACTGCCAGAACGTAGCGTCTCTGCAGGCGGGGGGGGATAAATCCCCGAGGACTGCAGAGCCTACAGTTATGGCAATCTTATGTCACCCATGTTTTGGAATTTAGCCAGTTCAAGTATGTTCACGTCTCTGTCGACACCTATTCGGGGGCTGTCTGGGCTACAGCCCAGTCTGGTGAAAAAGCCAGAGACGTCATATCTCATTTTCTGGGAGCTTTTGCGGCCCTGGGTATTCCTTCCCAAGTTAAAACATATAATGGCCCTGGCTATACTGCCACCCGTACGCAAAAGTTTTTTGCCCTTTGAGGGGTGCACCATGTCACGGGCATCCCGCGCTCCCCCACAGGACAGGCCATTATCGAGCACACTCATCAAACCCTAAAGGCCATGTTACAAAAACAAAAAGAATGATGGGAGAATCCTCGCAGGCACGCATATGGAAGGCAGTGTATACACGAAACCACTTAACTATTCCCCCTGCAGCAGAAAACCCCATTATAGTATTTCATTTTGTATCAATACAGAGGGATCTACACCCCTAACACAAAAAGCACCTGTCTTGGTCAAAAATCTCCAGACGCAACAATGAGAAAGTCCATGGGATTTAATTACTTGGGGATGTGGGTATGCTTGTGTTTCCACAGATACCGGCATACGGTGGATACTGGTACAGTGTGTTTGCCCCTATAAATCAGCAAGACCCAAGCAAGCGGCAGCCCATGCACCAAGTGAATGTTAGTCGATGGTTTAATGCTGGGGAATCAGTGTTCAATGTGCCTGTATATGGTTCTGTAATTCTGAATTTAGGACAGAATGCTACTTGCACTGTGATCCTGAATAGCAAAGCACAGGAGATGAAAATAGTGTAAAACTGTTTTTTTTGGTGACAACACTTTTCACACATTTGGCAGTTTTTTGAAGAAGATTGGGATAGAATTATTACGGTTTGCAAATAACGCTTTGGCTGGAAGAAAGGAAAATGGGAATGCAGTGTCAACCTATGAGTCTTTTGGTAGGGTTTCTCAGTCTTTTGATAGTGACTCAAGCTTACTATAACATATTACCCAGATCAAATATTTGGACTACTCTTGCTAACCAAATGCAGCTAAAACACACTTTGCTTGTCTCTTGCTACCCCGGACAACCCCTTTTCTACATGTCTGGTGGGTTTACCAGTAGATGACCCTGTGTCCCTCGTCTCTGCGAGTGCAAGGGCCACCACAAACACAATGCAAGCGGTGGGTGGTAACTGGAATGAATGGGTCCCATACCTACCGATTATGCCTGCAGAGCCACGGGAGCTGAATCTGTTGGGATCAGTACCAATGGACTTTTGTGTCTTTTTTAATCTCTCTACAAGCGACACAAGAGTCACTGTAAATGCCACTGGTTCCACTTTTAGAAATAAAACAGCTTGGTGTAGTTACCCTTCACCAAACATTTCTAAATTACTCATAATCCAGTACAGCTACCACCAGGTGTTTTCCTTATCTGTGGAGACAGAGCATGGGCAGGAATACCATCACGTATTCGTGGAGGCCCCTGTAGTTTGGGCCGTTTAACTCTGTTGACACCTAACATTACCATGATTTTGGGAAAGTTCAAAAATCGGTTAAGAAGCAAGCGTAGCATTCACTCATTTAAGCACAACTGTGATTCCAATGCAGAGTTTTGGAATCCTGGGGAAATAGCTGCAGCCTCTGTTCTGGCCCCTGGAGTAGGAGCAGCGAGCACATTAACAAACCCACGCAAGTTAGGATTCTGGCTTTCTAAACAATCTAATCTGACTTCTTTAGCGCTATCAGGCTTGCTGACAGGTGTCGACTCAGTTCGACATGCCACTTTGCAAAATCGCGCTGCTATTGATTTTTTGCTTTTAGCTCAAGGCCATGGTTGTGAGGAATTTGAAGGCATGTGCTGTATGAATTTATCACAACACTCAGAATCAATTCATATGGCAATTAAAAGGTTAAAGGAAAATGTCAAACAGTTGAGGGTAAATAGTGATGATTGGTTAAGGGAGTGATTTCAGGATTGGGGAATACAAGGATGGGTCTTTTCACTATTAAAGTCAGGGTTAATGGTGTTGTTCGTAATTTTGGTGATCCTCCTCTTAGTGCCTTGTTTGCTATTGTGTCTGCAAAGGGCCCTGCAGCAGATGGTGAACAATGCCTTTGTGGTACAAAAACAAAAAGGGGGAATTGGTGAGTTAAGGGCCAAGGCTGTAGGCAGCTTCGACCTTGAGCAATTTATTCCTGACCTTGAGTAAAGACAAGATAAACAACAAAGCAGAACAAGAGAAGCAAGAATGTGTATGAGACAGGAAGAGGGATGGCTTGTGTGCTGTAATCAGTAACCAGTCAGGTGTAAAAGAATGGCTCGTGGACAAGTAGAATTATCCAATCATGTCAATTGTGTAGGCGCGGTGCTCACTGTGTATGTGATAAGGGGTAACAAATCAAAAGTGAAAGAATGGCGCGTGCTTGGGGCATGGGGAGGGGAAAAAGTTATATAAGCAGTGTAAAGTGCTGATGCCTGAATACATCTTGGTGTTGATCGTTTCATCCACCGCAGAATTATCCTGTGGTGTCTTGAGAAAGATCTTGTGATGCACTTCTGTCATGGTTTAACTCGGTCGACAGCCAAACACCACACAGCTGCTTGCTCACTCTTCCCTGCCCCAGGGAATAGGAGAGAGAATTGGAGGGGTAAAGGTAAGGAGGCTCATAGGTTGAGATAAGAACAATTTAATAAGTGAAATAAAATAAAATTAAAATAATAATGATAATAATAGTAATATTAGAATATAGAAGTGAGTGATGCACAGTGCATTTGTTCACCACCTGCTGACCAGTGCCCAGCCCGATCCCGGAGGAGAGAAAAATCCCAAAACCACAATCCTGGAAGAGAGAGCGAGCCCACTTTCTGGCCAGCCCTCATTAATATACTGAACATGATGTTATATGATATGGAATATCTCATTGGCACATCCAAATGCCAATTTGGATCAATTACTCTGGCTATACTCCCCCCAGCTTGTTCTGCACCTGCAGACTAGCAAAACATGGTGTCGTGTCCCACCTCACAGGCTGGAGGAGAGCAGAGCGACTAAAGTTCTGTAAATCCTCTCAAGCTAAATTAAGGTGAATCAACACCAAACAACCAGTTAAACATTTGATTTCTAATGGAAGTAACCTGAACTTGGAAAATATAAAAACATTGGCAATGCGGGTTCTTATTGGAAATATCTATAAGAAGAGGGAAAAGAAGAGAAGAGAGAGACAGGAAAGGAAAGAGATAAGGAAAGATATCACCACCCTTGGATCCTGCAGTGATCCCGAGACGGACTGGGCAGTCCTCTGGTGCTGGGTGCGTACATGGCTTCCTGAGTTTATATCTTTTATACAGTTCAGCTGATACTGAAAAGCCGGTCGGAAGAAACTCTCTAAGACCCGTTTTGGAGTTTTAGCAAGCAGGCATTCTTTATTGCAGTGCCGGATGCACGGGGGATCGCTCCACCTATTTTGCATGCCGACTTGCTCCCTTGCACAGGCTTTTGTACCATTAAAACATGCATATTCATTACATTTCTGAGAAATAAGCATATTCATCACATTTCTGGGAATTCATTAATATATGTAAATATCCCTTTTCACATGCACAATTGGGCTCTCAGGTGGTCTCCAGTGGTCCTCTGAGGCTTCTTCCTCCCATAGGATAGTCTTTCTCACCGTGCCCTTTTCTTCAACTTTAGGTCATGCCCATGCTCATTTCTTTGTACTTACTTAATTAGCACATTCTTGCTAAACCATAAAACTGGTTCTTGTTAGTATGCTCCCCTTATCTACATCCTCTGTCAATATGATGGGACACAGAACAGGACAGAACGACCTTAGTAATGGTAAATTACCTGACTCACAAAATGGTTTAACACTAAAGAAATGGTATCACAGCCTTGGCCCTTTGATCGAGGACTTATATAACTCTTGTCCCACTGTGCAGGCGCCACTGGGAGGGGTGGTCATGGAGGATCTTTTGTGGGGTGGTCTTGGCGGCCGTTGAGCCCCTTCCTCCAATGAACTCTGTGTGACCTTTGGCCATATATGGTGGTGTTTTGCTCAGCATGTCAGAACAGAGAACTGTGCATCCTCCAACAGGCCTTCTGCATCCCACCTTCTACATCCAGCTAACTGCTCCTCTTATTGTTGCTTTTGATATGCAGAACTTATTGCTGTGCAGAACCTGTCTTTCTACAAGTCTCTCACACATGAGAAGTTGGGAAATCTTTGATTTCTTAGCAACAACTAAAAACACTGTGGTGGGTTGACCCTGGCTAGAGGCCAGATGCCCACCAATGCCCACTCTATCACTCCCCTGTCGCGAATGGAGGGAAGACCCGGACAGCTCAATATGAGAATCATCAGACTTCCGCTTTATTCATCACACATATGCTTCTTATATACAGTAGTATTCCCAAAAATCCACACTGATTGGCTCATTCATTCTCCTGAGAACTTTCTCTTTGTTATAACAGGTGGTGTTTGTTCAGTTAAGCTTCAAAGGGCAAAAACAGAATACTCCCTTTTTTCCCAGCTTGATTAGAATTATTTTGTCTAAAGTTCTCAAGGAGAAGAGGCCTCCTGAAGATCTCACTTATGTCAAGGGCCTAAGCTGGCTTACTGCAGCCTGAGCCATTTTAATACCTTCACTGCCTCTGCTAAAAGCTCTGATTGTACAAATATCTCTTAGTGATCTACAACAATTCCCCCGTTTTTATTTTTGTACAATCAGGGCTGTAGCAGTGACACTCTGTACTCCTTTCAATATGCATCTATAAGCAATTTTTCTTTAATTGAAGTTAAAAGCTAAATTGCCAAAAAGAGATGATGTTAATTATGCATCAAACAGGTTTATGTTCTCAACAATCACCTGAGTGTGGTCTTCTAACTACTGCAATTCTGCATATATGGATTCTTTGTGATTTGAGAAATTAAAACAACACAGAAATAATAGAAGAGGGAAAAAGGGGGGAGGAACTCAGAGCTGGCCCTGACATATCAGCACCTACACCAGATGTGTGCGGTGCTCTGCCAGCTCTTGCTCTACCAGCTGCAATGGATCTATGTGACCTTTGTCATGCAGCCAGCTCTCTACAATTCCCCCGTTTTTATTATTTTGAGCTAAAAAGATATTCTGAGTAAGTTGCTCCACACGCTTGGTTATACAAGAAAATAATATGCGTGCTACAATGCAAAGCAAGATTATAATACCAAACCATTTAAAGCCTTCCTTAATGAGAGACAAAACTCAACTGTCGATGTTGCCAAACAAACTCACAAACCAGCCATCAAACCAAGAAGTTTGTTGTTTAATTTTCTTGGTGTGTTCAGTAAGCCATTTTAGTTGAGAATGTATCGACTGGCTGTGATCAGAAAAGTTAAAGCAACACCTCCCTTTTACTTCTTGACATCCATGGCCTTGTGCTAGCAATAAAAAAATCAATGGCGGCTCTATTTTGCAAAAGTGCGTGCCTCAAACAATCTACATCTTGAGCTAATTCACTAATTACTTTTGTGGTTAAATTGGATTGTTTAACTGCCCAACAAGCTAGCTTACGGATACTGGTTAAAGCATGAGCAGTCCCAATGCTTGGAATAATTGAAGCAAAAAATGGTAGCAGCTGGAGCTGACGTCAATGCCGTCCTTACAGTCAGGTCGTAGGGACAACAGGGATCTTCTTTACCGGCTATTTGTGATGTTATGTAGGGCGTGTAAGGTGGACGCATATAGGGTAAGGCTTTCTAGATAGCAGGGCCCCACCCGTTTACCTCTTAACGGTTTCACGCCCTAGGCCTTCCCAGCCGACCCGGAGCCGGTCGCGGCGTACCGCCGCAGAGGAAACGCGCCCGGCCAGGGCCAGCTGCGGCTCGCCGGGTTGAATCCTCCGGGCGGACTGCGCGGGCCCCCCAAAAGGGTTGGCAGGTATACCTGGCCATGCTCTATCACCACAAATAAGAAATACACCGGGTGGCAGAGCTTTGGCTGTTCCGTTACACCATATACTATTACTCATTGGGCGCCTTGACTCAGCACCCAATGCACCCAAAGCTGAGCCGGATTTACTAGTGCCACAATAGGATCCCTTGTTCCGGAATCCAAACCCCAGGGTACGAGACGTAACATTGGTCCACTGGGACAAGTTATGTTAGCGATACAGGTTAATGCCTTATTGAAATGTACCAAACATAAAGCATGTTTGTGTCCAATTGTCAGACTCATTTCCTGGAGCCACGGAACCTAACAAATCCAGTTCTTGGGGATCCCACGGCAAAGTAGTACGTAGTGAGTTTATGACACAGCTAGCTGCTTCCAAGGTTTTACTCTTGGTGGTACAATTTTCTGCATAGTATCCTTGTAACTTGTCAGTCACTAAACGTGGAGAACCAAATGGCACTCCAAACAAACACGTTCTAAACGGTTCTGAGGCTGATGCCAAGGAGAGGCAAAAAGAGCTTTGGCCTGTTCGGTTAGCCCATGTAACCCACATGTTTTGTCTAAATACTACAGCTTAAGGTATTAACACAACACTAATTATCAAAAATCTTAATGCAGTAATAACTATAAGTACTAATTTACCAGATGTGTGAATGCTATGTTCTACTACTAATATACACTTCATTACTTGCTCATATTACCATCTAACACATATCTTTACATCTTTACATTCTTCTACATATAATGTCCACGGCTTATTTTTTACCAAACAGAATTTGATAACTATTATACTTCAAAATATTGCTTGAAGAGAATCTCACCGTGCTCCAGAACCTGTAAGACACAAGCATAGCTCCTACTCAAAGTTATTAGTTGTCTGGGACTTTCTCATACAAAAGGGATGACTTCATATTTATCTCTGATTCTTTAAACTTTTCAAATTCTCGTTCAGTGTCTGTTTAGTTTACACATTAAACAACCACAAAGAAAAATTACCTTTACAACATTGAACTATAACCTTTCATTCATTCAAGCGACACACACGGATGGGCCCATCACTCAATCACTCACATGCCAATCAAACAATAGTCAGATTCTCGCGCAATGCAAAGTATAAACCATTAACCATTTGCCACAGGTGCACATCAAGCAGTACAACTTAAACCATAATTTTAGAGGGTCTGGAATGTAGGTTGATCTCATTTGAGAAAGTCGTGGAGGTTCCCACGATGAAGCAAAATCAGTAAGTGGAGCTAAGTGTCCTGGATGTTCTGTCTCTTGGTAAAAGCTGGGCAGCAGCAGAGCGGTCGATCTCCGGTCGCGGCCTGCGGTGGTTGAAGCTGCAGGGGAAGGGGAGGGGGGGAAAAAGGGGGGGGGGAAACCCCCCTCAAGCAAAGCGTTTTTATGACTCCTTGCCATCTCATGGCCGGATCATCATCATTCCCCATCCCCCTGGTTGTTCCTTTGGGATTTAAATCGGGTCAGTGTCTGCTGTAAAGGAGTTTTCCTGCTGTTGTTCTAACTCTTTAAGCTCACGAATGAGTTGTTGTGCCCATTCTGGAACAACTCGCAAATCATGTAACAGTCGGTATTTACCAGATTTCTTTTTTGATCACAAAAATTGGTGTATTCCATGGACTTGTTGACAGCTGCAGATGTCCCTGGCTGTACTGCTCCTTAACCAGGGCATGTGCTTGTTCCAGACTTTCCCTTTTCAGTGGCTACTGCTCAATCCAAACCATATGTTCAGTCTTTCACAGGATCGGGATAGGGAAAGTCCAAGCAATGGCCACTCCTAAAAAGGCGTGTTGGTAGTGAGCACCATGCCCATTTGGGCAAGAATGTCTCTTCCCACAAGGGCAGCAACACTGGGTGGTAAAGGGATAATGGAGACACAGCAGTTCACTATTTGATTGTCTATTGTCCATTGCAATGGGGGTGACTTGTGTGCAATAGTAAGTCCTCCTACCCCCGTAACTGTAGCATCTGAGTCAAAGGTGGGCCAATGTTCGGGCCAGTTATAGCTGCTTATAATGAATACATCGGCACCCGTGTCAAGCGGTGCTGTGAGGGTAATCGATTGTCCCCGATATGCTACTGTTACTGTACGGCACGGTCGAGTTTTCAGATCCACAGTTAGCATGACAACTGGTCCCGTAGACCCAAATCCTTTGTCGCCTCTCTCAATTGAATTCAGTGGCTCCAATTTTTGGGTGAGCGCTGGAAACGGAACCAATTGGGCCAACCGGGTATCTCGTGTAATAAAACATGGAGGGAAAAGGGTTTGCAACATAATTTGTATTTCTCCGGTGAAATCTGCATCAATTAGTCCAGTAAGCACTTGTAGGCCTTGCATAGAGGCCGAGGAGTGGCCTATAAGCAACGCTCCAACAGCTTTACCGTTTATCACAATAGGTCCTTTAACTCCAGTGGGAACTCGCTGTGGTCGGTTATCAGTGAGGGTAATGTCTATTGCGGTTGCTAAGTCCATCCCAAGGCTCCCTCAGGTTGCTGGTAGGAGAGGAAAGGGTTGTTCGTTGGTACTGTCGCTGTGCCGCTGGCAGGTTCCTGATTCGCTGAAAATACTGTCGCTCTTGGGGTCGTCGCGGGGCGGCTTTTCCGCTCGGCTTCCCGTTTCCCGATCGTGAGCTTTTACACGCTGCGCTGGCATGGGTGTCGGACTGGCAGTGTTGGCACCATACTGTTCCGGAGTTGCATGCTCTTCGTATATGACCAGAGACACCACATCGAAAACACTGTAGACGAATATTGCGGCATGTGGTGCCACCCTTTCGGTATTGCAAAGGTGCAAGAGCAGCTAGGACTTGTTTTTGAGATGCTTCTGCTTGTTGTTTAAGTCCCTTACCTAGGTCTTTTATAGCATTCACTAACATAGCTTGAGGTCCTACAGGGATTTGTGACATTCTTTCTAAAGCTTCCTCAATTGTCCATGTCCCGGGCAGTGTAACTAATATGCCTCGTGTGACGGAGTTACAGTTTTGGATGGCGCACTGTTTTAGCAAAGCACCATGCAAATATTCTGGAACCCCACCTGCAATAATGGCACCAGCTACTCGATCAATAAAAGTGCTAAACGGTTCTTCCATTCCCTGCTTAATTCCCATATATGATGGAATACCTCCTGGCTCCCTCATCTGATCGAGAGCACGACGTGCCAATCTCATAGACTCCCGTACTTTATGTAGTCCTAACAACGCTTGTGCCTCTATCCTTATATATGGTCCTACTCCCATGAGTTCCTCTAATGTTACTCCATGCAGTGGGTCCCCTGCTACCCGTTGCTTTGCCACAGATTGCTGACAGAGCGCTTGCCAATGTGCCCCAAATAGTATTTGCTGGAGCTGTGTTAATATAAGTTTTGTGATGCTCCGAACATCACTCGGAAGCAATAAGGTAGACCCCCACATAAAATCTAACATTTGGCGAGTCGGCTCTCCTTTTATGCCTGACTCGTTAACAATTGCACGCAGTCGGGTCAACAATTTCCAATCGAGAGTCTTAAGCGTAACGTTGGGGCCAGAATAGTCTACCGGAAATGCATGAGCAAGCTCTCTGGCAGTCTCTGTATCACCCTCGACAGCAATATTCTTCGCAATCTCCTTCCAAAATTCCTCACGTTCCTGAGCTACCCTTTGACCTTCCCGAAAAAAAGGATTAGTATTTGCTTGGGGTGTTGAGGGAATATACTCCGACAGGGGAGCCGGTTTAGCAGCTGCCGGCAAATTGCATCGTTCAGGGGAAGGCCCCGTCGGCAGGACCAGCGCCTGCGCAATTGGAGAGTCGAGAAGAGTGGGGGGAACGGCATGAAGGGGAGGGGCAAGGGGAGGGGCAAGGGGAGCGGCAAGGGGAGCGGCAGGGGGGGGGGGGCCGAGGGAAGGGCCGGGGGCATGGCCGGGGCCGCCGCGGGGCGGGGAGCCGCCGCGGGAGGGGGAGCCTCAAAGATACAAGTTAGATTGAGGTTGATCTCTGAAATGTACTCAAGGGGAGGGGCCGGGGGCACGGCCAGGGCCGCCGCGGCAGGGGGCGCGGCGCGGCCCGGCTCGGCCCCTTTCCCCGGGGGAGGGGCAGGAGGGGACGCAGCGGGGGGGGGAGCGGCGGGGCGGCTCGGCTCGGTTCCCTCCACCTCCCTTCCTCCCCTCGCACCGCGGCTCCCTCCTCGCCCGAGAAAACGCGGGGGGGGGAAGGAGGAGGAAAAGAAGGAGAGAAAAACCGGCGGCAGGGGGGAGGGAAGGAGTGGGGGGGGGAAAGACGAACGGCAGGGAGCGGGGAAAGAGAAACCGCGGGGGGGAGGAGAGGAGCGGGGGGAGGGGGGGTGGATGCCAGCCAGGTAGCTCCGCCAGTTAGTGCGCTCGTTAAGTCCCGTAGCCTCCTGGCTGGGGCCTTACGGCCGCCATCGCTGCGGGGGGAGGAAGGGGGGAAAAGCGGAAAACGCTGCAATGGGCGCTCGGCAGCCTTTTGATACGCTTCACAATGAGCTGAAGCATTAATCACCGCCCGCCATGGCTTCATTAATTTTCCAGCTACCTTATCAAAAATCTTATTCGCTAATGCTCGCCATTCTTTCCTCTCAAAAACTTCATTAGGGTCAATAAAGCAACTTTTCGAGACCCCATGTGCCAAAATTTCAGGGAGTTTCTTTTTATAGTTAATCCCTGGAGTGCTCCGCTTTTTTTAAAAAAAACATTTGAGCAGATAATTCACCGCTTGTCTATTTTCCATACCTATTTGTCAGCGCTGTTGAAACCTTTGCAAGACCTCAGCGGTGCGTTCGGCAGGACCCCTCTATAGGTGGCTTCCTGGACTTTTGGAGGTGCCAGCCTCTTAGTCTCCCTTGTTGCAGAAAGGGACCGATACGGATTTCCGTCGCGTTGTGGCCACAAGATGCCTTCTATAAGGTCCAATCTTTGCCCTCTTTAGGGTCTGTATTGGGTTTGCGTGGCAAGGTTTTGGTAGCAGTGGGGGAGGGGACATGGGGTGGCTTCTGTGAGAGAAGCTGCCAGAAGCTTCCCCCATGTCCGACCCGACACAGCCAATGCCAGCCGGCTACAAGAATGGACCCACCACTGGCCAAGGCCAAGCCAATCAGTAACGCCTCTGTGATAACATAATTAAGAAAAAAAAAAAAAAAAGGAAGGGAGGGAAAAAAAAAAAAAAAAGCTGCACACTTTGCAGCTGGAGAGAGGAGTGAGAAGATGTAAGAGAAAACAACTCCGCAGACACCAAGGTCAGTGAAGAAGGAGGGGAAGGGAATGGGCTCCAGGCGCCGGAGCAGAGATTCCCCGCAGCCTGTGGTGAAGACCAGGGTGAAGCAGGCTGTCCCCCTGCAGCCCCTGGAGGTCCATGGTGGAGCAGATGACCACCTGTAGCCCGTGGAGGACCCCACGCCGGAGCAGGTGGATGCCGAAGGAGGCTGTGACCCCGCGGGAAGCCCGCGCTGGAGCAGGTTCCTGTCAGGACCTGTAGCCCGTGGAGAGAGGAGCCCACGCCGGAGCAGGTTATGCTGGCAGGACTTGTGACCCCGTGAGGGACCCGCGCTGGAGCAGTCCCTTCCTGAAGGACTGCACACCATGGAATGGACCCAGGCTGGAGCAGTTCGTGAGGAACTGTCGGTCATGGGAAGGACTCACGCTGGAGAAGTTCGTGGAGGACTGTCTCCCGTGAGAGGGACCCCACGCTGGTGCAGGGGAAGGAGACCTCCCCCTGAGGAGGAAGGAGCGGCAGAAACACCGTGTGATGAACTGACCCCAACCCCATTCCCTGTTCCCCTGTGCCGCTGGGGGGAGGAGGTGGAAAATCGGGAAAGAGATTAAGCCCGGGAAGAAGGGAGGGATGGGGGAGGTGTTTTAAGATTTGGTTTTACTTCTCACTATCCTCTAATTTTGACTGGTAATAAAGTAAATTTGTTTTTCTCCCCCAAGTCGAGTCTGTTTTGCCCGTGCCAGTAATTGGTGAGTGATCTCTCTCTGTCCTTATCTCCACCCACGAGCTTTTCGTTATAATTTTCTCCCTCTGCCCATTTTGAGGAGGGGGAGTGATAGAGTGGGCTTTGGTGGGCATCTGGCCTCTAGCCAGGGTCAACCCACCACAGGGTCCCTGTTTGGGCGCCATATATCGCGAACGGAGGGAAGACCCGGACAGCTCAATATGAGAATCATCAGACTTCCGCTTTATTCATCACACATATGCTTCTTATATACAGTAGTATTCCCAAAAATCCACACTGATTGGCTCATTCATTCTCCTGAGAACTTTCTCTTTGTTATAACAGGTGGTGTTTGTTCAGTTAAGCTTCAAAGGGCAAAAACAGAATACTCCCTTTTTTCCCAGCTTGATTAGAATTATTTTGTCTAAAGTTCTCAAGGAGAAGAGGCCTCCTGAAGATCTCACTTATGTCAAGGGCCTAAGCTGGCTTACTGCAGCCTGAGCCATTTTAATACCTTCACTGCCTCTGCTAAAAGCTCTGATTGTACAAATATCTCTTAGTGATCTACAACACTCCCCCTCCTCAAATGGTCAGGGGGAGAAAATTATAACAAAAAGCTCGTGGGTGGAGATAAGGACGGAGAGAGGTTACTCACCAATTACTGGCATGGGCAAAACAGACTCGACTTGGGGGAAAAAACAAATTTACTTTATTACCAATCAAAATTAGAGGAGAATGAGAAGTAAAACCAAATCTTAAAACACCTCCCCCATCCCTCCCTTCTTCCCGGGCTTAATCTCTTTCCCGATTTTCCACCTCCTCCCCCCAACAGCACAGGGGGACAGGGAATGGGGTTGGGGTCAGTTCATCACACGGTGTTTCTGCCGCTGCTTCCTCCTCAGGGGGAGGACTCCTTCCCCCGCACCAGCGTGGGGTCCCTCTCACGGGAGACAGTCCTCCATGAACTTCTCCAGCGTGAGTCCTTCCCATGACTGACAGTTCTTCACAAACTGCTTTAGCATGGATCCATTCCATGGGGTGCAGTCCTTCAGGAAGGGACTGCTCCAGCGCGAGTCCCCCACGGGGTCACAAGGTCCTGCCAGCAAACCTGCTCCGGCGTGGGCTCCTCTCTCCACGGGCTACAGGTCCTGACAGGAACCTGCTCCAGCGCGGGCTTCCCGCGGGGTCACAGCCTCCTTCGGGCATCCACCTGCTCCGGCGTGGGGTCCTCCACGGGCTACAGGTGGTCATCTGCTCCACCATGGACCTCCAGGGACTGCAGAGGGACAGCCTGCCTCACCATGGTCTTCACCACAGGCTGCAGGGGAATCTCTGCTCCGGCACCTGGAGCACCTCCTCCCCCTCCTTCTTCAATGACCTTGGTGTCTGCAGAGTTGTTTTCTCTTACATCTTCTCACTCCTCTCTCCAGCTGCAAAGTGTGCAGCTTTTTTTTTTTTCTTCCCTCTCTTCCTTTTTTTCTTAATTATGTTATCACAGAGGCGTTACTGATTGGCTCGGCCTTGGCCAGCGGCGGGTCCATTCTTGTAGCCAGCTGGCATTGGCTGTGTCGGGTCGGACATGGGGGAAGCTTCTGGCAGCTTCTCTCACAGAAGCCACCCCGTGTGTCCCCCCCACTGCTACCAAAACCTTACCACGCAAGCCCAATACAAACATCAGTTTATTATCAACATTTTTCTCATACCAAATCCCATACTGAATCCAAAACTCAGCACTATTCTAGCTACTAAGAAGAAAGTTAGCTCTGTCCTAGACAAAACCAGGACAACTTCTAATCTAGCAAAGGAACCAGTTATGTTACTGAACACACCATAAACATCCTGGAACAGAGTTTTAGCTGACAGCTAATTCTATCTTAAAAGCAACTCTTTTCACAGAATCACAGAAAATCTCTTTTCTCAGGAGAGGCCTGCTCTTTGTTAAAAGCTCTCTAGGCACTTCTGTGTTTAACATCTTGGCCATGTTGGATTTGCATCCAAATTTTAAAAGTTATTAGTAAAATTCTGTGGGCAGTGGATGAGGACTATTGTTAGCATTGTTTTCTTGTGTGTATCCAAAAATATCAAAGAATCATAGAATGTCGTGGTGGTTTCACCCTTTTGGCTTTGCTTTCTCACTCTCTCTCCTTCCCCTCCCACCCAGGGAGTAGGGGAGAGAATTGGAAGGATAAGGGCAAGGAGACTCACGAGTTGAGATAAAAACTATTTACTAACTTAAATAAAATAATAATTATAATAACAGAATATACAAATGAGTGATGCACAGTGCGATTGTTCACCACCTGCCGACCGATGCCCAGCCTGTGCCAGCCAGTGATCCTGGAGCCCAGACAGTCCTGAAACCGAAACCCTGGAAGAGCGAGCTCGAACGAGAGAATACCCCTGATTTCTGGTCAGCCCTGGTTAATATACTGTGTGATAGTTTAACTTAGCTGGCAGCCAAACAAGACACAGCCACTCGCAGTCCCCCCACCCAGGGGATCAGGGAGAGAATTGGAGGGGTAAAGGTAAGGAGACTTATGAGTTGAGATAAGAACAATTTAATAATTAGAATAAAATAAGATTAAAATAATAAGAATAATAAGAGAAATAATGATAACAGCTATATATATATGAGTGATGCAAAGTACAATTGCTCACCACTCACTGATAACGATCCCGGAGGAGCGAAAAGGATCCGCGAATCTGAAATTGCAATTCTGGAAAAGTGAGCCCGAGCGATTCCTGAGAGAATCCCCCCCTTTCCGGTCAGCCCCGGTTAATATACTAAACATGACGTAATATGCTATGGAATATCTTATTGGCATATCCAACTGTCAATTCTGGGTTCCACTAACTACTACACTTTTCTTCGCCACCCCCCCTTCCAGTCCTCTCTTCTTGGAAACTGCCCAAGCACAGTGTCCTTGTAGTTATCAACATTGTTCTCGTAACAATCCTCACTGAAATCAAAACACAGTGCTTTCTAGCTACTAAGAAGAAAATTAACCCTATCCTACAAAAACCAGGACATGGAATATCTCATTGGCATATCCAGATGCCAGTTTTGAGATTTGTTATTTACTACGCTTTCCTCCTCCCAGTCCTTTGCACTTGCAAATTACCCAAACACAGTGGCTTTGAGCTCCAGCAGCAATGAATAACATTAGTACTTTATCAACATTCTTCTCATAACAAATCCTACACTGAAACTAAAACACAGCTATTCTAACCACTATAAAGAAAATTAACTCTATCCTAGCAAAACCAGAACAGTTGGAAGGGACGCACAAGGAGCATCAGTTCAACTTCTGTCCCTGCATAGGACAATCCCAAGATTCAGACCATGTGTCTGAGGGCATTGTCCAAATGCTTCTTGAATACTGTCAGGCTTGGTTCCATGATCACCTCCCTGTGGACCTCACAGTGCTTTCTAGCTGCTAAGAAGAAAATTAATCCTATCCTAGCAAAAACCAGGACAGTTATTTATCTGCTCAGTCAGTTCTCAGAGCTATAAAAAAAAATTGTTTATCTGTCTTTGGAACAGGATAAACAGCAAGTGTCTGCATCATGTTCTACAGCATCTTATCTAGAGATTAGATGCTGTAGAATTGCATAGGCTTATGCTATGCTATGTGTCTAAAGTTGTTAAAGCTGTTTTAAAATGTTTTTCAGGTTCTAAATGGCTTCTAAGAAGTTGGGATCTGACTCTCATGGTAAGTGAAATTTGGCATTCTTGTCTCTTCAATGGAATGAATCTTACTATTGCTGCTGACTAATTTCCCAGCCTAGACAGTCCATAGAGACTAATCTGTTTAGCCTGATAGTTTTTTGTTAGGAATTAAGTGCCTTGGCTTCCTTCTTGCATAGTTGCTTGCTGATGCTGTGCCTGTTCTCTGATTAAACTGAAATTCAGCCTGTGACTGTTCCCTGTTCCTTCGTGACAGAATAATACCTCCCACTTCCCCCTTCAAAAGCAAAGCTGAACTGCAGTTGTGATGTTTGCTGAAGTGGACACTAGATCTGTAGCTCCTTTCTATGGAAGTCACATGAAAAGCTGAATTGAAAGGGAAGCTTTTAATATATCATTGAGCTATGCTTGCTTTTTACTTAGCAGTGATTTTTTTTTCCTAAATTGGACTAATCTGATTCAGTAGGCAAGTGAGGAAGAGAAGATCTTTATCTACATCTGAGATGTGTAGTGTCATGTAGATGATTGGTATCATAAAAAATTTTAGCCTGTATATGTGCTTATCTTTTAGAAAATGGAGTGTAATTTGAGAGGATTAATATTTCTGTGGAACATTAAAGTTCAGTTTATTGTATCTAATGTTGCTTCTTCAAATCAGTACATTCAAGGCAGTACTGGGAGCTTCATGTGAAATTTCTAACATGATTTTTCATGCTATAGAAACTTATGCTTTTAGAAACTCAGCCTTGATCTTCCTGGATAATCTTTCAGATAAGAGGGTCCTGGGGAATTCCATTTTTCCTTGAGCTTTTTATTCAGTCCTGCAAGTGTAAAGTTGAAGTACAGAATAAGAAATGCCTCACTTAAATACATGGTTAAGGATTAATAAAAATGACCTGTCAAAACTTAATTTTTAGATTATCTCCTTTGCTGTATCCTGCTGCAAGACAATGAATTTATTTATTAGATAGCTGCCAGCTCTTAAAGCAGTTGTTCTCTTATATCTATGAACACTCTCAACTGCTTGTCTTTTGAATCTGTTTTTATTTCTCTCTTCTACTTCCTAAACTAGACTAGCAAAGACACTGCTCAGAGCTAGAATTCAACCTGTCTTAAATATTTCTCAAAACAGTATGGTGTGGTGGAACATGCTCCTTGCTTCAGAATAACTAAATCAAAACGAATGTTGCTGTAAGCTGGTTGGTTAACTTGTCTACCCTTTTCCGTACCCTCTGTTTCTAATGATACCAGCGACATTGTCACAGTACTGTTTCTGAGGAGTAGTGGAGCAACTTCCTCAATTTATTACGTCTTAAGAAATCAGCAGGGCAATTTTTTTTTTCAGTTTTCTCCAGGATTGTCAAGAATTAATCCCACCAAGTGAATTTTGGCTTACTGTAAAGCATCTAGCCCAACAGCTACCTTTGGCTCAGTGTCTCTGGCAGGCTGATGAAATCAGTCAACATAGTTGATGTAGCTCTTGAACTTATTGTTGAGCTGATTATTGGAGGTTAGAGGACTGTTGTTGAAATACAGAATGGTTTGCAACAACAAATTGCAGTGGAGAGAGGAGTGGGATGTGAGAGAGACAACTACACAGACACCCAGGTCAGTGAGGAATGAGGGGGAGGAGGTGTGCTGGAGCAGAGATTCCCCTGCAGCCCATGGTGAGACGTCAGGCTGCCTCTCTGCAGCCCATGGAGGTTAACGGTGGAGCAGATACCCACCTGCAGCCCATGGAGGACCCCACACCAGAGCAGGAGGTTGTGCCTGAAGCAGTCTGTGACTCCACAGGAAGCCTGTGCTGGAGCAGTCTGTTCCTGAAGGACTGCAAGCCCATGGGATGGACCCATGCTGGAGCAGATCATGAAGAACTACAACCAGTGAGAAGGACTCATGTTGGAGAAGTTCATGGACGACTGTCTTCCATGGGAGAGACCCCATGCTGGAGCAGGGGCGAGTTTGAGGAGTCCTCCCCCTGAGAAGGAAGGAGCAGCAGAAACAACGTGTGATGAACTGACCCCAACCCCCATTCCCCATCCCCCTGTGCTGCTGGGGGGGGAAGAGGTAGAGAAATTGAGAGCAGAGATGAGCCCAGGAAGAAGGGAGGGGTGGGAGGAAGGTGTTTTAAGATTTGTTTTTATTTCTCATTATCCTACTCTAATTTGATGGGTAACAAATTAAATATTTTCCCCGAGTCTGTTTTGCCCATGAGTATAATTGGTGAATGATCTCACCCTGTCCTTGTTTTGACCCATGAGCCTTTTGTTATATTTTCTCTTCCCCATCCCACCAGAGGGTGGAGTGAGAGAGTAGCCACATGGTCTTAGCTGCCGGCTGGGGCTAAATCACAACATGCATCATGAGTTTGCAGGATGCCTGAAGAAAGAGTTTAGTTCTAAAACACATTAAATGCCACATGTAGGTAATAGATATAAAGGAAAGATGGAGTACCATTAAATAAGTCTGAAGCCTCTCAGACTTATTAATGGTCATTATAACTAATGGTCCTTATTTAATGGTCCTTATAACTTATTATATCAGATGGGATACACCTGTCTCAGAAGGGGAAAAGGATCCTGGGGCAAGAATTAGTGGGGCTCATTGACAGAGCTTTAAACTAGATTGGAAGGGGGAAGGGGATATAACTGTTACTGCTGGCAGTAACTCTGGGAGGTCCATGCCTGAAGAGCACTGCACTGGGACTCCAGCTGCTCCAGCCAACAGGGCAAAGTCAACTTCACTGGGGGCCCAACTTAAATGCCTCTACGCTAATGTATGTAGCATGGGCAATAAACAAGAAGAGTTGGAAATGTATGCATTTCTGCAGGGATATGGCCTGACTGGCATCACGAAGACACGGTGGGATGGCTCCCATGACTGGAGTGTTGGAATGGAAGGATACAGGCTCTTCAGGAAGGACAGGCAGGGGAGATGAGGAGTGTTGCCCTCTGTGTCAACAACCAGCTGGAGTGTATGGAGCTTCACCTGGAGACAGATGAGAAGCTAACTGAGAGTCTATGGGTCAGGATTAAAGGGAAGGCAGGAAAAGGGGATGTTACAGTGGGAGTCTGCTACAGGCCACCAGACCAGGGAGACCAAGCAGATGAGGCCCTCTATAGGCAGATAGGAGCAGCCTCACGTTCACAATCCCTGGTCCTCATGGGGGACTTCAACCACCCCGACATCTGTTGGAGGGACAACACAGCAGGCCACAAACAGTCCAAGCGGTTCCTGGAATGTGTGGAGGACAACTTCCTTCTCCAAGTGGTCGAGGAACCAACGAGGAGGGGTGCCATGCTGGACCTTGTTCTCACCAACAAGGAAGGGTTGGTGGGGAACATGAAGCTCTTGGGCAGTCTTGGCTGCAGTGACCATGAAATGTTGGAATTCGAGATCCTCAGGGCAGTGAAGAAGGTGCACTGTAAGCTCACCACCCTGGATTTCAGGAGAGCAGACTTTGACCTCTTCAGGAATCTGCTTGGTCACGTACCATGGGATGAATTCCTGGAAGGAAGAGGGGTGCAGAACAGTTGGAACATAGTCAACGATCTCTTCCTCCAAGCCCAGGAACGATGCATCCCAACAAAGAGGAAGGCAGGCAAAAACAGCAGGAGGCCTGCATGGATGTACAGGAAGATCCTGAACAAACTTAGGATCAAGAAGGAAGCCTATAGAGGGTGGAAGGAAGGACAGGTAACCTGGGATAAATACAGAGAAATTGCCCAAGTGGCCAGGGATCAGGTTAGGAAAGCCAAGGCCCTGACAGAATTAAATTTGGCCAGAGATGTCAAGGGCAACAAAAAAAGCTTCTATAGGTATGTTGGGGAGAAAAGGAAAATGAGGGAAAATGTGGGCCCTCTCCGGAGAGGGAGATCTGGTCACCCAGGAAACTGAGAAGGCTGAGGTGCTCAATGACTTTTTTGCCTCAGTCTTCACTGGCAAGGACTCGTGCCACACTGCCCAAGTCCTAGAAAGCAAAGGAAGGGTCCAGGAGAATGAAAAGCTGCCCACTGTAGGAGAAGACCAGGTTCGGGAGCACCTAAGGAACCTGAAAGGTGCACAAGTCCATGGGACCTGATGGGATACGGGTTCCTGAGGGAACTGGCAGATGAAGTTGCAAAGCCACTATCCATCATATTTGAGAAGTCCTGGCAGTCTGGTAAAGTTTCTGTAGACTGGAAAAAGGGGAACATAACCCCCATTTTTAAAAAGGGTAACATGGAGGACCTGGGGAACTACAGGCCAGTCAGTCTCACCTCAGTGCCAGGCAAGATCATGGAGCAGATACTCCTAGAAACTATACTAAGGCACATGGAGAATGAGAAGGTGATTGGCAACAACCAGCATGACTTCACCAAGGACAAATCATGCCTGACCAATCTGGTGAGCTTTTATGATGGCGTTACAACATTGGTGGACAAGGCTAAAGCAACTGATGTCATCTACCTGGACTTGTGCAAGGCGTTTGACACCATCCCACATGGCATTCTTATCTCCAAATTGGAAACATGTGGGTTTGATGGATGGACCACTCGGTGGATAAGGAACTGGCTGGATGGTTGCACTCAAAGAGTTGTGGTCAACAGCTCAAAGTCCAAGTGGAAACCGGTGATGAGTGGTGTCCCTCAAGGGTCAGTATTGGGACTGGTACTCTTCAACATCTTTGTCAGCGACATGGACAGTGGGGTTGAGTTTGCCAATGATACCAAGCTGAGTGGTGTGGTTGACACGCTGGAGGGACGGGATGCCATCCAGAGGGTCCTTGACAGTCTTGAGTGGTGGGCCTGTTCTAACCTCATGAAGTTCAACAAGGCCAAATGCAAGGTCCTGCATCTGGTTTGGGGCAACCCCAAGCACAAATACAGGCTGGGCAATGAGTGGCTTGAGGCCAGCTCTGAAGAGAAGGACTTGGGAGTGCTGGTAGATGAGAAGCTCAACATGAGCCGCCAATGTGTGCTTGCAGCCCAGAAGGCAAACTGTATCCTGAGCTGCACCAAGAGAAGTGTGTCCAGCAGGTCGAGGGAGGTGATTCTCCTCCTCTACTCTGCTCTCGTAAGGCCCCACCTGGAGTACTGTGTCCAGTTCTGGAGCCCCCAACACAAGAGAGACATGGACCAGTTGGAACGAGTCCAGAGGAGGGCCACGAGGATGATCCGAGGGCTGGAGCACCTCTCCTGCGAGGACAGGCTGAAAGTGTTGGGGCTGTTCAGCCTGGAAGAGAAGGCTCTGGGGAGATCTTATAGTGACCTTCCAATACCTGAAGGGGGCCTACAGGAAAGCTGGGGAAGGACTTTTCATAAGGGCAGTTAATGACAGAACAAGGGGAAATGGCTTTAAGCTGAATGAGGGTAGGTTTAGATTAGATATTAGGAAGAAATTCTTCACTGTGAGGGTGGTCAGACACTGGAAGAGGTTGCCCAAGGAAGTTGTGGATGCCCCCTCCCTGGAAGTGTTCAAGGCCAGGTTGGATGAGGCTTTGAGCAACCTGGTCTAGTGGAAGGTATCCCCGCTGATGGCAGGGGGGTTGGAGCTAGATGATCTTTAAGGTCCCTTCCAGCCCAAACCATTCTGTGATTCTATGATTCTATAATTCTCTCATTCTCTCATTGGAGTGATCACAAATCAGATAGCTGATGAAAGTTAGACTGCCTTTTTTCAAAAATCAGAATTGCTATGCTAAATAGTTTTGAGGTATTTCACTGTATTTTGGTTAAAGTGGAGCTTCTAGACTTTGAGTCACTTTACTCTTGTGACTGCTTCTTACTTGTATGCCAACACCTGGATTTACAGTGTTCAGGAGAGCTTCAGCTTCCAGTTGTGTAGGCATAGTCTTGTCACAAGGGAAGCTAAAATATTTGATACTGTATTTGGTTTGCGTGGCAAGGTTTTGGTAGCAGCGGGAGGGGGGGACATGGGGTGGCTTCTGTGAGAGAAGCTGCCAGAAGCTTCCCCCATGTCTGACCCAACACAGCCAATGCCAGCCGGCTACAAGAACGGACCTGCCGCTGGCCAAGGCCGAGCCAATCAGTAACGCCTCTGTGATAACATAATTAAGAAAAAAAAGGGAAGAGAGGGAGAAAAAAAAGCTGCACATGTTGTCATCTTGCAGCTGGAGAGAGGAGTGAGAAGATGTAAGACAAACAACTCCACAGACACCAAGGTCAGTGAAGAAGGACGGGGAGGAGGAGCAGAGATTTTCCCCGCAACTTGTGGTGAAGACCATAGTGAGGCAGGCTGTCCCCCTGCAGCCCATGGAGGTCCATGGTGGAGCAGATGACGGCCTGTGGAGGGCCCCACGGCGGAGCAGGTGGATGCCTGAAGGAGGCTGTGACCCCGCGGGAAGCCCGCGCTGGAGCAGGTTCCTGTCAGGACCTGTAGCCCATGGAGAGAGGAACTTATATCGGAGCAGGTTTGCTGGCAGGACTTGTGACCCCCGTGGGGGACCAGCGCTGGAGCAGTCCCTTCCTGAAGGACTGCACCCCATGGAATGGACCCATGGCAAAGCAGTTCGTGAGGAACTGTCAGTCATGGGAAGGACTCACGCTGGAGAAGTTCGTGGAGGACTGTCTCCCGTGAGAGGGACCCCACGCTGGTGCGGGGGAAGGAGACCTCCCCCTGAGGAGGAAGCAGCGGCAGAAACACCGTGTGATGAACTGACCCCAACCCCATTCCCTGTCCCCCTGTGCCGCTGGGGGGAGGAGGTGGAAAATCGGGAAAGAGATTAAGCCCGGGAAGAAGGGAGGGATGGGGGAGGTGTTTTAAAATTTGGTTTTACTTCTCACTATCCTCTGATTTTGATTGGTAATAACGTAAATTTAGTTTTTTTCCCCCAAGTCGAGTCTGTTTTGCCCGTGCCACTAATTGGTGAGTGATCTCTCTCTGTCCTTATCTTCACCCATGAGGTTTTCGTTTTATTTTTCTCTCCCCTGCCCATTTGAGGAGGGGGAGTGATAGAGTGGGCTTTGGTGGTCAACCCACCACATTGACTTCAAAATCTTCAATTGACTTCAATTGTTGTTCTGTGTTTGCTTTGGTTTTTTGGTTTGTTTGTTGGGTTTTTTTTATAATTATGAGCTAGAACATTAAAAAAACTAAACAAAACACTGAGGCAATGAACTCCAAACAGATTCAATGTGTTTCTGATCAAGCAACTTCCTTTATATTGAGTCATCTGATGTAGTTTTGGCAACAGAGATAAAATAGCTCCCATACACAGAAATGTGAATCTTAATTGAATGCATTAAACTCGTAAGGTTTTTTTGATAGAATTTCTGCTCTTGATCTTAGGGACTTTCAGTTATCTTGATGATATCCCATTTAAGATAGGAGACAAATTCAAAATCCCAGCGAAGGTTGGATTACCCATTGGTTTCTGCCTGCCTGATTCTTCTCAAATTGTCAGAGAAGTCCAGGTAAGTCATGTGTTTTGCCTTTCTGCTCTCTTCCCCCTCATCCCTTGCCCCCAACATACGGTGCTGTAAATTGTAAGCAGTCACAGTTTGCATACATGTTCAAATGTTCATCTTGTTGATCCTGTAGCATGATTTCGTATGCCAGTCAGTAGTTGCAGAAGTTCTGCTAGAATGTATAGATAGAAAGATAAAGTTTCTATTTCTTATTGCTTTAAAAAGCCTGATGTTTGTGAACAGAGAAGGCCTTGTGGGAGATGTGACAGTTGGAGAACATCTGGGGAACAGCGATCACAAAATGATAGAATTTTTGATTCTTGGTGAAGCAAGGAGGGTGGTTAGCAGAACTGCCACCTTGGACTTCCAGAGGGCAGAATTTTGACTGTTTAGAAGACTGGTCGGTAAAGTCCCTTGGGAGGCAGTCCTGAAGGGTAAAGGAGCCCAAGAAGGCTGGACGCTCTTCAAGAAGGAAATCTTGGAGGCGCAAGAGCAGGCCATCCCCATGTGCCGAAAAACGAGCCAGGGGGGAATAAAACCAGCCTGGCTGAGCAGAGACCTTTGGGTGGATCTCAGAAAAAAGAGGAAAGTCTATGAGCTTCAGAAGAAAGGACAGGCATCTCAGGAGAACTACAAGGATGAAGTGAGGTTATGCAAGGAGAAAATCTGAAGGGGTAAAGCCCAACTAGAACTTAAATTGGCCAACTCTGTGAAAGATAACAAAAAATGTTTTTATAAATATATTAACAAAAGGAGAGCCAAGGAGAACCTCCATCCTTTACTGGATGCAGAGGGAACAATAGTGACGAGGGATGAGGATAAGACCGAGGTACTTAATGCTTTCTTTGCCTCAGTCTTTAATAGTAAGGTCAACTGCTCTCTGGGTATCCAGCCCCCTGAGCCAGAAGCCAGGGACGGGGAGCAGAACGAAGCTCCCGTGATCCAGGAGGTAATGGTTAGAGACCTGCTCAGCCAACTAGGCATCCACAAGTCTATGGGGTTGGATGGGGTCCACCCAAGGATATTGAGGGAGCTGGCAGAGGTGCTCTCCAAACCCCTTTCTATCATCTACCAACAGTCCTAGCTTACTGGGGAGCTTCCACTTGACTGGAGGGTGGCAAATGTTATGCCCATCTCCAAGAAGGGCCGGAGGGAGGATCCAGGCAACTACAGGCCTGTCAGTCTGACCTCAGTGCTGGGGAAGGTGATGGAGCAGATCATCTTGAGTGCTATCACACAGCACGCACAGGCCAACCAGGTGATCAAGCCCAGTCAACGTGGGTTTATGAAAGGCAGGTCCTGCCTGACTAACCTGATCTACTTCTATGACAAGGTTACTCGCTTAGTAGATGAGAGAAAGGCTGTGGATGTGGTGTACCTGGACTTCAGTAAAGCCTTTGACACCATTTCCCACAGCATTCTGCTTGAGAAACTGGCTGTCAATGGCCTGGACAGGCATATTCTCTGCTGGGTTAAAAACTATCTGGATGGCTGGGCCCAAGGAGTGGTGGTAAATGGAGTTAAATGCAGCTGGAGGCCAGTCACAAGTGGTGTTCCCCAGGGCTCAGTGTTGGGGCCAGTCCTGTTTAACATCTTTGTCAATGATCTGGATGAAGGGATTGAGTGTACCCTCAGTTAATTTGCAGATGACACTAAGCTGGGTGGAAGTGTTGATCTGCTTGAGAGTAGGAAGGCTCTACAGAGTGATCTGGACAGGTTCAATCAATGGTCGGCAACCAACTGTATGAGGTTCAAGAAGACCAAGTGCTGGGTCCTGCACTTGGGTCACAACAACCACATGCAACACTACAGGCTTGGGGAAGAGTGGTTGGAAAGCTGCCTGGTGGAAAAGGACCTGGGGTGTTGGTTGACAGTTGGATGAATATGAGCCAGCAGTGTGCCCAGGTGGCCAAGAAAGCCAATGGCATCCTGGCCTGTATCAAAAACAGTGTGACCAGCAGGACCAGGGAAGTCATCCTTCCCCTGTACTCAGCATTGGTGAGGTCGCACCTTAAATACTGTGTCCAGTTTTGGGCCCCTCATTACAAGAAGGACATTGAGGCACTGGAGCGTGTCCAGAGAAGGGCAACGAAGCTGGTGAAGAGTCTAGAGAACAAGTCTTATGAGAAGCGGCTGAGGGAACTAGGATTATTTAGTCTGGAGAAGAGAAGGCTGAGGGGAGACCTTATCACTGTCTACAACTACCTGAAAGGAGGGTGTAGCAAGGCAGGTGTGTGTCTTCTCCCAGGTAACTAGTGATAGAACAAGAGGCAGTGGCCTCAAGTTGCGTCAAGGGAGGTTCAGATTGGATGTCAGGAAAAATTTCTTCACTTAAAGGGTTATCAGGCACTGGAATGAGCTGCCTAGGGAGGTGGCTGAGTCACCATCCCTGGAGGTGTTTAAAAGATGGGTAGATGGGGTGCTCAGAGATTTGGTTTAGTAGTGGATTGGTACGGTTGGACTCGATGATGTCAGAGGTCTTTTCCAACCAGGAGATTCTATGATTCTATGTCTCTGTTACCATCAACTCTTGCTCCAAATGCAGGTTGTGATACAGGAAATCTAATTTAACTATGTTTTCTCATTTGGATCCATGATTTTCCTTGGTCAGTCCAAACTGATGATTGTTTTCACGTCAGCTGTGACAGATTGCTGTAGATGGTTCTGCTTTTTTCCCCTGGCCTTTTTTTTCCCCCCGCCCTGCTGAATATCTGAATTACCTTATGTCCTGGCCTTTACATTATAACCATTAATTATTACCTGATTGTCCTAATACACACATTTCCACCCAGTTAAGCTGATTTGGAAGAAGTAAAGGAGACTCTAATGTCCCATTGCTGGCTTTGTTGTGCTATGTCTCATTTTCCTGCCAAGCAGAGGCTCAAGTATAGTGTGCCCAATTGGACTACAACACCTTGCATAATATGATGTGACTATATAAACTATGCATCTTGCAATGCAATTTAACTTTACATCTGTAGTGAGAGCTGTTAAAAAAAACCCCAAAAACCCAAAACAACCCCAAAAAACCGAAACCACCAACCCCCCTCCCCCCCAAAAAAAAACCCCAAACAAACAAAAAAAAAGTGCAGGGAAGCAAAATTTCCCAAAGCTATGTATTTCTCTTTAAATACCACCCATTTTTTTAATATTAAAAAATACAACTTTGGTTAATTTTGGTCTATATATATATAAAACCATATATATATATACACGCACACAAAACTATGATAGCTCTGCTCAGACAGCAAAGAATGAGTAGTGCCCAGCACTTCTGCCAGTGATTTGTTTTTCAAAGTCACCTTGCTGATAAATTGTGTATCACACCTCTTGCAGTCTTAGAGCTAAGGGAAAACTGTTATACAGTTGAGACAATAGGTCTCCAGGATCTCACTGGAGCCTGCTATAGGATAGGATGTAACATAGCACATAGCTAGTCTCAGAAAAGCCTAGTAGAGGCCTAGCAAGCCTTGCTGGCTTGTTGATCTTTAGAGTCGGGAATTTGTATAACCTAGTAGTCCCATGGCAAGAGCACTTCTGTTTGGTTATGTGCCATTATCGTGGCAAGGATATCTTATGATTTCTTGTGAGTCACAGGTAGGTTATACCCTGGACTTAGCTTGTAGGCTGTGTTCTCTGAACATTTTGTGGTTATTTAAAGAGCATTTGAGGCTGTTCATTCTTCATTAGATATTAATGCTTTAAGTAGATTTAGTCTGTTCAGAATTTTGTCCTCTCAACCAGGCTACTACAGTGGCCAGTAAACTGGTAGTGAGTAGCTTACAAATGCCTTCCTGTGCTAACCTGGCCCTGAAGGAGCTGATGTTAAATGAGAAAAGCTTGTGGGATCCTGTAATGCCAGTAACTGTAGCAAAATCTGCTACTGTAGGTAGTTGTCATCATTGGTGTAGCCAGTATATTCCCTTTGGCTGGTGAGCCATTGGCACTGGGGTAAGAATACCAATACCTCTTAAACCAGTGGGTGTAAAACTCTAATATCAAGTCCCTTAGGAATCTTTTAGATACACTGAGTAATACCGTATTGGTTTTTGGATGCAAAAATACTTTGCTGTAGTCTTGAATGACTTGTGGACAGAGGCTAGTTCAGTGGTGCCAGATATGGGTATGATTGTCTATCTAGTAATGCATTAGACTTTCCCTTGCTACATCCATTGTCTTGGGGGGAGAGAGTGGGAGGGCTGTGAAACAGATCTTGGGATGATCAGTAGCTCTAAAGCAAAACTAAATGTAGGAAGGAGGCAAAATATGATATTCTAATCCAGGCTATAGACAGGTCTTCTAGCTTTGCCAGTCTCTAGGTTACAGGAGATGCTGGAAAAAATCAGTGCCTGTCCATGGTAATTAATGTAGCTCTTATTCTGTGTTACTTATGTTGCTGTTAGAAGTAGTGGTTATGATCCTTATAATTTTTTTTTTTTTTGCCTCCTCTCCTTTCCTCTCTGCCATTGGTCAGTATGACTTCTCACTGGAAAAGAAAACAATTGACTGGGCTGAAGGTATCAAAAAAATCAAAGCTGCCCAGAGAGAAGCTGAGCCCAAGGCAGAAGAAGCACTAGCAAACTCAAAAGCAGCTCCAGAGGTCAGCAACAAAATGAGATTCTCAAAGGGACCTTGCCCTGAGGCCATGCCTCCTCCTATTAACCCCATCCTCGCTAGCCTGCAGCACAATAATATTCTTACTCCCATGCCAGCCAACAGCAGCGCTGTGAAGCAGAAGGTTCTCAGTCCACCTCATCCAAAAGCAGACTTCAACCCAGCTGATTTTGAATGTGAAGAAGACCCATTTGACAAACTGGAATTAAAAACTATCAATGATAAGGAGGAATTAAAAAATATTCTTGAAATTCATGTTGGTACAACTGGGCCAATTGTTGTCCAGCTGTTAGATAATACTTTGCCCAAAGGAGGGTCTGAGTCTGTGTTGCAAGATGAGGAAGTTCTGGCATCCATAGAAAGGACCACGTTGGACTTCAAGCCCCTTCACAAACCCAATGGCTTTATCACTTTACCACAGTTGGGAAACTGTGAAAAGATGTCCTTATCTTCCAAAGTGTCCCTGTCCCCTATCACTTCAGTGAGCAATATCAAATCCCTGTCCTTTCCTA
Source organism: Caprimulgus europaeus (assembly GCA_907165065.1). The sequence goes on from OU015537.1 coordinate 12,150,347, forward strand.
AACTTGACTCCGATGAGAGTGATCAAAAATCATCAAAGCTCACGAGCACTTTCCACAGCACTACCTGTCTCCACAATGACACTTTTCTCAGCTCTTTGCAGGCCTGTGCTCAGAGTAAAGCTAGTGAACTGAATGGACACCATATGGTTGGTCTTTCCGTTCTAAATGAGGACAGTGGCATGGAGACATCAACATTATCCTCTTCATCCAGGCTGCCTTCCCTGGCTGTGTCAACAGTTTGTACAGAAGAATCATCATCTCAAAGCACAGCGACTATGGTAAACATGCAGTGGATTAGAACTGGGGTTGCTGGGGAGATGTAGAAGTGTGGAGGCAAATGTTGCTTCCTGTGGTTTTAGGTTTATTTAATAGGAATGTTGTGTAGATCACATGTGGTAGTTCCTCTTCATTTATGTGTCAAATTGATTAATCAAACAGGTCTTCATGCTGGCAGTTCTGAACCTCAGATTATTACTCTGCATGTTTTCCCCAAATCTAATATTTTTAGACAAGTTCTGGTGACTTTTCTTTCAGCTTTTCAGCTCTTGTTCATAGTTGAGCACCTTTGAGCTAAGTGTATAAGATATCATCTTTGTACAGTCCTGCATTCTGTCTTATCCAACTGAGATATATCAGATTCTGAACTGCTCTTAGATTTTGAGTTAAATCTCTGCTAGATTTGTTCCTCAGCTTGCTTATTTGTGGGAAATAATGGGAAATGCAGGCTTTTCAAGGAATAGAAGCAATATCAGATTAAAAACCACACATGTGCTGTGTCATTCAGGGAAGAAAAAAGTGCTTGCAGTTGACCTGCAGTGAAAGAATTGTCTGTCTGTTTTTTTTGTTTGGGTTTGGGGGGGGGGGTTGTTTTTTGTTTTCTTGTTGTTGGGTTTTTTTTTTTTCATTTTCTTCCAGAGATCCTTTTAAAAATCTAACCTTTAAAAGGATGAAAATGATGGTGGTCTGAAATCTGATATTTCCCTCTTCCTTATAAAGGAGAGTGGAAGGATTGCTTTGTGGATACCAAAAGCATTCTTGAGGATCATCTCAGATCACTAGTGTGTTTTGCTAACTGGCGGGATTAGCAAAAAGGACACAGACACCAATTTAACACCCAATTTAACTTCTTTTACTTTAGTTCAAAGCAGGGAAAAAAGAAGAATAAGCAAGGTACAGAGTTAAACAGGGTAATGCACCTAATCATTACTACAAGAGAGAAAGCATAGTGATTAAGAAAGATTCATCACCAATTGCACAAATACTTATCATCATCTGAATCCTGTACATCAGCTGGGGAGCCCCGTCACAGCGAAGGATTTGGAGAGCCTTTCTCAGGCAACTGGGAAGTGCCACACACTGCATCCACTCGTAGGTGAGGTCTCCATCTTTGCTGTGAGAGAGTCCTGCTTTTATACAATCTAACAAATAAATTAAGCAGACAGAAAGGCACGGTAACATCTGGTGGGGAAGTTTCATTTCACATGGGCACATCCCGTATTTGGCCAGGATCTGAGATATGTCTGAGAAGCTACTATTTTGATATATGGCACCTGGCTTTGGATTGTAGGAGGAAAAGTCTCATGGTCTTATTTCATGCTGATGTGATACAGGTTGGGAAAAGAATCTCATGGTTGCATTTTGCGCTACTATGGCACAGGTTGAGAAGTTCACTCAAAAGTCAACTCTAATTTAAGGCTTATGGTTTAAGTCTTTATATATCAATTGGTCCTTTGACTTATGAGTGAACATCACAATTCTTTTGTAAGAGCCCAATATGTTTGCTCTATCTGTCTGATATGATCCCATACATAACAATTACATAGAGTAATAAGAATAATCATAACTAACAATATTACAAAGGATGTATCAAAAAGTTCAACACTTTGGTGGCAGATGATGAATATCTAGTAAAAATGTCCCACCAATGGTAAATGACTCAGCAACAAAAATTCATGACAATACAAATGACTTGGCAAAGGAAACTCATATACTACTGACGCTTCCTGACAAAGTAAAACTTGCAGTGACTTAGCAAACACTAGCAATGTCAATCACCTACAGCGAACCAAACACTAACTATCAAAACTTGCAATCATCTGGCAATACCAAAACTTATAGCAATACTAAGAGCTAGTGATCACTTAACGATGCTAAAACTTATAACGATGCTACCCTTATGTGCCAGGGATGTAGTTAAGCTGGGAAAGAAAGAGGAAAAAAGAGAGAGACAGGAAACTTTCCAGAGAATCACCACTCCTTGGTTCCACCAAGGTTCATTCCAGTTGGTCTGGGATCCTTGGGTGGTGGGTGGACACACACACTACCTTTGTTAATTCACCTTTTTATAGACAAAAGTTCTCAGGTCTCAACTTTCTTCAGTTAACATATGGAGCAGCAGGTGATGTCATGTTATTTTGTATTAGAGGCAGCGAGGGATGTCTCCCTTGTTTGCACTAGAAGTGGGGGGCTAGTAACCATCTTTTTGCACATGCAGCAGTCATTTAGTTGCTTCATGGGCTCTTCAGGCTTCCTTATCAGCAAGGGAGTAAGGCCTTCGACATTCCACAGATGAAGGGAGTTGGTGGGGTGTCCTTTGAACATCCCACAGTTTCTCCCATCAGACACCTGGAAGATTTGAACTCATCTCCAATTATCAGCAAGGCTGATCATCCGTTGAGACAATTAGTCTTTTTACAACAGAAATGTTTGAGGCAACACACTCACTTTTCTGTCTCTTACACCACCCCGTGGCTCAAACCTTCATGTTGTTGGTCCCATCTTCATTTCCAGGCAAAGATGCTGTCAGCAGATCGATGCATCACCCCATAGTTTAAGCAGCTATCTCAGCTTTGCAGCCGAAGTCAGCTTCTAGGGTGGTGATTCTCACATAGTGAACAGAAAGAGAAGGGGGGGGAGAATGGCACAGGTAATCATACAATGAACAATAGTTGTACCAATCATTAATAATATAAAACCAGCAACCAGTATTAACCCAATTTTCGTTAACCATGTCCCCCACCCTGCGAGTCCTAAAGTCCTAAGGACTGTAGAATAGCAAGTAACCAAGAATTTGGAGTCCAACCATTGAACTGGTCCTTTGGCTGCAGGGATTGAAATAGTTCTGCTGTCTGGTCTGCTATTTCCTTCATTTTTGTTCAGGCTTCCTCTGTCAAGGTAGTAGCATTGTGGATCGTGATAGATTTAACATTCCACAAACACCATGTCCTTTGAGCAGTAGCATATCCAAAGATAGGTAGTTTTGAAGTGTCATCTTCGATACCTGTTGGACTTTTAAGTTCAATTCTCCAAATGCATATCTCATCCAATTGCTCAGAAGATGTACCTGCCAAGTGATTTTTTTTTAAGACAAACTAGTAACATGTTAAAGTTACAGATGGAGTAAAGATATTCTCAAACATTAGCTAAACAATCTGTTCACTGGCACAATAGAAATTAAAGACACGAGCTGGGCACAAGGAATTCCTAATCCACAACTTAAGCCAGTGTGATATTCCAGTGTCTAATAAGAAAATCATTTCCCATCTGAACGTCCCCATGCCAGTCCCAAAGGAGCTGGATATATACTAGTTTTGCATGTATATTGATCTGTAGGGTTTAAAAATAGTGACAGCAGGCTTGGTGTTCAAGGGCGTTCCTTGTATGAGACAATGAGTATAGGACACTCCACACTGTCTCACAAAAGAGCTATCAGTAGCATTGCAAATAATGTCATTGTTTTTCTATCCCTCTGTATCCCCAACTTATACACGTCTTGGATTAAGGTTCTGAGACTATCAATGAACCAGGTTTCAGGTGAATTTCCTGGCCCTGAGGCACAAGTGATGTTTTTATAGCAGCTGAAAGAGGGGATTTTTTATTTCTTTGATAGGTGGATCAAATTTGGGATTTACAAAAGGTTGCTCCAGGGTAGATATTGACCAAGCCATGTCAAGTTTCCTCTATTCCACACAGATACTAGGGTCTTGTTTGGAAGTAAAACACATCATTCAAGGTCCTAGTGAGTGGAATAGTTTGCTTCAAAATAGTCAGGCTTCGTTAAGGGGTCAAACAAGAAATCTCAGGGGTTTTTAGCAGCCCATTGCATCTACCTTTGACAGGCTAGATACTTCACTTTGCAGAGCCTGTATGGCATCAGTGGTTCTATTCTCAATGTTCGCTGTTACTGCTCAAATGTTCACTATAGTTTTTTTCTAATTCACTTACCCCAAGCCATGGGAGAAACCATCTTGCAAAACTCTGAAACTCAGAGGGCCTGTCAGCTACAGCATTCATTAGGAACCCAGAGCTGTACTGATTTGTTGTAAAACTTCTGCTATAGAATAAGGACCTCTATCTGATGACATTGCCATTGGTACCCCTAACCTGGGTATTATGTCCTTTAGTAAACACTTACCAAATTCTTTAGTGTTGTTGGTGCGACAGGGAAAGGCTTCTGGTCATCCTGATAAAGTATCAACCAGTACCAAAAGGTATCGATAGCCATTTTGGATCAGCAATTCAGAGAAATCTATTTGCCAGTAATCACCAGGAGTGATTATTGGTAAAACCACCTCTTGGTTTTACCTGGTGGGGGTCTTTTTCTATTCACTGGATTGTTTTTCCAAACACACTCCACATTTTTCTGTTACTATCTTGACAATCTTAGTCATTCTGACACTAAGTACCTGTGTCCTCAGACTGTTAATCATAACTTCTGTTCCCCAATGTGCTTCTCTGTGTTTTTCTTCAGCTATTTTAATCATCGATTGTGGCAGAATGAGAATTTGACCCTCAGGGGTTGTCAACCACCCACCCTCATTTTCAGTTGCCTTTAATACTAGGGCCAAATTTTTATCTGTTTTACTTTAATTTGGTGCCTCAGATGTCAGTTCTAACTCCTTTACAGGTATTAGAGCCAGGATGCCCTTCTCTGCCATCTCTTTTGCTGTTTTGTCTGCCAATCTGTTACCTACATGGGCTGCAGTATTTCCAAACTGGTGAGTCTTTATCATCACTTTCTCAGGTTTTTGTACTTGTGGTGGATTGGCTTCATCCTTTTGGCTTGCACCTTGCAGCCAAACACAGCCTGCTCTCTCACCCTCCCCCTGCCTCCAGAGAGTAGGGGAGAGAATTGGAAAGAAAAGGGCAAATACACAAATATCATTCCCTTAGTTTATGGACCATTCCTTCAAAATGTCCATTGAGTTCATTTAGTCCATTACCTTGGGTTCCATCTGTCATGACAGTCTTTCAAGGCTGCAGAGATGATTTGCACAATCAATGGAGTAGGTGATATTGAACACAGCAGGAGAATGCTATGTAGTCTTTGTTGCAGGCTGCATCTGGAGCTTGTAGTTTGTGTATCTGGTGTGTTCCGTGCAAAGGGTCTCTGAGTTGAAGATGTTGCTCTCAAATATGTTGCTGAGCACCAACTTTGGTTCCATCGGAATTCATTCTGCATTAACCTGGGGAAATTCTCAACATAAAGTTCTTATTACAACACACAACAACCATAGCAATGATGATATGCAATTCATTGGCAATTTTCACCCAAAATCAAATCACCTTGAGGTACACGTTGGACTTCCACATCTTTCTGCATCACCCACCAAGTACACCCAGGTCCTTGAGCAAAAGCAATCCCACAAATAAGTTTACCTTTACCTGAGGCAGGAATAACCCAGACTGTTTTTCCCATCATATTTTTAATGTGAACCACAGGTACTATGTCCCCTTCCACAGTACATAAAAGTCTTGATTGGGCAGGGCCAGCTCGACTGGCAGATCCTCTGGTGTTGACTAACTAGGTGGCTTTTGCTAAATTTGTGTCCCAATGTTTGAATGTTCCAGCACCCATTGCTCTCAGTGTGGTTTTTAGCAGCCCATTGCATCGTTCGACTTTCCCAGAGGCTGGTGCATGATAGGGGATGTGGTACACCCACTCAATGCCATGTTCTTTGGCCCAAGTGTCTATGAGATTGTTTCGGAAATGAGTTCCGTTGTCTGACTCAATTCTGTCTGGGGTGCCATGTCACCACAAGATCTGATTTTCAAGGCCTAGAATAGTGTTTCAGGCAGTTACATGGGGCACAGAATATGTCTCCAAACCATCTGGTGGTTGCTTCCACCATGGTCAGCACTTAACACTTGCCACTGCAGGTTTGTGGGAGTGTGATATAGTCAATGTGCCAGGTGTCTCCATATTTATACTTTAACCATAGTCCTCCATACCAGAGAGTTTTTATCCTCTTGGTTTGCTTGATCACAGGACACGTTTCACATTTGTGAATAACCTGTGCAAAAGTGTCCATTGTTAAGTCCACCCCTCGATCACGAACCCACCTATATGTTGCATCTCTTCCTTGATGGCCTGAGGCATCATGGGCCCAGTGGGCTAAAAATTTGTCACCTTTTTATTGCCCGTCCAAGTCTACTTGAGACACTTTGATCTTAGCAGCCTAGTCCACCTGTTGGTTGTTTTGATGTTCTTCTTTTGACTCTTGGGCACATGAGCATCTACATGACTTATCTTTATAACCAGTCTCTCTCTAGTCAAGCAGCAATATCTTGTCATAATTCAGCAGCCCAGATGGGTTTGCCTCTGCGCTGACAGTTGCTTTCTTTCCATTGTTGTAACCACCCCCACAGGGCATTTGCCACCATCCATGAGTCCGTATAGAGGTAGAGGATTGGCCATTTCTCCCGCTCAGCAATGTCTAAGGCCCATCTGGGCTGCTGAATTATGGCAAGACATTGCTGCTCGGCTGGAGAGATGGGTTGTAAAGACACGTCATGTAGATGCTCATGTGCCCAAAAGTCGAGCTACTGAAGAACATCAAAATAATCATCAGGTGGATCAAGCTGCTAAGATCAAAGTGTCTCAAGTAGACCTGGACTGGCAACAGAAGGGTGAAAAATTTTTAGCCTGCTGGGCCCATGATGCCTCAGGCCATCAAGGAAGAGATGCAACATATAGATGGGCTTGTGATAGAGGGGTGGACTTAACCATGGACATTATTGCACAGATTATTCATGAATGTGAAACACGTGCTGCGATTAAGCAAGCCAAGAGGTTAAAACGTATTTGGTATGGAGGACGATGGTTAAGATATAAATATGGAGAGGCCTGGCACATTGACTATATCACACTCCCACAAACCCGTAATGGTAAGCGCTATGTGCTGACCATGGTGGAAGCAACCACCGGATGGTTGGAAACCTGTGCTGTGCCCCATGCCACTGCCCAAAACACTATTCTGGGCCTTGAAAAGCAGGTCTTGTGGCGACATGGCACCCCAGACAGAAATGAGTTGGACAATGGTGTCGGAAATCGACGGAAGAAATGCCAATCCGATGATTTACAGCAAGTCTCCACTTTATTAGTCTTTTAGCACACATTTATAACACAGCTAATGAAATTCTTACCTAATGCAAAAGCTTAGCTTCTAATTGGTTAGTGATTAAAAAAAACTACTCACACCCCAGTTTCTCACAAACACACTTTGTTATAGGTACAGTTTCAAGGTTTCACTCCGCTCCCACATCGTTCCCACCGATAAAAGCGTTCCTTTCTTATTATTCATTTCTACTACATCCTGACTCCATTTTAAGAACACAGATACCCAGATATCCTGTTTTTCTTATATTCTAACTTAGCTAGATTTTCTCATAACCCTTGTTTTATAGACAATTTCAGGAATATTGCCTACATTTCCCCTGTTTTCTTTTTGTAAAAAGATTAACCTGTGTTCTAAAAATCATTTTTGTAACCAAATTTTGTAAGCAAATTGATTAAACAGGGTAGCAGAGTATAGGAATATGCCACTAATGCCAATTAAATACATATGCCTTCAAAATCATTGCAATCGTGACTTTAGGCCAATAGCAAAAAATCAATTTGTAAAATTTGGTGCCTCAGGCTATCTGTGGCCTGGGCTAATTCAGCCAAAATCTGTGTGGTAACATTAGATTGTTTGATTATCCAACATGCCAATTTACCAATTATTGTAAGGGCATGGATCGTGTCCATTCCAGGGACTAGTGTGGCAAAAAATTGAGCTGTAAGTTCTCATAGCTCTGCTTAATCATTGCAGTCAGGTGAAAGGAATTGACCACTTCGTGTGAGCCTGTTTGTTGAAAAAAGACTGTGAGACCATGAAAACAAATCTAAAAGCTAACACAGCATTTCTATAGTGCTTAAAATTATCATTTGATTATGTCTGATTATATAGCTGCCAAAATTGTGTTTAATTAAATGTGATAATGCTATCAATACCTACATATCCTAAAAGCTTTTAAAATTATACAAAAACACTTAAAGACTCTAAAAAGATACAGCTTAAGGTCTTAAAACAATGCTAATTAACAAAATCTTAAAACAGTAATAACTATAAACTTAAAACTATAACTATAAACTTAAGACTCTTTTTCTCCCTTTTTTTTTTTTTTTTTTTTTTTTTTTTTTTTTTTGTACTAACTTATCAGATGTGTGAATGCTATATAGTGTTAATCATGTTGAAATCTCTTCTATAAAATACTACTTGGAACACTTTCATTTCTGTTTACACACCAAACAATCAAAAAGAAAAATCACACTTACAATATTAAAACTCTAAACTTATCATATACATATACATAAATGAGCTTATCACTTACTTATCAGAAAATATGCTAAACATACAATAATTAGAGTCATACAATGTAAAACAAACTATGAAGCATTTGCTATAAGTTATTTAAGTGTAAATTAAACTATAATTTTAGAAGATGTGATCACTTTAAGAAACTTCGGAGAAGTCACAGCCAGTTCCGCCATCACGTTGCTATAGAAACCGCCGTTTGTCTGGTGGGGGGGGGAATGGGGGGGGGGGGAATGGGAGAATGGGGGGGGGGGGGAAATAGAGGGATGGGGGGGGATGCAGCGGAGCGGGCGAGGAATGCGGCCTGACAGGTCCCGGTATGTCGTTGTCACAGAAACCGCCGTTTATTGGTGTTAAAAGTAGTCAAAGGCGGTGGGAGGAGGGGTGGCCCTCCAACCAGTCCAGGTACAGCGAAGCAGGCACTCTCGCAGGCAAGGAATGCGGACCTCCTTTGTTGATCTCGTTTCCATAGTTCCCGCCGACAGGTCCAGCCGTTCTCCATGACCATGCTTGCATATGGGGAAACTGCACTCCATAATCTCTCATATTTTTCTGTCCCGTTTCACAAGTTGCCCTTCTGGTCTCTTTTTGCAGTTCCCAAGTATTGCATTCCCTCGGAGGGGGAAAGGTATCCCCCCCGGGTTCTTCCGGCGCTGCAGAGTTCACTCAAGTTGCCGCCCCCTCGGGTCCTTCTGGTGTTAAGTCCATCCTCGCTGATCAGCCAATTAGCTCGCAGCTCAGTTCCGCCCCCCCAACAGCATCATCTCCAAGTTCGCCGGGGAGGAAGGAGGGGGAGAAAGAAGTGGGGGTAGGAGGGGGGGGATTCGGCGCCATCTTGGCTACGCATTTTTAATTTTCGCCGGGGAGAGCGGGGGAATGCCCCCCCGCCGGGTTCTTCCTGCGCCGCGGGAGGGGGAAGGGGGAAAGGCGGAAAAACGCGATGTGCCGCTGCTCTGGAGGTGAGGGTGATGAAAACTCGATCGCTCCACCAGCACTGCCGATGTCGTAAAAATGCTGGGAGTCGTTCGCGACTCCAGGAATCAACCGGAGCCTTTTTATATTTCTTAACAGCGTCTTAAAGTTCTTTTCTAAAACTTCTCCGCTCATCAAAATACTTATTGGGAGTTGCTCTGAGATGTTTGTGACCGATTAGCTACCGAGGCTTGAAAAGGTGCAAGAGCAGCTAATACCTGCGTCTGTGAAGCTTTTGCCTGATCCTGCAAACTTTTTCCCTGTTCCTGTAAACTCACTCCTAATTGTTTGATAGCTTCTACCACTAAAGCTTGTGTCCCCATTGGTACTGATGTCATCCTTTCTAATGCTTCCTCTATTGTCCAATTCGCCCCGAGAGTATTAAGAATGTTTCGCGTGGTTGCATTACAGTTCTGCAGTGCACATTGTTTTAATAAAGTACCTTTCATCCAATCTGATACCCCAGCTCTCTCTATAGCGGCAGCAACTTTATCGATAAAAGCTCCAAAGGTCTCTTCTATTCCTTGTTTTATGCCCATATAGACTGGTACCCCTCCTGGCTCCTTCACCTGGTTGATAGCAAGGCGAACTAAACGCATTGACTCCCTTAATTTATCCGGACCTATTAATACCTGCGCTTGTGTGTGTAGAAAAGGTCCGAAACCCATCAGTTCCTCTAGTGTAATTCCGTACAAAGGGTCTCCAGGCTGCCGCTGAACAGCTACAGCTTCATTTACCAAACTTCGCCAGTGTGCATGAAATAGTAATTGTTGATGTTGGGTGAAAATAAGCCTTACCACCCCCCGGCAATCTGAAGGCAATAATATTTGAGTACTCCAAATATAATCTAGCATTTGTTTGACTGGCTCACTGTGAACTCCAAACTGATTAACAGTTAAACGCAATTGCGAAAGTAATTTCCAATCTAAAGGTGTTACAAGTGCCTGCAATCCTCCTCCCTGAGCCGGCTGAAATACAGCTGGACAAGCCTGCAGCACGTCTTCATCCCCACGTTCCAGCCCCTCCCTTGCCAAAGCAGCCCAAGCGTCTCTTCGTCCCTGTGCCGTTATCTCCGCTGGAGTCATTTTCGCTCCAGGGGTCGGCTCGGTGATAAACGGGTTGTTAGAGACCCTTGGCTTGGTGTTAGATTCGACTGGGGGAGCTGCTAACGGCTCACAGCGGGAGTCTGAGAATATGCTCTCAGAGGGGGGAGGGTAAGACGGCAAATAAACCGTGGAAAAGGCAGGCGGCATGGGAAGGTCTTTTAGCCAGCCAGTATCATACACTTTATTATTTTTTTCTTGGACAGCGAACGCCTCAAAGCCAGCTTTCTGCTCCGCTTGATGTTGTAATAAATCATTATGAATCGCTCTCCATGCTTTCCCTAGCTTCTTTGCAGTTTTATCTCCCTCAATAGCCGCTTCCCACAACTTATCACCTAATTTACGCCACTCTGACAGTACATGCACTGTATGAGGATTTTGAAAGCAACCCTTTGAATACCCATAATTTAACAAGCTAGGAAGCTCATTTTTTAAATCTATATCTTTAACCTGTCTTTTCTTTAGAAAGCAGGTAAATAAATCATATGCTGCTTGCCTCTCCATCTCTTTAATTGGCAGCGCTGCCTCACAGCTCTTTAGAGGATTCTCCGCAGCACGTATCGGCTTAGACCACGTCTGTAACGTCTGTCTAGGGTGCGACGTATTTTTTTCTTACGTTAATCACCGTCCCTGCTGCCGGGACCCGAACCACAAGTCGACCGACCGTAGTACCAGTCAGGCCACGTCTGTACGCTCACCTGAAGTTTTCGGCGTCTCTTGAACGCTTTTACCGTCCCTTTCGCGGCGTACCTTCTTTGCACGCTTTTGCCGTTTCTTTCTCGGAGGGACCTGTAACCCCTTAGGTGCTGCTGGAATTACGCCGGTGAAATCGTTTTGCTGAAATTGTTTTTGCCGGAATCACGCTGCTGGAACTGCGATCAGTAGAATCACGGTGGTAGTATCAAATCGCTGGAAGTTCGAATCACGTCGGTGTTATCACATCAGTAGTATCACGTCGATGGTATCACGTTGATAGTATCACGTCGATGTTATCACGTCGGTGTTATCACGTCAGGGGTCACCATTTGTCGGAAATCGACGGAAGAAATGCCAATCCGATGATTTACAGCAAGTCTCCACTTTATTAGTCTTTTAGCACACATTTATAACACAGCTAATGAAATTCTTACCTAATGCAAAAGCTTAGCTTCTAATTGGTTAGTGATTAAAAAAAACTACTCACACCCCAGTTTCTCACAAACACACTTTGTTATAGGTACAGTTTCAAGGTTTCACTCCGCTCCCACATCGTTCCCACCGATAAAAGCGTTCCTTTCTTATTATTCATTTCTACTACATCCTGACTCCATTTTAAGAACACAGATACCCAGATATCCTGTTTTTCTTATATTCTAACTTAGCTAGATTTTCTCATAACCCTTGTTTTATAGACAATTTCAGGAATATTGCCTACACAATGGGACTCATTTCCGAAACCATCTCATAGACACTTGGGCCAAAGAACATGGCATTGAGTGGGTGTACCACATTCCCTATCATGCACCAGCCTCCGGGAAAGTCGAATGATGCAATAGACTGCTGAAAACCACACTGAGAGCAATGGGTGGTGGAACTTTCAAACACTGGGACACAAATTTAGCAAAAGCCACCTGGTTAGTCAACACCAGAGGATCTGCCAATCGAGCTGGCCCTGCCCAATCAAGACTTTTATGTACTGTGGAAGGGGACATAGTACCTGTGGTTCACATTAAAAATATGCTGGGAAAAACAGTCTGGATTATTCCTGCCTCTGGTAAAGGCAAACCCATTCATGGGATTGTTTTTGCTCAAGGACCTGGGTGTACTTGGTGGGTGATGCAAAAGGATGGGGAAGTCCAATGTGTGCCACAAGGGAATTTGATGTTAGGTGAAAAAAGCCGATGAATTGCTATATCGTCATTGCTATGGTTGTTGTGTATTATACTAAAGGCTTTATATTAAGAATTTCCTCAGGTTAATGAAGAAGGAACTCTAATAGAACCAGAGCTGGTGCCCAACAACTTCAAGATCAACATCTTCAACCCACAGTCCCTGAGCATGGACTGTGCGAGATATACCAGCAACGAGTTCCAGATGCAGCCTGCAACAGAGATTATATACCATCCTCCTTTTGTGTCCAACATCACCTATTCCACTGACTGTGCAACTTTTTCATCATCTCTTCTGCCTTGAAGAACTGTCGTGACAGAACCCAAGGTAATGGACTAAATGAACTTAATATAAATTTTGGAGGAAAGACCCACAAACTAAGGGAATGATATTTATGTGTATATATGTGTGTGTATAGATAGATAGACAGATAGATAGATAGATAGATAGATAGATAGATAGATAGATAGATAGATAGATAAAAACCTGAGACTGATGTGAATGGTATGGAATAAAGGGTGGATACTGTCCTGGTTTTTCTAGGATAGAGTTATTTTTCTTCTCAGTAGTTAGAAGAGCCGTGTTTTGGTTTCAGTTCAGACTTGCTTTGGGGACATCATTGATAAAAGTACTAATGTTATTAGTTACTGCTGGAGCTCAAAGCCACCGTGTTTGGCTGTTCACAGCTGCATTAGGACTGGGAGGGAGAAGTGCAGTGAATAGCAAAACCCAAAACTGGCATTTGGATGTGCCAATGAAATATTCCAGATCATATCCCCTCATGTCAGTATATTATCCGGGTCAGACCGGAAAGGGGGGGTGGATTGTCACGGGTTTTTCTTTTGGGCTCTCGCTCTTCCGGGATCGCGGTTTTGGTTCGGGATTGTTGCTCCTCTGGGATCGTTATCTGGGAACGGGCCGGGCTTATCAGTGGGTGGTGAGCAGTTACACTGGGTTATCACTTATTTGCATATCTTATTACTGTTATCATTATCACTACTATTTTAATATTAGTTGTTTAGGGGTTTTTTTAAGTTTTCTTTTATTTCTATTATTAAACTGTTTTTATCTCAACCTACAAGCCTCCTAATTCTTGCCCCAATCCTCTCCTCTATCCCCTGGGGGTGGGGATGAAGTGGGTGAAAGGCTGTGTTGGTTGCTAGCCAAGGGCTAGCCCAGTGAAACTATTACAGCAGCTCACGTACGTGTGCTTCTAGGGCTGAGGTGAATTTGCCATTCCACTTTCTCATGTCCTCTCCATGGTCACGTAGTTCAGACCACAGTGTGCCCTGTTGCGTGTGCCATTTCTCTTGGGCAGAGGAACGCTTGTTCTTATCAGCTGAGGCCTTGGTACATGCAAAGGGATTGGACATGTATTCCTGGGACTCCTGGGTCAGTTTCTCTACAGCCAAGATGAGGGAGGAGGAGAGAGTGTCTCCGTAGGTCCAGAGGTGGTGAGCCATTTCATCTACCTTTGGCTCCTCTCCAGCTCTGAAGCTCAGTACTGCCAGTGACTTGGCATACAATGCTGGTGCGTTCTGTAGAACCTTCCGCCACATGCCTTGTGTGCATGAGACTTCATCTGGATCTTTGGGTTACTGCTCGTCATTCAGGTTCCTATAAATCACTTCCAGCACAGCTAATTCTCTCAAGCACTGGATGCCTTTCTCTATGTTGTCCCACTTGCTTAAATTACACAAAATATCATCCTTAAAGTTGAACATTTCTTTCACACTTGACAGGAGTCGCTTCCAAAGGTTGAGAGTCTGTGGCTCTCTCCCAATAGCTTTGTCAATGCCACTTTCTCTGGCAATGGAACCCAATTGCTTGGCTTCCCTACCATCTAGATCCATGCTGCTGGCCCCATTGTCCCAGCATCGGAGCATCCAGGTGGCAATGTGTTCACCTGGATGACGAGTGAGATCCTTTCGGATGTCTTGCAGCTCACTGAGGGATAGGGATCGGGTGATTACCTCTGATTCTGGCTCTTCCTCTGGTTCTTGTGATGGCCCCGCTTCCTCCTCATCCTTTGTTAAGCGAGCAGATTTCTTTGTGTATTTCCTCTTTTGTACAGGGACAACTGATGCTGGCACAAGTTTGTTGTCTGGTTTATCTGTGTTGCTTTTCACCGAGGTTTGAGTAACCTTAGCAGGCCCTGAGGTTGGAATAGTTGTAGCGGTGGCTGTTGCAGGGGTTGAAGTGGCTGCAGTGCTGGTCATGGGGGTTGAAGTGGTTGCAGTGTCAGTCGCGGGGGTTGAAGTGGCTACAGTGTTTGTTGGAGGAGCTGGAGTGGCAGTACAACACTGACATCTGCACCAAGCACCAGTAGCAGATCTAAACAACATCACAACCTGACACACATTCAGCAACAGGGTGATGGTAGTTTGAGCATCCCAAGGGTTTAGTTTGAACCAGCGAAACACAGTGACCTTGAGCTTCAGCAGCAACTAATAACACTAGTACTTTATCAACATTCTTCTCATAACAAGTCTTATACTGAAACTAAAACACAGCTATTACCTCATCGGTGGTGGTAACAGCATATCCCGTCATCCTCTTCCATCTGTGTACAACTCCAGATCCGGGTCAGTGAGTGGTTCATCCTTGAGATCTGTGCGACTGGCACACACCTGTGCTATGGTTGGCAAACAGTCAGGCTCTAAGGATTCCTGGTCCTCCGTTTTGGACTGGAGGAAAATAGCAGGGTTTATTGCAGTGGTTGTCTTAAGCCTCACATCGTCCTGTTCCAGGAGGACAACCTGGTACTTGAGCATTCTGCTGGGGGATAGCTAACGTCCCCCTTTTTGCTCCAATACTGATATGAGCATATGAGGAACATAAACAGTCATTTGTTGTCTCATTGTGAGTTTTCAGGCCTCTTGTACCAAGAGAACTGTTGTGGCCACAGCTCGTAGGCATCCTGGCCATCCTTTACTCACATCTCATAGGTCTTTTCCATTCCTCCAGTTTTTGAGTTGGCACTGTTGTGTGATACAGTTCGTAAAGCAATTTAGCAGGAAATAACCCTCCTTGAGTTCCAAGTCACCCTCAGATAACTGGAGGAGCTGGGGGCGGCTAGGCTTCGATCCTGAGTGATGCCCAATTGAGCACTATGGGTCCAACAACAGCTGACTCACTCGATAGTGCACTGCACTCCCATACCCACAATTTATGGACTCTCACAGCTAAGCCTGCAGAATTTAGTGGCATCCCGTTGGGCACGGGGTTGGTATGGCTGGTTAAGGATAGACACAGTTTGATGTGACACTACAAGCCCAGACACACCAGTGCCAGATTCACTTGATAGTGCCCTGCACCTGTCGTCCAGTCATGACCTCATCAGACGGCAGCCCAGTAAGAAATTGTGCAGCAAGTCTGTAAGCAAATAAAAGCACCTTTAGTAGAGCAACAGGATCAATACAGATTTGTATGGGTTGCTGGTGATTAACTACTGTCTGCAGAAATAAATGCTTGTACTAATGTTTCAAATTATTAAAAAGCTATTAATTGCTAAAATGTAACAAGTTACTAAAAGCCCTAAGTTGGTATAATAATTCTCTAGAGATTTTCTAAGTTTCTGAGGGAAATCCTCGTCTAAGTCTAAGTCTTACCCATAGTCGTCCCAATGGGGAAGAAGAGAGGCTCAGCCCATCGGCTGGTCCCTGGGGTCAGAGGTCTGCGATGGAGTCATCCCTGACTCATCCACAATGATGTCTTCCCTGACCATGATTGTGTCTTCCCTAATTCCCTCCTTTCTTATGGCTATTTTTATACTATTTTTTTACCTGCAAAGTGGAGCTTGAGTGACTCTAGTCATACCTTTATGGTGATTGGTAAAGACACTTTCACTTCCCTTTTAAGGTAAAAGTTACCAAAACTTAGAGATGTGCTCTGTTTGGGGGAAAGAGGAGGATCAGTGGTATGGAGTTATGGTTTTTGTCAAGGTTCACAAAGGGAGGTAGTTGTCAAAAGGGGCACCAGCTGTCGATCCAGAATCGCGAGTAGACTTTACTTTACATCAAGCCTTGTGGAGTCAAAACTGCGACTGCTATGGGAGTTGGAGAAGGAGCCGCCACTCTTTCCCATCTCCTGCACTAATAAGCAGTCAGAAAGAAGGCAATGTTAGAGGAATTCCTGGCATAGCAGTTGCCTTTTTCCCCTGGGATCGTCCTTGACACTTTACCTTCCCTTAGTGTGTGGACACAGCCATTTTCTGATTTTTAGTTACCTCCAACAATTACTCCACATATTCTACCCCGTGACTATAGTCACTCAAGCTTCACGGTGTTTCTAAAAACTGAGGATCTCACCTGGAACATGTGGTGAGGATTATCTAGTATATATATATATCTTGTCGGGGTGCTAAATGGGTTAAACACTTCATCATAATCCAAAACCTAACATAGATTGCAATTGTTAAAGCAAAACACAATACAGTAAACATTAGTAAAACAACAACAGGGTGAAGCATCTGGTTGAAAAGTCCGGTAGCAATTGGTGACCATCCAAAAAGAGTGTCCTACCAGTCATATTGTCTGTCTCTCTTGACTCTTTCCAATACCTGATGTATTTCTGCTACATCGTGATGGACAGTAATCAGAGATTTTTGTTCATTTTCTCGGGCTTGTTTCAGTAACCGTTTCAGGTCATCATGCTGGAGTAGTTTTTTCACCAAAGTTAGATTCATTCCAATAGGGACAGGTGGCAGGTCATGAATCAGCGTGTAGTTGGATTGCAGCAATTGGTAAGATGTTACAGGAGCTGAGTATCTAAAAATCACATCCTACAATTTCTGTAAAGTTGCAAACACAGATATTTGAGTAATTATTTGTATTTTTACCAACGTTATCCACAAATATGAAATCACAAAATGTTTTCATGCATACACATCCTTTCCCAACGTATACAAGTACAGTTTCTGGGATCTCATCAGGGTGTATTTCGAAATGAGATAGACATTCTGTTCAGTGTTAAGACAAATGTCTTGTACCTTTGTGGTATTACTTTCACAGATAAAACCATATTGTTCTTGTGTGATGCAGGCAGCAACGTTAACAGTTTGCTACTTGTCTCCATTCTGTTGAGCCCATACCCTGTGCTCTATTGGATAGAGTGTGATGTTATGGTGGTTTAACCCCAATGCAATAATTTGGTATAGTGTGTATTTGTCAAAACAAAAGCGGTGGCTTTACTCTCAGTGGGATCATAGGTGAAATTAACCAGGTACCACCAGGATTGAAATTTCCTTTCAAATTCAGTTGCATTGTCCCATATGATTTTCCAAATTTCGGTAGGTAAGGTTCCTTTCTCTCCTTATCTTATAATTGTGGTTGCCATTGATTGTATCCACAACTGGGCTTGGATACAGCCAAGAGCCAAAGAAACGTTGTTTTGGGCTGCATTCAGTGCATCTACAATTAACTGATGGTCCTTTTCAGCAGTTTCTCCCCACCAAGGTAAAATGTTCGATAGAAGCCATTGGTTGTTTCCCAAAGCTAAAAGAGGATCGTAGAGGATGTTTCAGCCTGTTTAGATCACTGGCTGTCATGGCTAGTTTATTTGCCAGCACTTCAGCATCTGTGCTGTTTAAAACTCCTAATCCAGTTCCCAAAATACTGGTCACATCTCTCTTTGATCATTTCAAACCATGCTAACCATCCTGCATAAGATGTACCCAGGAATGGTGAGCAGGCAGGTTTGATTACGGCTATGTTGGTCTGCATCAATAACTCCACTCATTTGAGAGAGTATGATGGATTAAACAATACTTGTTGTTGACCAGTATTTTTGATCACATAAAGGCCAACATTAATAACATAGGGAGTTATATTAATGGGTGGTTGAGTGGTCATGTTATCCAGAATTTGTGGGGACCGAGGCTTTGTGTCATTTATAACTGGCACAGACTTTGCTGTATCAATCATAAATTCAAACAGTAGCTTGGTGTTTCTGTGATCCCAAAGACAGTACGGAACTGTAGGTTGGGTATAGGTAAAATTATACCAGCAATCTAAATTTGGCTTTGTCATTTTGTAACATTCGACGTTGTATTTTGCCGGTCTGATAGAATCAATACGGACTGTTGTTTGCCCAATGTTTTGCCAATTAATGGAGGTCAACAGTAAGGACACCAGTACCAACCAAAGGAGTAAGCTCATTTCATTGATTATCTTAAAGTGATACAAAAAGGAAATAATGCAGTGCGCAATCAGAACAAGACTATATAAAGTTAGCAAGAGTGATTAAGAAAGATACATCACCAATTGCCCTATTTATCATTATCCAGACCCACAGTTGCTGGGGGGCGCTGGAGCAGCGAGGGTTTAGAGAACCTCTCCCTGGCAATAGGGAAGTCCTGAGTAGTGCATCCACCCTCAGATGAGGCCACCAAAGAGTCGCTGCACGGGGGGGTCACTAAACTTATCCTTACAAGTATTCAAAACAGAGCATGCCACCTCGGTATCTACTTTTTCATTCCCCAACTTTAATGTGACCAGGGGCTCTACTGGGGATACTTCCAAGTGTGCCCCCAGTCCCCGTCAATCTGAATCCTGTCCAGAGTCAGTAACTCTGTCAATCTAGAATTCTCCTTCCCTCTGGACGGAGGTTGTCTAGGACCCCGTCTGTATCTTTTATTTTGAGGACATTCCCTTTTCCAGCTGTCCTTGTTGCTTGCAAATGGCACACTGATCCTTCTCAAGAGGGGCGTAAAGAGTTCCATTCCCTTTTCCAATTGTCCATCTTCCTTCTAATTTTTGTAGCTTCCTTCTAATATCCAGATTTGATTGTCCAATAAATATATTTCCCAGTGACAGAGCATCTCCCTCTCTGTCTGGATCTAAGTCAGAGTATTTCCAAGCAGTTTCACATATCCGCCCATAAAATGCAGAAGGTTTTTCATCCTTCCCTTGGATACCCTGGTAATTACATCTTTCACCCCAGATAAAAACTAAACTTTGATTGCCAAATCTGTGCTGATTGATGAGGATTTTCCCTGTATGTTCAAGCCATTTCTTTCCAGGCCTTTAAATCAGCTCCAGGTAAGGGCACTGTTACTCACACCGGCTCTCCCTCTGGTCCTACTGCCTGCCTCAGAGGGGCTTGGAATACAGCTCCTACTCATCTAGTCCATCCCGCAATTGGACTATAAGTTTCACTCCTAAAAGCTCTTTCTCCTTTTTTCTCCTGACCTTCATCCCTCCTATTTTCCACTTGCCTATTCTGTCCTTTATTACCAGAAGCTCTTTCTCTGTCTCATTTGCGATTTCCATCTTCTCCGCCCTCTATTTATCTATTCCAAGCCTGTAGCACAACTGACAACTGAACCCCTTCCTCCTCCACACCCTCTGTATCTTTCAGTACTACCTGCCGAACCATCATCGTTTCAGTCGATAGCTTTCCCATTATCCATTTCCATACTCAGAACATTAGTATCCTTAGTAATCAATCCACAATCCTTCCATCTCCTATAATTATTTCACAGAGAATAAATCAGCATACTGTATCTCATCCCATTTTCCTTCCCTCCTACTAAACAACCTTAACTGTAAAATAGCATTATACTTTATAGTTACATTCTTCGGCCATCTTTCCTGCTTATCCAAAGTATACATCAGCCACCAATGCTTACAATACTCTATGAGCTGTTCCTGAGGAAGAGGATCTCCTGGATCTTTCCCCAGTATTTCAACGTACATCCCAGAGGAGATTTTTTTCAAAATCCCCTCCTTCCACCAAAGGCTTATTTCCCATTATGAAACAAAATAGAGAGCAACACAAGATAACAAAGTAAAACCAGCACAAAACGCAGAGAACAGTACAAAAGACAACAGTGTTGGGGACTCAAACCCTTTATGTCTGGTGAAACCGATTTCAGCTCACCCTTCAAACACCACAAAGAACGTACAAAAAGAGACAAAACCTGACACAAATGGGGACTCAAACCCCTTATGCCACAAACATATCGGGGACTCTAACCCATTAGGTACCTTTTACAGTGGGACTCTAACCCCTTATACCTCTTACACTCAGGTGGCCCACAGACTTTCGCCTGTTGGGTTCTAATCCTTCCCTTAGGTACCTTTATAGCCAAACCCTGTGAGGCTTTCACCACATCTTACAGGCAGGCAGTTACCCTTAAAAAAAAGAATGCCTTTCTTTTTTTCCTGTCCTAGGGATCTTGCCTTGAATTCTTCAGTCTGGGGATCGGTGGTTCCCCCCAAGTTTCCCTCAGTGCCAGCTGGAGGTCCTGCAATCCCACAGATCCGTTGAATTTCAGAAGCAGAGTCCCATCTGGGTCGCCAGAAACTGTCACCGAAATCGAGAATAAGCTTCTTAGCACCAATGCAGTCTTAAGAAGCAGGCATTCTTTATTGCGGTGCCGGATGCACAGGGGATCACTCCACCTATCGTGCATATCGACTGGTCCCTCTACAAAAGCTTTATACTATCAAAACATGCATATTCATTTATTTTCCGATAAATTATTAAAATATTAATCACATTTCCAAGAATCCATTAATACATGTAAATGTCTTTTTGCATGCGCACTGGAGTCTCTTGTTGGTCTTCGGGGGTCCTCTGGTGATCGTTGAAACTTTTGCCATTGTGCCCTTTTCTTTAATGTTTCTTCTCTGCATGCTTAGTCCATCTCTTGGTCTGTTTACAACACTTCTGTCTCCACAAAAATAGTTTATTCTACCATCACTGCCGTATCTACCCTATTGCTAGGACTCGATGCCTCACATCTACAGACTTGACTAGGCCTAGCTGGTATGTAACTATCTTTCAATGTCACATTGTTTAAGCAGAAGGGGATGTTCTCTCAGAATGGTATCTGCATCAATACCAAAGCATCATCCTTCATTTTGATAACCAGCTGATTTCAGGGCTACTCCAGACCCCCATTTCAGTGTATCCCATATTCTAGTGCTTTTTGCTCTGGCAAAAGTGCCTGGAGGAAGGAGGTGTGTGAAGAGCTTTGAACCCCTCTACCACCATTATGAAAGGTTCTTGGGTAAACCAGTCCATCAGACTGAATGTGATTTCTCAGCCTTTGTCCCCTAGAAGATAAATTCTTACCCTGGAGATGAAAATGGGCAGAAATAGATGCCCAATAAATGGAATTTACCAAAATTCTAATATATTCTCTAAATTGTTTTTCTATAAAGTTTTTTGTTGTTGTGATGTGATTTGGTTGTTTGTTTGGGTTTTTTTTTTCTGTGTGGGTTTTGTGGCCGGTTTGTTTGAGGTTTTTTTGTTTGGTGTTTTTTTGGGTTTTTTGGATTTTTTTAGTTTGAGCCCAAAGAAGGCCTTTCTGAAAAAAGTAGACAAGCTTTCACGCAATCTATGTTGGCTTAAAAAGGTATTAAGGAAAGGCAATAGAGGCTCTTGGTCCAAAGTAATTTCTTACAGTCTTTTCTCATTTGATTTAAAATTAGGAAGACTTTTAAATGGATGAATTGAAATGTGCAGATTTGATGGGGCAAAGTTCTGACTTTGCACTTCTGTTATCTTGGGCAAAGTAGTATAAAGCGGTGGGTTGATTCTTCCCTCTAGCAGCCTGGTTCTGCAGAAACAGAGCAGGTGTACAGCAGGGAATGTTACCCATACTGGGTATGTGACCAAGTGTTGGGCATTGGTAGAAAAATCACATGCTCTTTTTGGCTAGTGTGTCACATTTTGCATATATGGCATATGAAATGCAGTGCTTTGAGAGTAGGAAAGGGATATATGTTTCTCTTACCCCTTCTCATGGTCAAAAAAATCAAGGGAAGTCTCTAGGCAATGACTTTAAAATTATCACTGTCATTCAGGCAGTGTAGCACTGGGTCAAGAGCTGAACAGGAGACAGCGTGTCACACTGAGCTATATGAACATGTAGCAGTCACAGTGACAGAATAAACAAGCTTACAATTATTATGAGGGGGGACATATCCTTCTTGGAATATAATCTGTTTTTGTAGAGTTCTGAGAGAAGAAACGATCCTTATGATGGCTATTCTATAACTACACACAAATGTGTAACATCTGCATCTCTCATGTAGAAGCCTGATCAGACCACAAGTCTTCCTAGTATGGTAGACCTATTCCCAGATCTCTCCCATAAAACCCTTTTGCTGTAGCAAATTCTGCTCACTGGTACATGTTTATAGTAATCTTATTCATGTGTTGTCCAACAGGTACACCCAGACGACAAGGAAACAGAAATCCCTGTGGTAAGTTCCCAAATAAATGTGTGCTTGAACTGGATCATGTTTCTGAAAATCTCCAAAAGTAGTGTTCCTTTGAATACAGAAAATTATAGGTGATGAGTAAACTTGGGGTGAAGGAAGCAATCTCCAAGCTTCCTCTGAGGTACAGGGTTGGGCTATATCATAAGGACCTACTTCAAGGCATTTGACCTAGTGCAAGGCATTTGACACTGTCCCGCACGACATCCTTGTCTCTAAGTTGGAGAGACACAGGCTGGACTGATGGATCACTTGGTGGATAAGTAATTGGCTGGATGGTTGCACTTAAAGGGTTGTGGTCAATGGCTTGATGTCCAAGCGGAGACCAGTGACGAGTGACGTCCCTCAGGGGTCGGTATTGAGACCAGCGCTGTTTAACATCTTTGTTGGTGACATGGACAGTGGGATTGAGTGCACCCTGAGCAAATTTGTCAACAACACCAAGCTGTGTGCTTCGGTTGACATGCTGGAGGGACGGGATGCCATCCAGAGGGACCTTGACAGGCTTGAGAGGTGGGCCTGTGCTAACCTCATGAAGTTTAACAAGGCCAAGTGCAAGGTCCTGGACCTGGGTCAGGCAATCCCAAGCATAAATATAGGCTGGGTATAGAATAGATTGAGAGCAGCCCTGAGAAGGACTTGGGTGGACAAGAAGCTGAACATGAGCCGGCAATGTGTGCTTGCAGCCCAGAAGGCCAACTGTATCCTGAGCTGCACCAAGAGAAGTGTGGCCAGCAGGTCAAGGGAGGTGATTCTGCCCCTCTACTCCGCTCTCATAAGGCCCCACCTGGAGTACTGTGTCCAGTTCCGGAGCCCCCAACACAAGAGAGACATGAACCAGTTAGAACAAGTCCAGAAGAGGGCCACGAGGATGATCCGAGGGCTGGAGCACCTCTCCTATGAGGACAGGCTGAGAGAGTTGGAGTTGTTCAGCCTGGAGAAGAGAAGGCTTAGGGGAGACCTTATAGCGACCTTCCAGTACCTGAAAGGGCCTACAATAAAGCTGGGGAGGGACTTTTTGCAAGGGCAGGTAGTGATAGAACAAGGGGAAAAGGCTTTAAACTGGAAGAGGGTAGGTTTAGATTAGATATTAGTAAGAAAT
The DNA here is from genome assembly GCA_907165065.1 of Caprimulgus europaeus. The sequence goes on from OU015537.1 coordinate 12,174,264, forward strand.
TATTTCCTGTGAGGGTGGTCAGGCACTGGAACAGGTTGCCCAGAGAAGTTGTGGATGTCCCTTCCCTGGAAGTGTTTAAGGCCAGGTTGGATGAGGCTTTGAGCAACCTGGTCTAGTGGAAGGTGCTCATGGCAGGGGGGTTGGAACTGGATAATCTTTAAGGTCCCTTCCAACCCAAACCAGTCTATGATTCTATGACCTGCACTATTGCAAATGTTTGATATTGAAATGTTTTCATGCACCAGTAGGAGAGGGTCTGTTGTGAAGAATCTGGGTTGTTGATTGTTGTTTTGAGGGTAAAAAGATTATGGTGGGAGTCAGACTATGTGCACTGCTTGGTTTCATCCTAACAGCGATTAACTTCCCGAGGGCAGTCTAGAAAGCCTCTTGGATTAATTACATGGGACATCCTGGTTCTGCGCTAGCCAGAAACAGGATATGGGGATGCAGATGATCATCACCTCAGCCTCTGGGTTTTCCCCTTTAGGTAATGCACCAAAATTTCCCAGTGTCTGAAGTGCCCAATAGCACCAGCTGCACAAAGCGGTCGGGTGGCCCCACTCCTGAACTACAGCAGGTCCTCTCTGCTAGTGAAAGGCAATGCATAGAGATGGTTGTCAACATGGGGTACTCGCCTGAGAATGTCCTGAAAGCCATGAAGAAGAAGGGACAGAACATAGATCAGGTAAGAGCTTGTGCAATGGGAAAGAAACACTTGATTGGATGCTGATTCTGCTGAGAAACAACCTTGTGTTTTTAAAATGGATAGGGGGGAATATTTTATTCTAAGAGGGGGTTACAGCCTGTAGGCACTGTGATATTCACTGCTAGAGAAGTTGTCACCTGGCAGTAAAGGCTCCCAAAACCAAAGAAAAGAGTGTCTGTGCCTGTTTCTGGTGAGAGACTGCTTGAGTCAGCCACACCTGTGGGTGCTAGGTCAGAGCTGTGCTGAGCTTGGGGTGGGCCCTTGGCTCCACATGAAGCTGGCAGAGGTACTGGGTCATCCCAGGAGCCACAAAACCATACAGTGTGTGGCTTAGTGTGACTCTATGCCATGCTTAGTGCTGTGTGACAAAAAAACAGACAACTTCCCTTGTTCTGAGCACAGGTTAACGCTGATGTCTCTCCTTGTAGAAAGATTGGCCCCTGCAGGCTTATGACAGCCCTTAAAGGCTCTTGCAAGGCACCGCTGATCGACTTGCTTTTGTGTGCTTCGGTTGTCGTGCTTCCTGCCCCGTGTTGCCTCAAACACTTGTTAAAACCAGGTCACAGAGCATAAAGCACTGCAGGGTGGAGCGTGGTTATGGGTCTTGGATCGGCTTCAAACAAGCGTTTTAAAACAGAGACAGTACAGCTAAACTTTCTGTGCTGACCCTAGGCAGGCTGTGTGCTGTGCAGAGAATCACCTGGCAGGACTGCACCTGTCACCTGGGGAGGAGGAGTGTCCCAGTAACTTCTGCTTGTGGAGCTGATCTGCTTGCCCACTACCTACATATCGAGAGCAGTTAAAGCTGTGTGCTGGAGTGAACTGTGGTATCAAATGGAAAAAATGTCCCTTAGGAGGGTGGTTTTAAATTCTGCTGTGTTCTTTTGCCTTCTTAGCATTACCTATCTGACTTTTCCCCATACCTCTCAAAGCTGAGGACGGATAAGAAATTTGGCAACGATTTCTGGGTGTATGAGCTGGGATTTGCAGCTCACTCACCAGTATGCTGAGTTCATCTTAAAAGGCTGACTGCTTTCAGATTGCATCAGCTCTTGCAGCTGTCTGAGAGGAAGCTAAAAGCTGACACATCTTGACTGCTGGACCTATAGTTTCATTTTAAAAAATTGTAGTATAAAAAGCACAGTTAAACTTCTGCCTTCTGTTCCGTGATTAGGCACAGAAGGCTAAAGATAGGCTTCTGAGACCGTTTTGACTAGAGTGAAAGATGACTTTCAGAGCTGGTGAGAGAGCACAGGAGGACAGAAGAGCTTGTTTGTTTTCTCTGAACAAACTCTTTCATAAAGAGCATCTCAACTCTACTAGGAAGGACTTAATCTCATTCCCTGGTGAAGCTTGGGGTAGAGACATGCTCAGCCACTCTGCATGTACCAAGATGGTATTTAACCGCGCACTGTGAATGCCATTCTGCAAACTTAGTTTCTATTCTTCATTCCCCACAGGTTTTGGATTACCTGTTTGCACATGGACAGCTTTGTGAGAAGGGTTTTGATCCACTTCTTGTTGAAGCAGCTTTGGAAATGCACCAGTGCTCAGAGGAGAAGGTGAGGGTGCAATGTGCTAAGGAATAGAGAGAATGTGCAGTGATGGGTAATTCCAGCGGTAGCTCCTCTGGCTGATGTAATTCTGACTTTCATGATAATGATGCCTTATTTGCAAAACTGACTGCTGAAGGAAATCCTTGCGGTGATAAAGTGAATATGTGTTAAAGCATTAGAATTCTTCTGCATTGCTTTATCACTCTCACTTGCATGCATTATTATATGGACAGGATTTTTTAAAGACCCTGCTTATTCTGGTTGTAATGTTTTGAACCCAGAGTTCTCTTGTGGGCAAGGTGCTTGGTACAGAGACAGTTAATTTCAGAAGCAGCAAATTTCAAACCCTGCCAGCCTGCCCTGTCTGTGAATTTTCTCCCTTATACAAACACATCTGCCTGGCTGCTCAGCAAGACTTTCTCCAAATGGAGCTGGAATGGGCTGTACTTGGGGAGTAGGAATCTACTCCATGGGGTGCCCAGTTGCTGAAGACTGGCTCTCTGCTAAACCTCCACCAAGCACTGATCCTCTTTTCTCTTGCAAATAATGAACTGTCTGTCTCTTTCAGATCACAGAACTTCTCCAACTAATGAGTCAATTTAAAGAAATGGGCTTTGATCTAAAAGACATTAAGGAGGTCTTATTATTACATAACAACGACCAACACAACGCTTTGGAAGATCTAATGGCCCGTGCAGGAGCCAACTGAAAATACATTCCTGGATTCTCAACATGCAACAGAGCAGGAACAGCCCTGCCACCTTCACATCCAGTGACTCGCTCTTGGCAGGAAGGAGTCTGGCTTTTCAAATATATGGGAGAGTGACTGATCAAGCCCACCTGCATGCATCACTCTAGCATTTCTCTTTCCACTGAGAGACAACTTTCTTTCTTTACATTTTTAAAGTGTCCTTTCCTAAGTTTCCAGCTTGGTCACGGGGACTTTAGACTGCCCAACATCTACTGCAATTGTACATAGGTAGAGACAGGAGTGATTTCTTCCCCTCACTGTTGCACTGGAGTTAGACAGAATACTAAGTTGGTTCTGAAACTAGGATGCTTTGGTTTTTGAAGCTGCTTTCATGATCTCTGCTTGTACTGAATTATTCGACTGTGTCACAGTCCAGATTAATGGGTTAAATTTTACCTTTAGTGCAATGGAGTTTTACTTTTTGGTTGAAAGTTAGTGTCACTGAAATCAGGAATGAGCTTCTTAACACCGATGTAAAGGGATAGTTTTTTTGAATGGCTCAATTCCTCCTGTGATAGTTTCACTGGGCTAGCCCTTGGCTAGCAGCCAACACAGCTGTTCACCCACTTCTCCCCCACCCCCAGGGGATTGGGGAGAGGATTGGGGCAAGGATAAGGAGACTCGTAGGTTGAGATAAGAACAGTTTAATAATAGAAAGAAAACTTAAAATAATACTAATATTAAAATAGTAGTGATAATGATAACAGTAACAAAATATGCAAGTGAGTGATACACAGTGCAACTGCTCACCACCCGCTGACCGAGCCCAGCCTGTTCCCAGATACCGATACTGGAGGAGCAACAATCCTGAACTGAAACCGCAATCCCGGAAGAGCGAGAGCCCGAGCGAAAGCCAGAGAGAGCAAGAGAGGAAGAGCCCCTCACTAATATACTGGGCATGATGTGATATGATATGGAACATCCCATTGGCATACCCAAATGCCAATTTAGCTTATTAATTTAAATATTCCTCACCCCCTTAGATCTTGTGCTTGTAGACTAACAGAACACAAAGTCCTTCACTTCCAGCAAAAAAAATGCAAACACTGGGATGTTATCAGTGTCTCTCTCATAACAAATCCCAGGCTGAAAGCAAAACACAGCACTATTCTAGCTACTAAAAAGAAATCTAGTTCTGTTACAGCTAAAAACCAGGACACACCTCTTTTCTCTTGAGGGGTCGTAGAAGTTGCAGCCTGCTGGTCCCACTCTGGTCACTGTGTTCACTTATCTTCTTGAATAATCTTCCTGTTTGCTCACCTTTGCGCTTCTAAGAAAAACTTACATAATGACATTTAACTTATGTCTATTTTAAAATATGTAATCTTTCACAATTCGCTTACTCCAAGTTAATCACTTATCCTCTATTTGCCATGTCTCTAAATTCTATTATTCTTGTTGATTCAGTTGGAATTGGTTCAAACCAGCCATGGAGAGGGCTATACAAAGGACAAAGTGAGGAGCAGCGTGGTTGTGTGGTTTATAAGAATTATTCTATTATTTCATAGCACCTTGTTTCTAATTTCTCATCTTAACCGTAATACTTCTATAAATCAATATCATTTTACCTATAAGCATTCTCTTAGAGAGTCTTTCCCTCTTACAATCACTACAGGCTAGATACTTCACTTTGCAGAGCCTGTATGGCATCAGTGGTTCTATTCTCAATGTTCGCTGTTACTGCTCAAATGTTCACTATAGTTTTTTTCTAATTCACTTACCCCAAGCCATGGGAGAAACCATTTTGCAAAACTCTGAAACTCAGAGGGCCTGTCAGCTACAGCATTCATTAGGAACCCAGAGCTGTACTGATTTGTTGTAAAACTTCTGCTATAGAATGAGGACCTCTATCTGATGACATTGCCATTGGTACCCCTAACCTGGGTATTATGTCCTTTAGTAAACACTTACCAAATTCTTTAGTGTTGTTGGTGCGACAGGGAAAGGCTTCTGGTCATCCTGATAAAGTATCAACCAGTACCAAAAGGTATCGATAGCCATTTTGGATCAGCAATTCAGAGAAATCTATTTGCCAGTAATCACCAGGAGTGATTATTGGTAAAACCACCTCTTGGTTTTACCTGGTGGGGGTCTTTTTCTATTCACTGGATTGTTTTTCCAAACACACTCCACATTTTTCTGTTACTATCTTGACAATCTTAGTCATTCTGACACTAAGTACCTGTGTCCTCAGACTGTTAATCATAACTTCTGTTCCCCAATGTGCTTCTCTGTGTTTTTCTTCAGCTATTTTAATCATCGATTGTGGCAGAATGAGAATTTGACCCTCAGGGGTTGTCAACCACCCACCCTCAATTTCAGTTGCCTTTAATACTAGGGCCAATTTTTTTATCTGTTTTACTTTAATTTGGTGCCTCAGATGTCAGTTCTAACTCCTTTACAGGTATTAGAGCCAGGATGCCCTTCTCTGCCATCTCTTTTGCTGCTTTGTCTGCCAATCTGTTACCTACATGGGCTGCAGTATTTCCAAACTGGTGAGCCTTTATCATCACTTTCTCAGGTTTCTGCACTAGTTGTCCAAATTGCTCCACGAGCATGCACCACCCCAAAGGCGTATTTAGAGTCAATCCATGTATTTACCTTCTTTCCTTGAGATATTTCAAGAGCTCTCCAAAGGGTGATTAATTCTGCCTCTTGTGTTGATGTACTTACAGGCAACCCTTCAGCTTCAATTACCTCATGGGTGTTGGTAACAGCATATCCAGCCATCCTGTTCCCCTCACGTACAAAACTACTTTTGTCTGTGCACAACTCCAGATCCGGGTCAGTGAGTGGTTCATCCTTGAGATCTGTGCAACTGGCACACACCTGTGCTATGGTTGGCAAACAGTCAGGCTCTAAGGATTCCTGGTCCTCCGTTTTGGACTGGAGGAAAATAGCAGGGTTTATTGCAGTGGTTGTCTTAAGTCTCACATCGTCCTGTTCCAGGAGGACAACCTGGTACTTGAGCATTCTGCTGGGGGATAGCCAACGTCCCCCTTTTTGCTCCAATACTGATATGAACATATGAGGAACATAAACAGTCATTTGTTGTCCCTTTGTGAGTTTTCGGGTCTCTTGTACCAAGAGAACTGTTGTGGCCACAGCTCATAGGCATCCTGGCCATCCTTTTCTCACATTCCACAGGTCTTTTCCATTCCCCCAGTCTTTGGGTCAGCACCCCCAGTGCCAGATGCTGTCTTTCGTGCACAAATAGTTCAAATGGTTTTGATAGGTCTGGCAGGCCCAATGCCAGTGCTGACATTAATGCCTTCTTGAGGTTTTGAAAGGCTGTTGGACATTGTGGGGTCCACTGGAGTGGGCCCCACTGATTCTGTCAAGGTGTCCTAGAGACGTCTTACCATAAGTCCATAGTTGGGAATTCACAGTTGACAGCAACCAGCCATTCCAAGGAAAGCTCTCAGTTCTCTGTCATTCCTGGGTTCCGGCATCTGGCAGATTGCCTCCTTCCATCCAGTTCCCAATCTGCGACATCCCTGTAAGATCTCAAAGCCCAAATAAATTACCATTTCTTTTCTGATTTGGGCCTTCCTTTTGGATACCCGGTAGCCTCCTTGGCCCAAAAAGCTCAATAGGCTAATAGTCATGTTTCTGCTGCATCCACATATTGGAGTATCAGTCTTTCAGGGTTGCTTTTTCTCCAAATTTCTAGCTCTTTTGCTAATTGCCACGTGAGCTGTATCTTCTGTCCTGTTGTAGGATTTTCCCACACAAAGGCAAATAATGCCTGACTACTTTTCTCTAGAGGTATGCAAAAGAAGGCGTCCTTAAGACCTATGTAGTGGGTCTGGCTGGGATGGAGTTGATTTTCCCCGTGGCAGCCCTCAGAGTGCTGTGTTTTGTATTTGGTGGCTCGAGGGGTGTTGATAACACAGCAGTGTTTTGGTTACTGGTGAGCAGTGCTAGCACAGCACCAAGGCTGTCTCTCCAACATTTCCCCCAGTAGGCTGGGAGGGGGGAAGGTCTTGGGAGGGGACACAGCCAGGACAGCTGACCCAAACGGACCAAAGGGATATTCCATACCATATGACGTATGCTCAGAAATAAAGCAAGGAGAACAGAGGGGGAAGGGGGGGGCATTCGTTACTTCCGTTTCTCCTCCGGGAACCGCAACGTGTATAAAGCCCTGCTTCCCGGGAAGTGGCCAAACATCGCCTGCTGATGGGAAGTAGAGAGTAAATATTTTGTTCTTTTGCTTCTGCGCGCGCAGCTTTGCTTTGCTTCTATTAAACTGCCTTTGTCTCGACCCACGAGTTTGGGTTTTTTTTTTTTTTTTTTTGTGTTCCATCTTATTTTCTCCCCTCCCCATCTTGCTGAGGAGGGGGATGATAGAGTGGGCTTTGGTGGGCACCCAGCATCTAGCCAGGGTCAACCCACCACAGTCTTTTTTGGCGCCCAACGTAGGGCTCGAACCCACGACCCTGAGATTAAGAGTCTCATGATCTACCGACTGAGCTTCGCATATTTATAAACATTAATGAGGTCACCCCTCAGTCTCCTCCAAGCTATAGAGACCCAGCTCCCTCAGCCTTTCCTCATAAGGGAGATGCTCCACTCCCTTAATCATCTTGGTGGCTCTGTACTGGACTCTCTCAAGCAGTTCCCTGTCCTTCTTGAACCTCTCTTGACCTACTAACCACACCCCTTCTAATGCACCCCAGGATGCCATTGGCCTTCCTGGCCACAAGGGCACAGTGCTGGCTCATGGTCATCCTGCTGTCCACCAGGACTCCCAGATCCCTTTCCCCTACACTGCTCTCTAGTAGATCATCTCCCAACCTATACTGGAACCTGGGGTTGTTCCTGCCCAGGTGCAACACCCTACACTTGCCCTTATTATATTTCATTAAGTTTTTCCCTGCCCAGCTCTCCAGCCTGTCCAGGTCTCTCTGGGTCGCAGCACAGCCCTCTGCTGTGTCAGCCACTCCTCCCAGCTTTGTATCATCAGCAAACTTGCTGACAGTGCACTCTATTCCCTCATCCAGGTCATTGATGAATATATTGAATAATACTGGTCCCAGTACTGACCCTTGAGGGACTCCACTAGACATAGGTCTCCAACTAGACTCTGCCCCATTGGCCACCACTCTCTGGCTTCTTCCCACCAGCCAGTTAACAGTCCAGCTCACTACCTGATCATCTAATCCACACTTCCTCAATTTGGCAGCAAGGGTGCTGTGGGAGACCATGTCAAATGCTTTACTGAAATCAAGATAGACCACATCCACTGCTCCACCATCATCTAGGCACCTAGTTGTGTCTTCATAAAAGTCTAGAAGATAGGTCAAGCACGACTTCCCCTTGGTGAAGCCCTGTTGACTGCCCCTAATGACCCTCTTATCCTTGATATGCCTTGAGATGGCACCAAGGATAAGTCGTTCCATCACCTTCCCAGGGTGATGACGGTGAGGCTGACTGGTCTGTAGTTACCCGGTTCCTCCTTCTTGCCCTTTTTGAAGATTGGAGTGACATTTGCTTTCCTCCAGTCCTCAGGCACCTCTCCCGTTCCCCATGACTTATCAAAGATGATGGAGAGTGGTCTAGCAATGACTTCAGCCAGCTCCTTCAACACCCACTGGTGCATCCCCTCTGGACCCATAGATTTATGGATGTCCAGATTGCTTAATTGGTCTCTAACCCTGTCCTCATCAACCAAGGCAAACTCCTCTATTGTCCTGACTTCCTCTGGGGCCTCAGCGGTCTGGGGCTCCTCAGGACAGCTTCCAGCAAAGTAGACAGAGACAAAGAAGGCATTCAGTAACTCTGCCTTCTCTGTATCTTCTGTCACCAGGGCACCCACCTCATTCATCAGTGGGCCTACATTGCCTCTGGTCTTAATTTTATCTGCCATGTATTTGAAAAAGCTCTTTCTGTTGTCCTTGACCCTTCTGGCGAGGTCTAATTCTAAGGAGGTCTTAGCTTTCCTAGTTGCCTCCCTACATCCTCTGACAACAGCCTTATATTCTTCTCAAGTGGCCAAACCCTCCTTCCATGATCTGTAAACTCTCCTCTTCCACTTGAGTTTGCCCGGCAGTTCCCTGTTTAACCAAGCAGATATCCTGGCTCCCTTCCTTGACTTCCTACGTGTCAGGATTCTTTGATCTTGAGCTTGGAAGAAGCAGTCCCTGAATGTTAACCAGCTATCTTGGGCCCCTTTACCTTCAAGTACCCTTTCCCACGGGATTTCCCCTAGCAATTGCTTGAAAAGACCAAAGTTGGCCCTCCTGAAGTCCAGGGTTGCGATTCTGCTTGGAATTCTGTCCCTGACACATGATATCCTGAACTTCACCATCTCATGGTCGCTGCAGCCCAGGCAGTCCTCAACCTTTACTGCTTCAACCAGAGCCTCGTTGTTAGTGAGGATTAGATCTATCAGCGCTCCTCTCCTAGTTGGTTCATCCACCATTTGCATCAGGAAGTTATCATCGATGCACTGGGGGAACCTCCTGGATTGTGGGTGGCTGGCTGAGTAGTCCCTCCAGCAAACATCAGGGTAGTTAAAATCCCCCATGACAACCAGGGCCTGTGATTGCGAGGCTGCTCTCAGCTGCCTGTAGAAGGCTTCATCAACTTCCTCACCTTGATCTAGTGGCCTGTAATAGACACCCACAACAGTATCACCCATACCAGCCTGCCCCTTAATTCTCACCCACAGACTCTCAACTCGCTCCTCATCCGCCCCTGGACAGATCTCAATACACTGCAGTTGCTCTCTCACGTAAAGAGCAACTCCACCACCTCGCCTTGCTGGCCTGTCTTTCCTGAGAAGGACATAGCCATCCATGGCCACATTCCAGTCATGTGAGCTATCCCACCATGTCTCTGTAATTGCCACCACATCATAATCCCCTGACCGAACACAGGTTTCTAACTCCTCCTGTTTATTCCCCATGCTGCGTTCATTGGTGTACAGGCATTGCAGGGAGCGAGCCGAGTACACAAATTTCATCCTAGGGGGGTGGGAGGCCTCCCAGTCTTCATCAACTCTAGAGTGCTGCCCCCCGGGAACAAGCCCAGCTATAACCCCTTCCCCCTTCAAATCTAGTTTAAAGTTCTCCAAATGAGCCCTGCTAATTCCTGCCCCAGCCTCCTTTTGCCCCTGCGAGATAGGCCTTCCCCACGTACAACTGTCTGGACTGGTGTCTTGTAAAACCAGCCATTATCAAAGAACCCAAAGCCCTGCCTGTAGCACCAGTCCTGTAGCCAGTCATTTATGTCCTGAGTTCTTCCATTCCATCCCACGTCAGCACCCAAAAGTGGAAGGACAGAACTGAAAATTACTTGTGCCTCAGACCCTTTCACCAACCGTCCCAAGACCTTGAAATCTTTCTTCATTCCCCTCAGACTATGGGACGCAGCTTCCTTCCCACCTGTCTGGAAGATCAGCAGTTGGTAGTAATCCGTCAAGCGCATCAGGTTGAGGAGTGTCCTGGTGATATCCCTCATCCGGGCTCCAGGAAGACTACGTACTTCCCTATGTTGAGGGTTAACCGTGCATATTGGGCCCTCTGTCCCTCTCAGAAGGGAATTGCCTACTACAATTACCCTTCTTTCTTTCCTATCAGAGGCAGTCAGAGGCAATCTAGCAAGCCAAGCCGTTAAACCCTCTCTCGTATGGAGGGTGATGGTTAAAATATAAATATGGAGAGGCCTGGCAGAGTGACAATATCGTGCTCCCACCAACCTGCAGCGGCAAGCGATACGTGTTCACCATGATGGAAGCAACCACCGGATGGTTTGGAGACATATTCTGTGCCCCATGCCACTGCCCGAAATACTATTCCAGGCCTTGAAAAGCAGGTCTTGTGGTGACATGGCACCTCAGACAGAATTGAGTCGGACAACGGGACTCATTTCCGAAACAACCTCATAGACACTTGGGCCAAAGCACATGGCATTGAGTGGGTGTACCACATCCCCTGTCAATGCACCAGCCTCCGGGAAAGTCGAACAATGCAATGGGCTGCTAAAAACCACACTCAAAGCAATGGGTGGTGGAACTTTCAAGCACTGGGACACTGATTTAGTAAAAGCCACCTGGTTAGCCAACACGAGAAGATCTGCCAGTCAACCCGGCCCAGCCCAATAAAAACTTTTATGTACGTAGAAGGGGAAAAGTCCTTATAGTACACATTAAAAATATACTGGGTAAGACAGTCTGTGTTTTTCCTGCCTCGGGTAAAAGTAAACGCATTTGTGTGATTGCTTTTGCTCAAGGACCCGGATGCATGGCGTGGTTTAACTAGGAAGGGTCGCTGCCCACCCCACCCCCCAGTGGTATGGGGAGGAGAAAATATAAACGAACGGGGCTCAGGGGTTGAGACACGAGCAGTTTACTGAAATAGTAAGGTAGAAACAACAACAGTACTAATGAAAGAGTATACAACGTAAAATAAAAAGTGGAACGAAAACAGCCTACCACAGGACTAGCTCATAAAGTACAGCACCTAGCAACTCCCTCCTCCCGGAACTTCCCTGTTTAAATATTGAGCATGATGTCATGTGGTATAAAACACCTGCCCTTTTGACCAGACCAGCTGCCCCGGGCCACCCCCCTCTTAATTCCCTGAGAACAATTAAATTTATCCTAACCAAACCCAGGACAATGTACTTGATGGGTAATGAAAAGGATGGGGAAGTCCATTGCATACCTCAAGGGGATTTGGTTTTGGGTGAAAATAGCTGATGTTAATTGAACTGTATGATGTTAATTGTTAAATAAGCCTGCCACTGCATATCATTATTGCTATGGTTGCTAGATATTATACTAACAGTATTATATTAAGAATGACTCAAGTTAATGAAGAATGCACTTTGATGGAACCAGAATTGGTGCCCAGCAGCTTCTTTGAGATTGGCATCTTCAGTCCGCAGACTGTGGGCGTGGACCATGCCAGATATGCCAGCTACGAGTTCCGGATGCAGCATGAAACAGAGACTACACACCATCCTCCTGCTGTGCCCAACGACAACAGCTGCATTGACTGAGCAAACTCCTCATCATCTCTCGTGCTTTGAAAGACTGTCATGACAGATGGAACCCAAAGTTATGGACTAAATGAACTCAGTATACATTTTGGAGGGATGATCCGTAGACTAAAGGAATTATTTCTGTGTGTATATATCTAAAGACAGGAGAAGTGGTGGTGATTAATTAAAATGTTTTGGAAAGTGTGGAACTTGAACATGACGTAAATGATATGGAATAAGGGATAGATACTGTCCTGGTTTTGGCTAGGATAGAGCTAATTTTCTTCTTAGTAGCTAGAAACCACTGTGTTTTGGTTTCATTATGGGATTTGTTATGAGAAGAATGTTGATAATATACTGATGTTTTTAGTTGTTGCTATGAAGTCAAGGACTTTCCAACTTCCTATGTTTTGCTAGTCTGCAGGTACAGAAGAAGCTGGGGGAAAGAGATAGCCAGAGTGATGGATACAAATTGACATTGGGATATTCCATAGCATATAACATCCCATTCAGTATATAGATGAGGGTTGGCTGGGAAGCTCTCTCTCTCTTCTGGGATTGGGGTTTCAGGATTTGTTCTCCTCTGGGATCACTAGCTGGGAATGGGCTGGGCATTGGTCAGCAGGTGATGAGCAACTGCACTGTGTATCACTCATTTGTATATGGTATTATTACTGTTATTACCATTATTATTGTATTTATTATTTTATTTTTTAAATTTCAATTCTTAAATTGTTCTTATCTCAACCTACAAGTCTCCCTACCTTTACCCCTCCAATTCTCTCCCCTGTTCCCTAGGGCGGGGGAGATTGACCAAGCGGCTGTTCAGTGTTTGGTTGTCAGCCAAGTAAAACCATGACAGCAGTTCATCCAAAATTAATTGAAATTCATAGCATTAATTTAAAATCTACAACTTGCTGCGTGAAACTTTATAAATTATTTAAATATTCTTGTCTACTATTGGCGTTGCAACAAGAACTTTTTTATTCTTTACATTCAGATGCTGCTTGTAAAACCCTCCTGATCATGTTTTTGAACATGGCACTATGTTTATATAAGACTCCACCACTGAATCCAGACCTGTCACAAAAGGATTCAGAAATTATATCTTCTGTGTTCACATAAAAATCATGAGCAAATCAGGGACTTTTAGAAAAAGCCATCGGTAATAAGCCCTGTTACAACACTTGCACAAAAGTTCTTATACAATATTATCTAAATAGAAAAGATCAGTATTTAATTCTTGAATAAATTAAAATATTTGTGAATGTGTGTAGTGTTCTCTAACACTCTGAAGATGGTTTTAGTGTTTCATTGTGTGTATCCAAAAAAGTGACACTTAAATTTCCAGGTGACGGACTTTTAAATATAAGCATCTCATTTGTAACTTGAGTGAAACAAGATTGAATGCTCTGATCAATAAAACAGGAAAACTGAGCTGAACTGGACTGATAGTGAGCCATGTTCCCCCTGCTTATAAAGTAATACTGAAGTCTGAAGTGAGACTGTACTAGGAGAAAATAAATAACTTGGTATATCGAAGGCAAGTGTTAATGTTTAAAATTGAAATTATTTTAATGTGCATGTAATTTGGACTAGTACCTTAGTTGTGAATTTTGACTGCAGATAGACTTGGGAATGTGCAAGTATAGACGTGTGTACTGCACTGGGGAAGGCAAAGTGGGGAGAGAGAGAAATGGTGCAGAGTTGTCCAAAGCAGACACTCAGCCCATTCCTCATTGTGTGTCCTTGAGCTTCTGACACGTCCCCCAGTTCCTGGGCTTCCAATTTATCAAAGTGCAACTAGGTCTCCAAACTTTCCAGTTGTGCTTGCTATTCCCTTGTTTTCTTTTGTTCGCTTTCTAGGGTCTCCCACAGTTGCCAAAGTAAAGTTAACAATAACCAGAAACTATTTAGATCTCATTACCCTCTGTCCTGTCCTACCCTTTGCTTCTCTTAAGTATCTCTTAATAGCCTCAGAGGTGGGACATTGGAGTAATCCCTTTTCAATTTCCCAACTCACTTGGGGAGATAATATGGGGCTAAACACTGTTTGACTGGCCTCCATGCCTGTGGTCAGGGCCAGCCTGGCACCCATTCAAGCTTTTCCTGCTCCCCATTTCCAAAACAGCATTTCGTATCAATATCTTGTCTGTGATGGAGGGGAGCAAGGTGAAGTGAGAGAGAGAGAGATAGTGAAGGGTTCTTTCTGGCTCTCAATAAGAAAAAGCCTGATAACAAATGACTTAATAAAATAGCTGTTTTAATAAGACAGAATAAGAAGAGGAATATATATATTGAGTAAATCTTGTGTCCCTTCAGATGCTGGGAAACCTGCTTTTGTGCAGCATCCGATGGTTCCAGGATGGATTTTCTTATGGCACGCTGCACAGATCCCAACTCCTCCTTTTTGGTCATTTGAGCTTGTCCTGGTTTTCGGCTAGGATAGAGCTGATTTTCTTCTTAGCAGCTAGAATAGTGCTATGTTTTGGTTTTAGTATGGGATTTGCTATGAGAAGAATGTTGATAATATACTGATGTTTTTAGTTGTTGCTAAGAAATCAAGGACTTTTCAACTTCCTATGTTTTACTAGTGTGCAGGTACACAAGAAGTTGGGAGGGAGCATAGCCAGAGCAACAGATCCAAACTGGCCAATGGGATATTCCATATCATACAACATCATGTTCAGTATATAGATGAGGGTTGGCTGGGAAGCTCTCTCTCTCTCTTCCGGGATTGTGGTTTTGGGATTTTCTCTCCTCTGGGATCGCTAGCCAAGAACAGACTGGGCATTGGTCGGCGGGTGGTGAGCAATTACACTGTGCATCACTTGTTTGTGTATTCTATTATTACTATTATTATTATAATTATTATCAGTATTATAATCATTATTATTTATTTTATTTTATTTTACTTATTAAATTGTTTTTATCTCAACCTATGAGTCTCCTTACCTTTACCCCTCCAATTCTTTCCCCCACTCCCCAGGGCGGGGGAGGGTAAATGAGTGGCTGTGTGGTGTTTGGCTGCCAGACAGGTTAAAATCATGACAGAACTGTTACAGGATTTTCTTACAGGAAAAAAAATCTATTAATAATTTCTACTGTCAAACAGAAAAGTCGTTCACATGAGAATGTGTTGCAGAACGGCTACGGGACAGAGATCACAGATCACTAGAGATGTTGTACAATCAGAGGCTCAGCAGAAGCAGCGAGGGTATTGAAATGGCTCAGGCCGCAGTAGTCAGCTTAGGCCCTTGACATAAGTATAACAAGCAAATGCACGGTCAGGGTGAATTAGCAGAAGTCTCCAGGATACTTACTTGTCCTTGAGACTTCAGACAAACAACTTAAGCAAAACTAAGTTGGGAAAAAGAAGGGAGTAGCTTTAGCTGGTAACCGCAAAGTAGGAGTACCCTGTTAACATCCTGCGGCGTGAACAGAGCAAAGCCACCTGTTGTGTCAAATTTAGAGCTCATGCTTAAGAGTGTTTAACCAATTGCTGTATGTGTTTAGCTCGCATGTATTGTGATAAAGGGTATAAATCTGGGTGTGTATTAGAATAAAGCGGACTTCTTAAAGATAACTCATATTGGGTCATCTCCTGATTTCCCAAATCCCGCCTCCGCAAGAATGTCTTGCTGTATGTTTAAATGCAAGGCCACACAGTTGGCATTATGACCCCTACCAAGTGGGAGCCAACTGCAGGCTCCTCTGCTACAATGAGCAGGCTGAGTTTATACTGCGGCTAAGAAATTTGTGCAACACAACACAGGCCTGAAAACCAAGCTGTATGTGCAGCACAGCACAACACAGGCCTGGGCCTACTCAGGAAAATGGTTACGTGGATCACTAACTCCCTAATGTACAGTGGACTTCCAGTCGAAATCACAACAATATTGTTACATGCCATTTTAGTGGCATAAATTGTTCATTTTTTTAGTATTTGTATAAAAATGTAAATAGTTATTATAGGATAGCCAGGTGTAAAACAGTAAAATTATAAGTGCCTTAGTTTCTATTTGGAAAATATACAGAAAGTTGCTGTCAAGCTTCTTTCTTTAGGCACTACTAACATTTTTCTACAAAATTTGAAAATAAACCCTATTTTCTTACAAATTTTGTGTGTGCTAGGTAATTTCTAGGCAGTTACTGAGTTTTAGGCTTCTCAACTCAAGAGGAACAAAACGCCAAAAACAAGGAATAATTATGTAAGCATTGAGAATAAGAAAACATTGCTGTATTGGGTTTACATGGCAAGGTTTTGATAGAGGAGTGCTTCTGTGAGAAGATACCAGGAGCTGCCCACATATCTGACAGAGACAGTGCCAGTCAGCTCCAAGACGGTCCCGTCACTGGCCAAAGCTGAGCCAATCAGTGACCTTGGTAGGGCCTCTGTGATAACATAATTAAGAAAGGGTAATAAACACTGCAGTTTGCAAAAACTTAGGAATTCTTAAATCAGCTGTGTAGTAGTTTATTCCTGCCTGACATCCAAACTTGTGGTTTAGTATTGTTTGTCAGAGTGCTAAATAATTTTGGTCAGAATAAATCCCATTTGAGCGACTGCCTTGTCTGTTTTGTGGGTGCCTCCACGACATTAATTGGTGCAGAATGTCGATAAAGGAATTATTACCGAGACACAGCTTTGCGCCTTCTCCCCTAGACATACAATGGGCAAAAGTGAAGTGTTCCGACCCGGTGGCAGTCCTGGAAAGGTTGGAACAAAGCCACGGAAGATTTTGGGGTTCCGGAGGTAAAGGAACTATGTGTGCCATCCTAGGTGCCTGCTTAACTCGGGCAAGGACCATTCCAGAATGTTAGAATTGGAAGTAGATTGCTTGAAGAGAGATCAGAAAAGCCAGCGGATGCATTTGTTAGAACAAAGAATCGAGATCACAAGCAAAAAAAGCCCCCCAGCATTGTTCAAATCTGAAAGTTAATTGCTGGCACAGACCCCAACGATTGGGATGGGGACATTTGGGGAGGCCCTTGTTATAAGTGAATTTGACTCAAAGTCCAATAATAAATTTAAAAGTAATTTATTGAGTAGGAATAGGTGAGCAAAAGCAGCGCTGGGCGGCCGGGGAGTCTGCGCTCCGCCAACGGCTCGCACCTCAAAGCAGTTAGTTTTTCATATTTAAAGTATATTCCAATACATATTCATTAGCTAATGCAAAACATATGCATGACCTTTCCCCGCTTCGTATTAAAATTAGGTCTCCTCCCCTTTGCACCTGCGCAGAGCTTTGTGGTGGTGGTCGTTGAGGGTCTTAGAGGGAAATCTTCATCGCAACCGATAGTTACCCCCCCCTCCTCATCGTCACCTGTAGTTAACCTCTTGATTTTGCTCATACACACTTTCTTTCTGGATCTGGGCCCGGGCCTCTTCCTAGTTATCTTTGCTCATCAGTTTTAAATTGGTCCATCCTTGGCAAGTAGGGAGTTGGAGTTCCGTGATACGCTGTCCAGGCCTACCCCTGGCAAGTTGAGCTTCGTGATAAATTGTCTAGAAGGTCAGTCCTTGTCAGGTCAAGATAAGTAAACTAAGAAGCTGGAAATGCTAATGGTTAAAATTTAAAGAGACAAACTGAAAAGTACCAAATGCCCACTATCATTCCCCCCTTTTCTTTAAACTAGTAAATTCTTTTACTTACTTAAACATAGCATTGTTAAACATAGCATTGTGATTCGACATTATACAGATTTTTCCAAGACAAATTGATTGTTTGATTAGCAAATTCTCTTAATGTACCTATTACACCCTGATGAAAACAGTTCTGAGGAAACGGAGGAAGTGGAGGAATTGGAGTCTCCTTGTCTGGAGACATTCAAAACCCCCCTGGACACCTTCCTGTGTGATCTCATCTAGGTGTTCCTGCTCAGGCAGGGGGATTGGACTAGATGATCTGTCGAGGTCCCTTCCAATCCCCGACATTTTGTGAGTCTGTGAAAAGGATGTGCGACTCCTTATTAAAACAGAGACGTGCACAGGACCACGTGTCGGGAATCCCTGAACCACCATCTGTAGCAACCCCTGGTCAGGACCCGAGCTCAGCGAAGTCTTACGTTTTGTGTAAACCAGGAGAAATCGAAACGGAATCCCCGTGGAGAGTATCTTTAACGGGAGGAGGGGAGTGATGGGCTGGCAGACGACCAATTGATCACGTCCCGAGTGGCGTATTGGGCTGGGGGCGTGGACTCCATAGAGCGTGAAAAAGTCCGGAGCCCGTGACTCTCTGGATATAAGGACTGTCGGAGTTAACAGGAGTGCGAAAGGCCACGTGTGTGCAGGCAATGTAGGAGCGGGGGCGGCACTGGGTGCCGATTGCCACGCCGGTGGATCCCGGCCACCTCAGACCGCTCATCCGAGGGCTACCGTCGCCTTAAAGATACACGCCCAGTCTTTCAGAGAGAGAGGATTCAGAGGGCCATGGAGCGCAATCGGCAGAACCCGACCGCACGTGTGCTGACTTGGGCGGAGACGTTACACAATATAGTGACTCACGGACGGGAGCTGGAATGGGCTAAACTGGGTGGTGGTGCAAGTGGGAGCAGGAGGGTACGACAGGCTTGTTGCGAACCTCATCTCGACCGGGCCTCACTCGGGAGTCTGAATTCTTCCGAGGTGAACCTGGTCGAACCCACGATCCTTTGTCGAAAGGCGTTAGCGTTAGAAATATCCCGGGTAGTGCTGCACGGGCTGCCCACCGACCATCTCCAGCAGCTGCTGGAATTGCTAGAGGGGAAAACCAGGGACCAGGGAGGAGCACAGGCAACGGCTTTTCCGCAGGGCAGCACAGTTGACCCTTTTGTGCCCCTGTGAGAGGAACCGAAGGGATCAAAAAACTAGAAGTTGTGGTTTGGGGTTCAAGCCGTCCACTCCACGTGGTGAGTTCTTGTCAGTGGTCTGCTAACAAGGAATCTTATGTACATATCCCTGTGGGTTCAAAGATAATAAGTTTAGAGTTCTTAATTGATACAGGGGCCCAAATTAGTGTTCTAAATAAGCAACAAGCTGATGAGCTAGGAATTAAACCATCAAGAAAGACTATAAACAGAGTGCAGCAGAAAAAAGTCCCATAGCTCAAACTCAATTTTGGCTGCCTAGGGAAAAGCAGGTAACAGCCATGGAGGTGGCTTTAAGCCCTTATAAGGGGAATATACTGAGATTTGTTGTATTAGTAGGCAAGCAGTGGGATCTACCTAATGGCAAGGTGCGAAGTTTTGGAAACAAAGAAACAGAGGCCATCCATGTTAGGACCCTGCAGCTTGCTCCAGTACCTGAAGGGGCCTACAAGAAAGCTGGGGAGGTACTTTTTTACAAGGGCAGGTAGTGATAGAACAAGGGGAAATGGCTTTAAACTGGAAGAGGGTAGGTTTAGATTAGACGTTAGGAAGAAATTCTTTACTGTGAGGGTAGTCAGGCACTGGACCAGGTTGCCCAAGGAAGTTGTGGATGCCCTCTCCCTGGAAGTGTTCAAGGCCAGGATGGATGAGGCTGAACTAGTGGAACCCCCCATGGCGGGGGGTTGGAACTATATTATCTTTAAGGTCTCTTCCAACCCAAACCATTCTGTGATTCTATGAAAGTAATCTGCATCTCAATATTCTGCCAACCACAGCTAAATGGGGCATTACAGAAGTGATTGATGACCTGGAGAAGAGGCATATAATAAACCTCACCCATTCCCCTTATAATTCTCCAGTATGGTCAATCCGTAAGCCTGATGGGTGGTGGTATGTAGCCTGTGCCAGAGTCTATCACGTATTCTCATAGAGATAGAGTGAATGCTCTGTCTTTATTTGGTACAGGTTCCTTTTATACACTTTGCCACACAACATGTGATGCATGCCAGCAACCAATTGGTTAAGATTCCACCCACGTGACACAGTCAGTGAGGTTCACACACAGCACAAAAGTCTAGCTCCTTATTGGTTAGTGATTAAAAGTCACCCACGCCTTAATTTCCCACAGCATGTTTCTCCACAGTGGTATTTAACAATTGATTATAGAAAATTGAATAGTATTACCCTGCCACTAACAGCTGCTGTCCCAAGTATAACCTCAATAATAACAGCAATACAGGCAGCCACCCACTCATGGATGGCCACACTAGATGTCAAGGATATGTTTATCATGATTCCCCTAAGAGAAGAGGATAAACCCTAGTTTGCCTTTACTTGGGAAGGAGTGCAATGCACTTTTACTACCTCAGGTATATAAACATTCCCCTATGTGTTGGGTTTGTGGGGATGGGGGAGGAGGGGGCACCTTGTGAGAGCGAAAAGCTCCTCTGGCTCCAAGGCAGAGACCCCCCAGCCCTGGCTGGGCCAATGAGCAGTGGAGAAACACCTCTGTGAATCCATATTTGTGAGGGGAAGGACTGTCCTGAAAAGAAGGTGTGGTACCTGGAGGAGAAGCCATTGACCTAACAAAAGATGACCATCAGCCTAAACAAAGGACAGACAGATGGAGAGAGAGCTTTGTTGCTAGAGGAAAGACAAAGACCCACATCCAGTTCAACCGCATGGATTAGGAGAAGACAAAGGAGGTCCCCTGCAGCCCATGGAGAATCAACTGTGGAGCAGAGACCCACGTGTAGGCCATGGAGGACTCCACACTGGAGCAGAGAAGCTGAGCCTGAGGGCAAGTGTGACTGGAATTGTGACCCCAAGAGTCGCTCGCTGCCAGAGCGGGGATGGATCCCCAGAGTGGGGAGTGAGTCTGTAGCCCATGGATGTCCTCATGCCAGAGCTGGGAGCTGAGTCCGAAGAGGTCCATGACCATGAGCCAGCACTGTGCCCTTGTGGCCAGGAAGGCTAATGGCATCCTGGGGTGCATTAGAAGGGGTGTAGGTCAAGAGAGGTTCTTCTTCCCCTTTACTCTGCCCTGGTGAGGCCACATCTGGAATATTGTGTCCAGTTCTGGGCCCCACAGTTCAAGAAGGACAGGGAGCTGCTTGAGAGAGTCCAGCGAAGAGCCACCAAAATGATTAAGGGAGTGGAACATCTCCCTTATGAGGAAAGGCTGAGGGAGCTGGGGCTCTTTAGCTTGGAGAAGAGGAGGCTGAGGGGGGACCTGATTAATGTTTATAAATATTTGAATGGTGAGTGTCAGGAGGATGGGGCCAGGCTCTTTGCAGTGATGACCAATGATAGGACAAGGGGCAATGGGTGTAAGCTGGAACACAGGAGGTTCCGCTTAAATTTGAGGAAGAACTTCTTTACAGTAAGGGTGACAGAGCACTGGAACAGGCTGCCCAGGGAGGTTGTGGAGTCTCCTTCTCTGGAGACATTCAAGACCCGCCTGGACGCCTTCCTGTGCAAACTCATCTAGGTGTTCCTGCTCCAGCAGGGGGATTGGACTAGATGATCTTTCGAGGTCCCTTCCAATCCCTAATATTCTGTGATTCTGTGATTCTGTGATTCTGTGACTCCATGAGAAGCTTGCTTTGGAACATCTTGTTCCTGGACTTCCATACCGGGAAGAGCAGCAGAGGTGAACTGACTGAACCCCCATTCCCTGTCCCCTGTGCTGCTGGTGGGGGAAGGTAGAGACATGGGGAGCAAAGTGATTTGAGCCCAGGAAGAAGGGAGGGGTGAGAGAAGGTGTTGTAAGATGTGGTTGTTATGTCTAGTTAGATGAATGGCAATGAATTAAATTTATTTTTCTTCCCCAAGTTGAGTGTGGTTTGCCTGTGACCATAACTGGTGAGTGAGCCCTCCCTGTCCTTCATTCCTAATCCTGTGCCCCCTTTGTTGTGTCTCCCATCTCATCTCACTGGGTTGGGGGAGTGAATGCAGGACCTCATGGTCCCACTGTGGGTCAAACCACCACACCCTACCACTGCCCACAATGCCTTAGCTAAACTTCTTGATATTGGTCTTTTAAAGCCATCCCATGGAAAGGGATATATTTTGGTAGGAGTAGAGGTGATGTCAGGACTGACTATGGCAGTCTTTATTAACAACCACTGGAAAAGTTATGGAAACCCCAAAATTTGAGCATTTTGTCCTATGGGGCCATTAATGGGCGTTGACCCTAAACCAGACAATAAAAGGGACCAGCTTCCACTACGGACATATGTGGGCCAATCTGTAATGGTGAAACTACCCTCCGTTGTCATTGTACCCATGACCCTGGCAAAACCCAGAGGCTTATATGGCTGGGAAGCCCTGTATGGGAGCGGAAAACCCCACCATATTAGCGCTCAGTGGATAATCCCTGACTTCTAACCCTGAAGCCTGGTTTCAAAGCTGAGGCCAGCTCTGTGCTTCCTTACAGGACAATGGAAAAGTGGACTGCCTTGGTGCTCCTACTGGCAATGATGACAACCAGGAACTGGACAACAATGTGGTGGTGAAAATGATAGTAAGATTAGTCTGAATGCTGAACGTATATTTTTCCTACCCACTGATAACATCATGGGGTGGGGATTGGAACAGCACTATACTATGCTCTAATGGGGAACTGCCAAATATGGTGTTCAGTGGAACACTAATGCTCTGTGTTACTAAAGGAGAAAGGTGTATGTGGAATCTTAAACCTGTCAATAGTGAAGTGCTGCATTCACATCCTGAATGTGTCAATGCTACCTCAGGATCAGATCAACAAAATAAAGAAAGCGGCAAAAGACTCAGAAGCAATTGTTGCTGTACTGGGGACTAATTGGTTGGGGAAAGTTTTGAATTTCTATTGTAATAAGCTGTATTGAGCGTGCAATAGTGAAATTTGTGTTAACAGTATACTCTCTTAACCTGTTTGCATATTAAATATTAGAATAATTGAGGAATGAGGATCCACAATGAGCAATAAAGCTCACCAAGACTGTGCTCCCTTTTAACTTTGGAGGCAAGAGGTGACTGTACCACCATTGCAAGGAAAACAGTCGAGTCATGACTGTGGTCTCAGGGTGGATTGTGTTGCAGATGCACCCGCCCTAACAAAGACCCAGGCTTTCCGACTGTTGAAACCCAATTCTTTCGTGCCCTTGCTTTCGAACACTTTCCTTGCCACCTTTCTTTTTCGAGCTTATGGTGACTGTTGCCAGGCACACAGTCGCTGGAAGATGGGTCCCAGCCAATCAGAACTGACCACAGGTCAGACTCAAGGAGGGTATAAACAGAGCCCCACCAGAGGGGGAGTTGAATTCTGTCCTCCTTGGAGTAACAGGTCTGCAATCGGAGACTCTCCCCTTGGATCAAGATATCACCCAAGGTAACTTCCCTGGGACTGAGAGCCCTCGTTTTAGAGGTGAGTGATTGCACAGATTGGGTCATTAAGTCAGCTGTGTAGTAGTTTACTCCTGCCTGACATTTGAACTTGTGTTTTACTATTGTTTGTTGGAGTGCTAAGTAATTTTGGTCAGAATAAATCCCCTTTTGAGTGACTGCCTTGTCTATTTTGTGAGTGCCTCTGTGACAGGTGGGAACCTGTTGGCCAGTCAAGTTCAACCTACCACAATAGTTTTAGTTGGTCATTTTGACTTGTACACTGCATTTTTGGAGAATAACCTACTTAAACTAATTGTAGTATGCAGTTTTGCTTTTACTGTAGCATTTTGCTGCCTGAAGTTCTAGAATAATAGTTAAATCTTTAAGACTTTGGATTTCTTTTTTTCATTTTAAAGTGCTACTTGCTTGATTTATGGGGTAGAGATCCACCGAGAGGTACTATAGATATTTGCAAAATACCCAGAATGAAGTAATAGTACAATTTTTTTGAGTACTGTAGCCACAGTCAGTATTAAAGTTTATGGATATATATATATAGGCCTTTTCTCATAAGTGTAACAACTTTGCATAATAACTTTGCTCATTTGCATGCACACGTGGGAAACAAAAATCTTAAAGCACACATTGTTCAAATTCCAGGATGTAATGACTATTAGTGAAGGAGACAGTTTTCCCTTGAGCAGGTGTTGTTTGTAACAATAAGCAAGGAACAACCAAATAACTAATCACTTCAAGGCTTTTGCAGATGTCATTCTATCTACATGAGTAGCAGACAGGGAAGAGTTATGGACACCAACAGGAACATCCTTATTCTCCTCGAGGACTTGGCAAAGAAGTTATAATTACTAACAAGAACATCTTTATCTTCCTCGAGGACCTGGGAAACTTCTAAGTCAACAGTATTACTTATGACTTAATGTGTTAAAGGACAATGTGGGTAAGAATGTTCACTGCTAAAAGATTGCTAGAGACCCCTCATGACCACCCTAGCTACACAAAATGCATGCATAATCAGTATGCAAAGGTGATAATAAGTTACAGGAAATTGCTTGAATATTGTAGTAGGTTGATGCTGGCTGGATGCCAGATGCCCACCAAAGCCCACTCTATCACCCCCCTCCTCAGCAAGATGGGTAGGGGAGAAAATAAGATGGAACACAAAAAAACAAACTTGTGGGTCGAGACAAAGGCAGTTTAATAGAAGCAAAGCAAAGCTGCGCGCGCAGAAGCAAAAGAACAAAATATTTACTCTCTACTTCCCATCAGCAGGCGATGTTTGGCCACTTCCCGGGAAGCAGGGCTTCATACACATTGCGGTTCCCGGAGGACAAACGGAAGTAACGAATGCCCCCCCCTTCCCCCTCTGTTCTCCTTGCTTTATTTCTGAGCATACGTCATATGGTATGGAATATCCCTTTGGTCCGTTTGGGTCAGCTGTCCTGGCTGTGTCCCCTCCCAAGACCTTCCCCCCTCCCAACCTACTGGAGGAAATGTTGGAGAGCCAGCCTTGGTGCTGTGCTAGCACGGCTCACCAGTAACCAAAACACTGCTGTGTTATCAACACCCCTCGAGCCACCAAATACAAAACACAGCACTCTGAGGGCTGCCACAGGGAAAATCAACTCCATCCCAGCCAGACCCACTACAGAGTGTCAGGTGGATGGAGCCAGGCTCTTCTCACTGATGTCCAATGATAGGACAAGGTGCAATGGGTGTAAGCTGGAACACAGGAGGTTCCTCTTAAGCTTCAGAAGGAACTTTTGTACAACTTACTCTTTACTGTGAGAGTAACAGAGCACTGGAACAGGCTGCCCAGGGAGGTTGTGGAGTCTCCTTCTCTGGAGACATTCAAGACCCGCCTGGACGCTTTCCTGTGTGAACTCATCTAGGTGTTTCTGCTCCTGTAGGGGGATTGGACTAGATGATCTGTCGAGGTCCCTTCCAATCCCTAGCATTCTGTGATTTTGTGATTCCGTGACAGGACCCATCAATGAACAGGGCATAATCTTTTTCATTATCTGGTAGTTCATTATATGCTGGAGCCTCATCAGCTCGTGTCACCTCCTCCACAGGTGACATTCTGAAATTTTTGCCTTCTGGCCAGTTCGTGATCACTTCCAAAATTCCCGGGCGGTTAACGCTTCCAATACAAGCCCATTGTGTGATCAGTGCGACCCACTTACTCCATGTGGCATCAGTTGCGTGGTGTGTAGAGGGAACATTCCCTTTGAACATCCTGCCCAGCACGGGCAATTGGGGTGCCAGGAGGAGCTGTGCCTCAGTACCAACCATCTCAGAAGCAGCTCGAACTCCCTCATATGCTGCCAATATCTCTTTTTCAGATGGAGTATATCAGGTCTCTGATCCTCTGTATCCACGACTCCAAAACCCCAGGGGTCGACCTCGAGTCTCCCCTGGTGCTTTCTGCCAGAAGCTCCAGGTAGGGCCCTTCTCTCCGGCTGCGGTGTAGAGCACATTTTTAACATCTTGTCCTGTCCAGACTGGCCCAAGGGCTACTGCATGGACTATCTCCTGTTTGATTTGTCCAAAGGCTTGTCGTTGCTCAGGGCCCCATGTGAAATCATTCTTCTTTTAGATCATCTGGTAGAGAGGGCTCATGATCTCACTTTAATGTGGAATGTGCATTCTCCAGAAACCCACAACTCCTAAGAAGGCTTCTGCTTCCTTTTGGTTAGTTGGTGGAGACATGGCTGTTATTTTATTGATCACGTCCACTGGGATCTGATGACACCCATCTTGCCATTTTATTCCTAAAAACTGGATCTCCTGTGCAGGTCCCTTGACTTTGCTTCGTTTTATGGTAAAACCGCCTCTCAGAAGGATTTGGATTATTTTCTATCCTTTCTCAAAAACTTCTTCTGCTCTATTGCCCCACACAATTATTTCATCAATGTATTGCAGGTGTTCTGGAGCTTCACCTTGTTCCTGTTCCAGGGCATTCTGAATCAGTTCATGGCAAATGGTGGGGCTGTGTTTCCACCCCTGGGGCATTTGATTCCAGGTGTACCGGACACCCCTCCAGGTGAAAGCAAACTGTGGCCTGCACTCTGCTGCCAAAGGAATAGAGAAAAATGTATTACTAATATCAGTTCTGTTATACCACTTGGCTGCTTTTGTATCCAGTTTGTATTGAAGTTCTAGCATGTCCGGCATGTCAGGGACCAGTTTGAGAACCCTGGGTTCAAGCCTGGTTTGACACATGTTCTGGATTCCTGAGAGGCAAATAAAGGTGCATCCACACCAAACAATCAGTTACGTGAAAGAAATTTCTTTATTGAACAAGGAACAAGGTTGTGTGTATTGTAACATTTAAGTGAATAAAGAAAGGTGGAAGAAAAGAGGAAAGCTAGAAAGAGAGGAGAAAGAAGTCTCACCACCCTGGGTTCCCACGACAAGCAACAAAGATTCTTCTTGTACTCTATCCTGCCGGCCATGGAGTTGTCTTCTTTTCTTCTGCTTGTGGATCCAGGATAGTGGAAAAGACCCCCCCAATGATGGTCAAGGCTGTTGCCTTTTATTTGTTCCAGTTCTTAAGGGCCTTCCCAGTGGGCGGAGGGTATTAGCATATGCATGCAGGTCTAGTCAGTCCTTCCAGAGGGTTCTGGAAATGGGCCTAGTCCACAAGATTCTGGAAATAGGCTTGGGGGTCCCTGGTGATTGACAGACCCCATAGAAGTTCTATTTTGTCATGTTAGATGCACAATCATCTCCTTCAGGCCATCGCCATCAGTGGTCATCAGGGCAGAGCTTGGAGTTTGGAGACAGGACAATACAAGCAGAGCTTGTTCCTTATCAGCAACTCCCCTTCCCCCTAGGTCTCATTCTTCTTATCAGTCCCCTTGATCATCAGAGTGGGAGGGTGGGTACAGGAGCATGCCTTTGTTTGCTTACATGCCTTTGGAGTTGTTTGAGGCATATTTTTAACAAAGTTCTGGCATATTATTATTTTTACCAGCCTCTTGCATGGCAACACTCAGTGGTGGCGTGACTTCGTTCAGACCACAATACTCCACTGTCAGTCTCCATTCCCTCTTTGACTTCCACCCTGGCCATATGGGGCTATTAAAGGGAGAGTGAATCCTGCTGATCACTCCTTGGCTCTCCAGCTGACGAATCAGTTTATGGATGGGAATTATGGAGTCTCAGTTGGTGCGATATTGCTACTGGTGCACCACTGTAGCAGCAATTGGCACCTGCTGTTCTTCAACCCTCAGCAATCCCACAACAGAAGGGTCCTCTGAGAGACCGGGCAAAGTAGACAGCTATTTGATTTCCTCCATCTCCAAAAGCCCACTAGTACCCTTTTGAGTCCTTGAAATAACCTCTCCTTAGGAAATCTATGCCAAGGATGCACAGGACCTCTGGGCCAGTCACAATGGGGTGCTTTTGCCATTTCTTCTGTTAGGCTTATTTCAGCCTCCAATACAATCAGTTGTTGGGACCCCTCCCATCACTCTAGAAATACAGATGGATTCACTTCCCTACCTCAACTGGACAGGGGAGAAAAAAGATAACAGAAGATTTATGGGTCAAGATAAGGACAGGGAAATCACTCAGCAATTATAATCATAGGCAAACCAGACTTGACTTGGGGAAATTAATTTAATTACCAATCAAATTAGAGTAGGATAATGAGAAATAAAACCAAATCTAACACCTTCCCCCCTTCCCTCCCTTCTTCCTGGGCTCAACTTCACTCCGAAATTCTCTACCTCCTCCCCCTGAGTGGCGCAGTGGGGATGGGGGTTGTGGTCAGTCCATTAGGCATTGTCTCTGCCGCTCTTTCCCCCTCACACTCTTACCCCACACCAGCATGGGGTCCCACCCACAAGAGACAGTCCCCTCCATGAACTTCTCCAATGTGGGTCCTTTCTACGGGCTGCAGTTCTTCATTAACTGCTCCAGCATGGGTCTTTTCCATGGGGTGCAGACCTTCAGGAACAGACTGCTCCAGAGTGTGTCCCTCACAGGGTCACAAGTCCTACTAGAAAACCTGCTCCAGCATGGGCTTCTCTGCCCAGGGCCACATGTCCTGCCAGGAACTAGCTCCGGCGCAGGCTCTCCACAGGGTCACAGCTTCCTTCAGGGCATATCCACCTGCTCTGGCATGGGGTCCTCCATGGGCTACAGGTGGATATCTGCTCCACCATGAACCTCCATGGACTGCAGGAAGACAACCTGCTTCACTGTGGTCTTCTCCATGGGCTGCAGGGAAATCTCTGCTCCAGCCCCTAGTGTACCTCCTTCCCCTCCTCCTTCACTGACCTCAGTGTCTGCAGAGTTTTCTCTCACATATTCTCACTCCTCTTCTGGCTGTTCTTCTACAGCAGTTTTTTCCCTCCTTCTCAAATGCTATCACAGAGGTGCTACCACTGTCGCTGATTGGCTCAGCTTTGGCCAGCGGTGGGTCCATATTGGAGCCAGCTGGCACTGGCTCTATTGGACATGGGGGAAGCTTCTGGCATCTTCTTATAGAAGCCACGGCTCTGCTACCAAAACCTAGCCATACAAACCAATACAGATGTAAATCTAGAAACCTCACTGACGAAGCAAGAGCAGTGCCACCAGGGAAGGAACAGACAGGTACATCTCTTTGGAAGGAGGAGACCAGCTTCACAGGTATCACTTCCTGTCTCCACCTCTCTGTTCTCACCTCTACAAGTCTCCATAAGCAGAGTAGTTACTGTAGTGGGAGGACTTAGTTTATTGATCACATCCATTGGAATCTGACAACGTCCGTCTTGCCACTTTATTCCTAAAAACTGGATCTCTGGTGTAGGTCCCTTGACCTTGCTTTGGTTTATTGCAAAACCGGCTCTCAGATGTTGGTGCTTTAAGAGCCGAAGCTGCAGGCGACTTCAGCCTTGAGCAATTAATTCCTGACCTTGAGTGAAGATAAAATAAAACAACAAAGCAGGCTAACAAGCAAGAATGTGTATGAGACAAGATAAGGGATGGTTTGTGTGCTGTAATCAGTAACCAGTCAGAAGTAAAAGAATGGCTCGTGGACAAGTGGAATTATCCGATCATGTCGATTTGTTTAGGCGTGTGCTCGCAGTGTATAAGTAGAGTATAAGCAGTAACAAATCAAAAGTGAAAGAATGATGCGTGCTTGGGGAGTGAGGAGCAAAGAAAGATATATAAGCAGTGCAAAGCTTCAATAAAGTGCTGATGCCTGGTGCCTGAACACATCTTGGTGTTGGTCATTTCATCCTCTGCACTCAGAATGATTTGGATTATCTTCTCCCCTTTCTCAAAAACTTCTTCTGCTATGTTGCCCCACATGATGATGTCATCAATGTATTGCAGGTGTTCTGGAGCTCCACGGCATTTTGGGTCAGTCCATGGCAAATGGTGGGGCTGTGTTTTCATCCATGGAGCAGTCGATTCCAGATGTACTGGACATCCCTCCAGGTGAAAGCAAACTGTGCCCTGCACTCTGCTGCCAAAGGAATGGAGAAAAACGCATTAGCAATGTCTATGGTGGCGTACCACTTGGCTGCCTTTGACTCTAGTTCATATTGGAGCTCTAACATGTCTGGCACAGCAGTGCTCAGTGGTGGTGTGACTTCATTCAAGCCACGGTAGTCCACTGTCAGTCTCCACTCCCCATTTGACTTCTGCACAGGCCGTATGGGGCTGTTAAAGGGAGAGAGAGTCCTGCTGATCACTCCTTGGCTCTCCAGGTGACGGATCAGTTTATGGATGGGAATTATGGAGTCTTGGTTGGTGCGATATTGCTGCCGGTGCACTGTTGTGGTAGCAATTGGCACCTGTTTTTCTTCATTGTCTATTGCCAAGGTTGAAGCAACTGTAGCAGGTGCTGGGCTTGGAGTAGCTATGTTGCTTGCTGTAGGGGTTGGAGAGGTTGCAGTGTCTGTTGCTGAGGTTGAAGCAACTGGAGTAGCTGAAGTATCAGTCGAAGAGGTTGAGCTAACTGTAGCAGGTGCCAGGGTAACTCCAGCAGCGGATGGGGTGATCCTCCTAAGTAGTCTGACATGGATTTAAACCAGAGTGCAGTTGCTCACCACTCACTGATAATGATCCTGGAGGAATGAAAAGGATCCCTGAATCCCAGTCCCGGAAAAGTGAGCCCGAGTGATTCCTGAGAGAATGTCCCCGTTTCCAGTCAGCCCCGGTTAATATACTAAACATGACGTGATATGCTATGGAATATCTTATTGGCATATCCAATTGTCAATTCTGGGTTTTACTAACTGCTACATTTTTGTTCTCTATCCCCCCCTTCCAGTCCTCTGCTCTTGCAAACTGCCCAAGCACAGTGTCCTTGTAGTTATTAACATTCCTTCTCATAAAAGTCCTCACTGAAACCAAAACACAGTGCTTTCTAGCTGCTAAGAAGAAAATTAACCCTATACTAGCAAAAACCAGGACATTTGCCCTTGATGGTAATTGGTGAATGATCTCTCTGTCCTTATCTCAATTCACAAGGTTTTTGTTATGTTTTCTCTCCCCTGTCCAGTTGAGGAGGGGGGACTGATAGAGTGGGCTTTGGTGGGCATCTGGCATCCAGCCAGGGTCAACCCACCACAGTATCTTTCACTTTTGTTTCAGAGATCTGGTGTGTGTTAAACTCTGAAGAGTTGTTCTCAACCTATTAGCTTTGAAATCAACTATTACTGTTTCTCACTTGAGGAAAGGGCTTGTGATCCTGAAAGCAAATCTCGATTTTCCAAAGCACATGAATTGGGCTAATTAAAACTATTACTGTTGCCCGCAAATCTAGTTCTATGTCTGGGATTGTGAAAGCTACAGAAAAATACCTCATAGTCCTACTGTTAGATACTATTGAAAAACGATTTTTTTAAAACTTTTTTCCCTTAATTTTGTCTGGAAAGTGTGATGAAGCTGCTCTTAAGATGGAAAGCAGCTTAATGTAGAGCTTAATGTAGCTAGGTGGGATTTTTTTCCTTTTTTTAGTTTTTTGAACTTTCATTCTGTGTTTTGCCAGTGTATGTGATGCCATTCCAAAAGAACATCCCCTTCTGCTTAAACAATGTGACATTGAAAGATAGTTACATACCAGCTAGGCCTAGTCACATCTGTAGTCTAAAATAGATAACAGGAGACTGGAGATGTCGAAAACTTTGCAATAGGATAGATAAGGTAGTGACGCTAGAATAAACCATTTTTGTGGAGACAGAAGTGTTGTAAACAGACAAAGAGATGGACTAAGCATGCGCAGAAGAAAATTCAACTAAAGGGCACAGTGACAAAAGTTTCAACAACCACCAGAGGACTCTGGAAGACCAACAAGATGACCAGTACGCATGCGAAAAGGACATTTACATATATTAATGGATTCTTGGAAATCTGATGAATATGTTAATAGTTTCTTGGAAAAGTAATGAATATGCATGTTTTGATAGTATAAAGCTTTTGTAGAGGGACCAGTCGATATGCACGATAGGTGGAGCGATCCCCCGTGCATCTGGTGCTGCAATAAAGAATGCCTGCTTCTTAAGACTGCATTGGTGCTAAGAAGTTCATTCCTGATTTCAGTGACACATGCTAGCAGCCTGTATGTTCCTCAGGAGTCAGCTTTATAATTCCACATATTAGCGCACTGATTTTTTTTCCTTTCTGAGTAGCAACAGTTTTTCTGATCAAAGGATGAGAAACTGGAAGCACCCAAAATGATGAGAGATTTAAAACATATGTTACTACTGCATGCTGTGAAGCATCGCAGAAAAACTTGAAATTCTGTGATGAGATGTGTGGATGTACAGACTGACAAAACACTTGACTGCAGGGCCACAAAGTCGACCTGGTAAACTTACTGACAAAAAAGGATATCTCCTTAGCTAGGCTTGAGACATTCCTGATAAGCTCAGAGGGAAATCTCCTTGATGGGGAGTAGTTGTCAGGACAAAGAACCTGTGACAGCAAACTGACTTTCCAGTTGCTGACAGGTGTCAGCAACAACTATTCCAGGAACTGGTGTCCTACCCCCACTTATGTACCTACAACAAAAAGGTCTAAAAAGTAACTTGCTACCTACTGTACTGGTTTTGGCTGGGATAGAGTTAATTTTCTTCACAGTAGCTAGTATGGGGCCATGTTTTGGATTTATGCTGGAAACAGTGTCGATAATACAGAGATGTTTTCATTATTGCCCAGCATTGCTTACACAGAGTCAAGGCCTTTTCTGCTTCTCACACCATCCCACCAGCGAGTAGGTTGAAGGTTGTATTGGGTTTGCGTGGCAAGGTTTTGGTAGCAGTGGAGGGGGGGGACATGGGGTGGCTTCTGTGAGAGAAGCTGCCATAAGCTTCCCCCATGTCCGACCCGACACAGCCAATGCCAGCCGGCTGCAAGAACGGACTTGCCGCTGGCCAAGGCCGAGCCAATCAGTAATGCCTCTGTGATAACATAATTAAGAAAAAAAAAGGAAGAGAGGGAAGAAAAAAAAGCTGCACACTTTGCAGCTGGAGAGAGGAGTGAGAAGATGTAAGAGAAAACAACTCTGCAGACACCAAGGTCAGTGAAGAAGGAGGGGGAAGAGGTGCTCCAGGCGCCGGAGCAAAGATTCCCCTGCAGCCTGTAGTGAAGACCATGGTGAGGCAGGCTGTCCCCCTGCAGTCCATGGAGATCCATGGTGGAGCAGATGACCACCTGTAGCCCATGGAGGACCCCACGCCGGAGCAGGTGGATGCCCGAAGGACACTGTGACCCCGTGGGAAGCCCGCGCTGGAGCAGGTTCCTGTCAGGACCTGTAGCCCGTGGAGAGAGGAGCCCACGCCGGAGCAGGTTTGCTGGCAGGACCTGTGACCCCGTGGGGGACTCGCGCTGGAGCAGTCCCTTCCTGAAGGACTGCACCCCATGGAATGGACCCATGCTAAAGCAGTTTGTGAAGAACTGTCAGTCATGGGAAGGACTCACATTGGAGAAGTTCATGGAGGACTGTCTCCCGTGAGAGGGACCCCACGCTGGTGCAGGGGAAGGAGTCCTCCCCCTGAGGAGGAAGCAGCGGCAGAAACAACGTGTGATGAACTGACCCCAACCCCATTCCCTGTCCCCCTGTGCTGCTGGGGGGAGGAGGTGGAAAATCGGGAAAGAGATTAAGCCCGGGAAGAAGGGAGGGATGGGGGAGGTGTTTTAAGATTTGGTTTTACTTCTCATTCTCCTCTAATTTTGATTGGTAATAAAGTAAATTTGTTTTTTCCCCCCAAGTCAAGTCTGTTTTGCCCGTGCCAGTAATTGGTGAGTGATCTCTCTCCGTCCTTATCTCCACCCATGAGCTTTTCGTTATAATTTTCTCCCTCTGCCCATTTTGAGGAGGGGGAGTGATAGAGTGGGCTTTGGTGGGCATCTGGCTTCTAGCCAGGGTCAACCCACCACAGAGGTGCAAAAAAGTTGGGAGGGGACACAGCCAGGACAGTTGATCCCAACTGACCAAAGGGATATTCAATACCATATGATGTCATGCTCAGCAATAAAAAGCTGGGAGAAGAAGGAATGGGGAACATTTCGAGTTACGGCGCTTGTCTTCCCAAGTAACTTTTAGGCTTGATGGAGTCCTGCTTTGCTGGAGATGGCCCTAAACATCTGCCTGCCAATGGTAAGTAGTGAATAATTTTTTTGTTTTGCTTTGCTTGTGTGCATGACTTTTGCTTTCTCTATTAAACTGTCTTTATCTCAACCCACAAGTTTTCCCACTTTTACTTAGTGATGTTATGCTTGGGAAATTTATTATAAGAACATTGGCATTGAGCTTAATCTGGTATTTGGGCTCTGTACTGAAGCCATTACTGTACTTCGGGTACCATCTCATGGAGACAACAATTATATTTCCTTTGAGAGGATTTTTTGTGGAGGAAATACAGTATGGCACCTTCACCACCTTCTTCTGTGATGTTTTCTCCCTCGTTACAATAACTTTTCAGTATCTTGAACATCCTTGTGTCACCAAAATCGGGAATGAACTTCTTAACATTAATGTAGTCTTAAGAAGCAGGCGTTCTTTATTATGGCGCTGGATGCACGGGGGATTGCTCCACCTGTCGTGCATACCCTATAGCACATTGTATTGGGTTTGCGTGGCAAGGTTTTTGGTAGCAGTGGGGGAGGGGACATGGGGTGGCTTCTGTGAGAGAAGCTGCCAGAAGTTTCCCCCATGTCCGACCCAACACAGCCAATGCCAGCCGGCTACAAGAAGGGACCCGCCGCTGGCCAAGGCCGAGCCAATCAGTAACGCCTCTGTGATAACATAATTAAGAAAAAAAAAAGGAAGGGAGAAAAAAAAAAGCTGCACACACTTTGCAGCAAGAGAGAGGAGTGAGAAGATGTAAGAAAAAACAACTCCGCAGACACCAAGGTCAGTGAAGAAGGAGGGGGAGGGAATGGGCTCCAGGCGCCGGAGCAGTGATTCCCCGCAGCCTGTGGTGAGGACCAGGGTGAGGCAGGCTGTCCCCCTGCAGCCCCTGGAGGTCCATGGTGGAGCAGATGACCACCTGTAGCCCGTGGAGGACCCCACGCAGGAGCAGGTGGATGCCGAAGGAGGCTGTGACCCCGTGGGAAGCCCGCGCTGGATCAGGTTCCTGTCAGGACCTGTAGCCCGTGGAGAGAGGAGCCCATGCCGGAGCAGGTTTGCTGGCAGAACTTGTGACCCTGTGGGGGGCCCGCGCTGGAGCAGTCCCTTCCTCAAAGGACTGCACACCATGGAATGGACCCATGCCAAAGCAGTTCGTGAGGAACTGTCGGTCATGGGAAGGACTCACGTTGGAGAAGTTGGTGGAGGACTGTCTCCCGTGAGAGGGACCCCACGCTGGTGCGGGGGAAGGAGTCCTCCCCCTGAGGAGGAAGCAGCGGTAGAAACAACGTGTGATGAACTGACCCCAACCCCATTCCCTGTTCCCCTGTGCTGCTGGGGGGAGGAGGTGGAAATCGGGAAAGAGATTAAGCCCGGGAAGAAGGGAGGAATGGGGGAGGTGTTTTAAGATTTGGTTTTACTTCTCATTCTCCTCTAATTTTGATTGGTAATAAAGTAAATTTGTTTTTTCCCCCAAGTCGAGTCTGTTTTGCCCGTGCCAGTAATTGGTGAGTGATCTCTCTCCGTCCTTATCTCCACCCACGAGCTTTTCGTTATAATTTTCTCCCTCTGCCCATTTTGAGGAGGGGGAGTGATAGAGTGGGCTTTGGTGGGCATCTGGCTTCTAGCCAGGGTCAACCCACCACAGTGGCACATGGCAAAGGCCTATCAGGAGGACTGAACAATATAAAAAGAAGCCAAGCCAAAGTATGGGTAAGAAATGGTGTCACTGGACAATGGGAGGGTCCCAGAGTACTGATAACTTGGGGTAGGGGCTGTGCTTGTGTCCTTACAGATCCTGGAACACGGTGGGTTCCGGTGAAGTGCATACGCCCCTGGTTGGAAGACAAGCAAGAGGCATAAAAGAAAGATGATCCGTCTTGAGCTTATAGTTATTACTGCATTAAGGATTTTTGGTAATTGATGTTGTTTCAGGACCCTGGGCTGTAGTACCTAAATAGAACATGTGGGTAACTTTTGCTAATATAACGAAG
Source organism: Caprimulgus europaeus (assembly GCA_907165065.1). The sequence goes on from OU015537.1 coordinate 12,210,073, forward strand.
CAAGAATCACTGTGGCTTTCACTGGCTACGCCCAGTGATCCTTTTAGAATCTGTCTTATAAGAGTGCCTTTGTATAACTTTGAAAGTTTTTTAGGATGTGTAAGTATTGATAGCATTATCACATTTAACGAAACACAACTTTAGCAGCTATATAATCAGACACAGCCAAATAACAATTTTAAGCACTATAAAAATGCTATGCTAGCTTTTAGATCTGTTTTTATAATTTCACATTTAAAGATATCTTATAGAATCACAACAACACTCGACACAAGAGAAGCGTTTCTTATTTTGATGAAAATTGTAACGATCAGATATAGTTTTGGGACACTGCTGCCATGATCCTAACTGCGTTGTTTTCCCCTAATATTGCAGCAGGAAAAGCATTAGGAGATGTGAAAAAGCTAGGTTGTTGGATAGCAAAATAAACAAAACTCACATCAGAAATTCTCACATAGATGTTAGTAGACACTGTTAGCATCAGACATGCAACACTGCAAAATAGAGCAGCAATTGATTTTTTACTGTTAGCACAAGGGACGTGTTTGTGAGGAATCTGAAGGCATGTGCTGTATGATTCTATCAGACCATTCAGAATCAATTCATATGGCCATTAAAAGGTTAAAGGAAAATGTCAAACAGTTGAGGGTAAATGGTGATGATTGGTTTTTACAAGGATGGATCTCAAAGTCAGGTTTTAAGATGCTATTCATGATTTTGGTAATCCTTTTCTTAGTGCCTTGTTTGCTATTGTGTTTAGAGCTTAAGCCAATTAGCTAGGGACTAGTAGGAATAATTATCGTAGCCTGTATAAATATGACTGAATGAGAGTAATAAACGAAACTATGCCCTTATCACTCACACTGAGTCGGCTCGCATAGTTTCCTCCGTCGCTCACAAGTACTTTGAAGTTACACTGATTGGTGTGGACCTGTGACAAATGGTTAATGGTTTATAGTTTGCATTGCACGAGAATCTGACTATTGTATGATTGGCATATTTTGTGGTGTGAGTGAGTGAGTGAGTGAGTGAGAGGAGTGAAGGGCCCTTCATGTTTGTGTGACTGAATATCTGTGTTGCTTGAGTGAACACAGTCCGACTGCAAGGTGGGTGCAGTTGACAGTTCTGTTCTCCCAACAGGGAAACAGCCGGAGACAACAAAGCAAGAGGTTATAGTTCAATGCTGTAAACGTAATTTTTCTTTGTGGTTGTTTAAGGTGTAAACGGAAAATAAATGGGAACTAAATGAGAATTTAAGATACATAGATGTATGAGAGATCCTTGGAGACCCCTGCTGGGGATCAATCAGTACCAATGGATTTTTGTGTCTTTTTTAATTTCTCTACAAGTCCATGGAACACTCCTATATTTACCATACCAAAGAAAAGTGGAAAATGGCAGTTACTCCGTGACCTCTGAAAGGTTAATGAAGTCATGGAGGACATGGGTACCCTTCAACCTGGTTTGCCATCCCCAAATATGATACCTCAGGGGTGGGATGTTTTAATCATTGACTTAAAAGATTGTTTTTTCACCATACCGTTGGATGAGGAAGACTTTGAAAAATTTGCCTTTTCAGTTCCATCTGTCAACAAGCAAGAACCTATGAAAAGGTACCATTGGGTTGTTTTGCTGCAGGGCATGAAAAATTCACCTACCATGTGTCAAATTTTTGTTGCCTGGGCTCTAACTCCATTTCGAGATAAGCATAACGAGCTGATAGTCTGTCATTATATGGATGATATTTTAATTGCCGGACAAAATATTGATCAGAAAACCATAATTAAAGAATTAGAAGAATTGTTAAATTCTCGAGGGTTAAAAATTGCCCCAGAAAAAATACAGTGTGTTCCACCCTGGAAATATTTAGGGTGGGAAAGAACAAAAGCCACTGTGCACCTGCAAAAATTAACAATCCATACAAACATTCAAATCCTCAATGATGTGCAGAAACTTATGGGAGATCTTGATTGGATTCGCACCTGTTGTGGAATCACCAATGAAGATCTCCTCCCAATTGCTAAATTACTGCAGGGTGGAGGTGGAGTTGAGGCCTCCAGACAAATGAAAAAGTGCAACAGACACTAACAGAAATATTAGGGAAAATTACAAAGCAATATGCACATAGATGGGACCCTGATTATAGCATTGTGTTAATGGCTACTAACTGTGATCAACATCCTTTTGCCCTACTTATGCAATGGGTCGCTAGTCCTGATCCTTTACGGATTTTGGAGTGGTTATTTCTTCCAATACAACCCAAACGATCAATTGTAACTCGAGTGGAAGCTATTGCTCAGCTAATTATCAAAGGTGGCAGTCGAGTTGTTCAGATAGGAGAGAAAGAGCCCGATTATTTAGTCGTCCCTCTGTCGGCGGAATATTTGCAGTGGTCATTACAAAATTCTACAACATTACAGATTACAATATTAAATTACCACGGTAAAATTCGTGTTCACTATCCTCCACATAAACTATTAGGATGGCTACTCAAGTTTCAAATAGATCACCTGCCTTTACTGTCGCCAGCTCCTGTAAAAGGTGTCACAGTTTTTACAGATGCAGGTGGCCGCACCCGACATGGCTGGAGAATGGGCAATGGAAAGACATGGTGTTGACAAACCTCACAGGATCTGTGCAATTATTAGAGTTACAAGCAGTAATTCAAGTCTTCATTTTCTGGGCAACACAGCCAGTAAATGTTGTCAGTGACTCTTTGTATGTAGTAGGAGTATTTCAACGTATGGAGAGAGCAGCGTTAAAGAACATTGAAGTGTTATTTCAATATCAATTGTTCAAGCAGCTGTGGGATTGCTCACCAGAGATCAAATCGATATTTCATTACTCACATTAGAAGCCACACAAACCTTACAGGTAGCCTTGCTGAAGGAATGGAGAAAATTGCACTAGCAATGTCTATGGTGGCGTACCACTTGGCTGCCTTTGACTCTAGTTCATATTGAAGCTCTAACATGTCCGGCACAGCAGTGCTCAGTGGTGGTGTGACTTCATTCAAGCCACGGTAGTCCACTGTCAGTCTCCACTCTCCATTTGACTTCCGCACAGGCCATATGGGGCTGTTAAAGGGAGAGCGAGTCCTGCTGATCACTCCTTGGCTCTCCAGCTGACGAATCAGTTTATGGATGGGAATTACGGAGTCTTGGTTGGTGAGATATTGCCGCCGATGCACTGCTGTGGTAGCAATTGGCACCTGCTATTCTTCGACCCTTATCAGTCCCACCGCAGAAGGGTCCTCTGAGAGACCAGGCAGAGCAGACAGCTATTTGATTTCCTCTGTCTCCAAAGAAGCTATGCAAAAGCCCACCGGTGCCCTCTTGGGTCCTTGAAATACCCTCTGCTGAGGTAATCTATGCCAAGGATGCATGGAGCACCTGGGCCAGTCACAATGGGGTGCTTTTGCCAGTCATTCCCAGTCAGGCTCATTTCAGCCTCCAGCACAGTCACCCCCTGTGACTCCAGAAATACAAATGGTTTCTGTCCCTTTAAAGTCTGATGGCATCAGAGTGCATTGGGCACCTGTGTTCCCTAGAGCCTTATACTCCTGTGGGTCAGATGTGCCAGGCCAACAAATCCACACAGTCTAGTAAACTCCATTGTCCCTCTCCTCCACCTGGCTGGAGGCAGGGGCCCTCTAATCTTGATCAGACTGCCTATCATAACCATATGAGTTTGAGCAGCTTGCATGGGCTGGACCCCTCTTGTCTTCATTTGCATCTTGTAGATAGGGATAGGAAGCCCATCTATGCTGTTTGGAGAGCTGACCAGTGGAAAATGGAGCAACTTTCTTGGAAGAACTTCCTTTTGTGTTTGCTTTTCTTTGCAGCTCATGTACACATGCCTCTAGGGCTGAAGTGGGTTTGCCATCCCACTTTCTCATGTCCTCCCTGTGGTCACACAATTCAAACCACAGTATGCCCTGTTGCGTGTGCCATTTCTCTTGGGCAGAGGAACGCTTGTTCTCATCATCTGAGACCTTGTTACTTGCAGAGGAATCGGACATGTATTCCCAGAACTCTTGGGTCAGTTTCTCTACAGCAGAGATGAGGGAGGAGGAAAGAGTGTCTCCGTATGTCCAGAGGTGGCAAGCCATTTCATCCATCCTTGGCTCCTCTCCAGGTTTAAAGTTCATTATTGCCAGTGACTTGGCATATGATGCTTCCACCAAATGCTTTGTGTGCACGGGACTTCATCTGGATCTTTAGGTAACTGATGATCATTCAGGTTCCTATAAATCACTTCCAGCACAGCTAATTCTCTCAAGCACTGGATACCTTTCTCTATGGTGCCCCACTTGCTTAGATTACACAAAATATCATCCTTAAAGTTGAACATTTCTTTCACACTTGACAGGGGTCGCTTCCAGAGGTTGAGAGTCTTTGGCTCTCTCCCAATTGCTTTGTCAATGCCACTTTCTCTGGCAATGGAACCCAATTGCTTGGCTTCCCTGCCATCTAGTTCCATGCTGCTGGCTCCATTGTCCCAGCATTGGAGCATTCAGGTGGCAATGTGTTTGCCTGGATGACGAGTGAGATCCTTTTGGATGTCTTGCAGCTCACTGAGGGATAGGGATTGGGTGATTACCTCTGATTCTGGCTCTTCCTCTGGTTCTTGTGATGGCCCCACTTCCTCCTCATCCTTTGTTAAACAAACAGATTTCTTTGTGTATTTCCTCTTTTGTATAGAGGCAACTGATACTGGCACAAGTTTGTTGTCTGGTTTATCTGTGTTGCTTTTCACCGAGGTTTGAGTAACCTTAGCAGGCCCTGAGGTTGGAATAGTTGTAGCAGTGGCTGTTTTAGGGGTTGAAGTGGTTGCAGTGTCAGTCGCGGGGGCTGAAGTGGCCTCAGTGTCTATTGGAGGAGCTGGAGTGGCACAACACTGACATCTGCACCAAACACCCATAGCAGATCATCACAACCTGACACACATTCAGCAACAGGGTGATGGTAGTTTGAGCATCCCAAGGGTATTCAAAATTCTCAAGAGCTTTTATAAATGAGAGAAGGGGAAAACAAAGGCAAATGTCCCCTCCTTGTATTGGCTGTCCCAGGAAAAGGTGTAATTGGTGACCACACCCATTATACGACTCCCAAAATGTGGGGATGGAACTGGCTTGGTTGTGCCACCTGCCACCACTGCATACAGATACAAAATCAGTGCCATTACTCATGATTTTATCGTACCAACAACCAGCACCCCACAGCACAGCACAACAAAAACCTTAGTCAGCAAAACAGCATCCCTCAATCCAATCCAACGCTTAGAGGTGATGAACCATGTATAAATAGTGGCACACAGCATGTACGGCAAGTGAGGTGAGACAGACCACAGCTCTAAAAGCACCTTAGAGAGCACAGAAAACAGCGTTCTGATCAGCGCCGACCAAGTCAGAGGCCACATAATTAGTGCTTATCACAGTTTTGTTTTAACACAGTCTGGTCAAATCTGTCTTTATCTCAACCCTTTGAGCCCCACGTTGGGCGCCAAAAAAAGGACTGTGGTGGTTTGGGTGGATTTACCCTTTTTGCTTGCAGCTTGCAGCCAAACACAGCCTGCTCTATCACCCTCCCCCTCCCTCACCCAGGGAGTAGGGGAGAGAATTGTAAAGAAGGGCAAGGAAACTCACGGGTTGAGATAAAAACTATTTACTAATTAAAATAAAATTATAATGATAACAGCAGTGATAACAGACTATACAAATGAGTGATACACAGTGCAATTGCTCACCGCCTGCTGACCAATGCCCAGCCTGTGCCAGCCGGCAATCCCAGAGCCGAGACAGTCCCGAAACCAAAACCCCGGAAGAGTGAGCCCAAGCAATCCCCAAGAGAATACCCCTGATTTCTGGTCAACCCTTGCGGAGGCGGGATTTGGGAAATCAGGAGACGACCCAATATGAGTTAGCTTCAAGAAGTCCACTTTAATCTAATACACAGCCGGATTTATACCCTTTATCACAATACATGCGAGCTAAACACATACAGCAATTGGTTAAACACTCTTAAGCATGAGCTCTAAATTTGACACAACAGGTGGCTTTGCTCTGTTCACACCCCAGAATGTTAACAGGGCACTCCTACTTTGCGGTTACCAGCTAAAGCTACTCCCTTCTTTTTCCCAACTTAGTTTTGCTTAAGTTGTTTGTCTGAAGTCTCAAGGACAAGTAAGTATCCTGGAGACTTCTGCTAATTCACCCTGACCGTGCATTTGCTTGTTATACTTATGTCAAGGGCCTAAGCTGACTACTGCGGCCTGAGCCATTTCAATACCCTCGCTGCTTCTGCTGAGCCTCTGATTGTACAACATCTCTAGTGATCTGTGATCTCTGTCCCGTAGCCGTTCTGCAACACATTCTCATGTGAACGACTTTTCTGTTTGACAGTAGAAATTATTAATAGATTTTTTTTCCTGTAAGAAAATCCTGTAACAGTTCTGTCATGATTTTAACCTGTCTGGCAGCCAAACACCACACAGCCACTCATTTACCCTCCCCCGCCCTGGGGAGTGGGGGAAAGAATTGGAGGGGTAAAGGTAAGGAGACTCATAGGTTGAGATAAAAACAATTTAATAAGTAAAATAAAATAAAATAAATAATAATGATTATAATACTGATAATAATTATAATAATAATAGTAATAATAGAATACACAAACAAGTGATGCACAGTGTAATTGCTCACCACCCGCCGACCAATGCCCAGTCTGTTCTTGGCTAGCGATCCCAGAGGAGAGAAAATCCCAAAACCACAATCCCGGAAGAGAGAGAGAGAGCTTCCCAGCCAACCCTCATCTATATACTGAACATGATGTTGTATGATATGGAATATCCCATTGGCCAGTTTGGATCTGTTGCTCTGGCTATGCTCCCTCCCAACTTCTTGTGTACCTGCACACTAGTAAAACATAGGAAGTTGAAAAGTCCTTGATTTCTTAGCAACAACTAAAAACATCAGTATATTATCAACATTCTTCTCATAGCAAATCCCATACTAAAACCAAAACATAGCACTATTCTAGCTGCTAAGAAGAAAATCAGCTCTATCCTAGCCGAAAACCAGGACAAGCTCAAATGACCAAAAAGGAGGAGTTGGGATCTGTGCAGCGTGCCATAAGAAAATCCATCCTGGAACCATCGGATGCTGCACAAAAGCAGGTTTCCCAGCATCTGAAGGGACACAAGATTTACTCAATATATATATTCCTCTTCTTATTCTGTCTTATTAAAACAGCTATTTTATTAAGTCATTTGTTATCAGGCTTTTTCTTATTGAGAGCCAGAAAGAACCCTTCACTATCTCTCTCTCTCTCACTTCACCTTGCTCCCCTCCATCACAGACAAGATATTGATACGAAATGCTGTTTTGGAAATGGGGAGCAGGAAAAGCTTGAATGGGTGCCAGGCTGGCCCTGACCACAGGCATGGAGGCCAGTCAAACAGTGTTTAGCCCCATATTATCTCCCCAAGTGAGTTGGGAAATTGAAAAGGGATTACTCCAATGTCCCACCTCTGAGGCTATTAAGAGATACTTAAGAGAAGCAAAGGGTAGGACAGGACAGAGGGTAATGAGATCTAAATAGTTTCTGGTTATTGTTAACTTTACTTTGGCAACTGTGGGAGACCCTAGAAAGCGAACAAAAGAAAACAAGGGAATAGCAAGCACAACTGGAAAGTTTGGAGACCTAGTTGCACTTTGATAAATTGGAAGCCCAGGAACTGGGGGACGTGTCAGAAGCTCAAGGACACACAATGAGGAATGGGCTGAGTGTCTGCTTTGGACAACTCTGCACCATTTCTCTCTCTCCCCACTTTGCCTTCCCCAGTGCAGTACACACGTCTATACTTGCACATTCCCAAGTCTATCTGCAGTCAAAATTCACAACTAAGGTACTAGTCCAAATTACATGCACATTAAAATAATTTCAATTTTAAACATTAACACTTGCCTTCGATATACCAAGTTATTTATTTTCTCCTAGTACAGTCTCACTTCAGACTTCAGTATTACTTTATAAGCAGGGGGAACATGGCTCACTATCAGTCCAGTTCAGCTCAGTTTTCCTGTTTTATTGATCAGAGCATTCAATCTTGTTTCACTCAAGTTACAAATGAGATGCTTATATTTAAAAGTCCGTCACCTGGAAATTTAAGTGTCACTTTTTTGGATACACACAATGAAACACTAAAACCAGCCAGTCACAAGTGGTGTTCCCCAGGGCGCAGTGTTGGGGCCAGTCCTGTTTAATATCTTTATCAATTATCTGGATGAAGGGATTGAGTGTACCCTCAGTACATTCCCAGATGACACTGATGTCAAGTGTAGATTTGCTTGAGGGTAGGAAGGCTCTACAGAGGGACCTGGACAGGTTCGATCAATGGGCAGCAACCAACTTTATGAGATTCAACAAGACCAAGTGCCGAGTCCTGCGCTTGGGTCACAACAACCACATGCAACGCTACAGGCTTGGGGAAGAGTGGTTGGAAAGTTGCCTGGTGGAAAAGGACCTGGAGGTGTTGGCTGACAGCTGGATGAATATGAGTCAGCAGTGTGCATAGGTGGCCAAGAAAGCCAACAGCATCCTGGCCTGTATCAAAAATAGTGTGACCAGCAGGACCAGGGAAGTCATCCTTCCCCTGTACTCAGCATTGGTGAGGTCGCATCTTAAATACTGTGTCCAATTTTGGGCCCCTCATTACAAGAAGGACATTGAGGCACTGGAGCGTGTCCAGAGAAGGGCAACAAAGCTTGTGAAGGGGCTGGAGAACAAGTCTTATGAGGAACAGCTGAGGGAAATGGGGTGGTTTCGTCCAGAGAAGAGGAGGCTGAGGGGAGACCTTATCACTGTCTACAACTACCTGAAAGGAGGTTGTAGTGAGGTGGGTATGCATCTGTTCTCCCAGGTAACTAGTGATAGAACAAGAGGCAATGGCCTCAAGTTGCACCAAGGGAGGTTCAGATTGGATATCAGGAAAAATTTCTTCACTGAAAGGGTTATCAGGCACTGGAACAGGCTGCCTAGGGAGGTGGTTGAGTCACCATCCCTGGAGGCATTTAAAAGATGAGTGATAGGGTGCTCAGAGATATGGTTTAGTAGTGGATAGGTACAGTTGGACTCAATGATCTCAAAGGTCTTTTCCAACCAAATGATTCTATGATTCTATGAATTCCTTATTTTGCTTTGCTTACGCACACAACTTTTGCTTTCCTTATTAAATTGTTTTTATCTCAGCCCATGAGTTTCTGCACTTTCTGCACTTTCACCCTTTTGATTCTCTCCCCCATCTCACTGTGGGGGAGTGAGCAAGCAACAGTGTGGTGCTCAGGTGCCTGCGGGGGTTAGCCCATAACACTATCTCAACCCAACTCCACTGATGGTGCTGAAGGGAGGCTCAACAGGCACGAGTCCCTGTACAGTGCTAAGACCTTCTGGGTTTCATTTGGGTATGCAAGGCACCCTTCCATCAAGTGGTGTAGCAATTCAATGGATTAAATGGCTGTTCAGTTGTAAAATCCCAGGCTATAGGAGATGATAACTGCCTTAGGCATCTGCCCAAATCTTCCCACACACTCTGACACCTGGGGATTGACTGTCTTAAATTCCTTGTCACCTCACCAACAAGTTGTTTCCTCTTAGGGCAGGATGAAACAAAGTTTCATGCACCCAACAAAAAGCCAATAGCTAGATAACAGGATCAAACACCTTACATAAAAAGGATCTAATAGTGCAGGGAGCAAAACTATGGAATCTCATATTTGCTTCTGTGGTGGGTTGACCTTGGCTGAATTCCAGTTGCCCATCAAGCTGCTCTGTCACCCCCCTCCTCAGCAGGATGGGGAGGGGAGAAAGTAAGATGGAAAAAAAAATCAAACCAAACTTGTGGTATGAGACAAAGGCAGTTTAATATAAACAAAGGAAAGCCATGCATGCAGAAGCAGAAGAACAACAAAATATTTATTCTCTACTTCCCATCAGCAGGTGATGTCTGGCCACTTCCTGGGAAGGAGGGTTTCAGTATATGTGCAGCGGTTACTCCGGAAGACAAACATTGTAAATAACAAATTCCCGCCCTTCCCCCTCTGTTCTCCTTGCTTTTATTTCTGAGCAGACGTCATATGGTATGGAATATCCCTTTGGTCCGTTTGGGTCAGCTGTCCTGGCTATGTCCCCTCCCAAGACCTTCCTCACCCCCAGCCTACTGGTGGGGGGGAGAAATGTTGGAGAGCCAGCCTTGGTGCTGTGCTGGCACTGCTCAGCAGTAACCAAAACACTGGTGTGTTATCAGACCATAAATGACTGGCTACAGGACTGGTGCTACAGGCAGGGCTTTGGGTTATTTGATAATGGCTGGTTTTACAAGACACCAATCCAGACAGTGATACGTGGGAAAGGCCTATCTCACAGGGGCAAAAGGAGGCTGAGGCAGGAATTGGCAGGGCTCATTTGGAGAGCTTTAAACTAGATTGGATGGGGGAAGGGGTTACAGCTGGGCTTGTGCCAGTGGGGCAGCACTCTAGAGTTGATGAAGACTGGGAGGCCTCCCACCCACCTAGGCTGAAATTGGTGTACTCGACTCGCTCCCTGCAATGCCTGTACACCAATGAACGCAGCATGGGGAATAAACAGGAGGAGTTAGAAACCTGTGTTCGGTCAGGGGATTATGATCTGGTGGCAATTACAGAGACATGGTGGGACAGCTCACATGACTGGAATGTGGTCATGGATGGCTATGTCCTTCTCAAGAAAGACAGGCCAGCAAGGAGAGGTGGTGGAGTTGCTCTTTACGTGAGAGAGCAACTGCAGTGTATTGAGTTCTGTCCAGGAGTGGATGAGGAGCGAGTTGAGAGTCTGTGGGTGAGAATTAAGGGGAAGGCTGGTATGGGTGATACTGTTGTGGGTGTCTATTACAGGCCACCAGATCAAGGTGAGGAAATTGATGAAGCCTTCTACAGGCAGCTGAGAGCAGCCTCGCAATCACAGGCCCTGGTTGTCATGGGGGATTTTAACTACCCTGATGTTTGCATCGATGATAACTTCCTGATGCAAATGGTGGATGAATCAACTAGGAGAGAAGTGCTGCTGGATCTCATCCTCACTAACAAGGAGGGTCTAGTTGAAGCTGTAAGGGTTGAGGACTGCCTGGGCTGTAGCGACCATGAGATGGTGAAGTCCAGGATGCCATGTGGCAGGAACAGAATTTCAAGTAGAATTGCAAGCCTGGACTTCAGGAGGGCCAACTTTGGCCTTTTCAAGCAATTGCTAGGGGAAATCCTATGGGAAAAGGTACTTGAAGGTAAAGGGGCCCAAGATAGCTGGTTAACATTCAGGGACTGCTTCTTCCAAGCTCAAGATCAAAGAATCCTGACACGTAGGAAGTCAAGGAAGGGAGCCAGGAGACCTGCTTGGTTAAACAGGGAACTGCTGGGCAAACTCAAGTGGAAGAGGAGAGTTTACAGATCATGGAAGGAGGGTTTGGCCACTTGAGAAGAATATAAGGCTGTTGTCAGAGGATGTAGGGAGGCAACTAGGAAAGCTAAGACCTCCTTAGAATTAGACCTCGCCAGAAGGGTCAAGGACAACAGAAAGAGCTTCTTCAAATACATGGCAGATAAAACTAACACTAGAGGCAATGTAGGCCCACTGATGAATGAGGTGGGTGCCCTGGTGACAGAAGATACAGAGAAGGCAGAGTTACTGAATGCCTTCTTTGTCTCTGTCTACTCTGCTGGAAGCTGTCCTGAGGAGCCCCAGACCCCTGAGGCCCCAGAGGAAGTCAGGACAATAGAGGAGTTTGCCTTAGTTGACGAGGACAGGGTTAGGGACCAATTAAGCAATCTGGACAACCATAGATCTATGGGTCCAGAGGGGATGCACCAGTGGGTGTTGAAGGAGCTGGCTGAAGTCATTGCTAGAGCACTCTCCATCATCTTTGCTAAGTCGTGGGGAACGGGAGAGGTGCCTGAGGACTGGAGGAAAGCAAATGTCACTCCAATCTTCAAAAAGGGCAAGAAGGAGGAACCGGGTAACTACAGACCGGTCAGCCTCACCTCCATCCCCGGGAAGGTGATGGAACGGCTTATCCTTGGTGCCATCTCAAGGCATATCAAGGATAAGAGGGTCATTAGGGGCAGTCAACAGGGCTGCACCAAGGGGAAGTCATGCTTGACCAACCTTCTAGACTTTTATGAAGAGACAACTAGGTGGCTAGGTGATGGTAGAGCAGTGGATGTGGTCTATCTTGATTTCAGTAAAGCATTTGACATGGTCTCCCACAGCATCCTTGCTGCCAAATTGAGGAAGTGTGGATTGGATGATCAGGTAGTGAGCTGGACTGTTAACTGGCTGGTGGGAAGAAGCCAGAGAGTGGTGGTCAATGGGGCAGAGTCTAGTTGGAGACCTGTGTCTAGTGGAGTCCCTCAAGGGTCAGTACTGGTACCAGTATTATTCAATATATTCATCAATGACCTGGATGAGGGAATAGAGTGCACTGTCAGCAAGTTTGCTGATGACACAAAGCTGGGAGGAGTGGCTGACACACCAGAAGGCTGTGCTGCCATCCAGCGAGACCTGGACAGACCGGAGAGCTGGGCAGGGAAAAACTTAATGAAATATAATAAGGGCAAGTGTAGGGTGTTGCACCTGGGCAGGAACAGCCCCAGGCTCCAGTATAGGTTGGGAGATGATCTACTAGAGAGCAGTGTAGGGGAAAGGGATCTGGGAGTCCTGGTGGACAGCAGGATGACCATGAGCCAGCACTGTGCCATTGTGGCCAGGAAGGCCAATGGCATCCTGGAGTGCATTAGAAGGGCTGTGGTTAGTAGGTCAAGAGAGGTTCTTCTTCCCCTCTACTCTGCCCTGGTGAGGCCACATCTGGAATATTGTGTCCATTTCTGGGCCCCACAGTTCAAGAAGGACAGGGAACTGCTTGAGAGAGTCCAGCGCAGAGCCACCAAGATGATTAAGGGAGTGGAGCATCTCCCTTATGAGGAAAGGCTGAGGGAGCTGGGTCTCTATAGCTTGGAGAAGAGGAGACTGAGGGGTGACCTTATTAATGTTTATAAATATTTGAATGGTGAGTGTCAGGAGGATGGGGCCAGGCTCTTTGCAGTGATGACCAATGATAGGACAAGGGGCAATGGGTGTAAGCTGGAACACAGGAGGTTCCGCTTAAATTTGAGAAAGAACTTCTTTACTGTGAGGGTAACAGAGCACCGGAACAGTCTGACTGGGGAGGTTGTGGAGTCTCCTTCTCTGGAGACATTCAAGACCCGCCTGGACGCCTTCCTGTGCGAACTCATCTAGGTGTTCCTGCTCCAGCAGGGGGATTGGACTAGATGATCTTTCGAGGTCCCTTCCAATCCCCAACATTCTGTGATTTGTTTTCTATTCTGAATCAGTTTTGCACTCAAACAGCTTATTTCTTGATATCAGATTTGCTAACCTCGTAGATTAGTCTTTTGTGTGTTGTACTTCATTTAAAGATTTCTTGAAGTGTTGGTAAATCATATCTTCACCTTTTGCCTTGCCAACTCTTTGTATTAGCTCTTAAAAAGATTACATGTGTTTTATTAAACAAACTTTTGCTTTTCTGAATTCGTGCTGTGACTACCTTTAGTCAAACTATGCCTCACTAAATGTTCCTTGATCTTATTCCTTGTTGGTCCTTCCGGCATTTTCTCCTTTTCTGAAACCAGTGCTAAATTTTCAATGCAACCTTAAATGTTTTTGATAAAGGATCCTGAACATTGCTATCACTAACAGCTTTTCCCCTGCCATCAGAAGTGTGGACTGTAAAAGGGCCTAAAAGCCAATTTTTACCTGGAATGATTCAGAATAATTTAAGCATTATTTTCCTGTAAAAGAGTCTTCAGGTTATTCTACTACTTCTCTTACTGTTTTCTGAAAAAAACAGTAAAATTAAACATACCAGATATTACTTCATTTTTGTATGGACAGAAGCAGCATGTGTGCTTTCACAGGAGTAAACATGTTAACTTTCATACCTTCTTTTATTGGTTTGCATGGCCAGGTTTTGATAGCAAGGAGGGGAGGGCATAGGGGTTTCTTCTGGGAGAAGCTGCCAGAAGCTTCCCCCATGTCTGACACAGCCAATGCCAGCTGGCTCCAAGACAGACATGCCACTGGCCAAGGCCAAGCCCATCTGTGATAACATAATTAAGAGAAAAAAGGGAAGAGAAATAAAAGCTGTACACTTTGCAGTGAGAGAGAGGAGTGAGAAGATGCGAGAGAAACAACTCTGCAGACACCAACGTTAGGGAAGAAGGAGGGAGAGGGGGTGCTCCAGGCACCAGAGCAGAGATTCCCCTGTAACTTGTGGCGAAGACCATGGTGAGGCAGGCTGTCCCCCTGTAGTCCATGGTGGAGCAGATGACCACCTGTAGCACCTGTAGCACCTGTAGCACCTGTGCTTGGGCAGTTTCCAAGAAGAGAGGATTGGAAGGGGAAAGTGGAGAAGAAAAGTGGAGTAGTTAGTAAAACCCAGAATTGACAGTTGGATATGCCAATAAGATATTCCATATCATATTATGTCATGTTCAGTATATTAACCGGGGCTGACCGGAAAGCGGGGGGGGATTCTCTCAGGAATTGCAATTTTGGGTTCGGGGTTCCTTTTCTCTCCTCCGGGATCGTTATTAGCGGGTGGTGAGCAATTGTACTGTGCATCACTCATATATATATAGTTGTTATCATTATTACTCTTATTATTTTAATTATTTTACTCTAATTATTAAATTGTTCTTATCTCAACCTACAAGTCTCCTTACCTTTACCCCTCCAATTCTCTCCCCGATTCCCTGGGTGGGGGGAAGGGGACGGAGGTGGGGAAAGGCTGCAAGTGGCTATGTCTTGTTTGGCTGCCAGCTAAGTTAAACTACTGCAGTGCAACAGTAGTGCAGGAAAGTAACTTTAACCTGATACGTTCCAGCTACTTCAACCCCTGTGACTGGCACTGTGCTTACTCCAGCTCCTGCAACAGGCACTGCAGCTGAACCAGAGAATCAATCGGTGCCAGTATCAGTTGCATCTATACAGAAGAAGAAATATACAAAAATTCAGTTTGCTTAGTAAAGGATTGTGGTGGTTTAGCCCTAGTTGGGCTAAGACCATGCCACCACTTGCTCACTCCTCCCCCCTCTTGTGGGATGGGGAGGAGAAAATATAACAATGTGGCTCATGGGTCAGGATAAGGACAGGGAGGGCTCAGTCACCAATTATGATCATGGGCAAAACAGACTTGGGGAAAAAATCAATTTAATTTGTTACCAGAGTAGGATAATGAGGTATAAAATCACATCTTAAAACATCTCTCCCCCACCCCTCCCTTCCCCCCAGGCTCAAATTACTTTGCTCCCAATTTCTCTACCTCCTTCACCCTCAGCAGCACAGAGAGATGGGGAAAGGGGCTTGCAGTCAGTTCATTACATGTTGTTTCTTACGCTCCTTCCTCCTCAGGGGGAGGACTCCTCACACTCGCCTGTGCTCCGGCATAGGGTCACTCCCATGAGCTGCAGTTCTTCACAAACTGCTCCAGCATGGGTCCATCCTGTGGGCTACAGTAATTCAGGAACGTAGTGCTCCAGTGCAGGCTTCCCACAGAGTCATGGACTTCTTCAGGCACAGCCCCTTGCTCCAGCATGGGGTCCTCCATAGGCTGGAGGCAAATCTCTGCTCTGGCACACCTCCTCCCCCTGGGCCTCTCACTCTGGCGTGACCTTCCCGCTGAGTCACAAGCCTCCTGCTCCAGCATGGGGTTCTCCATGGGCTGCAGGTGGGTATCTACTCCACCATGGACCTCCATGGACTGCAGGGGGGCAGCCTGTTATCTCACCACAGGCTGCAGGGGAATCTCTGCTCCAGCACACTTCCTCTCCCTCATTCCTCGCTTACCTTGGTGTCTGCATAGTTGTCTCTCTCACATCCTCCTCGTCTCTCCCCTGCAGGATGTTGCCCTTGTTGTTGTTCTAACACAACCAGTCATTCCCCTTCTTAAATATGGATTCACAAAGGTGCTTCACTACCACTGATTGGCTCAATTTGGGCTAGAGGCAGGTCCACCTTGGAGCCAGGGAAGCTTCTAGCAGCTTCTCACAGGAGCCACCAATGTAACCCCTCCCCTGCTACCAAAAAACCCACCACACAAATCCAACATAGAGATAAAGATGAACCAGAGTCATCATGAGAACAAGAGGAAGAGGCAGAACCAGAGGTAATCACCCAATCCCTATCCCTGAGTGATCTGTAAGATATGCAAAAAGATTTCAGCCAAGAACATTATCACCTGGCTGCTCCGATGCTGGGATAACGGGGCCAGTAGTTTGAAATTAGAGGGTAGGGAAGACGAACAGCTGAGATCCCTTTCTAGGGAAGAGGACATTGACAAAGCAATAGAAAAAAAGACACACGCCCTCAGCATGTGGAGATGACTTCTGTTTACTATGAAGGAAAGGAATCTTATCAAGGACAACATTCAATTGCAGCCAGGGTTAGGCAAATGGACCACCATGGAGAAAGGTGTCCAGCTCTTGAGGGAATTAATCATGCAGGAGATGGTTTATTATGACCCAGACAATGCACAGTTATCCACAGATCCAGATAAAGTCCAATGTACATAACTGTGTTGCGTTTGGGGGGGAAGGGGGGGGCGTTTTTTTGGTGATGGGTTAAGGGCCAGCTTGTGAGAGCTAAAAGCTCCCCTGGCTCCAAAGTGGAGACCTCCCAGCCCAGGCTGGGCCAATGAGCACTAGAGAAATGCCTCTGCGAATCCCTATTTGTGAGGGGAAGGACTGTCCTGAAAAGAAGTAGGTGTGGTACCTGGAGAAGAGACCATTGACCTGAACAAAAGATGACCATCAGTCTAAACAAAGGACAGACAGACAAGAGAGATCTTCATTGCCAGAAAGCCCCACTGGGTAATAAATTGACAGAAAATTAGAGGAAATATGCCTTGTTTACTGATGGGTCCTGTTGCATTGTAGGAAAACATCAGAGTGTGGAGTCCTCTATGACAAGTCGCAGAAACTGCTGAAGGAAAAGGTGGATTGAGTCAGTTTGCAGAGGTAAAAGCCATCCAGCTGGCCTTAGACATTGCTGAGCGAGAGAAATGGCCAGTGTTCTACCTCTATACGGACTCATGGATGGTGCAAATGCCCTGTGGGGGTGGTTACAGCAATGGAAACAGAGCAAATGGCAGCACAGAGGCAAACGCATCTGGGCTGCTGAATTATGACAAGACATTGCTGCTCAGCTAGAGAGACTGGTTGTGAAAGTACATAGATGCTCATGTACCTAAGAGTCAGGCCACTGAGGAACATCAAAACAACCAGCAGATGGGTCAGGATGCTAAGACTGAAGTGGATCAGGTAGATCTGGATTGGCAACATTAATGGGAATTATTTATGGCTTGGTGGGCCCATGATGCCTCAGGCCATCAAGGAAGAGATGCAACATACACATGGGTTTGTGATCAAGGGGTGGACTTAACCACGGACACTATTTGCATAGGTGTGGTGGGTTGACCCTGGCTAGATGCCAGATGCCCACCAAAGCCCACTCTATCACTCCCCTCCTCAACTGGGAAGGAGGAGAAAAATATAACAAAAGGCTCGTGGGTGGAGATAAGGACAGAGAGAGAGATCACTCACCAATTACTGGCAAAACAAACAACTTGGGCAAAAAAAACAAATTTAATTTATTACCAATCAAATCAGAGGATAATGAGAAGTAAAACCAAATCTTAAAACACCTCCCCCACCCCTCCCTTCTTCCCGGGCTTAATTTCTTTCCTGATTTTCCACCTCCTCCCCCCAGCAGCACAGGGGGACAGGGAACAGGGGTTGGGGTCAGTCCATCACACGCTGTTTCTGACGCTTCTTCCTCCTCAGGGGGAGGACTCCTTCCCCCACAACAGCGTGGGGTCCCTCTCACGAGAGACAGTCCTCCACAAACTTCTCCAACCTGAGTCCTTCCCATGACTGACAGCTTTTCATGAACTGCTCCAGCATGGCTCCTTTCCATGGTGCGCAGTCCTCCAGGAACAGACTGCTCCAGCACAGAACTCCCACAGTGTCACAGCCTCCTTCAGGCCTCCACCTGCTCCGGCGTGGGCTCCTCTCTCCACGGGCTACAGGTGGACATCTGCTCCACCATGGACTCCATAGACTGCAGGGGGACAGCCTGCCTCACCATGGTCTTCACCACAAGTTGCAGGGGAATCTCTGCTCTGGCTCCTGGAGCACCTCCTCCCCCTCCTTCTTCCCTAACATTGGTGTCTGCAGAGTTGTTTCTCTTACATCTTCTCACTCCTCTCCCCCTAGCTGCAAAGTGTGCAGCTTTTTTTTTCCTCTCTTCCCTTGTTTTTTTCTTAATAATGTTATCACAGAGGTGTTACTGATTGGCTCAGCCTTGGCCAGTGGCAGGTCCATCTTAGAGCTGGCTGGCATTGGCTGTGCCAGACAAGGGGGAAACTTCTGGCAGCTTCTCTCATAGCTTCTCTCACCCCTATGTCCCCCTCCTGCTACCAAAACCTTGCCACGCAAACCAAATACAACAGGTTATTCACAGATGTGAAACATGTTCTGCCATGAAGCAAGCCAAGAGGTTGAAACCTCTCTGGTATAGAGGACAATGGTTAAAATATAAATATGGAGAGGTCTGGCAGATTGACTATATCACACTCCCACAAACCCACCAAGGCAAGCACCATGAGCTTACAATGGTGAAAGCAAAC
Source organism: Caprimulgus europaeus (assembly GCA_907165065.1). Next base: position 12,228,838 of record OU015537.1, read on the forward strand.
ATCAGATCACTGGAAACATATCCCGTGCCCCATGCCACCACCCGGAACACTATCCTGCACCTTGAAAAGCAAGTCTTATGGAAACATGGCACCCCAGAACGAGTTGAGTCAAACAACGGTACTCATTTCTGAAAAAACCTCATAGATACCTGCGCCAAAGTGCATACCAAAGTGGTATGCGGGGGTGTTTTCTGTTATATCACCTGCAAGGCCATGTGGTGTGGAAGGGAGTTTCCTGTTATATCATCTACAAGGCTTATCCCTGACCATCTTGGCGTCTAGGTCCTGTAATAAATTATTCGTTAGGCCTCCTTCCTGACATGTTAAGAGCCCGCAATAAACTGGCTACAAGGCCTGTCTTTGTTAGGTTAAGATAAGAAAACTATGAAGCTAGAAATGTTAGCGCTTACAGCTTAAAGAGACAAACTAAAAAAACATACCAAATGCCCGCTATCATCCCCCCTTTTCTAAAATCTTTTACTTCTCTACACACGTCTTATAAGTACACTTCAGGCTCGATTTGTGGTTAAACAAGATACTTAAACATAGCATTGTTAAACATAGCATTGTGGTTCGATATTACACAAGTTGTTTCCCAAGACAAATCGATTGTTTGCTTAGCAAATTCTCTTAATATACCTATTATAGGGTGGATCGCTCCATAAAGGCCCTGCGTGCCCCACTCTTTTACAAAGGCATTATTTAAAGTACACACACATACATATTCATTAAATTTAGGATGGGTTAAGCTAATTAGTTCAAAAAATTTTTTAACATAAGTTCACTTCCATTCACGCTTGCGCACTGCCTCCTGTTGGTGCTTGTTAGCACCCTTGTAGACCGCTAGACCAAACAAAGCCAGCTTTCTTGCTTCAGACTGCAGGTGTTGCATACCAGTTCCTTCTTCTCTTGCTCCAGACTGCTCGCATACCAGGCACCGCAAGGCCTTTGCTGATAGTGTGGAATAGTTGTTAGTTGTTAATAGCTTGTTAGTTATTGCAAAAGTTTCCCACTTAACACAGACAAAACAATCTAAACTTGAAGTTTCCCAACTAACACAGAGACAAAGCTAAGCTTATTTTCTAAAATCTAATTCTTAATACAGAATATAAATGAATAAATCTAACTATATTTTATATGTTTGCATATCAATTCCCCCCTGTCTTTTATCGTAGGCAAATTTGTTTGCCCTACACACAATCCCTTTTTCAAAGTGAAACTGGATAATACTTTGCTTGAAAGTTGCTTCTTAATGCATTCTCATGTGCCCTAAGTAGAGAAGTTAAAAATGTTAGTCGCTGTAGCATTCTCAAATTCCAAACAAACAGTATGGCAGATAAAGCAAAACTAATTAATACTAATATCAAAAGGACAACAATGGGATGACATAACCTATTTAGAGTACAAATTGCAGTAGGTGACCATTCAAACAGTGCGTCCCACCAGTTGTGTTTTGCATCTTCTTTTGCTTTTTTTTTTTAGACCCTATGAATTTCCTCTGTGTCATGGTGGAAAGTTATCAGGGTTTTCTGTCCATTTTCTTGGGCCTCTTTCAAGATTTTGATCAAATCTTGATGTCTCATCAATTGTTTTACCAATGTAAGATTCATTCCAATAGGTACATGTTAGAGAATGGCTCAGAGAGCAAGACAAAATGGTTGTACGAGCAGCCTGTCTAACATTTAGCAGGCCGCAGTGGAAAAGTACTGAAAACGGACACTGACTGCGACTTTTATCTCAAATCTGGTAAACAACCTTGAGCAAATAAGTGTGTGAAAAATGTAGAGAATGCTTTATGGTAAAACCGCTAGTAGGAGGACCATGTAAATATAACGTTTAGAGCTTAAGCCAATTAGCTAGGGACTAGTAGGAATAATTATTGTAGCCTGTATAAATATGACTGAATGAGAGTAATAAACGGAACTATGACCTTATCACTCACATTGAGTCGGCTCGCATAGTTTCCTCCGTCGCTCACAGGTACAGGTGATAATTTGTGAAACATTACATAGTTGGATTTTATCAACTGGTGGGATACGACTGGTGCTAAATAAGAGAAGTCACATCCAACAATTTTAACAAAGTTACAAATTCAAAAATTAGAATGATTCTCACTATCTACTATTATTCTGTCTATTGTCAGAGTCACAAGCAGTTTTCAAATGGCCAGTATATACAAGTCCTGTCTTTTGGTTACTGTCTGGATGGATTTCAAAATGACAAATGCTTTGCTCAGTATCGAGGCAAATGTCCTGAGTGTCAATTTTATTACTTCCTTGTTGTTCTCACACGATGCAAATTTACAGTTCTCATTCACTCATTTCTCATTTCTCATTCACTATTTGAGCCCATACTCTATGTTCAAAGGGGTAGAGCACAACTCCATTGTGGTTCAACCCTATATGTAAAGATGGAGTGGATTATGTACATTGAAGCATTACATATGGTTAATACAAAGGTCATGGCCGTACTAGTGATGGGGTCATAGATGAAGTTTACCAGAGTCCACCAGGATTGGAGCTCTCTTTACTCTGGAATGATGTATCCACGATGCTTACTCCGTGTGTGTTGTCATTAAGACCAGGAATGGTCCTTCCCACTTTGGCTCCAAAGGTGAACCTGAAAGAGATCTGACATATACATAATCACCTGGTTCGATATTATGCATTGGTCCATCCAGGCCACGAGCACGGGTTCCCAAAACAAGCTTTTCTATTTCTCTAAGTTGTTTCTGTAAGCTTACTACACAGTTAGTTAATACTTCAGTACCAACTTGTGTTGATTGTTCCATACAATATCTCCAAAGGGCTTAATCCTTCCTTAACCCTTGGTTTGGTTCTGATTCGTAGCAAAGCTAGGAGTAGTGACTGAGGCCAAGCTAATCCAGCTTCTTGACCCAATTTTACAATCTGCAATTTAAGGAGGTGGTTCATCTTTTCCACCTGACTGCTTGCCTGTGGCCTATAGGGAGTATGTGATTGCCGGTCTATTCCCAGAAGCCTCCTGACTTGTGTGATGTTGGTCACAAAATGAGGACCTCTATCTGAAGATATTACTGCTGGGACCCCAAATCTTGGTATAATTTCATGTAACAAAGCCTTAGTCACTTCTCTAGCTTTGTTTGTTTGGCAAGGAAATGCTTCTGGCCATCCTGAAAAGGTGTCAGTTAATACCAGCAAATATCAAAACCCCCCTTTCCTCAGAAGTTCTGAAAAAATAAATTTGCCACCATTGCCCTGGGAAATTGCCCTTCCCTATTTGTCCTAATTTAATCTTTTGGGCTACTTGAGGGTTATTTTATGAACAAATGTTACATTGTTGTGTCACCATTGTGATAGTTGTGTACAAATTACAGGCAACAATGCATTTGTTCAGGTGCAAATTATTATGGCCCAGAGTAATATTATGGCCCAGAGTAATGTCCTAGGCACTACTATTTTCCCTTGTGGTGTGGTAACCCATCCATTTTCACCTTCTTTCCCATCTTTAATTAATTTTAAATCCTCCTTTGTATATTTAGGTGTCTGATCAGTTTGCATCTTACTGTCTGGAACCAAAGACTGTATTTTTGCTGTACCTTTTTTTGGCCGCACTTTTGCTTCTCAATCTGCAATAGTTCCCTTTTGGTGAGCTTTGCTGTGCATGATCGCTACCTTCTCTGGCAGTTACACTGCTTCCAGTAGTTTGAGAATTTCCTTTGTGTTTTATGTGCTTCCTTTGGGTGGATAAAAGTCTTCTTTCTTTCCAAACCGCTCCATGGGAGTGAACCACTCCAAAGGCATAGAGTCTGTCCAAATGTTAATTTTTCTTTGGCAAGCTCGAGTTAAAGCTATTATTTCTACCTTTTGTGCCGAAGTGTTTGAGGCAAGGGCCCCAGACTCTATTACCTTGTCTGTAGCAGTCACCTCGTACCCTGCTTTGCGCTGACCGTACTTGATGAAACTGCTGCCATCTGTATACCACGTGTCCTCAGCATCCTCCAGTGGTTGTTCCTTCAGGTCTGGTCGACTGGAGTAGACTGCTTGAATGGTCTCCAGGCAGTCATGGGTCACCCGTTCTCCTGTAATCCCACTAAGGAAAAATGCTGGGTTGACAGTGTTAGTCACTGTGTCAGTGTTATCTGGACATCGTCCTGCTTCACCATAAAGGCCTGGTATTTGAGAAATCTCTGTAGGGATGGCCAATGCCCCCCCTTTTGCTTCCAGTATGGTGGACACCATATGAGACACTAACACTGTCATCTTTTGGCCCATTGTAAATTTGTGAACCTCTTGGATATTAAGTATTACTGAAGCCGTTGCTCTCAGGCAGCTAGGCCATCCTCTACTCACTTCATCCAATTGTTTGGAGAAGTATGCCACAGCTCTTCGATCTGGGCCTAGGTTTTGAGCTAAAATTCCCAGGGCAATGCTCTGCTTCTCCTGGGAGAACAGCCAGAAAGGTTTCGTGGGGTCTGGTAACCCTAAGGCTGGGGCCTGCATGAGTTCTAGTTTTAAGTTGTGGAAAGCCTGCTCAGCTTCTATATTCTAAGTGAGATCTTTTGAATTAGTCTTAATGAGTTCATAAAGTGGTCTTACCAGGAGTCCATAGTTGTAGAAACGACACCAAACCGTTCGGAGCTCCTTAACCGTCTGTGGCTTGGGAGTTTGGCAGATGACTTCCTTTCTTGCTTTCCCCAAGGTCCGTTTGCCAGCTGTGATTTAATATCCTAGATATGTCACCTTTTGCTGAGCTGTGGAGAAACTTGGTAACCACTTAGTCCAAGAAAGTTTAATAAACTCACAGTCCAAGCTATATTTTGTTCCTTTGCTTTAGTGGCTACAAGGAGATTGTCTGCATACTGCAACACAGTCCCGGTCCCAGGTGGCGATTCCCATTGTTCTAAGTCCTTCACCAACTGGTTGCCAAAAAGGGTAGGGCTGTTCTTAAACCCTTGTGGAAGTACAGTCCAAGTTAGCTGTGTTTTCCTCTCACAATCTGGGTTTTCCACTCAAGGGCAAATAATGGTTGACTTTCTGGGCTCATAGGTAGGCAGAAAAAGGCATCCTTTAAATCCAAAATGGTAAACCAAGTCAATTCAGATTTTAATTTAGTCAATAATGTGTATGGATTTGCTACCACAGGGTATAAATCCTCAGTTATTTTGTTCATAGCCCTGACATCCTGGACTATCCTATAATTTCCATCTGATTTCTTCACTGGAAATATAGGAGTATTGTACTCAGATTCACATTCAATTAATAATCCGTACTTCAGAAACTGTTCTATGATTGGACAAATCCCTTGTCTATCCTCTAACCTTAAGGGATATTGCTTTACTCTTACCGGCTTAGTTCCTGGTTTAATTTTGACTACTATTGGTGAAGCTGTTTTTGCTTTGCCGGGTATTTCAGTGACCCATACCCGTGGGAATACTCAATCCTGAACCTCCTTGGATACTTCTGTCTTTGCAGAGGGACTTACTAAGGCCAAACTTAAAAGCTCAATTCCACCCCCTGTTGTTGTTTCCCTAGCTTTAATATAACCAGTGGATCGCTAGGGTAGACACCCCGGGTCCCTGTCATAGTTTCCTGCCATAGGGGCCTGGGTTCTGGGGTGTTCGTGATTTTTCTACCCCCTTGTCTCCTCTGGAGACACTTGTTCTTCCAGTGTCCTGTTCGTTTACACCATGCATACTGACTGATCCCCAGCAGGGGGGTCTCCAAGGGCCTCCGCCTCCAGGAGTCCCTGTTTCTCCTTTTCTGGGTCCCCCGCCCCCTTGCTGTAAAGCTGCTACAAGAGCTCTCTATCTCTTCTCCGGCTTTCTTCCGTAGCTTCTGCCCCACTCCCCCCGCCCCGCCAATTCTTTCTAGTGTTTTATTGCACAGCTTAAAGGGCAGCTTTGGGCATTCTTTTGTACCAGTTAAACTGATAACAGTAATACTATACCCGAGGCAAGAGGTGCAGGGAAGTGCTTGTCCTACAGCGGATGCACCTGAATTCAAAGCAATTCTTGTGATAAAACTCCTGTCTCCATTTGGAGAGATACAGGTGCTTGTGCACTCCCCACACTGAGGGGCTAAGTTATTACTTTGTTTTACATCTCCTCCCATACCATAGTGATGAGTTTGTATTTATCTCTTCACCATATAAGTTTCACTAGTCTCACTGATTCTTTAAACTTTCTAAATTCCAGCAGAATACCCGTTTAAGTTTGCCTGAGCACTCAGTTCTGTCCCAGTCAGACTAGAATTTACATTGGTTACACCAGAAATCGCTTCCAAACTGCACCCAGACGTTCTGGTCACAGCCAAAACACTTAAAAATAAAAATTGGTTTACATGAAAAATCCTCAGGTCCATGTATAGGACACTAGAAATTAAAACTTGGTTCAGGTAACCCTGTTCCAAGGTCTGCCATACGCTTAAAACCACACTCAAAATAATATGGACACTGACCACTGGAATGTGACCCCCCTGTCTGTTCCCAAGGGGTAATACATCTCCCTTAAAGTGTGTTCGCGCAGTATCTAAAACTCCTGGCAAAACTCTGGTTTAGCTTCCCTAATATCTATGAGTCTTAAATTCCCGTTTAGTTCCCTCCTACACCTTAAACAGCCACAAAGACAAATTACGTTTACAACATTGAACTATAACCTCTCACTTTGTTCGTCTCCGGCTGTTTCCCTCACAGGAGAATAGAACTGAGGCTCAGAACTCTGCACCCGCTTGGCAGTCCCGGCAGAGATGCCAGCTGCAAACAACACAGAAAGTCACACAAACGGGCCTGTCACTCCTCTCACTCACACCACAAAATATGCCAATTAAACAACATTTCTCGTATAGCGTAAATCATAAACCATTAACCATTTGCCACAGATCCACACCAAGCAGTATAATTTAAACCATAATACATGGTACTGGGTTTTTACAACAGATGTATAAGATGATAGCTATCCCACACAGCGCTCCTGTTATCCCAACTAGCTGCAATTACCATTCCCTCACATTCTTACAGGATCTTGGGTCTCCCCTCACCTGGCATGAGTCCCCTGTTGGGCCCAACAATCCTAAGGGGCGAACAATATTGCCCCTTCACCAGGCTCAGGATTTCTCCATACGGACTTATAGGGTCTTGGCAAGCAATACAACTCCTCACCTCACGTGGGAGGTCTCCACATGACTTATAGGCTCTTCCCCTGCCCCCCCTGCAGGTATTCCCAATTCACATACCTGGTCTGCCCACTGATGGTCCATCTCTTTCCCCGCAGGGATCGGTTGGGGTTGGGAGATCCTCCAGAGAAATGATCTGGCTGTGCCTTAGGACGTCCCACTCCCAGACAGTCCTGCAGCTGGGAAGACAGGGGGTCCCATCTGGGGTGCCAAGTTGATCTGCAGAATCAAACCTTACAACTCGCAGAGAGTTATAAAGCAGGTATGTTTTATTCATAGGCGGGCGACAGGGTGGATCGCTCCATAAAGGCCCTGTGCAATATCAGCAATATTAGCAATATCGTTGGTTGTATGCAATTTGGTGACCTTTGACTCCACTTCATATTGGAGTTCTAGCATGTCTGGTACTGCAGCACTCAGCAGCGACATGACTTCATTCACGCCATGATAGTCCACTGTTGCCGAGAGGGAATACCCATGGACTCTACACACGATTCAGTGTGAATTCTACTGGAAACCTTTATTATTAGTTACATGATCTCTTATATACTCTTAAGCTGCTAACACACACACACACATATAAACAACTCTTCATTGGCTAAAAGCTACTGTTCACCCGCCTGGTTACAATACTTGATTGGATAATTCCACCTGTTCATGAGGCATTCTTTTTACTTCGGACTAGTTACATAAGAAGTTTTCTTATCTTGCTTTTTTTGCATTCCTTCTCATGAATCTATTTTTTCACTCAAAGTCAGGACTTAATTGCTCAAGGCCGAAGCCGCCTGTATCTTTGGCTGTTAAAGGGCCAACAGTTCCCCCTTTTTGTTTTTGTACCACAAAGGCGTTGTTCACCATCTTCTGCAGGGCCCTTTGCAGACACAATAGCAAACAAGGCACTAAGAAAAGGATTACCAAAATCATGAATAGCATCTTAAAACCTGACTTTGAGATCCATCCTTGTAAAAACCAATCATCACCATTTACCCTCAACTGTTTGACATTTTCCTTTAACCTTCTAATGGCCATAGGAATTGATTCTGAATGGTCTGATAGAATCATACAGCACATGCCTTCAGATTCCTCACAAACACGTCCCTTGTGCTAACAGTAAAAAATCAATTGCTGCTCTGTTTTGCAGTGTTGCATGTCTGATGCTAACAGTATCTACTAACATCTATGTGAGAATTTCTGATGTGAGTTTTGTTTATTTTGCTATCCAACAACCTAGCTTTTTCACATCTCCTAATGCTTTTCCTACTGCAACATTAGGGGAAAAACAATGCAGTTAGGGTTATGGCAGCAGTGTCCCAAAACTATATCTGATCGTTACAATTTTCATCAAAATAAGAAACGCTTCTCTTGTGTCGAGTGTTGTTGTGATTCTATAAGATATCTTTAAATGTGAAATTATAAAAACAGATCTAAAAGCTAGCATAGCATTTTTATAGTGCTTAAAATTGTTATTTGGCTGTGTCTGATTATATAGCTGCTAAAGTTGTGTTTCGTTAAATGTGATAATGCTATCAATACTTACACATCCTAAAAAACTTTCAAAGTTATACAAAGGCACTCTTATAAGACAGATTCTAAAAGGATCACTGGGCGTAGCCAGTGAAAGCCACAGTGATTCTTGCTTCGTTATATTAGCAAAAGTTACCCACATGTTCTATTTAGGTACTACAGCCCAGGGTCCTGAAACAACATCAATTACCAAAAATCCTTAATGCAGTAATAACTATAAGCTCAAGACGGATCATCTTTCTTTTATGCCTCTTGCTTGTCTTCCAACCAGGGGCGTATGCACTTCACCGGAACCCACCGTGTTCCAGGATCTGTAAGGACACAAGCACAGCCCCTACCCCAAGTTATCAGTACTCTGGGACCCTCCCATTGTCCAGTGACACCATTTCTTACCCATACTTTGGCTTGGCTTCTTTTTATATTGTCCAGTCCTCCTGATAGGCCTTTGCCATGTGTTGCGACGGGGGGAAAAAATCCGGACGCTCAATATGAGAATCATCAGACTTCCCCATTTATTGATCACACACATGTCTCTTATATACAATCCGTTAACCAAGCCCACATACGTTCTTATAAGTCCACATTGATTGGCTTATTCATTCTCCTGAGAACTCTCTCCTCGTTACAACAGGTGGTGTTTGTTCAGTTGAACTTCAAAGGGCAAAAACAGGATACTCCCTTTTTTCCCAGCTTGATTAGAATTGTTTTGTCTAAAGTTCTCAAGGAGAAGAGGCCTACTGAAGATCTCTGCTAATTCTCTCTGATTTATGCCAAGGGGCCTAAGCCATTTCAATGATTTACAACAATTCCCCCTTTTTTATTATTTTGAACTAAAAAGATATTCTGGGTAAGTTGTTCCACTTGCTTGGTTATACAGGAAAATAACATATGTGCTACAATGTAAAGCAAAATTATAATACTAAACCATCTAAGGCCTTGTACTAGCAAAACAAAAAAAATCAATGGTGGCTCTATTTTGCAAAAGTGCGTGCCTCAGACTATCTACATCTTAAGCTAATTCACTAATTACTTTTGTGGTTAAATTGGACTAATTATTATAATACTTGGGTCTTTTTTTTTTTTTTTTTTTTTTTTTTTTTTTGGTAGTTTCCACCCAAATTTCTAAAACAGGCCTATTTTGTCCTGCTCCAATCAGCCTTTGATACTGACCATACCACAGGCAAAAAGCCGTTGTCATGGCCATATCAGGTAACTCTGGATTCAGGCTTCTTCAGAGCTGGTTTTACCCACCGACTGGGTATCCACTGCGAACCTGTGGGTGTAAGCACACAGACATAGCCTCGACCAAAATACAATACTTCAGCAGGGCCATGCCAGGCTCCTGTAGCTAAGTCCTTGAACATAACATAGCTCCCTGTTCCTTTGGTAGTAGAAGGGGCTCTCTCCCTATGTTTAATTATAGGGGGTTCCTTTTCTTCCCCAAACACACATAAATAATTCAATACAAAAAGAGCCTTCATAACTCTCTCTTTGGGGTCCACAATGTCCTTAAATTTATCTAGATACTTTTTTATGGTCCCATTCGCTCGTTCCACAATGGCCTGGTGTTGCGACGGGGGGAAAAAATCCGGACGCTCAATATGAGAATCATCAGACTTCCCCATTTATTGATCACACACATGTCTCTTATATACAATCCGTTAACCAAGCCCACATACGTTCTTATAAGTCCACATTGATTGGCTTATTCATTCTCCTGAGAACTCTCTCCTCGTTACAACAGGTGGTGTTTGTTCAGTTGAACTTCAAAGGGCAAAAACAGGATACTCCCTTCTTTCCCAGCTTGATTAGAATTGTTTTGTCTAAAGTTCTCAAGGAGAAGAGGCCTACTGAAGATCTCTGCTAATTCTCTCTGATTTATGCCAAGGGGCCTAAGCCATTTCAATGATTTACAACAGCCTGGCCTGTTGGAGAATGTGGGATTCCGGTGACGTGGGCAACATTCCAGGTTTGGAGGAATGTTCGTAAGGCTTTGCTGCTGTAAGCAGGTCCGTTGTCCGTCTTAATCGTGCCGGGAACTCCCATGACTGCAAAGCAACTGGTAAGATGCCAACGCACATCTCGAGTCTTCTCACCAGGTTGAGGCGTTGCCCATATAAGGTGAAAAGGGTTTGCAACATAATTTGTATTTCTCCGGTGAAATCTGCATCAATTAGTCCAGTGAACACTTGTAGTCCTTTCATAGAGGCCGAGGAATGGCCTATAAGCAATGCTCCAACAGCTTTACCGTTTATCACAATAGGTCCTTTAACTCCAGTGGGAACTCGCTGTGGTCGGTTATCAATGAGGGTAATGTCTATTGCGGTTGCCAAGTCCATCCCGAGGCTTCCTCGGGTTGCGGGTAGGAGAGGAAAGGGTTGTTCATTGGTGCTGTCGCTGTGCCGCTGGTGGGTTCCTGATTCGCTGAAAATACTGCCGCTCTTGGGGTCGTCGCGGGGCGGGCTTTTCCGCTCGGCTTCCCGTTTCCCGATCGTGAGCTTTTACACGCTGCGCTGGCATGGGTGTCGGACCGGCAGTGTTGGCACCATACTGCTCCGGAGTTGCATGCTCTTCGTACATGACCAGAGACACCACATCGAAAGCATCGTAGACGAATATTGCGGCGTGTGGTGCCGCCCTTTTGGTATTGCAAAGGTGCAAGAGCAGCAAGGACTTGATTTTGAGATGCTTCTGCTTGTCTTATAAGTCCCTCACCTAGGTCTTTTATAGCATTCACTAACATAGCTTGAGGTCCTACAGGGATTTGTGACATTCTTTCTAAAGCTTCCTCAATTGTCCATGTCCCAGGCAGTGTAACTAATATGCCTCGTGTGGTGGGGTTACAGTTTTGGATGGCGCACTGTTTTAGTAAAGCACCATGCAAATATTCTGGAACCCCACAGGCAATAATGGCACCAGCTACTCGATCAATAAAAGTGCCAAACGGTTCTTCCATTCCCTGCTTAATTCCCATATATGATGGAATACCTCCTGGCTGCTTTATTTGATCGAGAGCACGACGTGCCAATCTCATAGATTCTCGTACTTTATCTGGGCCTAACAGTGCTTGTGCCTCTATCCTTATGTATGGTCCTATCCCCATGAGTTCTTCTAATGTTACTCCATGCAGTGGGTCTCCTGCTACCCGCTGCATTGCCACAGATTGCTGACAGAGTGCTTGCCAATGTGCCCCAAATAGTATTTGCTGGTGCTGTGTTAATATAAGTTTTGTAATGCTCCGAATATCACTCGGAAGTAATAAGGTAGATCCCCACAAAAAATCTAACATTTGACGAGTGGGTTCTCCTTTTATGCCTGATTCATTAACAGTAGCACGCAGTTGGGTCAATAGTTTCCAATCGAGAGTCTTAAGTGTAACATTTATTTGGCCCTGTGGATCGGGACCAGAATATTCTACTGGAAATGCATGGGCAAGTTCTCTGGCAGTTTCTGTATCCCCCTCAGCAATAACGTGCTTTGCAATCTCCTTCCAAAATTCTTTCCGTTCCTGAGCTACCCTTTGACCTTCCCCAAAAAAAGGATTAGTATTTGCTTGGGGTGTTGATGGAATATACTCCGGCGTAGGAGCCGGTGGCCACCATTCAGGGGAAGGAGCTGTCGGCAGGACCGGCGCCTGCGCATTTGGAATTTCGGAAGGAGGGGGGGAAGCAGCAAGGGGAGGGGTAAGGGGGGGTGCAAGGGGAGCGGCAAGGGGAGGGGCAGGGGGAGAGGCAGGGGGTGCGGCAGGGGGAGGGGCAAGGGGAGGGGCAGGGGGCACGGCCGGGGCCGCCGCGGGGCGGGGAACCGCCGCGGGAGGGGGAGCTGCCGCGGGAGGGGGAGCCGCCGCCGAAGCGCCAAGGGGAGGGCCCGGGGGCACGGCCGGGGCCGCCGCCGCCGCCGCGAGGGGCGCGGCCGCCGCCGGGAACGCAGCGCGGCCCGGCTCGACCCCTTTTTCCGGGGGAAGAGAAGCGGGGGGAAAAACGGCAGGGCGGCTCGGCTCAGTCCCTTTCCCCGGGGAGGGGCGGGGGGAAACGCAGCGCGGGGGGAAGCGGCGGGGCGGCTCGACTCGGTCCCCTTCCCCTCCCTTCCTCCCCTCGCACCGCTGCTCCCTCCTCGGCCGAGAAAACGCGGGGGGGGGAGAGGAGCGAGGGGAGGGGGGGGTGGATGCCGGCCAGGTAGCTCCGCCAGTTAGTGCGCTCGTTAAGTCCCGTAGCCTCCTGGCTGGGGCCTTACGGCCGCCATCGCCGCGGGGGGAGGAAAGGGGGAAAAGCAGAAAACGCTGCGATGGGCGCTCGGCAGCCTTTTGATACACTTCATAATGAGCTAAAGCATTAATCACCGCCCGCCATGGCTTCATTAATTTTCCAGCTACCTTATCAAAAATCTTATTCCCTAATGCTCGCCATTCTTTCCTCTCAACAACTTCATTAGGGTCAATAAAGCAACCTTTTGAGACCCCATATGCCAAAAGTTCAGGGAGTTTCTTTTTATAGTTAATCCCTGGAATGCTCCGCTTTTTTAAAAAGCATCTGAGCAAATAATACACCGCTTGTCTATTTTCCATACCTATTTATCAGCTCTGCTGCAACCTTTGCAAGACCTCGGCGGTGCGTTCGGCAGGACCCCTCTATAGGTGGCTTCCTGGACTTTCGGAGGTGCCAGCCTCTTAGTCTCCCTCGTTGCAGAAAGGGACCGATACGGATTTCCGTCGCGTCGTGGCCGCAAGATGCCTTCTATAAGGTCCGATCTTCGCCCTCTTTAGGGTCCCTGTTCGGGCGCCATTTTGTTGCGACGGGGGGAAAAAATCCGGACGCTCAATATGAGAATCATCAGACTTCCCCATTTATTGATCACACACATGTCTCTTATATACAATCCGTTAACCAAGCCCACATACGTTCTTATAAGTCCACATTGATTGGCTTATTCATTCTCCTGAGAACTCTCTCCTCGTTACAACAGGTGGTGTTTGTTCAGTTGAACTTCAAAGGGCAAAAACAGGATACTCCCTTTTTTCCCAGCTTGATTAGAATTGTTTTGTCTAAAGTTCTCAAGGAGAAGAGGCCTACTGAAGATCTCTGCTAATTCTCTCTGATTTATGCCAAGGGGCCTAAGCCATTTCAATGATTTACAACAGCCATGTGCCACCATTGGAGGGTGCAGTTATCCTTGGGGCAGACTTAGGTAATTTAATACATACAATGCTTTGCTGAGTCTTTCATGAGGTGTTAAACCCGATTCCCCTTTCCTTTGTTTTTGCAACAGGTGTTTTAATGTTTGATGAGTACGTTCAACCAAAGCTTGTCCTGTGGGCAAGTGCAGTGTACCAGTACTGTGTTGAATGCCCCACAAGGCTAAAAAATGACTTGTAGTTTTGGCTATGTATCCAGGTCCATTGTCTGTTTTTATTTCACGGGGAACACCAAGCGCCGCAAATGCTGCACGTAAATGACGTTGCACGTGCTTACTAGATTCTCCTGTTTGTGCTGTGGCCCATGTAGCATGAGACCAGGTATTGATAGAAACATGTACATATTTAAATTTACCAAATTCCAGGATGTGTGTTATATCCATTTGCCACAGTTCTAGGGGTCCAAGACCACAGGGGTTGACCCCTGTTGCAAGGCCACTGGACTGCTACTGACAGTCAAGACAGGAGAGGACAATGTTTCATGCATCGGCCTCAGAAATGTGAAATTGTCGCTGTAGAATGTTTGCTGCTTGGTGGAAAAAGTCTTGCGATTGCTGCACCTGGGCACAGCGATCTACTGGCAGACCTGTCCATGCTGGGGCAACCAGACTGTCCGCGCAATGGTTGCCCTCAGCAAGGCTACCTGTAAGGTTTGTGTGGCTTCTAATGTGAGTAATGAAATATTGATGTGATCTCTGGTGAGCAAATCCCACAGCTGCTTGAACAATTGATATTGAAATAACACTTCAATGTTCTTTCCCACTGCTCTCTCCATACGCTGAACTACTCCTACTACCTACAAAGAGTCACTGGTAACTCATGTTGTTATTGTTGTTGCCATGGCTCCTGCCGTTCGTGCCGCACAGCCACTACCAACACATCCAGCCACCACCGTGTTCACCATAACAATTCCTGCATCGGTGTTAAAAGCATTTGCATCATAGTACGACAGTCAGATGGAGTTAAAAAATTAGCAGAAAAGCTATTATCAACAAATGCCTGCGTATAGGGAGACTGCAGCCCATAATCTCTTACTGATTTTCTGGCCTCTTTTACTAGTTCCCAAGGGAATGGAGACCAATAGTTAATTTTCCTTCTTCCATCGTTCCCGGTACCCCCATAATCACTGGATGTTCAGTAGGTGTGGGCAAGACACCCCCTCAAGCAAAGCGGTTTTTATCACTCCTTGCCATCTCATGGCCAGATGCCCATCATCATCATTCCCCGTCCCCCTGGTTGTTTCTTTGGGATTTGCGATTCAAATCGGGTCATTGTCTGATGTAAGGAGTTTCCTGCTGCTGTTCTAACTCTTCAAGTTTACCAATGAGTTGTTGTGCCCACTCTGGACGATTCTCAGGATTAGAGTGCAGCTGCTGTGGAAACTCAAGGGTCGGTGACATGAACGGGAGGGAGTGCAGGATAGACTGGAACATGGGAAGAGTCTTTGGGCTTAGCAACCCTGGGATCAAGGAATTTCCGAGAAGATTTCTCTGCCTCGGGCCCTTCACTCACTCACTCACTCACTCACTCACTCACTCACACCACAAAATATGCCAGTCATACAATAGTCAGATTCTCGTGCAATGCAAACTATAAACCATTAACCATTTGTCACAGGTCCACACCAATCAGTGTAACTTCAAAGTACTTGTGAGCGACGGAGGAAACTATGCGAGCTGACTCAATGTGAGTGATAAGGGCATAGTTTCGTTTATTACTCTCATTCAGTCATATTTATACAGGCTACGATAATTATTCCTACTAGTCCCTAGCTAATTGGCTTAAGCTCTAAACGTTACATTTACATGGTCCTCCTACTAGCGGTTTTACCATAAAGCATTCTCTACATTTTTCACACACTTACTTTCTCAAGGTTGTTTACCAGATTTGAGATAAAAGTCGCAGTCAGTGTCCCTTTTCAGTACTTTTCCACTGCGGCCTGCTAAATGTCAGACAGGCTCTGAGCGTACAACCATTTTGTCTTGCTCTCTGAGCCATTCTCTAACAAGTACTCTCTTTTTTTTTTCTTTTCTTTTCTTTTTTCCTTCCTTTTTTTGGGTTTTTTTTTTTTTTTACAACAGATGTATAAGATGGTAGCTATCCCACACAGTGCTCCTGCTGTGTGAGTCCTCTTCAGCAGCTGCCTGTTCTTTAATCTTTTTCCAAAATTTTAGAGGGTCCGGAGTGGAGGTTGAGCTCATTTGAGGGAGGCGTGAGGGGTCCCATGACGAAGTAAGATCTATAAGTGGAGTTGAGTCTCCTAGATCTTTTGACTCTTCCTTTTGAGCAGTTAAATCCTGGGGAGGCACAGAGGGACTCGTGGAGGCCTCACCTGTGACTGCAGCAATAGCAGAGGCAGCAGTATTTTGATCCGCTCGTAATTGGAGTAGAGAATCAGTAATTAACAACCATGTAGTTAACAGGGGCGTTGCAAGGGGATCACCCCAAGTTGCGGCATCAATAAGGAGCTTTCCTGCCTCTTCCCAAGAAGCCACTTGGAAAGCAGAATTAGCATCTGAGGGTGTGCCGTTATTTCTGCACCATATCAGTAGCTTTCGAACTGCTGTCTCATATTTAATTCCTCTTGTCTTCAAAATGCTCATTAAAATAGTCAATATAGATTTTTCCTCTGCTGACATTTGTGCACCCATAACTAGGGGGTAAATTTGTTCCCAGCTGCTCACCCGCTGCTTGTAGATTTGGGTCTATGCAGCTCTGAGGTCCGCTGCTTCCTTTCATCGCTAGCTGGGCTCCGCCACCGGCTGCTCTCAGGTCCGGGGTTCTCTATTCCCCATAGGGGTCACCATTTGCGGTGGATGAAACGACCAACACCGAGATGTATTCAGGCATCAGCACTCTATTAAAGCTTTGCACCGCTTATATTCCTTTTTTCCCTCCCCATGCCCCAAGCACGTGCCTACACAATTGACATGATTGGATAATTCTACTTGTCCAAGAGCCATTCTTTTACTCCTGACTGGTTACTGATTATAGCACACAAGTCATCCCTTATCCTGTCTCATACACAATCTTGCTTCTGTTGTTCTGCTTTGTTGTTTATCTTGTTTTCCCTCAAGGTCAGGAATAAATTGCTCAAGGTCGAGGCCGCTTGCAGCCTCGGCCCTTAACTTGCCAACACCCCTCCGCTTCCAAAACCTTGCCATGCAAACCCAATACATCCCCTCAATGGTGGTCCATTTACTTTAGGATTTTGCAAGATCTTCCTTAAAGGTATACCTGTCCTTCACATTCAACAGGAGTCGCCACCAAAGACTGAGGGCTCATGCCCTTTTACCAATCCCTTTGTCAATGGCCTTACCTAGAAGCAAGGGATCCCAGCTACCAGGCTTCTTTACCCTCTAATTCTTGACTATTGGCCTCTATATCTCAGTATCAGAGTAACCAGTTGAGAATTAGCCCTCCTGATTGATGGCTAAAATCTTTTTGCATATCTCACAGCTCATTTAGGGATAGGAATCGGGTGGTTCCTGACTCATCTATTATTTCAGTCCCTTCCCCCTCCTATTCTTGCGACTTCTCTGCTGCAGAACAGGCTACCTCTTCTAATTCTCTCTCCTGTTCCCTCCTAGAAGCTTCTTCATTCCTTACTAAATGAGTTGACTTCTGCTTCCATTGTTTCTTTTTAATTATAGGAGTGACTGATATAGTGTTTGTTTTAGCCATAGTGTCTGTTGGCATGTCTTCAGATCCAGAGACCCTCTCTTCTCCTTGAGGGTACTGCATAATATTGAACAGTGTTTGGTAGGTGCTGTCCAGGCCCAGGAACACTGTGGTAAGTTGTGCTTCTTTGGGGGGGGGCCCGGGCCGGGGGGGGTGCCACTCCGAGCTGTAAATGCGCCTTTTGCCACCTCTCTTTTGATTTTATGGCTTTTAAAGTGTCTGAAATCAATCGCCAAGATGTTGCAAAGTCTCTTGTGTCTTTCTCTCTGCGGCAAACCTAATCCCATAAAATTTTTCCTATCTCTTTTCAGACTTCTACTTGAAAGGCTGTGGCTGCAGCTGGGCTTGCAGAGATCTCTTGTCTCAGCAGGTGGATGCTCGAAGGAGGCTGTGACCCCATGGGAAGCCCATACTGGAGCAGGTTCCTATCAGGACCTGTGGCCCCCTAGAGAGAGGAGCCCATGCTGGAGCAGGTTTGCTGGCAGGACTTGTGACCCCGTGGGGGACCTGCGGTGGAGCAGTCCCTTCCTGAAGGACTGCACCCCATGGAATGGACCCATGCTAAAGCAATTCGTGAAGAACTGTCAGTCATAGGAAGGACTCACCTTGGAGAAGTTCATGGAGGGCTGTCTCCTGTGAGAGGGACCCCACGCTGGTGCAGGGGAAGGAGTCCTCCCCCTGAGGAGGAAGAAGCGGCAGAAACAGCGTGTGATGAACTGACCATAACCCCTGTCCTCCTGTGCCGCTAAAGGGAGGAGGTGGAAATCGGGAAAGAAATTAAGCCCGGGAAGAAGGAAGGGGTGGGGGAGATGTTTTAAGATTTGGTTTTACTTCTCATTCTCCTCTGATATTGATTGGTAATAAAGTAAATTTGTTTTTTCCCCCAAGTCGAGTCTGTTTTGCCAGTGCCAGTAATTGGTGAGAGATCTTTCTCCGTCCTTATCTCTACCCACGAGCTTTTCGTTATATTTTTCTCCCCCTGACCATTTGAGAAGGAGGGGCAGTGATAGAGTGGGCTTTTGTGGACATCCAGCCTCTAGTCGTGGTCAACACACCACAAGGAGGATGAGGACTGGGGGATGCAGTCAGTCCATAATGCTTTGTCTCTGCTGCTCCTTCTTCTTCATTCTCTTCTCTTGTTCCAGAATGGGGTGACTCCAATGGGAGACAGTCCTTCACAAGAACTTCTCCAGTGTGGGTGCATCCGACAGGCTATAGTTCTTCATTTCACCAAAACCTTGCAACGTAAACCCAATACACTTCCTCTTTCCCTTCATAAAAACTCAGTGGGTTAATGGACAGGGGAATTCTGAACACAGATAGCTCTAAAAACATTGATTAGAAGTGGAGAGCGAACTCCTACGCAGAGTAAAGTGCAGTGAGGTGATGGAGAACTATTCCAAACAACTCGATACAAATATGAAAGAAATTCAGGAAATTCTGGTCCATAGTATTATAACATTCCTGGTCACCAGGGACATTGAGAAGGCTGAGGTGCTCAATGACTTTTTTGCCTCAGTCTTCACTAGCAAGGCCTCATGCAACACACTGCCCAAGTCCTAGAAAGCATAGGAAGGGTCCAGGAGAATGAAAAGCCACCCACTGTAGAAGACCAGGTTCAGGAGCACCTAAGGAACCTGAAGGTGCACATGTCCATGGGACCTGATGGGATGCATCTGCGGGTCCTGAGGGAACTGGCAGATGAAGTTGCAAAGCTACTATCCATCATATTTGAGACGTCCTGTCAGTCTGGTAAAGTTTCCACAGACTGGAAAAAGGGGAACATAACCCCCATTTTTGAAAAGGGTAACAAAGATGACCCAGGGAACTACAGGACAGTCAGTTTCACCTCAGTGCCAGGCAAGATCATGGAGCAGATACTCCTAGAAACTATGCTAAGGCACATGGAGAATGAGAAAATGATTGATGACAACCAGCATGGCTTCACCAAGGGCAAATCGTGCCTGACCAATCTGGTGGCCTTTTATGATGGGGTTTCAACATTGGTGGACAAGGCTAAAGCAACTGATGTTATCTACTTGGATTTGTGCAAGGCGTTTGACACTGTCCTGCATGACATCCTTATCTCCAAATTGGAAACTTTGATTTGATGGATGGACCACTCGGTGGATAAGGAACTGGCTGGATGGTTGCACTCAAAGAGTTGTGGTCAACAGCTCAAAGTCCGAGTGGAAACCAGTGATGAGTGGTGTCCCTCAAGGGTCGGTATTGGGACTGGTGCTCTTCAACATCTTTGTCAGTGACATGGACAGGAGGATTGAGTGCACCCTCAGCAAGTTTGCTGATGACACCAAGCTGAGTGGTGCAGTTGACATGCTGGAGGGATGGTAGACGAGAAGCTCAACATGAGCTGGCAATGTGCACTTGCAGCCCGGAAGGACAACCGTATCCTGGGCTGCATCAAGAGAAGTGTGTCCAGCAGGTCGAGGGAGGTGATTCTCCCCCTCTACTCCACTCTCATAAGGCTCCACCTGGAGTACTGCGTATAGTTCTGGAGCCCCCAACACAAGAGAGACATGGACCTGTTAGAACGAGTCTAGAGGAGGGCCACGAGGATGATCCGAGGGCTGGAGTACCTCTCCTACGAGGACAGGCTGAGAATGTTGGAGCTGTTCGGCCTGGAGAAGAGATGGCTCCGGGGAGATCTTATAGCAGCCTTCCAATACCTGAAAGGGAACTACAAGAAAGTTGGGGAGGGACTTTTCATAAGGGCAGTTAATGACAGAACAATGGGAAATGGCTTTAAGCTGAAAGAGGGTAGGTTTAGATTAGATATTAGGAAGAAATTCTTCACTGTGAGGGTGGTGAGACACTGGAACAGGTTGCCCAAGGAAGTTGTGGCTGCCCCCTCCCTGGAAGTGTTTAAGGCCAGGCTGGATGAGGCTTTGAGCAACCTGGTCTAGTGGAAGGTGTCCCTGCTGGCAGGGGGGTTGGAACTAGATGATCTTTAAGGTCCCTTCCAGCCCAAACCATTCTATGAATCTATGAACATGGATTTTGAAGAGACTATGCAACTTCCTTATGGCTGTCATTTTATATATATATAAAATTTTAAATTTATTTATTTGAGGGGCTTTTTTGCTGCTTATATCACTTTTCTTCTATGCAACGGCCATCAGTGCTCCCTTTATTTTGGATGTCTTTGAGTATTTATAATTTTCTTCAAGTTGCTAGATGAAAATATATTCTCCAAGTAATTTAGAATAGTTTCCCACTGATTTAAATACTGAGTAAAAAATTCTACTCTGTCTCTTAATTGTCTTAAAACATTCTCATCTGAAACTTTAAAATCTTTCTTTGTTATGGAATTGTGTTTACTGTATTCAGTTAGATTGTTCCCACAACTCTAGCTCCTCCTTACTAGGTCATGATGCTTTGATGAGTGTGAAACTTCACCATATCCACTTCTTTCAATGGGGGCTCCTTGTTTTTACTTTTTGGACAGGAATTCTGCTGTAGTTTTCAGCTCTAGACAGCATAACCTCATCGATGTTCTAGGCCAGGTTGGATGAGGCTTTGAGCAACCTAGTACAGTGGAAGGTATACCTGCCCATGGCAGGGGGTGGTGGTGGGGGTTTGGAACTAGGTGATCTTTAAGGTCCCTTTCAACCCAAACCATTCTATGATTCTATGTAAATGATCTTTCACATCTTGACAAGGAAATCCAAGACCCTGCTTCTCTTAGCTATGTCTCAAAGTGTAAACATCTCAGAGGAACCTTCAACTCATACTGATTTTTTTCTGCTTCAGAGGAGGCAAACCATAGCATATTTTTCTGTTTCATCATGATTCACCTTTGTAATGGTTTTTGCTAGGAAAGAGTTAATTTTCTTCATAGTAGCTGCTATGGGGTTATATTTTGGATTTGTGCTGAAAACAGTGTTGATAATGCAGAGATCTTTTAGCTATTGCTGAACAGTGCTTACACAGCAGCAAGGCCTTTCCTGTTTCTCACACTGCCCTGCCAGTGAGCAGACTGGAGGTGCATAAGAAGCTGGGACAGCTGACCCCAATGGACCAAAGGGATGTCCCATACCATATGATGTCATTCTCTGCAACAAAAGCTGGGGGAAGAAGGAAGAAGAGGGGAGGTTTGGAGTTACAGCATTTGTCTTCTCAAGTAACCGCTACACTTGATGAAGCCCTTTTTTTTCCTGGAGATGGCTAAACATCTGCCTGCCAATGGGAAGTAGTGAATGATTTCCTTATTTTGCTTTGTTTGCACATGCAGTTTTTGCTTTCTCTATTAATCTGTCTTTATTGCATCCCATGAGTTTTTTCACTTTTACACTTTCAATTCTCTCCCCATCCCACTGTGGGGGCAGTGAGCAAGCGGTTGTGTGGTGCTTAGCTGCCTACCAGGGTTAACCTACAACTTTCTTCCCACAGCTTTGCAGGGACCTATGGACAAGTTTATTTAACAAGAATAAAAATTAAATTCTTTAGATCATTTGGTCACAAACTTTGAAATATGTTTTTATAAAAGGCAAATAATCTTAGATTATATTTATCAAGAAGATTATTTCTCAGTTTTATCAGTACCTCCCCTTAGGAAATCTTCTCATCTCCTACAAAAGCTGTGATGCAAGTCTCTGACTCTGCTTGCTATGCATCCTCTTCAGCAGCAGATCTACACATATTGTAGCAGTATAGCCTCACCTGGCTAATCCCATTCTGTTCATACCCATGCAAGTCAGCTTCTCTTTCTTCTTTCCAAACTGTGCTTGTACTGGTATACAAATACAAATATAATAGTGTTACAGGGCTGTTGCCTTTGTTGTTTTGATGGACTATTCCAACATATTTAGAATATTCCACAAATCACATACGTTGGAAATACTTACAGTTCTGTATTTTGCAAAAACTAATAACCTCTACAATGTTCTTTAGCCATCCATAGAGTTATCAAGCAAAATACCTGAAGACATTATTAGTAAAGATGACTCTGGTGCATCCTGGTTTTGCTAGGATAGAGTTAATTTTCTTCTCAGGTTAGAAGAGCAGTGTTTTGATTTCAGTTCAGACTTGTTTTGAGAACATCATTGATAAAAGTACTAATGTTATTAGTTACTGCTGGAGCTCAAGGCCACCGTGTTTGGCTGTTCACAGCTGCATTAGGACTGGGAGGGAGAAGCGTAGTGAATAGCGAACCCTAAAACTGGCATTTGGATGTGCCAATGAAATATTCCATATCATATCACGTCATGTTTAGTATATTATCAGGGGCTGACTGGAAAGGAGGGGTGGATTGGCACGGGTTTGCTCTTGGGCTCGGGTTCTTCCGGGATTGTGGCTTCGGTTCAGGATTGTTGCTCCTCAGGGATCGCTATCCGGGAACGGGCCAGGCTTATCAGTGGGTGGTAAGCAGTTTGCACTGGGTTATCATTCATTTGCATATCTTATTACTGTTATCATTATCATTACTATTTTAATATTAGTTGTTGAGTTGTTTTGTTGTTATTGTTGTTGTTTTTTTAAGTTTTCTTTTATTTCTATTATTCAATTGTTTTTATCTCAGCCTACAAGCTTCCTAATTCTTGCCCCAATCCTCTCCCCTATTCTCTGGGGGAGGAGGAGAAAGTGGGTGAATGGTTGTGTTGGCTGCTAGCCAAGGGCTAGCCCAGTGAAACTATTAAATGGTGACAATGTGTTTTTGCCTACATGCAGCCATGAAAGTCCCCCCCAGCTATCCTCCCATACACACAAACCAGGCCTTAGCTTTTGAGAGAGTATGATTCTACAGAGAGAAGCGTCTCCAGTGAACAAACTGGGAAGAAGAGAGAGAGCATTTCAAGAAAAGCTTAGCCTTTAATTGTTTGGAAAAATTAATTGTTTAATGGAGGAGGCAGCAAAGCAGATATTACTTGGAGACTAGCCCTTTTCTTCTGCTTTTCCATGATAATAATTTCTCCTGCCTTGAGTTTCTTCTTCTCAGAGTACAAGAGTTAAAAAAATAAGAAGCCATTCAGCCAGTGCAAGTGTGATTGCAATTAAGTTCTTAAGAGTAAAAAAATGCCTTTTCCTACAGCCCTGTAAGCAAGCACTCTGGGAAAGTGACTTAAATATTTTTCTGCCTAGTCCTATTTCAAGTATGCAATAAGTAGAAATGGTACCTACTGTGATGCCCATCTACAAGAAGGGCTGTAAGGAATATCTGGGGAACTACAGGCCTGTTGGTCTGACCTCCGTGCCAGGGAAGCAGATGGAGCAAATCATCTTGAGTGCCATCATATGGCATATACAGGACAACCAGGTGATCAGGTCCAGTTAGCATGTGTTTATGAAAGACAGGCCCTGCTTGACTAACCTGATCTTCTATGACAGGTGACCCACTTAGTAGATGAGGAAAAGACTGTGGATTTTTCTACCTAGACTTTAGTAAACCTTTGACACCATTTCCCACAGCATTCTCCTGTAGAAACTGGCTATTCATGGCTTGGACAGGTGTACTCTTCTCTGGGCAAAAAACTGGCTGGATGACCAAGCCCAAAGAGTCGTGGTGAATGGAATTAAATCCAACTGGAGGCCAGTCACAAGTGGTGTTCCCCAGGGCTCAGTATTGGGGACAACCCTGTTTAACATCTTTGTCAATGATCTGGACAAGGGGAGCAATTGCACCCTCAGTAAGTTTGCAGATGACACCAAGTTAGATGGGAGTGCATGCTGACCCAGTTAAAACTACCACAAGGGGATACATATTAGTTTCCTCTGATGATCCTCCAGAGCTATGACAACTTTTCTTTCAAGGAGTTTTTGAGTCTATTTGTTATATTTAACAAAAGCAAAAAAAGACCAAAAACCCAAACAAAAACCCAAGCCAAGCAGAAGCAAGTACCTTAGAGATTTTGACATCACTATAGTTCCCATTTCTTGGACCCTTGGATTTTGACTGGCACCAAGTTGCTACCATCGGTGGACTCAATCAATGGTGGGATTAGTGCATGTTTCCACAGCTGATGTGCTAGTATGAGAAACAAGCAATCCGTAGCTTTAAACGACTTTGGCTAGACTCTTCAGTGAAGCACTTTTATTACGTTCTTGCAAGAGCGGGTGACCTAACTAGTAGGCACACACCGCCTGAGCGACACACCAATTTTTATATCCTATTCCCAGCTGCAAAATCCCTCCCTTGTTTTCCTATTGGTGAGGTACTTTAAGGTTTACAGCCTATCCAATACGCCTATGAAGTCATAGAATCACAGAATGGTTAGGGTTGGAAGGGACCTTAAAGATCATCTGGTTCCAACCCACCTGCCATGAGCAGGGACACCTTCCACTAGATCAGGTTGCTCAAAGCCTCAACCAGCCTGGCCTTAAACACTTCCAGGGAAGGGGCAGCCACAGTGTCTGACTACCCTCACAGTGAAGAATTTCTTCCTAATATCTAATCTAAACCTACCCTCTTTCAGCTTAAAGCCATTTCCCCTTGTTCTCTCATTAACTGCCCTTATGAAAAGTCCCTCCCCAGCTTTCTTGTAGTTCCCATTCAGGTATTGAAAGGCTGCTATAAGGTCTCCCTGAAGCTTTCTCTTTTCCAGGCTGAACAGCTCCAACTCTCTCAGCCTGTCCTCGGATCATCATCATCGTGGCCCTCCTGTGGACTCTTTCTAACTGGTCTACATCTCTCTTGTGTTGGTTCTCCAGAAATGGATGAAGTACTCCAGGTGGGGCCATATGAGAGGAGAGTAGAGGGGGAGAATCACCTCCCTAGATGTGCTGGCCATGCTTTACTTGATGCAGCCCAGGATACGGCTGTCCTTCTGGGCTGCAAGCGCACATTGCCGGCTCATTTTGAGCTTCTCGTCTACCACCACTCCCATGTCGTTCTCTTTGGAGCTAGTCTCAAGCCACTCATCGCCCATCCTGTATTTGTGTTTAGGATTGTCCCAACCCAGATGCAGGACCTTGCACTTGGCCTTGTTGAAGTTTGCACAGGCCCACCTCTCAAGCCTGTCAAGGTCCCTCTGGATGGCATCCTGTCCCTCCAGTTTGTCAACTGCACCACATAGCTTGGTGTTGTCAGCAAACTTGCTGAGGTTGCACTCAATCCCACTGTCTATGTCTCCAACAAAGAAGTTGAAGAGCACTGATCCCAATAACAATCCTTTAGGGACACCACTCGTCACTGGTTTCCCCTTGGACATTGAGATGTCGACCACAACTCTTTGAGTGCGACCATCCAGCCAATTCGTTATCCTCTGAGTGGTCCATCCATCAAAACCACGATTCCAATTTAGAGACAAGGATGCCATGTGGGACAGTGTCAAATGCCATATGGAGAAGGCCCACATTTTCCCTAGTTTTCCTTTTCTCCCCAACATATCTATAGAAGATTTTTTTGTTGTCCTTGACATCTCTGGCTAAATTTAATTCTGTCAAGGCCTTGGTTTTCCTAACCTGATCCCTGGCTACTTGGGCAATTTCTCTGTATTCATCTCAGGTAACCCTTCCTTCCTTCCACCCTCTGTAGGCTTCTTCTAAGTCTCACATAGTTTAAATTTCCCACTGCTCTATTTTAATTTCCCACCCCCTTTTTATTGTTTTTGCCCCCCTTTTTATAATAAGATGCTAGGCAGTTACTCAGCAGCACATCCTTATCTCTAGTCACAGATGTCTTTCTTAGTTCCTGCCATGTCATCCTTACATGGCAGGAACTGAGCCCTTCTTGCTCATTATCATTTCTCACACAAGAATTTCTGGAAAAGACTACCCCTGTTACATAGTCTGTTTTGGTGCATCAATCCACTGTACCTGCATGTATGCAGTAACATTCAAGGTATATACTTGGCTTTTTAATATCTGTCCTACAGATTCTGTGTGTAATTCTAAAAGTCATGCAATGCTGGGACAGTGATGACCATATAGGATAATCCAATCCTGCTTCATTATTATCAAGGCTCTGAGATGCATACTTTGACGAATAGCAGCCAATGCTAACTTCAATACCCCTGTAGTCACTATGGTGACCCATTCTTCTACAGCAGTCCATATCTGTTTGACCAATCAGCACTGCCATAAGTCAGGTTTCTGAAATTCAATTGCAGCAGATGCTAACTCACCAGGATAAAACCCTGGAGGGAAGAGGGGCCCAAGAAAGCTGGTTAATATTCAAGGACTGCCTCCTCCAAGCCCAGGAGCGATGCATTCCAACAAAGAGAAAGTCAGGCAAAAACACCAGGAGGCCTGCATGAATGAACAAGTAGCTATTCGACAAACTCAAAGATAAGAAGGAAGCCTACAGAGGATGGAAGCAAGACCAGGTAGCCTGGGAGGAATACAGGTAAATTGTCCAAGCAGCCAGGGATCAGGTTAGAAAAGCTAAAGCCCTGGCAGAATTAAATCTGGCCAGGGACATCAAGGACAAGAAGAAAAACTTTTATCGGTATGTCAGGGATAAAAGGAAGACTAGGGAAAATGTAAGCCCACTCCAGAAGGAAATGCGAGACCTGGTCACTTGGGATATGGAGAAGACTGAGATATTCAATTACTTCTGTATTGGGTTTGCGTGGCAAGGTTTTTTGGTAGCAGTGGGGGAGGGGACATGGGGTGGCTTCTGTGAGAGAAGCTGCCAGAAGCTTCCCCCATGTCCGACCCGACACAGCCAATGCCAGCCGGCTACAAGAAGGGACCCGCCGCTGGCCAAGGCCGAGCCAATCAGTAACGCCTCTGTGATAACATAATTAAGAAAAAAAAAGGAAGGGAGAAAAAAAAGCTGCACACTTTGCAGCTGGAGAGAGAGGAGTGAGAAGATGTAAGAAAAAACAACTCTGCAGACACCAAGGTCAGTAAAGAAGGAGGGGGGAGGATGGGCTCCGGCGCCGGAGCAGCGATTCCCCTGCAGCCTGTGGTGAAGACCAGGGTGAGACAGGCTGTCCCCCTGCAGCCCCTGGAGGTCCATGGTGGTGCAGATGACCACCTGTAGCCCGTGGAGGACCCCACGCAGGAGCAGGTGGATGCCCGAAGGAGGCTGTGACCCCGCGGGAAGCCCGCGCTGGAGCAGGTTCCTGTCAGGACCTGTAGCCCGTGGAGAGAGGAGCCCATGCCGGAGCAGGTTTGCTGGCAGGACTTGTGACCCCGTGGGGGACCCGCGCTGGAGCAGTCCCTTCCTCAAAGGACTGCACACCATGGAATGGACCCATGCCAAAGCAGTTCGTGAGGAACTGTCAGTCATGGGAAGGAGAAGGAACTTCTCACGTTGGAGAAGTTGGTGGAGGACTGTCTCCCGTGAGAGGGACCCCACGCTGGTGCGGGGGAAGGAGACCTCCCCCTGAGGAGGAAGAAGTGTCAGAAACAGCGTGTGATGGACTGACCCCAACCCCATTCCCTGTTCCCCTGTGCTGCTGGGGGGAGGAGGTGGAAAATCGGGAAAGAGATTAAGCCCGGGAATAAGGGAGGGATGGGGGAGGTGTTTTAAGATTTGGTTTTACTTCTCATTCTCCTCTAATTTCGATTGATAATAAAGTAAATTTGTTTTTTCCCCCAAGTCGAGTCTGTTTTGCCCGTGCCAGTAACTGGTGAGTGATCTCTCTCCGTCCTTATCTCCACCCACGAGCTTTTCGTTATAATTTTCTCCCCCTGCCCATTTGAGGAGGGGGAGTGATAGAGTGGGCTTTGGTGGGCATCCGGCCTCTAGCCAGGGTCAACCCACCACAACTTCTTTGCCTCAGTCTTCACTAGCAAGCACTCGAGTCACATCCCCCAAGTCATAGAAGACAGAGGAAGGGAGTAGGAGAATGAAGAACTGCCCACCGTAGAAGATCAGGTGCGAGACCATCTGAGGAAGCTGAACATGCACAACTCCGTGTGACCTAATGAGGTGCATCTGCAGGTCCTGAGAACTGGCCAATTAAGTTGCCAAGTCACTATCTACCATATTTGAGAAGTCCTGGCAGTCTGGTGAAGTTTCCACAGAAACATAACCCCAATTTTTAAAAAGGCGAAAAAAGGAGGATCCAGGGAACTACAGGTCGGTCAGTCCCACCTCACTGCCTGGCAAGATCATGGAGCAGATACTCCTGGAAACTACACGAAGGCATATGGGAAGTGAGGAGGTGATTGTTGACAGCCAACATGGCTTCACCAAGGGCAAATCATGCCTGACCAATTTAGTGGCCTTCTATAATGTAGTTACAGCTTTGGTGGTGTGGTGGGTTGACCTTTGCTGAATGCAACACATCTGCCCAAATCTTCCCACACACTGTGACACCTGGGGATTGACTGTCTTACATTCCTTGTCACCTCACCAACAAGTTGCTTCCTTTTAGGGCAGAATGAAACCAGGTTTCATGCACCCAACAAAAAGCCAATAGCTAGATAACAGGATCAAACACCTTACATAAAAAGGATCTAATAGTGCAGGGAGCAAAACCATATTTGTTTCTGTGGTGAGTTGACCTTGGCTGAATTCCAGGTGGCCATCAAGCTGCTCTGTCACCCCCCTCCTCAGCAGGATGGGGAGGGGAGAAAGTAAGATGGAAAAAAAAAATCAGACCAAACTTGTGGTATGAGACAAAGGCAGTTTAATATAAACAAAGGAAAGCCATGCACGCAGAAGCAGAAGAACAACAAAATATTTATTCTCTACTTCCCATCAGCAGGTGATGTCTGGCCACTTCCTGGGAAGGAGGGTTTCAGTATATGTGTAGCGGTTACTCCGGAAGACAAACATTGTAAATAACAAATTCCCGCCCTTCCCCCTCTGTTCTCCTTGCTTTTATTTCTGAGCAGACGTCATATGGTATGGAATATCCCTTTGGTCCGTTTGGGTCAGCTGTCCTGGCTATGTCCCCTCCCAAGACCTTCCTCACCCCCAGCCTACTGGTGGGGGGGAGAAATGTTGGAGAGCCAGCCTTGGTGCTGTGCTGGCACTGCTCAGCAGTAACCAAAACACTGGTGTGTTATCAGCAGCTTTCTAGCAACCAGTACAAAACACATCACTCTGAGGGCTGCTGTGGGGAAAATCAACTCCATCCCAGCCGGTCCCAATACAATCTCCACCCCTTATTCCATACCATTTACGTCATGCTCAAGTCCCACATAATTTAATACATAACTGACCATTCTACTGCATTTGATTCTTATTACTGAAATCCCCTTTAACCAACACTTACATGTTCATTGTTAAAACAACTTAAACCATCATTATACCCAGCATACATATTTATACATTCTCTGTCCTTTATCAGATAGATATTCCATGGGCTTCCTCCATTCCTCCAGATGTTCACAAACAGGCTTTGGCTAGGGGGTTGGAACTAGATGACCTTCAAGGTCCTTTCCAACCCTAACCATTTTATGATTCCATTATTCTATGACTTGAGCCTCATCTGTCAAGATGGATGTTCAGGACAGGAGAAGCAGCATGTTTGATTGTTGGGCGCCAGCACCGGCTTGGTTCGGGTCGTCATTACACTTGTCTGATTCCTTTCCTTGCGAAACTCGCTCTCCATCAGTTCAGGTTATTACTGCTACATGCCTTCCTGTAACATACAACTCACATCACAGATTAGTTTTCCCCCAAGGTTAAATCTCCTTGAGACACACACCGGTTCTCCCCATCCTTACAGGAACTACACCCAGGCCCTTGGGCAAAGATGATCCCACGAATGGGTTTGCCTTTTCCCATGGGAGGGGCAATCCATACCTTCTTCCCCAATCACTTCCCTATGTGCACTACAGGTACCTTATCTCCTCCCACAGTATGTAGGGGTTTTGTTTGGCCAGGACCAGAATGGTTATCAGATCCTCTGGTGTTAACCAGCCAAGTGGATTCTTCTAAATTTATATCCCAGTGCTTCCATCCCCCATTATCCAATGCCCTCAACATCGTATTTAACAGTCCATTGTATCTTTCAATCTTTCCAGAGGCTTGTGGGTGACAGGGGATGTGGTACACCCACTCAATGCCATGTTTCTTTGCCCAGGAGTTTATGAGGTTATTTCGAAAATGAGTCCCATTGTCCGATTCAATTCTTTCTGGGGTACCATGTAGCCACAAAATTTGTCTCTCAAGGCCTAAGATGGTGTTTCGGGCAGTGGCATGGTTTATAGGGTATGCTTCTAGCAAACCAGTAGTTGTTTCCACCATGGTGAGTATGCAGCACTTGCCTTGGCGTGTTTGTGACAGTGGTCCAATAGAGTCGTGTGGGTAGCCTGTGCCGAGAGTCTAAATCACGTTTTCTCATAGAGATAGGGTGATTGCTCTGTCTTTATTTGGTACAGGTTCCTTTTATACACTTTGCCACACAACATGTGATGCGTGCCAGCAACTAATTGGTTAAGACCCCACCCACGTGATACAGTCAGTAAGGTTCACACACAGCATAAAAGTCTAGCTCCCCATTAGTGATTAAAAGTCACCCAGCTCCTTAGCTCCCACAGCATGTTTCTCTACATTTCCCCCTTTTTCTTTTGTATAAGGAGTGGCCTGTGTTCTAGAAAAACGTCTTTATAATCAAATTTTGCAAGTAGCTGATCAAACAGGGCAACAAAATACTACCAATAAAATTATGCCTCCAGTGCCAATTAGATACATCACTATGTTTTTTTCAACCATGGTCCCAATCCAAATGAGGAAAGTCAAACGTTAACAGGGTACTGGTACCTTGCAGTTACCAGCTAAAGCTACTCCTGATACAAAATGGTCAAAATTTCTTCTGATTTGGTTTCGCATACGTGTCCACACACTACGAAGCCAATTACTACTGGCTAATAGCACTAATCACACGTTGATCTCTCAGTCCCACTGGTTTGTTCTCATCTTGGTTCAGGTTCACTTCTTCGTCGCAAATTTTCAGCTGGCGTCCATCTTTTCCTGTAGCAATGACACTCTGTACTCTTTTCATTACACATCTATAAGCAATTCTTACTATAATTAGAACTAAAAATTTTAATGCCTAAAAAAGCATACACTCTCTTTAAGTAAAGTTGAAAGCTAAAGCGACAGGTTGCCAAAAGAAATGTATTTCTGCTGTTAAGAGACACCAACATGGAAATGGCTACCATTTCCCATCCAGTCTCCTAAACAATCTGAGATGGCCAGATCTCCGACCCATCATGAAAACAAATCAACCCAAAGTCCACACCAAACCAGCTTGACTCCACTCCATACCCAAATCAGTACCAATGCGACCTAGAGAAGCACTCGATATTCTGATTTTTCAAAGCTGATCCTAACATATCAGCATCCACACCAGATGTGTGCGGTGCTCTACGTGGTGCTCTGCCAACAGTTTCCCACACTTTTCCCCGCTTTTATTATTTCGAGCTAAAAAGACATTCTGGGCCAGTTGCTCCACATGTTTGGCTATACAAGAAAATAATATACGTGCTACAATGCAAAGCAAAATTATAAGACTGAGCCATCTAAGGCCTTCTTTTTACTTCTGACCAATTGTATTAGAATTTTCTAATCTTGTTTTTCTATTCTGGTGTTTCAAAAGTCAGGAGTTAATTGCCAAGGCCAAAACTGCCTGCATCTTGGGCTCTTAAGGAGCCAAGAATTTCTATTTTTTGTCTTTATACCACAAAGGCGTTGTCCACCATCTTCTGCAGGGCCCTTGCAGACACGATAGCAAACAAGGCACTAATAAAAGGATTGCCAAATTACAAATAGCATCTTAAATCCTGACTTTAACAGTGAAAGAATTTATTCATGTAAAAATTACTCGCTTAACCAATTATCACTATTTATCCTCAACTGTTTGACATTTTCCCTTAACCTTCCAATGGCCATATGAATTGAGTCTGAGTGGTTTGATAGAATCATACAGCCCATGCCTTCAGATTCCTCGCAAACATGTCACTTGAGCTAACAAATAAAAATCAACTGCTACTCTATTCTGTAGTACTGCATGTCTAATGCTATCAATGTTTACTAACATCTATGTAAGCAAAGTTATACAAAGCACTCTACAAGATAGGTCCTAAAAGGTTTCTCAGGCATAGGTAGTGAAAGCCATAGTGATTCTTACTTTCTTACATTAGCCAAAGTTATCCACATGTTTTATCTAGGTACTACAACTTAAGGTCTTAAAACAAATGCTAATCAACAAAATTCTTAATGCAGTAATAACTATAAACTTAAGACTCTTTTCTCCCCTTTTTTTTTTTTTTTTAAGCACTAATTTACCAGATGTATGAATGCTATGAATACTTGATCTATACAGTTTACTGACAGTGCAACTTGTGTTTCCAAGCAGTAGCTCTGCCCAGGTGTCGAACATCACAGCACTATATATCCCCACGTATCTGGATATAGTGTACTTATAACTAAAAACTATTACAATTATCATAATGATCTCTATTTCAATGTATACATCAATATAAAATACTACCCAAAACACTTTCACATTTCAAACAATTTAACTATTTCAACTAAAAATGCATCTGCAGAATTAAAGAAAAATCCAAATTAATGATGATTGCAAGTTAGAACAGTTCAAGGATTCCCAGTTTGTTAGTATCCATCTTAACCAGTGTTATCCAAATACAGTTTAAGCCATTTAGTGTTTCTACAACGAAAAGAAAACATTCAAATATCAAAGCTGTGACAAGCCCACAAAAACAAGGAAGGAAAATTTGCTCTGAACTCATCAACCGAAATAGAATCAACTCTGAATTTCCTTGCTGTTGTGGTTTTACATCAGAACATTCAAGTTATAACAACCTAATGTCTCTTTAGGAATTCATAATGAAATTGTAAAAATGCTGCTGAAAATCCCTATCTTAGATGCAATCTTCTGCTTTAGGAGCTACTGTGTCATTGTACAATATAAGTGGCCAATTAATCGCCGAATTGTTGGTGTAGCAGAATGTATTTATCATTGTGGATGTGTTTTGAAAAATTGGTATTTTAAAACCTTCCTTTATTCCATGACAAGCCACAAATTTGTATATTTTGAGCACTAATATCCCTACCTAAAATACTAAATGTACATTGTGAGTAACCTACCATGGGTGTCCTCGGGCCCTGACTTTAATATCAACTGCCCAATTGCATCGGCCCGAGTAGTAATTGTGGCCCTAAAAGTAGAACTATGGAATACTCACTCTATTAATCGCATAGGGGCGCTGTCAGGTAACTGAACAATCAATGAAACAACTTTTTTCTCTCAGTTATAGATAACTAAAGAAAAGGGACAATTTTCCAATCTATGATTCATGGCTGAGTGTCTAAAAAAAAAAATTTTTTTTTTTTTTTTGTAATGTCATCCAGTGCTTTCGTACCCTCCACAGTAAATGATCTAGGGTCAGAAAGGGAACTACTATTTCGTAGAAGGTCAATCAAAGGAGAAAAATCTGTGTTAGCAATTCCACAGAAAGTTCAAAGCCATTGCAGATCACCTATCAATTTTTGAATATCATTAACAGTCTTAATTTCTGGGTGCAAAATAATTTTCTGAGGTATGAGTCTAATTTCTGTAATTTGCATGCCCAAGTAATTCCAAGGAGAATGTTTTGAACCTTTTCAGGTGCAATGACTAGACCAAAATTCTGCAAGCATGTTACAAGTTCTTTCTGTTTTTGCTCAGGAAGGGGTGTAGGGCTAGGTACCAATAAGTCATCCATATAATGGTATGTAAGCAAGTCAGTCTTTTCCCTTCGCCACGGTCTTAAGGCTAAATCCACAAACCACTGACAAATGGTAGGAAAGTTCTTTGTACCCTGTGGCAGTACAACCCATTAATAACGCTGTGATGGGGCAGCCCTATTGATGGAGGGCACAGAAAACACAAACTTGTCACCATCATCCTCGTGTAAAGGAATTGTGAAAAAACAATCCTTAAGATCTAGTATTAACAAATCCCATTTTTCTGGCAACATGACCGGAGATGGTAACCCAGGTTGCAAGGCTCTCATGTCCTCCATACAATTGTTTACAGCTCTCAAATCATGTAATAGTCTCCATTTCCCAGATTTTTTCCTGAATGGTAAAAATAGGAGGGTCCCATGGGCTAACAGAGGGTTTAATATGACCCAATTATAATTGTTCCTATACAAGTTCCTCAACATGTTGCAGCTTCTCTTTTGATAGAGGCCATTGATCAACCCAAACAGAGTTTTCTGTTTTCCATTTAAGTGTCAGACAAGCGCTGCCGTCAGTGGCCCCAATCAAAAATCAGTAGATAACTTCAGTACTAAATGTACATTTATAATGGCCAATTTAAAATCTCTGCATCTGCTGTTTCAGTTTCTTCCATTCTTTACATTACCCTAAAACAGAACTATTTCTGAAGCATAAAAAAATTCATAACAATAACAATAGTAATAATGATGCTAATATGGGGTTGGTCTTGCTTTGCTGATTGATTTCTGATTTGAAATACAATCCATGTCACAAAACAAAGAAACAAACTAAAAATCTCACAGAATCACAGAATCACAGAATATTAGGGATTGGAAGGGACCTCAAAAGATCATCTAGTCCAATCCCCCTGCCGGAGCAGGACACCTAGATGAGTTTACACAGGAAGGTGTCCAGGCGGGTCTTGAATGTCTCCAGAGAAGGAAACTCCACAACCTCCCTGGGCAGCCTGTTCCAGTGCTCTGTCACCCTTACTATAAAGAAGTTCTTTCTCAAATTTAAGCGGAACCTCCTGTGTTCCAGCTTACACCCATTGCCCCTTGTCCTATCATCGGTCGTTACTGTGAAGAGCCTGGCCCTATCCTCCTCACACTCACCCTTCAGATATTTATAAACATTAATCAGGTCCCCCCTCAGTCTCCTCTTCTCCAAGCTAAAGAGCCCCAGCTCCCTCAGCCTTTCCTCATAAGGGAGATGCTCAACTCCCTTAATCATTTTGGTGGCTCTTCGCTGGACTCTCTCAAGCAGCTCCCTGTCCTTCTTGAACTGTGGGGCCCAGAACTGGACACAATATTCCAGATGTGGCCTCACCAGGGCAGAGTAGAGGGGAAGAAGAACCTCTCTTGACCTACTCACCACAGCCCTTCTAATGCACCCCAGGATGCCATTGGCCTTCCTGGCCACAAGGGCACAGTGCTGGCTCATGGTCATCCTGCTGTCCACCAGGACTCCCAGATCCCTTTCCCCTACACTGCTCTCTAGGAGATCATTTCCCAACCTATACTGGAACCTGGGGTTGTTCCTGCCCAGGTGCAACACCCTACACTTGCCCTTATTATATTTCATCAAGTTTTTCCCTGCCCAGTTCTCCAGCCTGTCCAGGTCTCTCTGGATGGCAGCACAGCCCTCTGCTGTGTCAGCCACTCCTCCCAGCTTTGTATCATCAGCAAACTTGCTGACAGTGCACTCTATTCCCTCATCCAGGTCATTGATGAATATATTGAATAATATTAGGTACTAGTACTGACCCTTGGGAGACTCCACTGGACACAGGTCTCCAACTAGACTCCGCCCCATTGACCACTACTCTCTGGCTTCTTCCCACCAGCCAGTTCACAGTCCATCTCATTACCTGCTCATCTAATCCACACTTCCTCAATTTATCAGCGAGGATGCTGTGGGAGACCGTGTCAAATGCTTTGCTGAAATCAAGATAGACCACATCCACTGCTCTACCATCATCTAGCCACCTGGTCATGTTTTCATAAAAGTCTAGAAGGTTTGTCAAGCACGACTTCCCCTTGGTGAAGCCGTGCTGACTGCCCCTAATGACCCTCTTATCCTTGATATGCCTAGAGACGGCACCAAGGATAAGTCGTTCCATCACCTTTCCAGGGATAGAGGTGAGGCTGACCGGTCTGTAGTTACCCGGGTCCTCCTTCTTGCCCTTTTTGAAGATTGGAGTGACATTTGCTTTCCTCCAGTCCTCAGGCACCTCTCCCATTTCCCACAACTTAGCAAAGATGATGGAGAGCGGTCTAGCAATGACTTCAGCCAGCTCCCTCAACACTCGTGGGTGCATCCCATCTGGACCCATAGATTTATGGATGTCCAAATTGCTTAATTGGTCCCTGACCCAATCCTCATCAACTGAGGCAATCTCCTCCATTGTCCTGTCTCCATCTGGGGTCTCCAGGGTACAGAGCTCCTCAAGACAGCTTCCGGCAGAGTAGACAGAGACAAAGAAGGCATTCAATAGCTCTGCCTTCTCTGTATCCTCTGTCACCAGGGTACCCACCTCATTCATCAGTGGGCCTACATTGCCTCTAACGTTGGCTTTATCTGCCATGTATTTGAAGAAGCTCTTCCTGTTGTCCTTGACCCCTCTGGCAAGATCTAATTCTAAGGAGGCCTTGGCTTTCCTAGTTGCCTCCCTACATCCTCTGACAATATCCTTATATTCCTCCCAAGTAGCCAGCCCCTCCTTCCACGATCTGTAAACTCTCCTCTTCCACTTAAGTTTGGCCAGCAGTTCCCTGTTTAACCAAGCAGGTCTCCTGGCTCCCTTCCCTGACTTCCTACATATCGGAATGCTTCGATCTTGAGCCTGGAAGAAGCAGTCCCTGAATGTTAACCAGCTATCTTGGGCCCCTTTACCTTCAAGTACTCTGTCCCATGGAATTTCCCCTAACAATTGCTTGAAGAGGCCAAAGTTGGCCCTCCTGAAGTCCAGGGTTGCAATTTCACTTGTAATTCTGCTTATGCCACATGAGATTCTGAACTTCACCATCTCATGATCACTGCAGCCCAGGCAGTCCTCAACCTTCACAGCCTCAACCAGACCCTCCTTGTTAGTGAGGATTAGATCCAGCGTCACTCCCCTCCTGGTTGGTTCATCCACAATTTGCATCAGGAAGTTATCATCGATGCACTGGAGGAACCTCCTGGATTCTCCTCAGGAGAAGTCCCTGCTAGTTGAGATTGTTTTTCAAAATCAAATTTCATACTTACAGTATCTTTATAAGCATGCCATACACCCTTGAAAATAAAAGCTCACATTGGAAATGATGACAGGGCCTTAGTCATAAAGGTGATAACTGGTGACACTATTTTTCATCAGGAAGGAAAATTAAAAGTTAAAAGTCTCATAAAAGTTCTTAGCTTATACTGAAAATTTGATTCATTTTCATTTTGTTAATTTAAAAATACTCTTTGGAAACTATGTAAACTCCTGCAGAAAACTTAGTGATACATCTTTTCCTGTTAAAATAAGGATAATTCATATTTACATCTACCCTATGCTATATTCTATTACTAATATACACTTCATTACTTGCTTATGTTACTATCTAATACATATCTTTACATCTTTATATTCTTCTACATACAGTGTTTAGGGCTTTCTCTTCTTTTTTTTTTGTTTTTCTTCCTTTTGCCTTTTTTTTTTTTTTTTTTACCAAACAGAAGTTAACAACAAGTACACTTGGAATGCCGCCTGAAGAAAATCCCACGGTGTTCCAGAATCTATAACGATGAAAACATAGCTTCTCCCCAGAGTTAGTAGTTCTGTGGGACTCTCTGATACAATAGTAATAACTTCATATTCATCTCTTATCCTCTAAACTTTTCAAATTCTCGTATAGTGTCTGTCCAGTTCCTATTTCAATTTAGTTTACACATTCTAACCATGCATTCATGTCACACAGATGGAAGGTACCTCCACTTTATCCACACACTCATTCCATAAAACAATACAAATCATAAAGCATTGTATAACTTAAACCGTCTGAAATGCAAGTTGGGCACTTGAAGAAACTGAGGGGGAAGTAAAGCCCCCCTCACCGCAGCCAGTGCCGGGCGAGGAATGCAGCTGTGGTTTTATCTCATCCTGGAATGTTGTTATCAGCGTCGTCATGGAAACCACCATTCGCCATCTCTGGCTTGCTGCTAAAAATAGTCCAAACAGGTTAATCATCAAGAAATCAACAAATGCATGTATATAGGAAAACTAGTCCATAATTCCTCATTGCTTTTTCTATCCGTTTTTACGCTCCCTCGAGGTGGGGGGCTGGGGAGCTTCCCCCGGGGGAGAAAAAGGGGGGTGGGTGGTACGAGGCACAGAAGGTGCCTCCTCGGGGGTGGAAGTAGGTGGTGCCAGGCGGGGAAAGTGCCTCCCCCCCGGGTCTCTTCTGGCCATTTGCAGTGTTCGGGCGCCAAATGTTGTCAGGAAAAATTGTTGTCAGGAAAAGTGGGAGACAAAACGTGCATTCTCATAGAGATAAAACGAATGCTCCGTGTTTATTTGGTACAGGTTCCTTTTATACACTTTGCCACACAACATGTGATGCATGCCAGCAACTAACTGGTTAAGACTCCACCCACGTGACACAGTCAGTGAGGTTCACACACAGCATAAAAGTCTAGCTCCTTAGTAATTAAAAGTCACCCAGCTTTAGCTCCTCACAGCATGTTTCTCTACACGTCTCCACACGACTTACAGGTTCTTCCCCTGCCCCCCCTGCAGGTATTCCAAATTCACATACCTGGTCCGCCCGCTGATGGTCTGTCTCTTTCCCCGCAGTGATCAGGTGGGGTTTTGGGAGATCCTCTGGAGAAATAATCTGGCGGCGTCTTAGGACATCCCACTCCCATGCAGTCCTGCAGCCGGGAAGACAGGGGGTCCCATCTGGGGTGCCAAATTGATCTGCGGAATCAAACCTTACAACTCTTAGAGAGTTATAAAGCAGTTATGTTTTATTTGCCAGTGGGCGACAGGGTAGATCTCTCCATAAAGGCCCTGTGCCCCCACTCTTTTACAAAGGCATTATTTAAAGTACACACACATACATATTCATTAAATTTAGGATGGGTTAAGCTAATTAGTTAAAAAAAAAATTAACATAAGTTCACTCCCATTCACACTTGCGCACTGCCTCCTGTTGGTGCTTGTTAGCACCCTTGTAGACCTCTAGACCAAATAAAGCCAGCTTTCTTGCTTCAGACTGCAGGTGTTGCATACCAGTTCCTTCTTCTCTTGCTCCAGACTGCTTGCATACCAGGCACCGCAAGGCCTTTGCTGATAGCCTGTCTCACCCTGGTCTTCACCACAGGCTGCAGGGGAATCTCTGCTCTGGCGCCTGGATCATTCCCTCCCCCTCCTTCTTCACTGACCTTGGTGTCTGCAGAGTTGTTTTCTCTTACATCTTCTCACTCCTCTCTCCAGCTGCAAAGTGTGCAGCTTTTTTTTTTCTCTCACAGAAGCCACCCCATGTCCCCCCCAGCCCCCACTGCTACCAAAACCTTGCCGACAGGGGGGTCACATTTCAGTGGTCAGTGTCCATATTATTCTGAGTGTGTTCTTAAGCGTATGGCAGGCCTTGGAACAGGGTTACTTGAAACAAGTTTTAATTTCCGGTGTCCTATACATGGACCTGAGGATTTTTCATATAAACCAGTTTTTATTTTTAAGTGTTTTGCCTGTGACCAGAACGTCTGGGTGCAGTTTGGAAGCGATTTCTGGTGTAACCAATGTAAATTCTAGTCTGACTGGGACAGAACTGAGTGCTCAGGCAAACTTAAACGGGTATTCTGCTGGAATTTAGAAAGTTTAAAGAATCAGTGAGACTAGTGAAACTTATATGGTGAAGAGATAAATACAAACTCATCACTATGGTATGGGAGGAGATGTAAAACAAAGTAATAACTTAGCCCCTCAGTGTGGGGAGTGCACAAGCACCTGTATCTCTCCAAATGGAGACAGGAGTTTTATCACAAGAATTGCTTTGAATTCAGGTGCATCCGCTGTAGGACAAGCACTTCCCTGCACCTCTTGCCTCGGGTATAGTATTACTGTTATCAGTTTAACTGGTACAAAAGAATGCCCAAAGCTGCCCTTTAAGCTGTGCAATAAAACACTAGAAAGAATTGGCGGGGCGGGGGGAGTGGGGCAGAAGCTACGGAAGAAAGCCGGAGAAGAGATAGAGAGCTCTTGTAGCAGCTTTACAGCAAGGGGGCGGGGGACCCAGAAAAGGAGAAACAGGGACTCCTGGAGGCGGAGGCCCTTGGAGACCCCCCTGCTGGGGATCAGTCAGTATGCATGGTGTAAACGAACAGGACACTGGAAGAACAAGTGTCTCCAGAGGAGACAAGGGGGTAGAAAAATCACGAACACCCCAGAACCCAGGCCCCTATGGCAGGAAACTATGATGGGGACTCGGGGAGTCTACCCTAGTGATCCACTGGTTATATTAAAGCTAGGGAAACAACAACGGGGGTTGGAATTTTTAGTAGATAATGGAGCAACATTTTTGGTTTTAAACCAGGCTCTAACACCTATAGACAATGATTTTCTAACGGTAAAGGGAGCTACTGGCCAAAGCGAAAAGGCTATTTTCTCAAGCCTCTGAAGTTCAAATTGGGGAAACAACTAAGAATACATAAATTTCTTTATATGGCACATTAATCAACGTCCTTATTGGGGCAAAATTTATTATTGGAGACAGAAATAAGATTTGGGAAGGAAGGAATAGAATTTGAAGTGGGGGATAATCAGCTAATTGAGCTTTTAAGTCTGACCTTAGTAAGTCCGTCTGCAAAGACAGAAGTATCCAAGGAGGTTCAGGATTGAGTATTCCCATGGATATGGATCACTGGAATATACCCTGTGGTAGCCAATCCATACACATTATTGACTAAATTAAAATCTGAATTGACTTGGGTTTGCCGTTCTGGATTTAAAGGATGCTTTTTTCCTGCCTACCTACGAACCCATAAAGTAAATTATTATTTGCCTTTGAGTGGGAAAAAACAGATTCTGGGAGGAAAACACAGCTAACTTGGACTGTATTTTCATAAGGCTTTAAGATCAGCCCTACTCTTTTCGGCAATCAGTTGGCAAAGGACTTAGAACAATGGGAATCGCCACCTGGGACCGGGCCTGTGTTACAGTATGCAGACAATCTCCTTGTAGCCACTAAAGCAAAGGAACAAAATATAGCTTGGACTGTGAGTTTATTAAACTTTCTTGGACTAAGTGGCTACCACGTTTCTCCACAGCTCAGCAAAAGGTGACATATCTAGGATATTAAATCACAGCTGGCAAACGGACCTTGGGGAAAGCAAGAAAGGAAGTCATCTGCCAAACTCCCAAGCCACAGACGGTTAAGGAGCTCCGAACGGTTTGGTGTCATTTCTACAACTAGGGACTCCTAGTAAGACCACTTTATGAACTCATTAAATCTAATTCAAAAGATTTCATCTTGAATACAAAAGCTGAGCCGGCTTTCCACAATTTCAAATGAGAACTCATGCAGGCCCCAGCCTTAGGGTTACCAGACCCTACTAAACCTTTCTGGCTGTTCTCCCAGGAGAAGCAGGGCATTGCACTGGGAATTTTAGCTCAAAACCTATGCCCAGATCGGAGAGCCATGGCATACTTCTCCAAACATTTGGATGAAGTAAGTAGAGGATGGCCTAGCTGCCTGAGAGCAATGGCTGCAGTAATACTTAACATCCAAGAGGTTCACAAATTTACAATGGGCCAAAAGATGACAGTGTTAGTGTCTCATATGGTGTCCACCATACTAGAAGCAAAAGGGGGGGCATTGGCTATCCCCACAGAGATTCCTCAAATACCAGGCCATTATGGTGAAGCAGGACGATGTCCAGATAATAGTGACTTAACACTGTCAACCCAGCATCTTTACTTAGTGGAATTACAGGAGAATGGGTGACCCATGACTGCCTGGAGTCTACTCCAGTCGACCAGACCTGAAGGAACAACCACTGGAGGATGCTGAGGACACGTGGTATACAAATGGCAGCAGTTTTGTCAAGAATGATCGGCGCAAAGCAGGGTAAGCGGTGACTACTACAGACAAGGTAATAGAGTCCGGGGCCCTTGCCTCAAACACTTCTGCACAAAAGATGTGAATAATATCTTTAACTCGAGCTTGCCAAAGAAAAAAATTACCTTTAAATTCGTATTTTTTGCTCGAGCAGCAATGTCCTGCCACAATGCAGCAGCCCTGATGGGTTTACCCCTGCGCTGCTAATTGGTCTTCCACTGCTGCAGCCACCCCCACAGGGCATTAGCCACCATCCAGGAGTCAGGGTAGAGATAGAGTACAGGCCACTTTTCTTGTTCAGCAATCTTTAGGGCAAGTTGGATGGCTTTCTCTTCTGCAAACTGCCTTGATTTACCGTCTCCTTCAGTGGCCTCGATGACTTGTCGTGTGGGACTCCACATAGCAGCCTTCCACTTCCAATGGTTTCCTACCACACGACAGGATCCATCAGTAAACAAAGCATAACGCCTTTTGTCTTCTGATAACTCATTATACGGTGGTGCCTCTTGGGCACGAACCACCTTCTCAGGCTGTACTCCAAAATCTCTGCCTTCTGGCCAGTCCATGATCTCTTCCACGATTCCCGGACGTCTGGGAATCCTTAGTGGAGCTCTTTGCACAATCAGTGCTACCCACTTATTCCATGTAGCACTGGTTGTGTGATGTGTAGAAGGGATGTTTCCTTTAAACATCCAGTGTAGCACAGGCAATCATGGTGCCAGGAGGAGATGCGATTCTGTACCAACAACTTCTGAAGTGGCACAAACTCCCTCATATGCTGTTAGTATCTCCTTTTCAGTTGGAGTGTAGTGGGCTTCTGATCCTCGATAACCCCGGCTCCAAAACCCTCGGGTTTCCCCTGATGGTTTCTGCCAGAGGATCCAGGTGAGACCATTCTCCCCAACTGCAATGTAGAGTACATTTTGCACAGCTGGTCCTGTTCGGTTAGGCCCAAGAGCCACTGCATGATCTATTTCTTGTTTGATACGCTCAAAGGCTTGTTGTTGCTCAAGGCCCCACTCAAAACAGTTCTTCTTTCCGGTTACTTGACAGAACGGTATCACAAGCTGACTATAATGTGGAACACATTCTCCAGAATCCCACAAGACCTGGGAAAGCTTGTGTTTCCTTCTTGTTAGCTGGTGGAGACATAGCTGCTATCTTGTTAACTACATCCATAGGCACATGACGTCGTCCATCCTGCCATTTTATTCACAAGAACTGAATCTCCTGTGCAGGTCCCTTGACCTTGCTTTTCTTAATGGAAAATACAGCTCTCAGAAGAATCTGAATTACTCTTTTTCCTTTCTCAAACACTTCTGCCTTGTTGCCCCACACAATGATGTCATCAATGTATTGCAGGTGTTTCAGAGCATCACCCTTTTCCAGTGCATTTTGAATTAGTCCATGGCAAATGGTGGGACTGTGTTTCCACCTCTGGGGCAGTCGATTCCAGGTCTACTGGACACCCCTCCAGGTGAAAGCAAACTGTGGCCTGCACTCTGCTGCCAAAGGAATGGAGAAAAACGCATTAGCGAGGTCTATGGTGGCATACGACTTGGCTGCCTTGGACTCCAGTTCATATTGGAGCTCTAACATGTCTGGCACGGCAGCACTCAGTGGTGGTGTCACTTCATTCAGGCCATGATAGTCTACTGTTTACCTCCACACTCTGTCAGGCTTTTGCACTGGCCATATGGGTCTATTAAAAGGTGAATGAGTCTTGCTGATGACTCCTTGGCTCTCCATTTGACAAATCAGTTCATGGATAGGAGCCAAGGAGTCTCCGTTTGTATGTTTTTGCCACCAGTGCACTGTCCTGGTGGCAACTGGCACCTGTTGTTCTTCAACTTGCAGCAATTCCACAACAAAGGGATTTTCTGAGAGGTGAGGCAGAATAGACAGCTGCTTGACCTTGTCTGTGTTTACAGTGGCTACACCAAAAGCCCATTGGTACCCCTTTGGGTCCTTGAAGTACCCTCTCCTGAGATAGTCCATGCCAAGGATACAAGGGACTTCCGGGTTGGTCGCAATGGGGTGCTTTTCCCAGTTGTCTCCCATCAAGCTCATCTCAGCCTCCAACACAGACAATTCTTGACGTCCCCCTGTGACTCCGGAGATCCAGATAGGTTCTGTGCCCCTGTACCCTGATGGCACCAGTGTACACTGTGCAACAGTGTCTACCAAAGCTTTATACTTCTATGGATCTGATGTGCCAGGCCATCGGATCCACACAGTCCAATATACTCGGTCGTCCATTTCCTCCTCCTTGCTGAAGGCAGGGACCGTGTACTACTCCTGTTCCTTGTCAGAGTATTCACTGTCTGACCTTTGCAGTGCCAGACCAGGGTCAGGGAGGTGATTTCAGTTCTTCTGTCTCTGGAAGATCGCTGAATACCTTCTTGGGTGTCTGCAACAACTACACCAACAACCTTC
The DNA here is from genome assembly GCA_907165065.1 of Caprimulgus europaeus. The sequence continues at coordinate 12,273,493 of OU015537.1, forward strand.
TTGGGTGGCCCTTTTTTAAGGGCTTTCTTCCCTTCCAGTTTAAAGGTGGGTTCACCACCCCATTTCCTCATGTCGTCCCCCTGGTTACACAAAAAGAACCAGAGTACACCACATGGTGTACCAGAGTACTCCCTTTCCCTCTGACTAGGGCAGGAGAGAATTGATTTCTTGGGACGCTCCTGCTGGCCCATAGGGATGAGGATGTACAGAGATTTTCTTTGAAGTTTTGGAGCCACAAAGACACTCTTTCCACAGTTGGTGTTTCCATATCCAGGGAATACATCGCAACCAAGCTGTTAGCATATGACACTGGAGCACTTTGAATCACCTTCCTCCATATCGTCCATGTGCACAGGACATCCTCTGGATCTTTAGAGGCCTCATCTTTATCTGGATCACTGTAGATTACTTCCAGCACTGCTAGTTCTCTCAGGTACTGAATGCTTTTATGTGCTGTAGTCCACTTTCCCGGGGAATTCATAAGGTTTTCTTTGAATGGGTATCTGGTCTTCACACTTGAGAGGAGCCATCTCCAGAGACTGCAAATTGCTGCCTCTCTTCCAATTCTTCTCTCAATCCCATGGTTTCTAGCAAGGGATCCCAGCTCCTGGGCTTCCTTTTCTTTCCAGTCGTTTACTGTCGGCCCCATTATCCCAGCATCGGAGCAGCCAGGCAGCAATCCACTCACCTGGCTGGCGGCTGTAATCTTTCTACATGTCTCGAAGCTCTGATGAGGTCAGGGACCGGGTAGTCTCTGTTTCCTGTTTCATTTCTTTCACTCCTTCCTCCAAGTTCCTCATTGAAGGACCAACTTCTTGATCAAAACTTTCCTCTTCTTCCTCTGCCCTCACTAATCGATGATATGGACCAGTGGTTCTCCTTGTCCACTGTTTCTTTTTCACCACTGAGGCAATTAATGTAGTTGTTGTTGTTTGGATCCCTGTCTCAACCATGGTGTCCTCGGATGTGGTCTGGGTCCCTGCCTCAACCACAGTCCTCTGAGAGTACTGAACTGTGGCTCCATAGGCACAGGCCAAGCCCCAGTACAGTGCTAGAAGCTGCTGGTTCTCATTGAGGTAGGCCAGGCACCCTTCCATCAAGTGATGCACTAGTTTGCCAGGGTTGTGTGCTTCTTCGGGTGTGAAATCCCAGGCTATGGGAGGTGATAACCATCCTAGAAACCTGCCCAAATCCTTCCACACCCCCTGCCACCCAGGGCCCGGCCGCTTCAGGGCACTTTTCAGTATTTCCTCACCAAAAGGTTGATTTCTCTTACACCAGGATGAGACCAGATTCCACAAAACCCATAATATTCGAACAGTATTACTTAGTAGTAATAAACAGCTCACATAAGGGTGGACAAGGACCTTGGGAGCCTGTATAATAAAGCCATCTACATTAACTCTGGGTAGGGAAAGGGAGATGTATTTCCTCATCTCCTCCACAAGATAGCTCCCCCAGCACAGTAAGGCCATCAGTGCCAGGACTAAGCACATAGTCACTGTTTGTACCTGCACGTTCCTGAGTTCCTTCATCGTCCCCACAAAACAGCTCCCCCAGCACGCTAAAGCAGTGAATGCCAGTGGAAGCACATAGCTGTTCCTGTTAACATGTTCCACGTGGTGGACAAGAAGTTCAACATGAGCTGGCAATGTGCGCTTGCAGCCTAGAAGGCCAACCGTATTTTGGGCTGCATCAAGAGAAGCATGGCCAGCAGTTTGAGGGAGGTGATTTTCCCCCACTACTCTTCTCTTGTAAGGCCCCACCTGGAGTATTGCATCCAGTTGTGGAGCCCTCAGCACAAGAAAGACATGGACCTGTTAGAAGTAGTCCAGAGGAGGGCCACGAGCATGATCCAAGGGCTGGAGCACCTCTCCTATGAGGACAGGCTGAGAGAGCCTGAAGAAGAGAAAGCTTAGGGGATATCTTATAGTGGCCTTCCAATACCTGAAAGGGAACTACAAGAAAGCTGGGGACGGACTTTTCATAAGGGCAGGTAGTGATAGAACAAGGGGTAATGGCCTCAAACTGGAAGAGGGTAGGTTTAGATTAGATATTAGGAAGAAATTCTTCACTGTGAGGGTGGTCAGACACTGGAACAGGTTGCCCAGAGGAACTGTGGATGCCCCTTCCCTGGAAGTGTTCAAGACCAGATTGGATGAGACTTTGAGCAACCTGGTCTAGTGGAAAGGTGTCCCTGCTCATGGCAGGGGGGTTGGAACTGGATGATCTTTAAGGTCCCTTCCAACCCAAACCATTCTATGATTCTATGATCTCTTTTCAGGTAACTTTTTTCTTTAGCAGTTTATATACAAAGCATAATTTCCTCTCTCTCCTTTTGGCTTGGTATTCTCCTAACTGCCCCAGCGCTGGAATTACATTCCCTACCACTTTCCCCAGGGTACCTCCGAAAAGTGATTTGATGGCCCCTTGTCCCGATATTTAGCTGAAACAGAGCTGGGTTTCTTTTTCAGTAGTTAGAATAGTGCTGCGTTTTGCTTTTCAGCCTGGGATTTGTTATGAGAGAAACACTGATAACATACCAGTGTTTGCATTTTTCTCGCTGGAAGTGAAGGACTTCAATGTGGGGCCTGAAGAGTTGAGATAATGACAGTATCTTACAGTACTTTAAAAAAATGATTACCATATTGTTAGATTTCATCAGGAGGTTGTTATCAGAACTGTGAGATATGAGTCCTTTCTTGCTTTTTATTGCATTGATCATTGGCTATAAAAATGCAATTAAGCATTTTTCCCATCTGTTCTGTCTGACAATGACTATGAGAGTAGCCCAGTTTTAGTACATGCTGTTTCCACCATCCTCGCATTTAGGGAGCTATCTGTTAGAGAACCTTGATCAGTTCACTGTTTATCTTGTCTTCCCGAGGCAGCCTGCTGAGCTGGTCTTTTTGGCCCTCAGGCTCTATCTGTTGGACATTGTTGCAAATTACACCGTCAATTTTTTCTCTTCAGGAAGCCAACGTATTAATCAGACCTTTCCATACACTGAGTGCCACTTGACAGAGTTTAGCAATAATTGCACTTCTTATGTACTCTCTCTTGGGGAACCAATTTACAAAGGGGATGGCTTCTGACAATTTTTCTTTCTCTTCCAGGTAAAGCATGAAAGAGTTTGAGAGTACTTAATATCCCTGGGATAGTCTTACCATTTTCTTTTTATTGTTGGAACTCCTAAGTGGTTTTTGGGTATTGTTTAAGATCAGGAAACTATTTAGGTATATCACCGAGGGAATAACCTCTGCAATAGACACTGTGGTTACTGAAACCCCTGCAAGCAGTGATGCAGCTACTGAAACCTTTGCAGCAGATACTGTGGCGACTTCGAAGCCCATGACAAGAACCATCGCTATTCAGACCCTGAAAACAGATATTCCAACTATACAGACCATAATAACAAGGTCTGTAGCTATTAAAACTCCAAGAACAGATACTGCAGCTACACAAACTTGGCAGCAAGAAATGTAGCTATTCAAACCCAGACAACCAACCCTTTTTTTTGGGAAAAAAAAACACAAACCCTCAGCCTCTGGAGACGTCTTCTGTCAGGCGTGAGGGAAAGGTATCCCATCAAGGATGATATTGTATTGCAACCAGGGCTAGGCAAATGGACTCCCATGGATAAAAGTATCCAGCTTTTGAGGGAACTGGCTGTGCGAGAACTGATTTATGGTAATCTAGACAATGTGCAATTACCTACAGATCCAGGTGAAGTCCGATGCACGATACCCATGTGGCAGAAGCTCATACGGAGTGCACCCACCTCATATGCCAGATATTTGGCATTACTGGAATGGAAGGACGAAGAAGCACCAACAGTAGATGAACTGGCTATCCAAATCTGGCAATATGAGGAAAGCCTCTCTCCCTCCCTTGTTTTGGCTGTGGAGAAACTGACTTAAAAAGTGTCCCAACTATGCTCTCTACCCATACAGACCAATGTCTCAGCCACTAGAACTGAGCATCCTCCTGTGCAAAGGATACGGTATACACCAAGGGGGGCATTGTGGTTTTACTTGCATGCCAATGGTGAAGACATGAGAAAATGGGATAGGAAACTTATCCTGGTCCTAGAAAGATGAGTACATGACTTGCACGGGAAATCAAATACAACTAGAGAACCTTCCAGGAGAATTGCTTCAATTTCCAGAAACCCGTTCCTCAAACAGAATAGAAGGGTTGAATTTGCATTCAATCCTATGAGAAAAACTTTTGATTAATACTCACAAGAAGTGTGATGACCATGGTGAGTCTAAAACCCACGGATATCACACTAATCCATTCACCAACGACGAATATGATACCCTGTATTAGAGGGGCCCTGCCTCCAGCCAGGTGGAGGAAAGGGATAACCGAGTTTATTGGACTGTGTGTATTCATTGGCCTGGCACATCTGACCCCCAGCAGTACAAGGCCCTAGTGGACCCTGGTGCCCAATGCACCCTGATGCCATCAGACTTTGAAGGGCCAGAATCCCTTTATATTTCTGAAGTGACAGGTGGGTCTCAACAGCTGACTGTACTGGAGGCTGAAATAATCCTAACTGGGAAGGAAATGAATGAAGGACTTATGTAACTTGGTCTATTGCGCAGGTGCCATTGTGATGGGTTGTCATGAAGGGTCCTGGGACCCTTCCTCTAATGAACTCTGTATGACCTTTGGCCGTATATGGTGAGCTGTTCTGCTTCTCCAACAGGCCTTATGTATCTCACTAACCTGCTTCTCTTAGGGTTGCTGTGCAGAACTTGCAGAACCTGTCTTGTTAATAATGATGACAGCAACTCTCTCTCTCTAAATGAGTGATGCAGAGTACAATTGCTCACCACTGCCGACAGTGATCCCAAAGGAGCGAAAAGGAACTCTGAACCTGAAATCGCAATCCCGGAAGAGTGAGCCCGAGCGATTCCCGAGAGAGTCCCCCCTGCTTTCTGGTCAATCCAGGTTAATATACTAAACATGACATGATATGCTATGGAATATCTTATTGGCATATCCAACTGTCAATGCTGGGTTATGCTAACTACTACAATTTCCCCCTCTCAGTCCTTTGCACTTGCAAACTACCCAAACATGGTGTTCTTGTACCTTATAAAAAATCTTCTCATAACAAATCCCATAATGAAACCAAAACATAGTGCTTTCTAGCTACTAAGAAGAAAATTAATTCTATCCTAGCAAAATCAGGACAGTATCCACCCCTTATTCCACACCATTTATGTCATGCTTAGGTTCCACATTGCAAAATAAATTTCAATATCTTTACATACATATATACACACAAATGTTCCCTGAGCTTATGGGCCATTCCTTCAAAATTTGTACTGAGTTTGTTTAGTCTATAACTTTGGGTTACATCTGTCATGACAGTCTTTCAAGGCAGGAGAGATGATGTGAAGTTTGCACAGACAATGGAGTAGGCGACATTGGACAGAGCAGGAGGAAGGTGTGTAGTCTCTGTTGCATGCTGCATCTGGAACTCATAGCTGGCATATCTAGTACAGTCCTTTCTCAAGGTCTGTGAGTTGAATATGTTGATCTCGAAGAAGTTTTTGGGCACCAGCTCTGGTTCCACTGGAGTTCCTTCTTTATTACCTTGAGGAAATTCTCAATATAAAGCAGTTAGTACAATACACAACAACCATAGCAATGATGATATAGCATTTCATTGGCTGTTTTCACCTAACATCAAATATCCCTGAGACACACACTGGACTTCCCTATCCTTCTGCATTACCCACCAAGTGCACACAGGTTCTTGAGCAAAAGTTATCCCACAAATGGGTTTACCTTTCCCCGAGGCAGGAATAATCCACACTGTTTTCTTGAGCAAACCACAGAGGCAAATCATGCCTGACTCATGCCTGATCAATCATGCCTGAGTGGGAATAATGATGATGGGCATCTGGCCATGACACTTTACTTGAGGGGGTAGTCTTATCCACACTTGCTGCATATCCAGTAATTATGGGAGGTACCGGGAATGATGGGAGAAGGAAACCTAATTATTAGTCTCCGTTCATTGGGAACTAGTAAAAGAGGCCAGAAAAATCAGTAAGAGATTGTGGGCTGCAATCTCCCTATACACAGGAATTTGTTGATGATATTTTTTCTACCAACCTTTTAACCCCAGCTGGAAGGAAGAGGGGTACAGGACAGATGTAACATACACAAAAAGCTCTTCCTTCAAGCCCAGGAACAATGCATCCCAACAAAGGCAGGCAAAAACTGCAGGAGCCCTGCATGGACGGACAGGAAGATCCTGAACAAACTTAGGATCAAGAAAGAAGCCTATAGAAGGAAGGACAGGTAACCTGTGATGAATACGGAGAAATTGCCAGAGAAGCCAGGGATCAGGTTAGCAAAACCAAGGCCCTGACAGTATTAAATTTAGCTAGAGATGTCAAGGGCAACAAAAAAAGGGTCTATAGGTATGTTGGGGAGAAAAGGAAAACTAGGGAAAATGTGGACACTCTCCAGAAGGCGACAGTAGATCTGATCACCCAGGACATTGAGAAGGCTGAGGTGCTCAATGACTTTTTTGCCTCAGTCTTCACTGGCAAGGGCTCATGCCACACACTGCCCAAGTCCTAGAAAGCATAGGAAGGGTCCAGGAGAATGAAAAGCCACCCACTGTAGAAGATCAGGTTCAGGAGCACCTAAGGAACCTGAAGGTGCACATGTCCATGGGACCTGATGGGATGCATCTGCGGGTCCTGAGGGAACTGGCAGATGAAGTTGCAAAGCCACTATCCATCATATTTGAGAAGTCCCTGCAGTCTGGTGAAGTTCCCACAGACTGGAAAAAGGGGAACATAGCCCCCATTTTTGAAAAGGGAAACCAGGAAGACCCGGGGAACTACAGGCCAGTCAGTGTCACCTCAGTGCCAGGCAAGGTCATGGAGCATATACTCCTAGGAACTGTGCTAAGGCACATAGAGAATGAGAAAATAATTGGTGACAACCAGCGTGGCTTCACCAAGGGCAAATCATGCCTGACCAATCTGGTGGCCTTTTATGATGGGGTTACAGCATTGGTGGACAAGGCTAAAGCAATCGGTGTCATCTAACTGGACTTGTGCTAAATTGAAAACATGGGGGTTTGATGGATGGCCCACTCAGTGGATAAGGAACTGGCTGAGGAACAGCTCAAAGTCTGAGTGGAATCTAGTGATGAGTGGTGTCCCTCAAGGACAGCATTGGGACCGGTGCTCTTCAACATCTTTGTCAGTGACATGGAGAGGGGGATTGAGTGCACTTTCAGCAAGTTTGCAGATGACACCAAGCTGAGTGGTGCGGTTTACATGCTGGAGGGACAGGATGCCATCCAGAGGGACCTTCACAGGCTCATGAAGTTCAATAAGGCCAACTGCAAGGTCCTGCATCTGGGTTGGGGCAACCCCAAGCATAAATACAGGCTGGGCAATGAGTAGCTTGAGGCCAGCTCTGAAGAGAAGGACTTGGGAGTGGTGGTAGACGAAAAGTTCAACATGAGCCAGCAACGTGTGCTTGCAGCCCAGAAGGCCAACCGTATTCTGGGCTGCATCAAGAGAAGTGTGGCCAGCAGGTCAAGGGAGGTGATTCTCCCCCTCTACTCTGCTCTCATAAGGCCCCACCTGGAGTACTGCATCCAGTTCTTGAGCCCCAACACAGGAGAGATGTAGACCAGTTAGAATGAGTCCAGAGGAGGGCCACGAGGATGATCTGAGGGCTGAAGCACCTCTCCTATGAGGACAGGCTGAGAGAGTTGGGGCTGTTCAGCCTGGAGAAGAGAAAGCTTAGGGGAGATCTTACAGCGACTTTCCAGTACCTAAAGTGGGCCTACAGTAAAGCTGGGGAGGTACTTTTCATAAGGGCAGTTAATGACAGAACAAGAGGAAACGGCTTTAAGCTGAGAGAGGGTAGGTTTAGATTAGATATTAGGAAGAAATTCTTCACTGTGAGGGCGGTCATACACTGGAACAGGTTGCCCAGAGGAGTTGTGGATGCCCCCTCACTGGAAGTGTTCAAGGCCAGATTGGATGAGGCTTTGAGCAACTTGGTTTAGTGGAAGGTATCCTTGCTCATGGCAGGGGGGTTGGAACTAGATGATCTTTAAGGTCCCTTCCAACCCTAACCATTCTATGATTCTATGATTCTATGACTTTATCCCTTTCTACAGTATGTAAAAGCCTTGATTGTGCAGGGCCACCTTTTTTGGCAGATCCTCTGGTGTTGACTAACCAGATGACTTTTGCTAAATTTGTGTCCCAGTGATTGAATGTTCCACCAACCATTGCTTTTAGTGTGGTTTTTAGCAGCCCATCGCATCATCCACCTTTCCCAGAGGCTGGTACATGACAGGGGATGTGGTGCACCCACTCAATGCCATGTTCTTTGGCCCAAGTATCTATGAGATTGTTTTGGAAAATGTGTCCCGTTGTCTGACTCTTTTCTGTCTGGGGTGCCATGTCGCCACAAGACCTGCTTTTCAAGGCCTAGAATAGTGTTTCGAACAGTGGCATGAGGCACAGCATATGTCTCCAACCATCCGGTGGTTGCTTCCACCATCGTGAGCACGTAACACTTGGCCCTGTAGGTTTGTAGGAGCGTGATATAGTCAGTCTGTCAGGCCTCTCGATATTTATATTTTAACCAACGTCCTCCATACTGGAGAAGTTTTAACCGCTAGGCTTGTTTAATCATAGCACTTTTCACATTCATGAATAACCTGTGCAGTAATGACCATGGTTAAGTCCACCCCTAGATCACGAGCCCATCTATATGTTGCATCTCTTCCTTGATGGCCTGAGGCATCATGGGCCCAGGGGGCTAAAAATTTTTGACCCTTCTGTTGCCAGTCCAGTCCTTGATACACTTTGATCTTAGCAGCCTGGTCCATCTGTTTGTTGTTTCGGTGTTCTTTGGTGGCTTGACTCTTGGGCACATGAGCATCTACGTGACATCTACAACCAGTCTCTCTAGCCGAGCAGCAATATCTTGCCATAATTCATCAGCTGAAATGGGTTTGCCTCTGCGCTGCCAGTTGCTCTTTTTCCATTGCTGTAACCACCACCACAGGGCATTTGCCACCATCCTCCCCCTCTACTCTCCTTCATCCTCCAACTCTAGGTGGAGCTGGATACATTCTAGTTGCTCTTTTGCATAAAGAGCAACCTCACCACCTCATCTTCCCAGCCTGTCTTTCCTAAAGAGGACATACCCATCCATGACAGTGTTCCAATCATATGAGCTGTGGCACCGTCACAGCAACTTCCTCGATCTTGGCTCCTGGGAGGCAGCAGACCTCTCAAGATTCCCTGTTAAGCTGGCAGAGGGGACCCTCAGTGCCCTTTAACACGGAGTCACCCACTACAAGCACCCGGCGTTTCTTTTTCTGATATCCACTGAAGGCTGCTGGTGCAGTTACTTCCTGCAGATATTGCTCCTGTGTGTTAAGGGGTTCTATAGGTGCGAGAGCTTCAAATCTGGTTTTGGTGGTGATGGTGGAGGGCTGGGGCTGAAATGGAGCCCTGCTTTTTCGGGTCACCAAGGACCAAGGTGTCTCTGTTACAGTGTCATCCCCTAGTGGGACATGATTCTCAAATGATCTATCTTTTTCTCAGCATGTCTAATGCAGCAAAGCCTTTTGACTGCTTCTTGAAGCTCAGCCACCTGATGTAGGAGATCATCCACCTGTGCATATCTAGCATAGGTACTCACCTTATCATTAGGAAAAGGTTCAGGGCATTCAGTCGAGACAGCCACCTGAACCAAAGTCTCCTTTCTTCCCAGATCTCTCTAGGTGGATGCATCAGACGTCTCTGGGGTTTACCTGAAGGGGCGCTGGTTTTAGCTCTCAGATGAGTGCTCACAACCATACTGCCAGGAATCACAAGCACTTCCCCTGGTAACAGACATTCAAGCCAGCTGCCGCAGAATGCTGCTTCCAGCAGAGCTAAAGCAAGCTGCCTAGTCGCTCTGCCTGGTAGCTCGCACCCCCTGGGGGTCGTTTAAATGTGCAGCGTTTGCTTTTGGCAACGGCCCTGCCTCATCAGCCCCTCTCGGGAGATCAGCCACTCCTGAGGGGACTCTCTGTCGTGTCCATGCCTCCAGGACCCCCCCCTCCTCCTCAGCACGAACTCAGCTGCGAAATTTACCGTTGCCACCACTGGCCACTGTGCTCCTTGCCAACTTGAGTTTCACTGGGCTAGCCCTTGGCTAGCAGCCAACACAGCCATTCACCCCCAGGGGACAGGGGACAGCATTGGGGCAAGGGTAAGGAGACTCGTAGGGTAAATTAAGAACAATTTAATAATAGAAATAAAAGAAAATTTAAAATAATACTAATATTAAAATAGTAATGATAACGATAACATTAACAAATGTGTGATACACAGTACAACTGCTCACAACCCACTGACCAAGCCCAGAGCGTTCCCAGATAACGATCCCAGAGGAGTGACAATCCTGAACCAAAACTGCAATCCCAGAAGAGCAAGAGCCCAAGCGAAAGCCAGAGAGATCCAAAAAGAGCCCCTCACTAATATACTGGACATGACGTGATATGATATGGAACATCCCATTGACATATTCAAATACCAATTTAGCTTTTTAATTTAAATATTCCTCACTCCCTTAGATCTTGTGCTTGTGGACTAACAGAACACAAAGTCCCTCACTTCCAGCGACAAGAATGCAAACACTGGTGTGTTCTCAGTGTTTCTCTCATAACAAATCCTGGGCTTAAAGCAAAACAGAGCATTATTCTAGCTACTAAAAAGAAACCCAGCTCTGTTCCAGTTAGAAACCAGGACAGCCGGATAGCCACTTCATCTACATTTGGTGCCTCCTCTTCCTCTTTTGCTTCTACTGCTGCCAATGAGCTGGCATATGATGCTGGTGCACTCCGTACGACGTTTCGCCACATGGGTATTGTGCACGGGATTTCTTCTGGGTTTTCAGTTACCCTCATGTCCCTTGGCTCTTGGTAAATCAGCTCCCGCACAGCTAGTTCCCTCAGGTACTGAATCCCTCTCTCCATGCTGACCCATTTGCCTGGATTGCAACAGTTGTCGTCCTTGAAAGAATACCTTTCCTTCACACCCGCCAAGAGCCGCCTGCAAAGACTGCGAGTTGGTTCCCCTCTTGCAATTGCTTTATCAGTGCCCGTTCCCTTAGAGAGGGATCCCAGCTGCTTGGCTTCTCTACCCTCTAATTCCATGCTACTGGCCCCATTATCCCAGCATCTGAGCAGTCATGTAATGAGATGCTCACCTTGATAACGGGCGAAATATTTTCATATATCCCGCAGCTCAATCAGGGTTAGAGGTTGGATGGTATCATTTCTATCCCCCATTTCCTCCTCCTCTTCCTCCACTGGCTTTGCCGCTTTGCTATGTGTGCTGCCCTCCACCACTGAATACAGGTACAAAATTGGTCTCACAACCATCACTGTACCAACACAGCAAAACAGTACCCTTAAGCCCAAACCAACACCTAGGGATGGCGAAAAATATAAATGGAGTGTAAGGTGCCACCTCAAAGAACTCAAAGAACAACTCAGCAATCCAAAACAACAACATTCCGATCACTGACAACCAAGTCATCATAATAAATGCTTATTGCAGATTCTTTCTAACACCCTTTGGTCAAAACTGTCCTTATCTCAACCGTTGCTGCCCCACAAGACTGAAATAGTTTAACTTGGCTGGCAGCCAAACAAGATGCCCACTGCTCCTTCCCCCCCACCCATACAAAACCAAAACATCTCATACTGAAACCAGAACACAGTGCTTTCTAGCTACTAAGAATAAAATTAACCCTATCCTAGCAAAACCAGGCCAAGTGGGTCAAACAGTAGCTGGACTGCTCAGGCTTTCATGCTTCCTGGTGTGACACAGGGGATGTCCACACTATGATGGGGGAGGAAGGATGAGCACTTTCATCATCAATTAGATAACTAATTATTTTATTTTGCTCATAGATGCACAATATAAGAGTTATAAGTTATGAAACTTATGACTTGACTGATGAATAAGCGAATTCATATGATAGACTAGTCTGGGCATAAGGGGATTGAGCCTGTTTGGCAAGTTTGTTTATTATATTTCTTAATGAGCTCATGAAATAAAGTTTAAATCACAGTGTATGTTGTCCTGTAAATTTGAGAGATCTGAACAGACCTTGGGAACACCACTTGTGATCAGCAAGCCTTGCTTTCACACAAAATAAGCAAAACAATAAAACAACTTGCTCTGGATTGGCATGGGAAGAACAGTTTTAAGGTGAAAGCTTCTGGGTGTCAGAGGCAATCAAGTGGGACATAAGTGCTTCCTACCACTGAATAACAGAGCTGGAAAAATCCTCACTGGTTCATGTAGTCCAACTCGAGCCACCCATGTAGAATACCTGTAGCTATGATATTCATAGTGGAGGTTTGGACACCTTGCTCTAAGACATATTCAGAGAGGGACATTTCACTCTCTCCCTAGTTTAAGCTCTTCCTAATATGTAAAATGACATTTCTGAGCTGCAGCATGGAGTGTAGATCAGCTGCTTCCCCACTCCAGCAGCACTTATTGCAAAACTACCATAACTTCTTCAATCTTTTCCTTGTCCTTTCCTGCAGTTTATGTTTTCTGACATACTAATAATCTTCCTTATTTGCCTGTGAATTCTTATTATCACTATGGCAATGTGTGTAGCCCGGAAGAGGAAGATCCATGTCTTGGTTGGATACGCAGCTGGGGATTGTACCTATGTCACATGGTGTCACAGCTTTTGGTCTCACATCTGCATAAATATTAGCTGTTTTTCTAGTTGCTTTTGAATGATTCCCGTCTCAAGGAAGGAAATCTGTCTGAGTTCCCTCTGCCTGGCATAGTGCAGTGTCTCCTGACCTCATGAGATCTTTGCCCTGTGGCCTGCAGCGCTTAGCAGACCAACCAGGAATACAAACCGTGACCTGCTGCAAAATAAAACATAGTCTTATTAAAACTTCTATTAAAAGTTCACACCTCTATGGGAATATAAGCCTAATCCAGCACCCAGTGCAGTTAAGGGGAGATTAACCTTGTTAAACGGCTTTAATTTAACAGCCAGAGCTCTGTCCTTTTAATTACTCAGCAATTCTGTTTTGTTCCTTCCCAATTCTAGTTTGAAGAACTGCTTTCCCATAATTAAATGAAAAAGACTTAGTTGCAGCCCTCTGCACAAATTCCTACCCAGTGAATGCAAATAATGTATAAGTAGTTCTTTATTTATTGTACAGGCATTGATGTGCGTTGGATTTGGTCTATTTTAGAGACATTGCCATGGTAACTAGTCTCTCTTGACAAAAGCTTTATGTCAGAGCAGAAGTGGAACACACAGAAACTGAACTTTGAGTAGCCAGTGAGATGAAGACTGCTAGCATTAGACTCACCAAAGCATCATCAGAAAATAAACTGGTATGTCTCTGTCCTTTGAATGCATTGCTCACTGGGGAATCATGGATTACTGTATGAGAACAGAGGTTGTTGGTGCTTTAAGAACTGAAGCTGCAAGAGGCTTCAGCCTTGAACAATTAAGTCCTGACTTTGGGTGAAAAAATAGAACAGAGAAGATTCACAAGAAAGAATGCAAGAAAAACAAGATAAGAAAACTTCTTATGTAACTAGTCAGAAGTAAAAAGAATGTCTCATGAACAAGTGGAATTATCCAATCAAGTATTGTAACCAGGCGTATGAACAGTAGCTTTTAGCTAATGAAGAGTTGTTTATGTGTGTGTGTGTTAGCAGCTTAAAAGTATATAAGTGATTGTGTAACCAATAATAAAGGTCACCAGTAGAATTCACATTGAATCATGTGTTTAGTCCATGAATATCCCTCTCGGCAAGAGGCAAAGTGAAAGTTGATGTTGTCTCTTTCTAAGGTAAAGTTCAACAAAAAATCTATGCTGCATTAATTTTTAAGATCATAGAATCATAGAATTGCTTGGGTTGGAAAGGACCTTAAAGATCATCTAGTTCCAACCCCCCTGCTGTGGACAGGGCTGCCAACCACTACATCAGGCTGCCCAGGGCCCCATCCAACCTGGCTTTGAATACCTCCAGGGATGAGGCATCCACAACTTCTCCGGGCAACCTGTTCCAGTGCCTCACCAATCTCTGGGTGAAAAATTCCCTCCTAATATCTAACCTAAATCTCCCCTCTCTTAGTTTAAAACCATTTCCCTTTGTCCTGTCACTATCTGTTCATGTAAAAAGTCACTCTCCCTCCTGTCTATAAGCTCCCTTCAAGTACTGGAAGGCTGCAATGCAGTCTCCCTGGAGCCTTCTCTTCTCCAAGCTTAACAAGCCCAGCTCCCTCAACCTTTCTTCATAAGAGAGGTGCTCCAGCCCTCTGATCATCTTTGTGGCTCTCCTCTGGACCTCCTCCAACAGCTCTACATCTTTCTTGTGTTGGGGGCTCCAGGCTTGGATGCAATACTCCAGATGGGGCCTCACAAGGGCAGAGTAGAGGAGGACAATCACCTCCCTCGTCCTGCTGCCCACCCCTTTTTTGATGCAGCCCAAGATACAGTTGGCCTTCCAGGCTGCAATCACACACTGCTGGCTCATGTCAAGTTTCTTGTCCATTAGGACTCTCAAGTCCTTTTCAGCAGGGCTGCTCTCAATGAGTTCTTCTCCCAGTCTGTACACATACCTGGGATTGCCCTGACCCAAGTGGACAACCTTGCACTTGGCCTTGTTGAACCTCATTAGGTTCTCATGGGCCCACTTCTCAAACCTGTCCAGGTCCCTCTGAATGGCATTGCTTCCATTTATTTTATCAACTGCACCACTCGGCTTGGTGTCATCAGCAAATTTGCTGAGGGTGCACTCAATCCCACTATCCAGGTCATTGATAAAGAAGAGCACTCGTCCCAAGGCCGACCCTTGAAAGACACCACTTGTTACCAGCCTCCACCTGGACATAGATTCATCACAACCCTCTGTCTGCAACCATCCAACCAATTCTTTATCCATCAAATAGTCCAGCCTTCAAATCCATATTACTCCAATTAAGAGATAAGGATGTGGTGTGGGACCATGTCGAAGGACTTGCACAAGTCCAGGTAGATGACATCAGTTGCCCTTCTTTTCTCCACTGATACCGTCACTCCATCATAGAAGGCCACCAGATTGGTCAGGCATGGCCCTGGTGAAGCCATGTTGTCTGTCTCAGATCACCTCTTCGTCTCACGTGTGCCTTGCCATAGTTTCCAGGATGATCTGCTCCATGATCTTCCCAGGCACAGAGGTGAGGCTCACTGGCCTGTAGTTCCCCAGCTCTTCCTTTCTCCCTTTCTTGAAAATGGGAGTGATGTTTCCCTTTTTCCAGTCACCAGGGACTTTACCTGACAACCATGACTTTTCAAATATGATGGAGAGTGGCTTGGCAACTACATCGGACAATTCCTTCAGGACCTTGGGATGCATGTCATCTGGCCCCATAGACTTGCACACATTCAGTCTCATGAGGCGGTCTCTTACTTGCTCTGTGCTTACAGTGGGGGGGACTCTGCTCTCCTGACCCCCGCCTAGAGGTTCAGGGACTCGAAAGACATGGGAAACCTGACTGCCAGTGAAGACTGAGGCAAAGAACTTGTTGAGTACCTCAGCTTTCTCCAGGTCTGCTGAAAACAGTTCTCCCTTTTCATTTATCAGAGGGGGTACACTCTCCTTGGCCTGTCTCTTCTGGCCAATATACCTGAAGAACCCCTTCTTGTTACTTTTCACATCCCTCGCCAAGTTCAGTTTCATCTGTGCCTTGGCTTTCCTAATCTCATCTCTACACGTCTGGACGGCACCCCTGTATTCTTCCCGGGCTACACATCCATGCTTCCACTGCCTGTACATTTCCTTTTTTTCTCAGTTTGATCAGCAGGTCCTTGCTGAGCCATGCTGGTTTTCTACCTCCTCTGCTTGATTTCTTATGCTGGGGGATAGAGGGCTCTTGTACTCTCAAGAAGGTGTCCTTAAAGAGCTGCCAACTCTGTTCTGTACCTATGTCCCTAAGGACAGTTTCCCAGGGGATCCCATCCAATAATTCCTTAAATAGCTTAAAGTTCACTCTCCTGAAGTTCAGAGTCCTGACTCTGCTCCTTGCCAGGCCCATATTCCTTAAGATCACAAACTCAACCAGGGCATGGTTGCTACAGCCCAGACTCCCTCCAATCTTAACCTCTTTAATGATCTCTTCTGCATTCATGAGCACCAGGTCCAGTAATGCTTCACCAATACCTGGACCAGGAAGTTATCCTCAACAGACTTGTTGAGTCTCCTTGACTGTTTACAGCCCACGGTGTTTCTTTCCCAGCAGATCTCTGGGTGGTTGAAATCCCCCATCAGGATGAGAACTTGCAAGCACGACGCTTCCTGTAGCTGAAGCAAGAAGGCCTCATCAAGAGGTTCTTCTTGATCAGGCAGCCTGTAGTAGACCCCCAACCAGCAGATGTGCTTTATTGGCCTGGTCTCTAATTTTAACCCACAAACTCTCTATTTGGTCAAGGTTGTTTTTTAGAGGCAGCTCTTCGCAATCTATACACTTCTTAACAAGGGCTTACTTATCAAACTCTGCAAGTCAGGATAACTTGCATTTTCCTTTGTGCAGAAATATCTGGTGGGTAAGTTTCACTTCACATGGGCGCATCCTGGATTTGGCCAGCATCCAAGAAATGTCTGCGAAGCTTCTATTTTGGTATTCTGCACCTGGCTTTGAATTGTAGGAGTAAGAGTCTCACAGTCTAGTTTCATGCTGATGTGATACAGGCTGGGAAAAGAATCTTACAGTCACATTTCATGCTACCATAGTACAGGTTGGGAAGTTCACTCAGAAGTCAACTTTAAGGCTTATAATTTAAGCCCTTGTATATCACCCTGGTTTCATTTCATAGTCCTACATGACAATATCTATCCCCTGCCCCCCCATTCCCTTCTCATCATGCCTGCTTACCCAGCCAACCCTAGGTTTCACTCTCTGAAAATTGAAACAAAAGTAGCAGGGTTTGGTCCCTCAGCAGCGTCTCAGGAGATATTCTGTCTCCCACAGTCTCAGCTTGTTCAGGTTTTATGTGCCTCACTGTCTCCAACTCTGCAGTTGTAGGCTGCTATTTTTGGTGAGGCCCTAGGTTGGACTTGTCAGTGCTGCAGACTTGAAATTAAAAATTTTAATATTCATTAGTTGAGTTTCCAGCTTTTAAACAAAACTTCGACTTTGTCCAAAATGAATTATCAGCCATATTTGCTTCATATAACATTCTGACTCAAGAAAACCATCTTTGAAACCTTTCCTGAGTGTCCTGGTTTTTAGCTGGAACAGAGCTGGGTTTCTTTTTAGTAGCTAGAATAGTGCTGTGTTTTGCTTTCAGCCTGGGACTTATTATGAGAGAAACACTGATAACATACCTGTGTTTGCATTTTTGTCACTGGAAGTGAAGGACTTTGTGTTCTGACAGTTTACAAGCACAAGACCTAAGGGGGTGAGGAATATTTAAATTAATAAGCTAAATTGGTGTTTGGACAGGCTAATGGGATATTCCATATCAAACCCCTTCATGTCCAGTATATTAGTGAGGGTCTCTTTCTCTTTTATCTCTTTCTGGCTTTCTCTCAGGCTCTTGTTCTTCTGGGATTGCAATTTCAGTTTGGGATTGTCACTCCTCTGGGATTGTTATCTGGGAATGGGCCAGGCTTGGTCAGCGGGTGGTGAGCAATTGCACTGTTTATCACTCATTTGTATATTTTGTTACTGTTATCATTATTCACTACTATTTTAATATCAGTATTATTTTAAGGTTTTTTTTTTTATTTCTATTATTAAGCTGTTCTTATCTCAACCTACAAGCCTCCTTATCCTTGCCCCCCAGTCCTCTCCCCTATCCCTTGGGGGTGGGGGGGAAGTGGGTGAACAGCTGAGTCGGCTATTAGCCAAGGGCTAGCCCAGTCAAACTATCACACTGAGTCACATTCACAAGTAGATTTTTTTTTAGCAGTAACTCTAGTCTCAAAGTAACCTCTAAACAATACATATCCTATTATGAAACTGCTGCAGGATTTTGCACACCTTGGGAAAACAATGTTACCTGTGATTCATATTATTAATTTCACTGATCCTTAGCTGGTTGCCTAACATTGAGGTCAGTGAGGTTGTACAACATAACACGAGCCGAAAGAGCACTGGAACAGATTGCAAAGAGCCTAGCTCTTGCCTGAGTGATTAGTCCCCCACTAGCAAAAAGGCTGAAAACATTTAATTTTAAGCAAGCAAAGTGCATATTTATTTAGCGGTCTCTGTGGTATCAGAAGCACCATGTTTACTTTCCATCTGCTTTCTTTTATCCAAGCCTCTTTAGATTCTGGGTTATTAAAAATGACTGGTGATAATGTCATTTGTCAATATAATTCCCAAAATCATGAATCAGTGCAAAAAACATAAATGAAAAGGGATGACCCAAGTTTATAATGAGTTATTTTCAGAGACTTTCTTTCTTATGTAGCAGCTTGAGAAAATAAATGGAAGGTAAACAGACTCTCTACTGAAAACCTCTGATTCAAGGATGAGAGGTGTGATAGTTTAACTTAGCTGGCAGCCAAACACAACCACTCACAGCCCCCCCCCCCTTCCCCCCTCCACCCAGGGATTAAGAGTCTCATGATCTACTGACTGAGCTAGCTGCCCAACATGGTGGAAGAAGAGGGAAACAGGGAATATGACTTCCATATGTTCATTCTATTTTGTTTCTAAAAGACTTGCAGTTCCCAGCTGTGATTTTTTAAAATGTTAATTACAGTAACTGAGGATGTGAGCAGTGCTCTTCATAGAAAAATTGAAGTGATAAAAATTAATCAATTTAAAAAAACAAGACAGTTTAGAAATAGTAACTAGAGGCAACAAAAGCAAAATGCACATCTTACAGAATACTGCCAGGGAAACAGGTCTCCAGCTTTCATTTTAACCCACTCTGTTGCTAGGAGACTGAAAGACTAGATTTCTATCCTGTCTGTACTTATTGAGGGGCCAGGATGATGTGTTGGCCTCGAGATGCTAACCAAGTCACTCTATCACTCCCCTCCTCAACAGGATAGGGGGAGAAAATATGACAAAAAGCTCATAGGTTAAGATAAGAACAGGGAGATTACATACAATTACAGTCACAGGCAAAATAGACTCAACTTGGGGAAATTAATTTAATTTATTACAAATCAAAACCAGACTAGGACAGTGAGAAATAAAACAAAACTAAAAACACCTTCCTCCCAC
The DNA here is from genome assembly GCA_907165065.1 of Caprimulgus europaeus. The sequence continues at coordinate 12,292,774 of OU015537.1, forward strand.
CCCTCCGTTCTTCCCAGGCTCAAGTTCATTCCTGAGTCTTCTACCTCCTCTTCCCAAGTGGCACAGAGGGATGGGGAATGGGGGTTGTGGTCAGTTCATTACGCATTGCCTCTGCCACTCCTTCCTCTTCACGCTCTTCCTCTGCTCCAGCATGGGTCCTTTCCACAGGGTACAGTCCTTCAGGAGTGGACTGCTCCAGTGCAGGTCCTGCCAGAAAACCTGTTTTCCACAGGCCACATATCCTGCCAGGAGCCTGCTCTGGCATGGCCTCTCCATGGGCTGCAGTGTGGATATCTTCTCCACCATTGTCCTCCATGGGCTGCAGGGGAATCTGCTTCATTGCCTGGAGCATCTCCTCCCCTTCCTTCTTCACTGACCTTGCATACATTTTGGTTTGTTTCTCTCACATTTCCTCACTCCTCTATCTCACAGCTGTTACACAGCATTTTTTTACCCTTTCTTAAATATGTTAGGCCCCTAGGCTGGGGACAAGATGAGTAGCTGCACAATGCATATGGAAAAGGGCCAAGAGGAAGAGACAGGGGCAGCCTAGACATCAGCCCTCTGGTGTTTGGCTACTGAAAATGGGCTACCACAAGTGGTGATGAGCAGTACTCCCCAGAGAATGGATCCACCCCAGTACAAAGACTTCTTCATCGTGAAATCAGTTTTGAAAGTTTGTTGAGCCTTAGCAGAAGCAGGAGCAGGACTTGTATTGAATATCCCCTACTGACCTTTTTAGTGTTTCACAAGTCTCTATGGATTTTATGCAGAAGGTGCAGGAAGCGTTGATGGGCCTTTGACTCATTAGGCTGTGGAAGACCCTGTTGCTGAACAGCAAAGGGAACTATGCTTGGCTGATGGAGGATGTGCAAATTAAAGGAGAAACAAATTACCTTAAACAAGCTATTTGCAAATCCAGCTTTTCAAATGAACAAATATTCATATAGAATCTTAATTTTGGAGAAAAGAAAAAAAAAAGAGTCTAACAGCTTACATTCGGATTGGATATTTCTTTTTCCTATTATTATGGAACTCTTCTTTCCTCACTTAGGAATTCAGTGATCTGATTTTTATTCAGGGTTTTAGAGTGCAAATATGCAATGCTTCTAAACATACTAAACTATATCTTGAATTAATCCTTTTCTAAAGGAATGGAGGTAAATGAAGACACTAAAAAAAAAAAAGAAACTAGCACACAGCTCTTCATGAAAATTTTATGTCTTTTAAAGTAATCATTGTATCTTTCTTTTGGATGACTGTTTACTGAAAGACATATTTTTTTATCAAATACACTATAACACAAGAGACTTTCCATGCCATGTCAAGAGAAGTTGGTCACATGATTCACAAACAAAACTTTTAACACTGATGTATAGACATTATTTCAAAATCAGCTAAGATGACAAATTTTAAAGCAGTGACTTGCTATAGCAAACTGCAAAGCAAGAATCACTAAATATTTGCAGACATATCACATTAAGAAAAGAAAAAAGAAAGGAGAAAGATAGTGCTTCACACCAGGTCACAATTTGGTGACAATAAGGAGATATATATTTATATATAGATCTCTCTCTCTATCACTTTCTCTCAAGTGACAAAGTGAGAGAGATTGAGAAATATATGTATATATATAAAGTATAGGTGGAGAGCAGGGCTGAGACAAATATTTCATAATTAATTGATTCGATCTCTATTGGTGATGCAATTAAATATCAGTGTTGAATTAAATTACTTGTATATAAAACATTCTTAGTTGCTTTCTTTAAGTTACTGAATGATACATATAAGCTGCAAGATATAGGCCTCTGTAAATAATTGATTTGATGTCTGTTTTCTCACATATTTCTATCAAACAACCCCACTACTAGCAATTTCTATTATCCTTGCTCAAAGTATTCAGTGCTTATGAAACACCAGCTGCTTTCACTCAGTGTCTTCTACAAGCAAACAAAAAAACCCCATAGACCTGTCTAGAATGCATAGATAGTAAAATAATGTACCCAGCATTTCCTTCTTCTCCAGCGATATATGTTTAAAAGATGGCAAAATAGTTACTTTGTTGCTGTTATGCAATTCACAGTGTTTTCCCTGAAGCATGTACACTTTTTATTTTTGCTTCATATTTGTGATTAATTATAGTAACACCCTCCCTCCTGCAAAAAAACAACCCACAAGTGTTTGAAGTAAAGCTCTTCAAGGACTTCTTGATTCAAAGCAGCATTGGTCCATCCCAGCCCTAACAACAAGAAAATACAACTTCCTGTGCTATCAAAACCTTTTTGTTTTATTAGAAACTGTGATCTTTTCCTCTGCCCTTCCCCAATCCTCTCTCTCACATTTTATAGCAACATTTGAATTAATTTACAGGCTGCAACAACCCAGAGATAGTCTTGTTCTAACACATTCTTATTGCACCTTAGTAATCCAGTGACCTGATCATTTTATTGGGTTATTTCTTTTCTTTTCTTTTCAAAGAAAAAGTTTACATCATCCACAACAGAAACAATCTCTTAAAAAGGTACAGAGGGGGAGAGAGACAGTAGTGATGCAGTCTGAATAGTCTTGGAATTACTTCATTACTCTAGATAATTATAAAATGCTAATGAAGCTGCACTTTTATTCTAGGACAATAAAAAAATCCCAATTGCACTGTACTGAGTTTGCACAGCAAGGTTTTGGTAGAAGGAGGGGAACACAGAGGTGGCTTCTGTGAGAAGCTGTCAGAAGCTTCCCCTATGTCCAACACAGCCAATGCCAGCGGGCTCCAAGACAGACCCACCTCTGGCCAAGGCCGAGCCAATTAGTAATGCCTCTGTGATATCATAATTCAGAAAAAAAAAAAAGGGAAGAGGAAAAAAAGCGACGTTTTGCAGCTAGAGAGAGGAGTGAGAAAATGTGAAACAACCCTGCAGACACCAAGGTCAGTGAAGAAGGACAGGGAAGAGGTGCTCCAGGCGCCAGAGCAGAGATTCCCGTTACTTGTGGTGAAGACCATGGTGAGGCCGACTGTTCCCCTGCAGTCCATGAAGGTCCATGGTGGAGCAGATGACCACCTGTAGCCCATGGAGGAACCCACACTGGAGTGGGTGGATGCCCAAAGGAGGCTGTGACCCTGTGGGAAGGTTCCTGGTAGGACCTGTGGCCTCATGGAGAGAGAGGAACCCACATTGGAGCAGGTTTGCTGGCAGGACTTGTGAGCCCGTGGGGGACCCACGCAAGAACAGCAGTCTGCACCCCACGGAAAGGACCCATGCTAAAGCAGTTCAAGAAGAACTGTCATTCATGGGAAAGACTCACATTGGAGAAGTTCATGGAGGACTGTCTCCCATGAGACTGACCCCACGCTGTTGCGGGGGAAGGAGTCCTGCCCCTGAGGAGGAAGGAGTGGCAGAAACAATATGTGATGAACTGACCCCAACCCCCATTCCCTGTCCCCCTGTTCTGCTGTAGGGGAGGAGGTGGAAATTGGAAGAGAAGTTAAGCTCGGGAAGAAGGGAGGGGTGGGGGGAGGTGTTTTAAGGTTTGGTTTTATTTCTCATTATCCACTTGTCTGATCAGTAAGAATTTTTTTTTTTTTCCTCATGTCTGTTTTGCCTGTGCCAGTAATTGGTGATTGATCTCCCTCTGTCCTTATCTCGACCCACGAGCCTTTCGTTATATTTTTCTTCTCCCTGTCCAGTTGAGGAGCAGGAGTGATAGAGTGGGTTTTGGTGGGCATCTGGCATCCAGCCAAGGCCAACCCGTCACTCACAGAAACCCAGAAATGACAATAAACCAAGCTGCTTTTGAAGCTTATTTAATTTCTTTGTAATCAGCAAGTGAGATGGGAATGTAAAAAATGTTTTTAAGCAGTCATTTGGGGAAAAAAGTGCTAGTTGTTATATCTCTGGCATTCTAGCATTTCCTCTGCTGCATACCAGTTTAAAAAGTTGAATTTCACAAACATCTAAAAATAAATATAAAAAGAAAAAAAATATTTCCGTCACTCAGCAGACTTGATTAATTTATTAATAGCACTAATTATCATTTGTATTAATGTATATTTATGTAAATTTATACATACATATTACCTTTTCATGAAAAAATGCAAAATATGTATAACTACAGTTAATAGCTTGTCTGCTCTGATTATATCTTTTATGCATCATCAAGAAGAGTAATGATAAAGCTTAAGGTTATCCATACTGGTGACTTTGTAGAACATTTGATCCTTTAGAAGTTTAACATATTGCTATGTTATTGCACAATGCATTGTAACATTAGCTATTATCTAAAATGACTCTTATAGTCTCACTAGTAAATAAAAAATAAGACACCATCAAGTACAGTTTCAGGAGTTTGGGGTTTTTTTTGTTGGGTTTTTAGAGGGTATACATTCTTTCAGTGCTTGCAAAACCCAGGTGTTTGCTTTCAGGCTGGAGCTTGTGTTGCAATAGAAGCATCTCGGACGCCTTTTTCTTAAGCTCATAAGAAACTAAGACAGAATACAGCAGGCAGAAGCTTAACACCTCCCCTTCCACCACCTGCAACCCTTTCCTACTGCACAGTATCAGCAGACTCTGACATCTTTCTTCTCCGCTGCTGTTATGTTGAAAATTACTTGCAAATTCCTTTAAAACGTAAAAATTGTATTCCCAAGAGAATGTGTTTCACTGGATGCTTAGTCTTTATCTAGCTTTCTATGTGAACTTCTAAGACATTCCAGTAAAATTTTAAGGCTGATTTTGTAGGAATCTTTGTAGAGAAACATGCTGTGAGAAACTGAGGCATGGGTGACTTTTGGTCACTAAGGAGCTGGGTGACTTTTAATTACTAGGGAGCTAGACTTTTATGCTGTGTGTGGGCCTCGCTGGCTGTGTCACGTGGGTGGAGTCTTGGCCGGTTGGTTGCTGGCATGCATCACATGTTGTGTGGCAGGGTGTGTGAGGGGGGCCTGTGCCAAGTAGACGGGGGGCATTCGTTTTATCTCTATGAGAATACACGTTTGTCTCTCACTTTTCCTGACAACATATCTTCCTTAGAAGTATTTCCAGTTTAGTGTATTTCCAGTTTAGTACTGGTTAAGAAATAACATCTAGTTTATTAAAGAAAAACTGAGTAGGTTTTTAGTTATGTTATCATGTTTATTTGTAATGCTACCTTTTAAATTACATTGAGAAGGGTAAAAATCCACCACTGTCCAATGAACCGCTTTCTTTTAAAAATGTTCCAAATAGTTATGAGCTATCTCTAAAAGCTTCTGAAGGAAAAATCTGAAGTGCCACTATAAATAAATAGTAAAGTAAATTATATATTAAGAATATCATGGGAACACTTGCAAAAATAAAATGCTTAATTTATTAAATAAAATACTCCCAACACAAAGATGAAGGACTATTTTGATCTGGCTGATGTCAATAAGAAAACAACAAAAATATATAAAAAAAGTAAGATCACTTTTTTGTAGCAATGCTCCCTCACATAGGGAGGCAAAAGTCTTGAGGACTAGGTAAGGTAGATTTTCATTTGTAAAAGTTCATGTTAAAAATAATCCTACCTCTCTGTGAGAAATGAGCAATCGATCGCTTTAAAGGACTCCGGCCAGACTCTTCAGTGAAGCACTTTTATTACGTTCTTGCAAGAGCAGGTGCCCTAACTAGTAGCACACACCGCCAGAGCGACACACCAATTTTTATACCCGGCCTCAAAATCCCTCCCTTATTCCCCTATTGGTGAGTTACTCCAAGGTTTACAGCCTATCTGATACACCTATGAAATCCCTCTGTAGCTTAAATTTCCTGCCACTCTATTTTAATTCCCCACCCTCTTTTTATTGTTTTTGCCTCCCTTTTTATAATAAGATGCTAGACAGTTACTCAGCAGCACATCCTTATCTCTAGACACAGATGTCTTTCTTAGTTCCTGCCATGTCATCCTTACATTGCAGGAGCTGAGCCCTTCTAGCTGCAAAGACAACATTACCATTTCTCACACTCTGAATTTGAAATCTTCATCTTCCAATTTGAAAACCAAAAGATATACCCATGCATTTGGGTACCCATCAACACAGTGGTCATGTAAATGCCCATCCAATCAAAAATAATTTTTTTTTTTTAAATGGATGTTGGGAATGACAGCAGTAGCATCAACACAAACATGGTGCTGAATTCAGGGTCTTTGAACTCTGAATAGTAAGCCATAATCTGAGACTCGCAGAATCACAGAATTGAGTCATACTTATTTTGTCCAGGGATCTCACTCTGTCTCTCCCTGTGTTGTGTTTGTGTGTGGGGGGCATTTTTGGTAGTGGGGGAGGGGGCTACAATGATGGCCCCTGTGAGAAGCGAACCCGCCTCCAGCCCAGACTGAGCCAAGTAGCAAGGAGACCCCCAGAGAGGAGGGAAGAGGTACGCTGGACTAGAGATTGCAGATTGTCTGCAGATTGTGGACGTCCCCATGCCGGAGCCGGGAGCTGTGCCCGAAGAGGTCCTTAACTCCATGGAAAGTCAGTGGTAGAACACTTTGCTCCTGGACTCTGGTAGCCCGCGGGAGGGATCTCATGCTGGAAAGAGTGGCATAGGTGAACTGACTGAAACGCCTATTCCCTGCCCCCTGTGCCGCTAGAGGGAGAAGGTAGAAAAATCGGGAACAAAGTGATTTGAGCCCAGGAAGAAGGGAGGAGGGGGGGGAAGGTGTTGTAAGATGTGGTTGCTATGTTTCACTATCCTACTCTGATTGATTGGTAACTAATTAAATTGATTTTTCTTCCCCAAGTTGAGTCTGTTTTGCCTGTGACCATAACTGGTGAGTGAGCCGTCCCTGTCCCCATTTCAACCCATGGTCCTGATGTGGAAAAGCAGGCAAAGAGTTAAAACATCTTGGTATGGGAAAAGCAGGCAAGGAGATGAAACATTTATCGGCATAATAACCAGATGGCAAGAGGCCCAAAACTCAGTGGCAAGCAGAAAATACATAGATAAGAGGAACTGTTGGTACACAAAACAGGAATCCTATTGTCTGTAAGAAGTAACTATCTAGCTAGAACTGGTCTTGTAGTTTGGAACTCAACCAACCCAGCATTCCAAGCCAAAAGTGAAAAGTACACAGTGAAGAAGACTGCGAGCCTTCATCCAGAAAACCCCCATAGACAAGCACCAGATAGCAGTGTGCAAGAGCCAGGAGGAGGAGACTTATGATAATGGGTTCCTGGAAATAATTACCATAGTCTCACCTATCCCTAGAATTAATTGTAATAACCCAGCCCAAAATAGTGAATATGTATATTTTTGTGTAATAAATAGACATTTGCTTTGTGATCCAGTATGCAAGTTTGGAGGAGAGATCCCCCTTGCAACCAGCGCTGCAATAAACATACCTGCTTTATAACTCTCTGTGAGTTGTAGAGTTTGATTCTGCCCGTCAGCCCCCTTTGTTTTGTTTCTCTCTGCATCTCACGGGGTGGAGGGGCAGTGAAACCACCACACCCACCATGGCTCAAACATAACCAGTGATCTCTGTGCTTTATTCATGTAATATCAGTCTATTGTATTTGTAGCATTATAAATCTGTCCTCCATTAGCCCCTTCTGATGATATGTTATGCTACTATGAGTTAGCTATATGAGATTTATATATATATATGAGTTAGTACAAGGGTGTACTACAAGACGAGAGATTAATTTCTGCATAAAGGGCATTAAACAACAGATACCATGAACAGTTTTGCTTGCACAGTTAAAAAAAAAAAAAAGTATTGAGGAAGGAAGGAATATGCTGCTGGACAAGCACCGTATATGATACATCTGCCCCAGCATCTATAGCTTGCCCTATCTTAACAAAATCTTTAGTGTAAACACTTGATCCTGAAATTAATCCTGTACATTAATAAGCCTAGCTTCAGCCTTTATTACCAAAGACTAGCTCGAGAATATTTTTATACCAGTGGCATGCCAATATCCTACCAGAAGACAAAATAAGGATGTGTTTTGTTCATAATTCTGTAACATAATTGTGTGCAGTACAGACAGTGTCTTTTTCCCTTTTACCATAGACTTGCACCTGTCGATGAAAAATGCTGATCATGCACCTCCTCGAACACTATCTTTACTCCTCAGAAAGACTGTCCAAGGAAAGTACTAAACTATCTCTTGCCTTCCATCAAATTGTTTCAGTGGTTTTTTAGTGGGGTTGGATGCTATCTGATCCCATAGTTCCTTCAGACAGTGGATCACATAAATGCTGTTTTCATTCCATCTAGCTTTGTCTGCAAGAAATATGCTTCACGTAGAGAACATTAATCTTTTTCCACCTACATGCTGAAGCAAAAAAATTGAGGTGAATACAAAGAGACTCACGGTATCTGTACAGCATAAATCACAAAGTTTGAGTCAAATATATTTTTCCCTTTTTTCATCCACATCAAATGCTTGAATACAACAAGGCATTGTTAGTTGTGGTGAGCTAACTGGAGAGTCTGCTGATATAACACATCAAGTTTTTAAGACCTTTGTCTGTGCAGAGTTACAATAATGCAGAAGTCAAACTGATTAGAGAGAGGAAAAATGACAGAAATTGATAGAGTGAAGATATGTTTCAGTAATGCCTACAAAGTCAGTACTTTGTCTATAGATGGAGAAGTGCACATTGCCTGCCCTTTGAAAGTTTCTTCATGCCTTTGTCATTAATATTGTCAAAATTAAGAACACATTTTAATGGAGTTCAATGGCAGTTGAACACATTCATTCAAGTTGACCATAAGAAGAAATACTAGGATATTTTAGCCTAAACATTCCATGTAAACTGGAGATGCCTTAGCCAAGTTCTATAGGAGGGAATGGATTTCTTTGATGTTGAGCTTCATGTGAGGCTCCCTTTGCCAACAGTCCAGCATCAACTCATATGCTTCCTTGGGGCATGTGCGAGGTCACTGCAGCACTCAACCCTGATTGATGCATTCAATCACCTACGAGAAATCACAAGGAAAGGATCAGTGTAGCCATGCCAATTACATAGACCTCACTCATGGAAGAGCTAGCTGCTAATAGCCACAGCAGCCTCACTGGTCGCAGTCACCTGGCCACCTCTGCAGTATAGCTGCATTTCTAGGTAGATGTAAGGGCAGTATGATATGATCTGGAAAAATCACCATAATGTAGGATGTCAGGGAGCAATACCTTGACTGATGTGATGTTAAATCTTCCATTCATGAAAGAACAGTGGTAAGGGAGCAATACCATACCTCCCCTACCTGTCTATCAATCTCATCTCATCTTAGAAGTAAGCTGTTTCAATCATTTCACATAGAGCACCTCTCCCTCCTTCCTTACCCTTTATGAGCACCACCATGGCTAATATCTGGAAAGAGATTTCCCAGTTATGAAGACATCTCCAGATTCCTCCAATCTATTCAAGAATGTTTTAGAACAACCACTCCATGACAATGACATTTCCTGATATGTAACTGAAATCTCTCAATGACAGTTTGGGAGACAGGTAAGCTCCTTTTTATTGTCTCATGGTCTTTCTGAACATCCAAAGCAAACTATTCTATACAAAGGAAGAAGCTACATCCCAACTTGGTATAGTCCTATGTTGTAAATCATTGAAATGGCTTAGGCCCCTTGACATAAATCAGAGAGAATTAGCAGAGATCTTCAGTAGGCCTCTTCTCCTTGAGAACTCTAGACAAAACAATTCTAATCAAGCTGGGAAAAAAGGGAGTATTCTGTTTTTGCCCTTTGAAGTTCAACTGAACAAACACCAGCTGTTGTGACAAAGAGAAAGTTCTCAGGAGAATTAATAAGCCAATCAGTGTGGATTTTTAAGAACGTATGTGGGCTTGGTTAACGGATTGTATATAAGAGACATGTGTGTGATCAATAAATGGGGAAGTCTGATGATTCTCATATTGAGTGTCCGGATTTTTTCCCCCCGTCGCAACAGTCCTACTTGGATAACTTCCATCCAACTTGGGGAGAAAACGGTGAAAAAGAAGAACCACATAGTTTGTGTCAATACCATAAATACATATCAGGATTATTGCTTTTACTAAATAAATTTACTACTGTCGTTTCCCCAGAGAAGCCATACCATCAGTTAAAATACCACCCTCCTTTATGCAATTTGAAAATATAATATACACACCTCATTGTTTGACAGCTGATACCATAGCTAAAGGGAGCCTTCTTCCAAACTGGACATAACATTGGCATGCCTAAAGTGATTTGTTTTACTTTACCATCTAAAGGCAAACGAGTTGTCCACGATCCATCGCTCATTGCCCAAACTAAATGTCCCAGACTCTGGATTGTAGCCTTTCTACAACTCAAAAATGTCCCTCTTCTAAGCACATAATCTGCAGTCAATTGAAGATCATTTCTGAGTCCTCGACAGAAACACCCATACCTCACTGCCACTGCTACAGGGGAAATTTCTTGAATTACCTTTCTTATTGTACCACAGTTATAAACCTTTTCACATTTCCACCAAGATACTAAACCCTCTTTTACTCGCGACGAAGTTCCCCTATCTTCTACTGTTGGCCAAACTGAATAAACTGACCCCACCCACGTAAAACACCTCTTTAGCCATGTATTGAAATTGGGAAAATAAAGTCGTGGACCAAATTGATTCCCAAATAGGTTTCTTTTCTTGTGAAGTTTGATTATCTTTTTCACATTTCCATTCCATTATCATGCATCTCACATTTCTTCTTATTTGTTCATCATAAGAACACCATCCATAACCATATCCTGAATCTAGTCCTGTCCAACCACCACTAATGTCTATAAAATTTGAATTCAATAATTTCTTACACTCAGTCCTACTTCCCAGGGACTTCCATTGTTTTCTAATATCCTTCACTTGCTCTTGCCATCCTATTATAGGCTTCTGTTCACAATGTGTAGTTTCATTTTTACTTTCCAAGTTAGTCAAATTCATAGTTAGGATTCCCCATGGAATTGACTCACCTACAGCTCTTGGTATTGGCAGACAAGCAGTAATTTGCGACACATTGTGCAAATTGGCAAATTCTTTGATTAGTCCTAGCATCAGATTTTCTTCTTGGGTCCTTTTTGGGAGGTATATTACTTGGTCTACTTCTGCTTGCCTCTTGTTCCTTATTCTCTTATCTATTTCCCAATAAATTTGTAATATATCAGAATTAAAGTCTGGAATCTGAGTGACACTGTATTTTGATTTCAATGTATCTCCAATTCTTACTGGTACTTCTTGTTGCTGTGTTTTTGCCTCAAACCAGGCTCCCACTAACATTAGTCTCCAAATTAATATCCATTCCCCCAACTTTTTCAGACAATAGACTCAATTAGACATGTTTCAATGTTAATCTTAGAGTTTCAGGATTCCTGTTTACAATTTCCCACAATGGTGGGGCTTTCTTCACCCTAGTATAATGTACCCACGTGTCCGATTCAGGGATCTCGATAGTGGTGAAGGTAGTCAACAGTACTTGAAAGGGTCCCCTCCAGCTTTCCTGAAGAGGTTCAGAAGCCCATGTCTTCACGTAGACATAATCTCCTGGTTGGAAGTCATGTACTGGATTCTCCAAAGACAGGGGCCTGTTCCAAATAACCACGCTCCAAAGCGCAGCCAGAGTTTTTCCTAAAGAAAGCAGATAGTTATATACATCTTGTTTACCCTTTAGATGCATGTCTAAATTTGGTTCTGGGGATTCATTAGGTTTTCCATATAATAGATCATAAGGACTAATTGATGTTTCACTTTTTGGTTGCACCTGAATTTGTAAAAGGGCCAATGGAAGTGCCTGAGGCCATTTCAGATTAGTTTCTTGACATATTTTACTGATTTGTCTTTTCAATGTTTGATTCATTCTTTCTATTTTTCCACTAGAATGTGGCCTCCAGGGTGTGTGTAATTCCCAAGTAACTCCCAAAATTTTACTAACACCTTGCACCACTTCAGCAATGAAATGTGAACCTCTATCTGAAGAGATTCCAATAGGTACTCCAAATCTTGGGATAATTTCCTGTAATAGCCATTTAATGACTTCCTTCGCTTGATTGGTCCGACAGGGAAAGGCTTCTGGCCATCCTGGAAAAGTGTCAATCCCTAACAGTATGTATCGATTTTGCCGGGGCAATTCTGAAAAATCTATTTGCCAATGATCTCCTGGTTCCATTCCTGGCTTTATTGTTCCCATCTGAACCTTTTTCTTGATAACTGGATTGGTTTTTGCTGAGAGGGATGCACCCATGGACTCCACACGATTCAATGTGAATTCTACTGGTGACCTTTATTATTGGTTACACAATCACTTATATACTCTTAAGCTACTAACACACACACACACACACATAAACAACTCTTCATTGGCTAAAAGCTATAGTTCACACGCTTGGTTACAATACTTGACTGGATAAATCCACCTGTTCATGAGGCATTCTTTTTACTTCTGACTAGTTACATAAGAAGTTGTCTTATCTTGTTTTCTTGCATTCTTTCTCATGAATCTATTTTTTCACCCAAAGTCAGAGCTTAATTGCCCAAGGCCGAAGCCACCTGCATCTTTGGCTCACATTTTGCAGTTGTAATTTTAGCTATTCTTAGCATCTTTACTGATAAAATGTGTTTTCTTAGAAAAGTTACTAACGCTTCTGCTCCCCAATGACAATCCTTATGTTTTGTCTGCATTATTTCTCTCATTAAAAGTGGTGGGATGACTACCTGACCCTTTGACATTACCCACCATCCTGCTAAATTTTTCTTTGCATTAAACAACTTCCCTAATTTCTCATCCTCTTCTGAATATTTAGGTTTGTCTTTTGGTAAAGTAATAGTTTTTGTAGGAATTAATGCCAATTGTAAAACATTTCTTTTTGCAACTCCTCTAGCTGTTTTATCGGCCAATTTATTACCTATAATTTCTTTCGTATTTCCTGATCGGTGTGCTTTACAGTGCATGATTGCCACCTTGGCTGTTTTTTTGACTGCTTGGATTAATTGTAAAATTTCTTTTTTTATTTAATAGTTGTTCCTTGAGAGGATAATAATCCTCTCTCTTTCCATATAATTCCATGGAGGTGTACCACACCAAAGACATATTTCAAATGAGTCCAAATATTTACTTTCTTTTCCTTGCTAAACTCTAGTGCCCTTGTCAGAGCTATCAGTTCTGCCTTCTGGGCTGACGTGCAAGGTAAAGAATTTGCTTCTATGACAGAATTTTCAGTTGTCACCACATATCCTGCATAATGGGTCCCATTCTCCACAAAACTGCTGCCATCTGTATACAGCTCCCAATCAGGATCATCCAGCAGTGTATCCTTTAAGTCTTCTCAACTGGAATACACGTGTTCGATGGTCACCAGACAGTCGTGTTCTAGTTCTCCTTCTTCCTGTACAGAACTCAAAAAGACTGCAGGGTTAACAAGGTTAATTGTTTTCAAGATCACATCATCTGTTGTTCAGTCAGAATTACCTGGTACTTCATCATCCTGCTAGGGGATAACCAATGACCCCCCTTTTGTTCCAAAACAGTGATCACCATGTGTGGTACATATACCACTATCAGTCTGTAGTGGGTCTGGCTGGGATGGAGTTGATTTTCCCCTTGGCAGCCCTCAGAGTGCTGTGTTTTGTATTTGGTGGCTTGAGGGGTGTTGATAACACACCAGTGTTTTGGTTACTGGTGAGCAGTGCTAGCACAGCACCAAGGCTGGCTCTCCAACATTTCCCCCAGTAGGCTGGGAGGGGGGAAGGTTTTGGGAGGGGACACAGCCAGGACAGCTGACCCAAACGGACCAAAGGGATATTCCATACCATATGACGTATGCTCAGAAATAAAGCAAGGAGAACAGAGGGGGAAAGGGGGGCATTCGTTACTTCCGTTTGTCCTCCGGGAACCGCAACGCGTATGAAGCCCTGCTTCCCGGGAAGTGGCCAAACATCGCCTGCTGATGGGAAGTAGAGAGTAAATATTTTGTTCTTTTGCTTCTGCGCACGCAGCTTTGCTTTGCTTCTATTAAACTGCTTTTGTCTCGATCCACGAGTTTGTTTTTTTGTGTTCCATCTTATTTTCTCCCCTCCCCATCTTGCTGAGGAGGGGGGTGATAGAGTGGGCTTTGGTGGGCACCCAGCATCTAGCTAGGGTCAACCCACCACACAGTCTACCCAAGGTTAATTCTTGGGCTTCTTGTATCAACATTACTGTAGCAGTAACTGCTCTAAGGCAAGCAGGCCATCCTTTACTTACAGTGTCCAGTTGTTTAGAGAAATACCCCACCAGCCTTTTCCAGCTTCCCATCCTCTGGGTCAAAACTCCTAGTGCAAGATGTTGCCTTTCGTGAACAAACCTCCTGACAGAGGTGTTGCCCATAGTACAGAGGAAAAGGTATCTATAGTGACGTGAATATATTTTAAACGGCCAAATTCTGAAAAATGGGTGAAATCCATTTGCCACATCTGCAAAGGCAGCAAACCTCTGGGATTAACTCCCAGGCCCATGCCAACACCATAGTGCTGACAGTCAGGACAGGACTGAACAATTCCTTGAGTGTCTGAGAGACTTAAATGAAATTGGAGGGATAACATTTTAGCATTCTGGTGAAAAAAGGAATGAGTCTGACGAGCTTGGTCAAAATCGATGCAGGACAACCACTCCAAGCGGGAGCTACTAATTTGTCAGCTCTATTTGTCAGAAGCCTTACCTTCTGTTAAGGCTCCAGGCAAGTCAGAGTGACTGCGAATATGAGTAACAAAATAAGGCTCAGTACGATGTAATAAGCTGGCAGAATAAGTGAAAAAGCATCTTATTCGTTATGTCTTTGAGAATAGCCTGTTCCAAGCGAATAACTGCTCCTACAGCATACAGGGAGTCTGATACAACATTTAAAGGTTCCCTGGACCATTTTGTGAATGCCCAAACAACAGCTTTTAGTTCAAGGGTCTGCAAAGAATCCTCTGGGGTGCCATTTAAAATGTGTTTGTCCCAGTGTGCATTACTGTTGGGGAATGGCTCAGAGAACAAGGACATGGATTCGCAGAATAGTTGTACGAGCAGAGTCTGGTCTAACATTCAGCAGGCCGCAGTGGAAAAGTACTGAATACTGACACTGCGACTTTATCTCAATCTGGTAAACAACCTTGAGAAAGTAAGTGTGTGAAAAATGTAGAGAATGCTTTACCATGAAACCGCAAGTAGGAGGACCATGTAAATGTAACGTTTAGAGCTTAAGCCAATTAGCTAAGGACTAGTAGGAATAATTATCGTAGCCTGTATAAATATGACTTAATGAGAGAAATAAAGTGAACTATGCCTTATCACTCACATTGAGTCGGCTCGCATAGTTCCTCCGTCGCTCGCACATTACTTAGCCAAGTGACAGCAGCCTTGTGGTTATTTTTGCTAGCGTCAGTAAAAACAGTTAGACCTCCCACAGGAGTCGCAGAGCAAAGAGGCTTTTCAAGAAAAGTGTTTTTAAACCTGTAGACTCAAGTTGGGATCTCAATTCAGTAATTAAAAGGTCTGTGTGCAGATGTTGACCAGCTATTAAAATATCATCCATGTAATGATAAATCAGTAATTGAGGTTTGGCTTGTCGAATAGGTTGAAGTGCCCAAGCTACAAATAATTGGCACAAGGTAGGAGAATTTTTCATACCTTGTGGTAAAACGACCCTATGATATCTTTTTGCAGGTTCAGCCTTATTGATAGATGGTACAGAAAATGTGATTTTTCCACAGTCATCTAGGTGTAATGGAATTGTGAAAAAACAATCTTTTAAATCAATAACCAACAAGCCCCAATTCTCTGGAAGCATTACAGGGCTTGGAAGTCCTGGCTGAAGGGCTCCCATGTCCTGCATCACGGCGTTTATTGCACGTAAATCATGCAATAGTCTCCATTTCCCACTCTTTTTAGGGATGGTATGTGAGCAACGGAGGAAACTATGCGAGCCAACTCAATGTGAGTGATAAGGGCATAGATCCGTTTATTACTCCCAGCCTACTAACCTACTAACGGCCTAAACCATTTCAATACCCTCGCTGCTTCTGCTGAGCCTCTGATTGTACAACATCTCTAGTGATCCGTGACCCATTCCATAACCATTCTACAGTAATTCCCCCTTTTTCTTTTTGTACAATCAGGGCTGTAGCAGTGACACTCCATACTCCTTTCACTATACATCCATAAGCAATTTTTACTGTAATTAGAACTAAAAATATAATGCCTAAAAAGTGTACACCCTCTTTAATTAAAGTTAAAAGCTAAGGCAACAGGTAGGCAAAAATAAATGTTAACCATGCATCAAATGGGTTTATGTCCTTGACAATATTCTGAGTGTGGGAGGGGCCCCTCCTTGGACTGACCGGAGAGCTTTTCCCGGCAGCTCCGGTGGGAAATGGAGCTTCCTCGGTATTTGCCCTCCCTGGCTGGGGGTTCCCTCGGGTAGGTGGGTGGGGGGTGCCGGGGGGGGAGGGCCCCCCCCCCGGTCCTTCTGGCTGCGGAGCTGATCTCGTCCGTGCTGACCCCACCCAGCAGCGCGCTGTTCGATGCCCCGCCGCCCCGGGCGTGTGGCTCCTGCCGCCCCCCCAGGGCCCTCGCGGCCGCCGTGGCCGCGGAGGGGAAAGGGGGAAAAGCGGAAATGGGATGGGCCGCTGCGATGAAGCAATAGGTCCAGGCTCGGCAGACATTTGATCCTCCGTAACAGTTGTAGAAACCACTTCAGGAGACTTGAGACTAGTGGTATCCGAAGGTGGGGTGGTGAAAAACTCGGCCACTCTGATACATTTTTCTGAGCCAGTGCTGCTGACGCCGCAATCGGGAAGTCCAGGCTGCAATGTCATTTCCTCTTCATGGCACTTGGAGTCCCTTGGCAGCTTTTGCAGGCTGCAGTGCTGTGGTTGTTCATGTTGCATTTGTCACACCAAACTGGGACACGGCATTGTCGTCGGATGTGTCCTTCTTGCCCGCAGTGGTAACATTTGATTCTTCTTCGCATCGGGGGTCAGGGCTGTCTTTTGGTCTGCTGTAGGGACGCTAAAGTTGCAAAAGCCTGCTGCTGTGCTTGTATAAGATCTTTTCCTAGATCTGGCACTGCTTCTACTAACATGGCTTGTGGACCTACTGGCACTCTGCTCATACGTTCTAACATCTGTTCTATACTAGCATCTCCTGGCAATGTTAGTATAATAGACTTAGTAGGCAGATTAGTATTTTCTAAAACACACTGCCTTAATAGGGCTGGTTTCATCCATTCCTGTACATCAGACTGATCTATGGCAGCTGTTAGTCTGTCTATAAATTGCGCAAAAGTTTCATCTCTACCTTGTTTCATTGCCATATACAATGGAGTAGGGGGGGCAGTCCTAACTGCTGTGATTGCTAACCTAGCTGTTCTCATTGCTTCTAAACAAACATCTGGCGCTAATTGAAGTTGTGCATCTACAGTAACAAATCTATTAATTCCCATTAGTTGTTCAACAGTCACCCCATAAAGAGGATCACCTTGTTGGCAAGGCTGGTGAACAGACTGCTCACAATAGCGCTGCCAGTTTGCTTGCCACAGCAAAAGCTGTGACTGAGTCATAATCATTCTAACAATCCCTTTAATATCTTCTTGACATAAAAGAGTTCCTCCCCAAATATAATTGAGCAATTGTTTCATGGGTTCACCATGTAAGCCAGATTCATTTACGGTACTCAACTGAGACAATAATTTCCAATCTAAAACATTATGCTGACCATACAAATTTGTTGCGACGGAGAGAAGACCCGGACGCTCAAATATATAAAAAATCATCAGGCTTCCTCTTTATTGATTACACATATGCTTCTTATATACAGCAGTTAGTTAAGCTTATGCATATTCTTAAAAACCCACACTGATTGGCTCATTAATTTTCCTGAGAACTTTCTCTTTGTTATCACAAGTGGTGCCGCTCTGCCCGGCCTCCAAGGACAAGCCCTACTTCGTGATTTCTAGCTTCCTTATTTCCAGTTTGATAAAAGTTGTTTTGTCTGAAGTTCTCAAGGAGAGTAGGCATCTTGGAGACTTCACTTATGTCAAGGGCTTAATGCTGCGGCCTAAGCCATTGCAATACTCTCACTGCTTTCTGCTAAAGGCTCTGATTGTACAAATATCTCTTAGTGATCTACAACACAAATTCCCATCATTTTCTGCATAAAACCTCACTGGGATTGCAAAATTCTCAGAAAGACTGCTAACAACATCAAACTGTTTATCTTCTACTGCCTGTTTCATTATTAGCTTCTAATTTACAGGGATTACCCTGGAGGCTTCCCTGGAAACTGGGGATATTTCATTTTCCTCTTTATTAGGAGAATTTATTGTCTCCTCTGCCACGGGGGCAGAGGGCTCAGTAGGGCAGTCAGCGGACCGTGGAGACAGCGGAGGAGGTTCCGAGTTTGCTCCCCTTAGTTTGTGGTTGACTGCGATGGGACACCCTGTAGCAGGTACGGGAATATGATCACTGCCAATGGATAGGCGACCTGCTGTAGACGTGTCACCCTCGAGACGGTGGGTGGCGACAGCTGCTAAATTTCGTTCCAATTGATATCGCTTAATATTATTAATTACATCCCGCCATGATTTCATTAACTTTTTTGCAGATTTATCATCGTCTATTACCATATCCCTTAATATATCACCAAACTTTCGCCACTCACCAACATCAAAAAGAGAGTCAGGATTTTGAAAACATCCTTTAACCCTTCCTAGTGCGACTAACCCTGATAATTGCTTGGCACAGTCTACTCCCCGTTTTTCTAAAAAGCGTTGTAATAACTGTAAAGCTACCTCAATATCCATATTGCCGGCACGTTTATGCTCCCTGACTAAGATACTACTGTGTGCTCACTTCTTAGGGCACCCTCAAATATCTCTTTCCTACCGTTATACGCTTTGCAGCCTTTCCAGCAGCCCCCCTTGGACGCTCCAGGCATTCGGATGAACACACCCCTCTGCGTTGGGCAGCGTTCAGTCGATGTTGGTCCCCCGGTCGCTGCTACTGGTGCTGTTTCTCATCCGTCGCTCAGAGAGTAGCTCCGCCGGCAGAGCAGGACACTCTTAATCCCAGGGTCGTAGGCTTGCTGGGGCGCTCCCAGGGTCACAGGTTTGTTCGCGTGCCAATTGTGAGCGACGGAGGAAACTATGCGAGCTGACTCCATGTGAGTGATAAGGGCATAGATCCGTTTATTACTCTCATTCAGTCATATTTATACAGGCTACGATAATTATTCCTACTAGTCCTTAGCTAATTGGCTTAAGCTCTACACGTTACATTTACCTGGTCCTCCTACTTGCGGTTTAACCGTAAAGCATTCTCTACATTTTTCACACACTTACTTTCTCAAGGTTGTTTACCAGATTTGAGATAAAAGTCGCAGTCAGTGTCCGTTTTCAGTACTTTTCCACTGCGACGTGCTAAATGTTAGACAGACTCTGCTTGTACAACCATTTTGCCTTGCTCTCTAAGACATTCTCTAACAATGGTAAAGATTGGAGTGTTCCAAGGACTAGTAGACGGCACAACATGTCCTGCTTGCAATTGCTCTTGCACTAAATTTTGAACTATGGACAGCCTCTCTGCCTTTAGTGGCCATTGATCTACCCAGACTGGGGTACCAGTGATCCAGGTAAGCTTTTGAATTGGCTGTCCCCCAATGGCCGCCTCTGAAAAGGCTGTGTTGTGAGCACTGCACCCATTTGACTGAGAAGGTCTCTTCCAATTAAGGCGACTGTCGTGGCTAACAAATATGGTCTCGTACTGACTTTTGTACCATCTTTGAAGCAAAAGGTCACTGAGGTTTTGCTGATTGGAGAAATTTGGGTACCCCCGATTCCGAAAAGACCGTTGATGGTTTCAGTCAGTGGCCAATGTTTTGGCCATTTGTGTAGTGGAACTACAGTGATGTCGGCCCCAGTATCAATAATCATTTTTAAAGCAACCAAGTCTCCATCATTATTTTGAATTTGAACCCATTCTTCTGTTTTTGTTTTTTGAATGTTTAATGCCAACAATACTTGTGGTGTTCCTGTTGATCCAAAACCTCCATTGCCTCGGACTAAATGTCCTCGACAGGGTACTGTTGCTTCAAAAGGTACCAGCTGAGCAATACGTGCACCTTTTGCAACATTTACTGGTGGAATAAGGGTTTGTACCATGATTTTAATAACTCCAGTATAATTCGCATCTATTACCCCTGGTAATACAAAAATTCCCTGCTTAGTGGCTGATGACCTCCCAATGACTAAAGCACTTAAACCATGGCCCAAAGGTCCATTTAAGGTGGTTGGAAAGCATTTAACAGCCATATCTGGAATTGTGAATTCTATTGCTGTTTCCAGGTCCACTCTAGCACTTTCGTCGGTGGTGGAGCAGACGCGGTCCAAGCACCCTGAATTTGTGTCTTTGCGCATTGGGTCTTCGCTCTCTGCTAGAAGTTTCCCAATTTTTGCCCTGATACATGATAGTTACATTTGCAGTCCTTAACCCAATGGCCATATTTTCCACATCTTTTACACATACAATTTTCCCTCTTCGACACAAAACAATGCGCTTTAAAATGGCCAGTTTTGCCACAGTTATGGCATGTAGCACCAGATTTGCCAGTTTGCTGATTTTTTATAAAAGGTCTCACAGCGGCTGCCAAAGCTGAAGCCATAAATACTGCTTTGTTCTGTTCCCCCATATGGTCACATAATTCTAACATTTCACCTACGGTAGCTTCTCTGGACAATGTACATAACATTTTTTTCATTTGACTATTGCTGTTTTCATAAGCCAATTGATCTAGTAATTTAAGTTTCATGTCAGAATCAAAGTCTGGATGGTCTTTTAAGGCAGCATGTAATCTGTCTACAAGACTTGTAAATGTTTCAGTGGGTCCTTGTCGCACTGTAGCAAACGCTGGAGTTGCCTTTCTCGATTCCGGTATACTTCTCCAAGCTTTCCAGGCTAAATCCTGAGAAAGCTGGAGAATTGGAGTCCGTAAACAGGATTGCATGTCAGCAGTGGCAAAGGGTCCTACACTCAGCAGTATATCTGCATTAACTAAATGAAGAACGTCATCTGCAAATTTTTCGTATTAACACAGAGGTCCTTCCAATAGTAAAAAACCTGTATTTGTTGCGAGGGGCTTAAAAGAGTATTAGCTAGCATTCTGATATCATGAGGCGTTAATAAGGTACCGTTAAAAAAGTGCATTAGAACTACTTCAGTAAAAGATGATTTTAATCCATACTGACTTATAGCATTTTTTGCTTCTTTTATAATTTTCCAATCTAAAGCTGTATAAGCCCGTTCATCATTTGGCCCCACTGAAACTGGAAAAGCAGAGGGAGTGTTGGGCAACATTTCCCCTTCTACTAAAGCATCCTTTCTAATTCCCCTCCACCGGTAATGTGGATTTTCTCCTTCCCCCCCCACTCCTATTAAAGCAACGGTTTTGGATTGTTCTGCCGTAGACACCTGAGGAATAGAAAAAAAGTTAGTATGAATAAAGGATATGGGTGAATCCTTGTCCTGGTTAGCTGCTAAGTCCTTAAGTTTTTCTATTAGCTGTTGAGATGGGTCGTCTAAGTTCACTTTTCTCTCCTGTGGTTCTCTCGGGGTGTTCGGGGTAGAAGGTGGTAGAGGTGGATAGAGGAAAGGTGTATTCTCACAGGCTGAAGCAGAATGCTGTGGTGAATTTTGTACAGGCACAGAAGGGTTGGTTACAGGCTGCAAGGGGGGAGAGGTATTTCTTGGGGGAAGTGGTGAAAGCGGTGGAGTAGTCGTACTTGTTACCTCGGGCGCTGGCGATACAGGCAGAGGTGGATTATACATATTTGCATTAATTGCTGCAGGTGCTGGCGGTGAAATATTGTCCATAAATATCAGTGTGGAAGTAGATTTTTTACCGCATGGCTTACTGGTAGAAGTGGTAGGACTTAATGCTACAAAGGCTGACGCAGCAGCATCGCGTTCTGCTTTTAACTCTTGAAGGGTATTTTTAAGCAGCTTCCATAAGGTAGCAAAGTTTTGTGCTTCTTTAGATCCATTGCTAGTTTCTTCCCATAGAACATTGCCTATTCGTTCCCAAGTGTCAAGTTCAAAGGCAGTATCCACCCCGGATAATAATTCTCTGTCCTTACACCATAGCAATAAACGTTTCAAACACATCACATCATATTTTATGCCTCTCTTAGAGAGAAAATGTTGGAGGAGCTTAATCACGGCTTCCTCTTCCTTACTAAGAGAAGACCCCATTTCTCTATTTCTCTATTTTTATCTATTTTTCTCTTTCTCTATTTCTCTATTTTTCTCTTTTTCTATTTCTCTCTTCCATCCGGCCGCTCACCTCACTGTCGGGTGAATCTCTGCTGCAGCAATGCCTCTATGGGCCACCTCAATGGGTCTTCCCCTCTCTTCAGGGGCTCCGGACTCGTTCCAGATGGTCCTATCCTCCATCCGGTTCTTCCCCCCCTTCAAAGCCCTCCCACAGTGATGAATATGGTCCCTGTTTGGGCGCCAATTGCGAGAACTCAATCATCAGTTAAGGTTGAATCTCTGGAGAACGTCTCTTAGGCATTTTAACAATTTCATATATGATTCTCCCGGTTCCTGCTCTACAGCTGTATATGGTGGGATAGTTTTTCCATCTTCTGGGAAGGTTTGCAACGCTTCTATAGCAAGGGTCATAGATTGTTGCAAGTTGTAGCCTAGCCTTCCTCTGCACATCTGCTAAGTCTCCTTGACCTGACAGCATATCAAAGGTTGCTGTTCGCAAGGGGTCTCCTTCTCCTCTATCTAGGTAATTAATGACTGCATTTTGTAAAGAATCATAACAGCGCCTCTGTTGGTGTTAAAAGCATCTACATCATAGTACGACAATCATAGAATCGTAGAATGGTTAGGGTTGGAAGGAACCTTAAAGATCATCTAGTTCCAACCCCCTTGCCATGAGTAGGGACACCTGCCCATAGACCAGGTTGCTCAAAGCCTCATCCAGCCTGGCCTTAAACACTTCCAGGGAGGGGGCATCCACAACTTCCTTGGGCAACCTGTTCCAGTGTCTCACCACTCTCACAGTGAAGAATTTCTTCCTAATATCTAATCTAAACCTACCCTCATTCAGCTTAAAGCCATTTCCACTTGTCCTGTCATTAACTGCCCTTATGAAAAGTCCCTCCCCAGTTTCTTGTAGGCCCCCTTTAGGTACTGGAAGGTTGCTATAAGATATCCCCAGAGCCTTCTCTTCTCCAGGCTGAACAGCCCCAACTCTCTCAGTCTGTCCTCATAGGAGAGATGCTCATGCCCTCGGATCATCCTCGTGGCCCTCCTCTGGACTCATTCTAACTGGTCCATGTCTCCCTTGTGTTGGGGGCTCTAGAACTGGACACAGTACTCCAGGTGGGGCCTTATGAGAGTGGAGTAGAGGGGGAGAATCACCTCCCTTGACCTGCTGGCCACACTTCTCTTGATGCAGCCCAAGACACGGTTGGCCTTCTGGGATGCAAGCGCACATTGCCGGCTCATGTTCAGCTTCTCGTCTACTGCCACTCCCAAGTCCTTCTCTTCAGAGCTGGCCTCAAGCTACTCATCGCCCGGCCTGTACTTGTGCTTGGGTTTGCCCCGACCCAGATGCAGGACCTTGCATTTAGCCTTGTTGAACTTCATGAGGTTTGCACAGGCCCACCTCTCAAGCCTGTCAAGGTCCCTCTGGATGGCATCCCGTCCCTCCAGCGTGTCAAACGCACCACCCAGCTTGGTGTCGTCAGCAAACTTGCTGAGGGTGCACTCAGTGCCCCTGTCCATGTCACTGACAAAGATGTTGAAGAGCACCGGTCCCAATAAAGACCCTCGAGGGACACCACTCGTCACCGGTTTCCACTTGGACTTTGAGCTGTCGACCACAACTCTTTGAGTGCAACCATCCAGCCAGTTCTTTATCCACTGAGTGGGCCATCCATCAAACCCACATGTTTCCAATTTAGAGATAAGGATGTCATGCA
The DNA here is from genome assembly GCA_907165065.1 of Caprimulgus europaeus. The sequence continues at coordinate 12,316,754 of OU015537.1, forward strand.
GGACGGTGTCAAACACCTTGCACAAGTCCAGGTAGATGACATCAGTTGCTTTAGCCTTATCCACCAATGTTGTAACCCCATCATAAAAGGCCACCAGATTGGTCAGGCATGATTTGCCCTTGGTGAAGCCATGATGGTTGTCACCAATCATCTTCTCATTCTCTATGTGCCTTAGCATAGTTTCTAGGAGTATCTGCTCCATGATCTTTCCTGGCACTGAGGTGAGACTGACTGGCTTGTAGATCTCCAGGTCTTCCTTTTTACCCTTTTCAAAAATGGGGGCTATGTTCCCCGTTTACATTCTGTGGGAACTTCACCAGACTGCCAGGGCTTCTCAAATATGATGGATAGTGGCTTTACAACTTCATCTGCCAGTTCCCTTAGGACCCGCGGTCCCATGGACTTGTGCACCTTCAGGTTCCTTAGGTGCTCCTGAACCTACAGTGGAGAAGACCTGGACCCATTTCATTCTCCTGGACCCATCCTTGGCTTTCTAGGACTTGGGCAGTGTGGCACGAGTCCTTACCAGTGAAGATTGAGGCAAAAAAGTCATTGAGCACCTCAGCCTTCTCAATGTCCTGGGTGACCAGATCTCCCGTTGCCTTCCGGAGAGGGTCCACATTTTCCCTATTTTTCCTTTTCTCCCCAACATACCTTTTTTTGTTTTTTTGTTGCCCTTGACATCTCTAGCTAAATTTAATACTGTCAGGGCCTTGGCTTTCCTACCCTGATCCCTGGCTTCTCTGGCAATTTCTCTGTATTCCTCCCAGGTTACCCGTCCTTCCTTCCACCTTCTATAGGCTTCTTTTTTGATCCTTAGTTTGTTCAGGATCTTCCTGTCCATCGATGCAGGGCTCCTGCTGGTTTTGCCTGCCTTTGTCTTTGTTGAGATGCATTGTTCCTGGACTTGGAGGAAGAGATCTTTGAGTATGATCCAACTGTCCTGCACCTCTCTTCCTTCCAGCTGGGGTTAAAAGGTTGGTAGAAAAAATATTATCAACAAATGCCTGTGTATAGGGAGATTGCAGCCCATAATCTCTTACTGATTTTTCTGGCCTCTTTTACTAGTTCCCAAGGGAACGGAGACTAATAATTAGGTTTCCTTCTCCCATCATTCCCGGTACCTCCCATAATTACTGAATATGCAGCAGGCGTGGATAAGACTACGCTCTCAAGTAAAGTGTTTTTCATCAGTCCTTGCCATCTCATGGCCAAATGCCCATCATCATTATTCTCCCCTACCTCTAATTGTTTCTTTGAGATTCGCGATTCACATTGGGTTAGTGTCTGTTTTAAGGACTCTCCCTGCTGTTCTAGATCTTCAAGCTTACAAATGAGTTGTTGAGCTCGCTCCAGATGATTCTCGAGATTAGAGTGTGGCAGAGGCGATAGAAAGTCAGGGGTCGGTGGCGGATGGAGGAAGTGCAGGATAGACTGGAACATGGGCAGAGTTTCTGGGCTTAACAACCTCAGGATCAAAGACTTTCCTAGAGGATTTCCTAGCTTCGGACAGGTCAACTTCCATTTTTTCAGGAAGCGGAGGGGCAGATGGGTAAGGGGGCTGCTCTGAGTCATCACCTTCAGGAAATGAGTGCTTAGTAGGGTCTGGAGCAAATACCCGCACTGGAAAGGCATCGTGGCGCTCGTCAGAGTTCATGGCTGCAAACACACTCTTTGCTACAGTTTTATTGGCTTTCATAGATATTAGAGGGTCTGAAATCAATCGCCAAGCTGTTGCTAAGTTTTTTTGTATCTTTTTCTCCGCAGCTAATCGATTCCCATAAAATTTTTCCTATTTCTTTTCAGGTTTCTACTTGAAAGGCTGCAGCTGGGTCTGCAAGGAATCCCTTATCTTGGCACCAAATTAACAATCGCCGAAGCATATTTTCATCATACTTAATTCCTCTCTTTGAAAGGATATGCTTGAGGAGCTTGACTATTGCTCCTTCTTCTTGTTTCCCCATCTCGCCCCCAGTCTGCACTCTGCTGCCAGAGGAATGGAGAAAAATGCATTAGCAATGTCTATGGTGGCGTACCACTTGGCTGCCTTAGACTCCAGTTCATATTGAAGCTCTAACATGTCTGGCATGGCAGCGCTCAGTGGTGGTGTGACTTCATTCAGGCCCTGATAGTCCACTGACAGTCTCCACTCCCCATTTGACTTCCACACTGGCCATACGGGGCTGTTAAAGGGAGAACGTGTCCTGCTGATCACTTCTTGGCTCTCCAGCTGACGAATCAGTTTATGAATGGGAATTATGGAGTCTCGGTTGGTGAGATATTGCCTCCTGTGCACTGTTGTGGTAGCAATTGGCACCTGCTGTTCTTCAACCCTCAGCAATCCCACAGAAGAAGGGTCCTCTGAGAGGGCAGGCAGAGCAGATAGCTGTTTGATTTCCTCAGTCTCCATGGCAGCTATACAAAAAGCCCACCGGTGCCCTCTTGGGTCCTTGAAATATCCTTTCCTGAGGAAATCTATGCCAAGAATGCACAGAGCACCTGGACCAGTCACAATGGGGTGTTTTTGCCATTTCCTCCCAGTTAGGCTTATTTCAGCCTCAAATACAGTCAACTGTTGAGACCCTCCTGTCACTCCAGAAATATAAATAGATTCTGGCCCTTTAAAATTTGATGTCATCAGGGTGCACTGGGCACCAGTGTCCACTAAAGCTTTATACTGCTGGGAGTCAGATGTGCCAGGCCAACGAATCCATACAGTCCAGTAAGCTGGGTTATCCCTTTCCTCTGCCTGACTGGAGGCAGGGCACTTCTAATTTAGGGTATCATATTCGTCGTCAGTGAATGGGTTAGTGTGATATCTGTGGGCTTCAGTCTCATCATAATCGGTCACTTCTTGTGAATATGAATCAAAAGTTTTTCTTGTAGGGTTGGGTGCAAATTCGACTTCTATTCTGTTTAAGGAAGTGGTTTCTGGAAATTGGAGCAACTCTCTTGGAAGATTCTCTAGTCTTATTTGATTTCCCATACTCATTTTTCTAGGACCAGGGTAGGTTTCCCATCCCATTTCCTCATGTCTTCTCCATGGTCAAGCAAGTAAAACCACAATGTCCCCCTGGATCATCATAAATCAGTTCCCTCAAAAGCTGGATACCTTTATCCATGGGAGTCCATTTGCTTACCCCTGGTTGCAATACAATATCATCCTTGATGGGATATCTTTCCCTCATGCCTGACAGAAGACGTCTCCAGAGGCTGAGGGTTTGTGGTTTTTTCCCAATCACTTTATCAATTCCACTTTCTCTGGCAAGGGATCCCAGTTGCTTGGCTTCCCTGCCCTCCAGTTCCAGGCTACTGGCTCCATTATCCCAGCATCAGAGCAACCAAGTAATAATCCTCTCGCCTACATGATGGCTGTAATCTTTTCATGTATCTCGCAGCTCACTAATGACAAAGATCGGGTGATTACCTCAGGTTCTATCTCTTCCTCCTGTTCTCGTGATACACCTGGTTTGTCTTCATCTGCTGCAGAGTAAATTTTATTTTTATAAATCCTTTTCTCTATAGGGGCAATTATTAATGGTACCAGTTGGTCCTCTAGATCAGATTCATCACTTTCCACCAAGGTTTGGGTAGTTGATGTGCTTTTCATCGAGGCCTGAGTAGCTGCAGTTGTGAAAATTGCAGCAACAGGACTGTCCACCAGGTTCTGAGTAGCTGCAATATTTCTCATTGGAAATTGAGTATCCACAGTGCGAGCTGGGGGGTCTGTTGCCTGGGTCCGAGTAGCTACATTATGTGTTACGGGATTTTGAGTAGCTGCAGTACGAGTTCAAAGGTTGGTTGTCTGGGTTTGAATAGCTACATTTCTTGCTGCCAAAGTTTATGTAGCTGCAGTATCTGTTCTTGGAGTTTGAATAGCCACAGACCTTGTAACTGTTGTCTGTATAGCTGGAATATCTGTTTTCAGGGTCTGAATAACTACAGTTCTTGTCATGGGCCTTGAAGTGGCCACAGTATCTGCTGCAAAGGTTTCAGTAGCTGCATCACTGGTTGCAGGGGTTTCAGTAACCACAGTGTCTATTGTAGAGGTTATTCCTGGGGTGGTGTATCTAAATAGTTTCCTGATCTTAAAAACACCTGAAAAATACTTAGGAAGCCCAGCAATTAAAATAAAATGATCAGACAATCCCAAGAATAATAATTATTCCCCTGGAAGAGAAAGAGAAATTGTCAAAAGCCATTCCTTTTGTAAATTTGTTCCCCAAAGAGAGAAGGTAAGAGGTACAATTGTTACTAAACTCTGTCAGGTGACACTCGGTGTTCAGAAAGGTCTGATTAGCTCATTGTATTCCCGAGGACTAAAAATTGACGGTATAATTTGCGACAGTGACCAGTAGATGAAGCCCGAGGGCCGAAGAGACCAACTCAGTATGCTGTCTCCACAGGGAGACAAAGTAAACTGTGGATTGATCAAGAGTATCTAAAAGATAGTGCCCAAAATGCGAGGATGGTGGAAACAGAATATACAAAAACTGGGCTACTCTCACAGTCATTGTCAGACAGAACAGATGGGAAAAATGCTTAATTGCATTTTTATAGCCAATGATCAATGCAACAAAAAGCAAGTAAGGACTCATATCCCACAGTTCTGATAACAACCCCCTGACAAAATATAGCAACATGGTAATCATTTTGTTAAAGCACTCTCCGACACTGTCTTTATCTCAACCCTTCGTGCCCCACGTTGGGCTCCAAAAGGACTGTGAGAGTTTCACTGGGCTAGCCCTCGGCTATCAGCCAACACGGTCATTCACTCACTTCCCCTCCATCCCCAGGGGATAGGGGAGAGGATTGGGGGCAAGGATAAGGAGGCTTGTAGGTTGAGATAAGAACAGTTTAATAATAGAAAGAAAACTTAAAATAATACTAATATTAAAATAGTAGTGATAATGATAACAGTAACAAAATATGCAAATGAGTGACACCCAGTGCTATTGCTCACCTCTCCCCTGCTGACTGAGCCTGACCCATTCCCAGATAACAATCCCGGAGGAGCAACAATCCCAAACCTAAACCGCAATCCTGGAAGAACAAGAGCCCAAGCGAAAACCAGAGTGAGCTAAAAGAGGAAGAGACCCTCGCTAATATACTGGACATGACAGGATGATATGGAATATCCCATTGGCATATCCAAATGTCAATTTAGCTTATTAATTTAAATATTGCTCACCTCCTTAAATCTTCTGCTTGTAGACTAACAGAACACAAAGTCCTTCACTTCCAGCTACAAAAATGTAAACATTGGTGTGTTATCAGTGTCTCTCTCATAACAAGTCACAGGCTTAAAAGTAAAATGGAGTACTATTCTAGCTACCGAAAAAGAAAACCAGTTCTGTTTCAGTTAAAAAACAGGACACATACTCAGAATTTAAACAGGGAAATTCTGTAAGGGTGTGCTGGGTACCACGGTTCATGAGCCAGGCGGGTGATGAGCTGTTTGGTACCATATACCGCTTGTTACGTTGTATATTATTTCATTAGTACTGTTGTTTGGTGTTTCTCCCTTACTATTCCCGTAAACTGCTTGTGTCCCAACCCGTAAGCCCCGCTCGTTTATATTTTCTCCTCCCCATACCCCCGGATGGTGTGTGTGGGAGCGCAGTGACCATTTCTTGTTAAACCACGTCACCTCTACACACCATGCAACTGATGCCACATGGAGTAAGTGGATTGCAGTGATCACACAGCCGGCTCAAATAGGAAGTCCCAGTCACCCAGGAATTCTGGAAGTGATCACGAACTGCCCAGAAAGCAAAGATTTTGAAATGTCACCAGAGGAAGAGGTGACACATGTTGAAGAGGCTCCACCATATAATGAACTACCAGATAATGAGAAATGATATGCCCTGTTCACTGATGGCTCCTGTCGTATTCTAAGAAAACATAGAAAGTGGAAAGCTTCTGTGTGGAGTCTGACCCAGGGAGTTGCAGAGGCTATGGAAGGACAAGGTGAATCGAGTCAGTTTGCAGAGGTAAAAGCCATCCAGCTGGCCTCAGACATTGCTGAACAAGAAAAGCGGCCAGTGTTCATGGATGGTGGCAAATGCCCTGTGGGGGTGGTTACAACAATGGAAATAGAGCAACTGGCAGCACAGAGGCAAACTCATCTGGGCTGCTGAATTATGGCAAGATATCGCTGCTTGACTCTAGAAACTTGCTGTAAAGGTGTGTCATGTAGATGCTCACGTACCCAAGGGTCAAGCTACTGAAACATTGAAACAACCAACAAGTGGACCAGGCTGCTAAGATCAAAGTGTCTCAAGGAGACCTAGACTGGCAACAGAAGGGTGGAAAACTTTTAGCTTGCTAGGCCCATGATGTCTCAGGCCATCAAGGAAGAGATGCAACATATAGATGGGCTTGTGATCGAGGGGTGGACTTAACCATGGACGCTATTGCACAAGTCATTCATGACTGAAACATGTGCTGTGATCAAGCAAGCCAAAAGGTTGAAACCTCTCTGGTATGGAGGACGATGATTAAAATATAAATATGGAGAGGCCTGGCAGACTGATTATATTACACTCCCACAAACCCATAATGGTAAGTACTACATGCTCGCAATGATGGAAGCAACCAGTGGGTGGTTAGAAACATATGCTGTGCCCCATGCCACTGCCCGGAACACTATTCTGGGTCTTGAAAAGCAAGTTTTGTGGCAACAGGGCACCTCAGACAGAACTGAGTCAGACAACCGGACTCATTTCCGAAACAATCTCATAGACACTTGGGCCAAAGAACATGGCATTGAGTGGGTGTACCACATCCCCTATCATGCACCAGCCTCTGGGAAAGTCGAACTGTGCTTAAAACCACACTGAGAGCAATGAGTGGTAGAACTTTCCAACACTGGGATACACATTTAGCAAAAGTCACCTGGTTAGTCAATACTAGAGGATCTACCAATCGAGCTGGCCCTGCCCAATCAAGACTTTTATGTACTGTGGAAGGGGATAAAGTCCCTGTAGTGCATATTAAGAATTTGCTTGGGAAAAACAGTCTGGGTTATTCCTGCCTCAAGTAAAGGTATACTCATTCATGGGATTCCTTTTCCTCAAGGACCTGGGTGCACATGGTGGGTGATGCAGAAAGACGCAGAAGTTCAATGTGTACCTCATGGAGACTTGATTTTAGGTGAAAACAGTCAATGAATTGCATATCATCATTGTTATGATTGTTCTGCACCGTGCTAACAATGTTAATGAAGTATCAACTCTGACAGAACCAGAATTGGTGCCCAGTAACAACTTTGAGATCAATATCGGCAATCCTGGGCATGGACTGTTCCAAATACAGCAACTACAAACTCCGGATACAGCATACAACAGAGACTATACATCATACTCCTACTGTACCTGACGACACCAGTTCCATTTACTGTACAATACTAGATGACATAAAATCCATTAACTGTGAAAAGTCCACATCATTTTTCTGCCTTGAAAGATCATTACAACAGATGGAATCCAAAGTTATGGACTAAATGAACTCAATATATATTTTGGAGCTCATGAACCAAGGAATCATATCTGTATATATGTGTGTGTGAGAATATATATAATCTCTCTATGTCATTCAAGAACAGTAGTAGAAATTAATCTAGATGTTTTAGGAAGTGTGAAAACCTGAGCATGACTTAAATGGCATGGAATAAGGGGTGGTTTTTAGCTGGGGCAGAGCTAGGTTTCTTTTTAGTAGCTTTAGGGGTTTCCTCCCTTTGTTTTTATGGTTGTGTTTATGTTTACTGTAACACTGTAATAAGTCACTCGATTTCCAGCAGATATCTAGGTGCATTGTTCATAGAATCATCACAGAATCATAGAATGGTTTGGGTTGGAAGGGACCTTAAAGATCATCCAGTTCTAACCCCCCTGCCAAGAGTGGGAACACCTTTCACTAGACCAGGTTGCTCAAAGTCTCGTCCAGCCTGGCCTTGAACACTTCCAGGGAGGGGGCATCCACAACGTCCTTTGGCAACCTGTTCCAGTGTCTCATCACCCTAACAGTAAAGAATTTCTTCCTAATATCTAATCTAAATCTTACAGTTTAAAGCCATTACCCCTCCTCCTATTGTTGTCCCAAAGCGGGGTCATTTACCCAGCGTGCAGACATCAATATTATTTATTTCATATTTGCAGATATTTGGGTGCTAGGTGGTATTCCACAAAGCTAGCACACTGAGTTTGCAAAACGTCACACCTTTATATATACTTGATGAGCTTGCTCCACCCACTATGCATACGTATTACTGTTCTACTTCATGATTATCTCAAACTTCTCTTCCTTACCTTTTAAGAGTACAGTACACAAAGAATTCACAGCGCATGCTCTAATACAGTGTGTGTGGGGGTATATCTGGTTTTTTTCTCTAATTGAGTTGGTGGTCACAATCTCCCCGTCGCATTTACCTTTCCCCCAGTTAATGCAGATTCTTGCTGATTTCATTCTACTCTGTCAGTCATCCAACTTTTGGTGCCTTCTAGGGCAGTATGTTCTCCTTTTATCAGTCTTTTAGCTCCTTTTCAAGGACATAGTCATTAGTAAGGCTTATAAAGTTTATACAAAGTGACTGGACTTGCACAGGCTAAAGACAATAGGCTGGTTATATTGTGAAACAGGACCCAACTTGATAGAAAATTCCATTTTCATCACTATCACTACCTGTCCTTGTAAAAAGTCCCTCCTCATCCTTCCTGTAGGCTCCCTTCAGGTACTGGAAGGCCACTATAAGGTCTCCCTGGAGCCTTCTCTTCTCCAGGCTGAACAGCCCCAACTCTCTCAGCCTGTCCTCGTAGGAGAGATGCTCCAGCCCTCGGATCATCCTCGTGGCCCTCCTCTGGACTCATTCTAACTGGTCCATGTCTCCCTTGTGTTGGGGGCTCTAGAACTGGACACAGTACTCCAGGTGATGTCTCACAAGAGCAGAGTAGAAGGGCAGAATCACCTCCCTTGACTTGCTGGCCATGCTTCTCTTGATGCAGCCCAGGATACGGTTGGCCTTCTGGGCTGCGAGCTCACATTGCTGGCTTATGTACAGCTTCTCATCCACCAGCACCCCCAAGTCCTTCTCCTCAAGGTGGCTCTCGATCCATTCTCTGCCCGGCCTATATTTGTGCTTAGGATTGCTCTGACCCAGATGCAGGACCTTGCACTTGGCCTTGTTGAACTTCATGAGGTTTGCACAGGCCCACCTCTCAAGCCTGTCAAGGTCCCTCTGGATGGCATCCCTTCTCTCCAGCAGGTCGACCGAACCACACAGCTTGGTGTCAGCAAACTTGCTGAGGGTACACTCAATCCCCCTGTCCATGTCACTGACAAAGATGTTAAATAGTGCCAATCCCAATACCGACCCTCTGAGGAATGCCATTCGTCACTCGTCGCCGCTTGGACATCGAGCTACTGACTGCAACTCTTTGAGTGTGACCATCCAGCCAATTCCTTATCCACCAAGTGGTCCATCCATCTAGTCCATGTCTCTCCAACTTAGATACAAGGATGTCGTGCAGGACAGTGTCAAATGCCTTGCACAAATCTGGGTAGAGAATCACTTGTTCTTCCATCAATGCTGTAGCATCATTATAGAAGGCCATGAAATCGGTCAAGCATGATTTGCCCTTGGTGAAGCCATGCTGGTTGTCACCAATGACCTCCTCACTTCCTATGTGCCATAGCATAGTTTCCAGCAGGATCTGCTCCATGATCTTTACAGAATCACAGAATGTTAGGGATTGGAAGGGACCTCGACAGATCATCTAGTCCAATCCCCCTGCTGGAGCAGGAACATCTAGATGAGTTCACACAGGAAGGCATCCAGGCGGGACTTGAATGTCTCCAGAGAAGGAGACTCCACAACCTCCCTGGGTAGCCTGTTCCAGTGCTCTGTTACTCTCACAGTAATGAAGTTTCTTCTGAAATTTAAGAGGAACCTCCTGTGTTCTAGCTTACACCCATTGCCCCTTGTCCTATCATTGGACACCACTGCTCAGTCAGCGAGGAGCGCAGTGGTGGCAACAGTAAGTTCCACAGCTGTGCATGAGTTGAGAGGAGGAGCAGGCGGTCCCAGCGAGAGAGGAGATTAAAGACCTGACGCCGAGTCCCGTCAGGAGCAGCCAATCTCTGGAGCGGGGCTGACGATGCGGGACAACCGTGGGAGATTTAAACGGCCCCCAGGGAGCACAAGCGACCAGGAACGCGGCGAAAAGGAGGGGCAAACAGGGCATGGCGTGGCAGAAGGGCGTGGTGAGGCAATTTGAGAAGGCAGGGCGAGCAGGGAAGGCTAGTGGGGAAGGGTGAAGGGCAGCTCACTGTAGCTCTGCTGATAGCAGCATTCCATCACACCAGCTAGCCAACTTGTGGGTGTGTCCCAGGCTGCCTCTGACTATGGTGTCCTCCAGGAAGAGAGCTTGCAGCAAAAAGACCGTTGTTGCAGAACGGCCATGGGACAGGGGTCACAGGTCACTAGAATGTTGTACAATCAGAGACTTGGCAGAAGCAGCAAGGGTATGAAATGGCTCAGGCTGCAGTAGCCAGCTTAGGCCCTTGACATAAGTATAACAAGCAATCGCACGGTCAGGGTGAATTAGCAGAAGTCTCCAGGATACTTACTTGTCCTTGAGACTTCAGACAAACAACTTTAGCAAAACTAAGCTGGGAAAAAGAAGGGAGTAGCTTTAGCTGGTAACTGCAAAGTAGGAGTACCCTGTTGACGTCCTTGGGACGTGAACAGAGCAAAGCCACCTGTTGTAACAAAGGAAGACGTTCCCAGGATAATTAATAAACCAATCAGTATAGGTCTTTAAGCATACGCATGAGCTTAATTAACCACTGTATATAAGGAGCACATATGTAATCAATAAACGAAGCTTGCTGATCACTCATATTGAGCATCCGGGTCTTCCCTCCATCGCGACAGACCGTGGTGATCCAGACAGAGGGCCTGCCCTGAATGGTGGCTGTTCAGGTCTCTGGCTGAACAGGTAGACGATCTCCTAGGTATGGTGGTGAAACTCAAGGAGGAGGTCGAAAGACTGAGAGCCATTAGAGAATGTGAGAAGGAGATTGACTGGTGGAGTAACTCCCTGGCATGCCAGTCGGAAATGCCTCATGAAGATATCCCCCAAAAGGTGATGGAACCCCCACCCTGTCAGGCAGAGCGGGGGGACCTGAGGCAGCCCCTGCCCTGCTGCTGCCAGGCAGAGGCAAGAGACCAAAAAGATTAGGAGGGTTGGAAGAAAGTCCCAGTTCGACGTCATGGGCGACCTCTTTCCCTACCTGCCTTGCCCCCTCAGATGCCCCTCTGTAATAGGTTTGAGGTCCTGCATCTTGAAGGAGAGGTAGGTGAGGATACGGTGCAAGGCCCACCTACAAGGTCACAGAGGAAGAGGCGGTTGACTCCACCCCTCAATACTGCCTCTGGTAGGTGTATTGGGTCTGGCTGGGATGGAGTTGATTTTCCCTGTGGCAGCCCTCAGAGTGCTGTGTTTTGTATTTGGTGGCTCAAGGGGTGTTGATAACACACCAGTGTTTTGGTTACTGCTGAGCAGTGTTAGCACAGCACCAAGGCTGGCTCTCCAACATTTCCCCCAGTAGGCTGGGAGTGGGGAAGGTCTTGGGAGGGGACACAGCCAGGACAGCTGACCCAAACGGACCAAAGGGATATTCCATACCATATGACATCTGCTCAGAAATAAAGCAAGGAGAACAGAGGGGGAAAGGGGGGCATTCGTTACTTCCATTTGTCCTCCGGGAACCGCAACACTTATGAAAACCCTTCTTCCCGGGAAGTGGTCAAATATCGCCCTCGAGCCACCAATACAAAACACAGCACTCTGAGGGCTGCCACAGGGAAAAATCAACTCCATCCCAGCCAGACCCAATAAAGGGGAAGTTTCTGGCAGTTTCTCACAGAAGACACCTCTATGCCCCCCTGCTACCAAAATTGTGCCATGCAAATCCAGTACAGCCCCTTAATTCCTTGTAGAATAATTAATCAGTGTCATCGTCCTGGCTGGGGGGTTGATAGTAGACTTCTGCAACAACATGTAATTTATTTATTTTCCCCTTCATCCTTACCCAGAGGCTCTAAACCTTGTTTTTGTTAAATTTCATGCCATTAATGATTGCCCATTGCTCCAATCAATGTAGATCCCTCTGCAAGGCCTCTTGGCCCTTCGAGAGAGTCAACATCACATCCCAGTTTAGTATCATCATTAAACTTGCTAATGGTGCATTCAACTCCTGCATCCCGATCATTGATAAAAATATTGAACAGAAATGGCTCTAGAATTGAGCCCTGGAGAACACTGCCAGTGACCAGCTGCCAGCCAGTTGTAGCCTGATTCACTACAATGCTTTGAGCCCTGCTGTTCAGATAGTTCATCATCCAGCGCACTGCGAATCTGCTCATCCCACAGTTGGATGACTTGTCCAAAAGGATACCGAGAGGGACAGTATCAAAAGCCTTCCTAAAACCCCAAATAACTACATAAACCGCCTTCCCTTCATCTACTAGGCAAGTGACCTTATCATAGAAGAATATCAGATTAGTTAAACAGGACTTTTCCTTTGTGAACCCATGCTGACTGTGCCCGATGAGTGCATTCTCCTTTAAATGCCTTTCAGTAGCACCCAGTATGATCTTCTCCATAATTTTCCCAGATACTGAGGTTAGACTAACAGGTCTGTAGTTCCCTGGGTCTTCCCTCACACCCTTCTCGTAAATTGGAATAATGTTGGCTAGCTTCCAGTCAGCAGGGACCTCCTCAGACTCCCAAGATTTTTGGAAGATGATCGAGAGGGATTCTGCTGTATCATCCTCTAGCTCTGGGATGAATCCTATCAGGCCCCATGGACTTGTGAGCATTCAGCTGATACAGCTGGTCCCTTACAATTTCAGTGTCCACAACTGAAAAGTAACTGTTACCACAGTTGTAGTCCTCCGACTCAGGGGACCAGGAAGCTCAAAGTCTATCAGTATTATTAAAGACGAGGCACAAAAAGCATTGAACACCTCCACTTTATCTTCATCCCTATTTGTTCTCTTTTTCTGCATACATAATACCTATTCTTCTCACAATTAATATCAGCGTGTATTGGGTTTGCGTGGCAAGGTTTTGGTAGCAGTGGGGGAGGGGACATGGGGTGGCTTCTGTGAGAGAAGCTGCCAGAAGCTTCCCCCATGTCCGACCCGACACAGCCAATGCCAGCCGGCTACAAGAACGGACCCGCCGCTGGTCAAGACCGAGCCAATCAGTGACACCTCTGTGATAACATAATTAAGAAAAAAAAAGGAAGAGAGGGAAGAAAAAAAAAGCTGCACACTTTGCAGCTAGAGAGAGAGGAGTGAGAAGATGTAAGAGAAAACAACTCCGCAGACACCAAGGTCAGTGAAGAAGGAGGGGGAGGGAATGGGCTCCAGGCGCCGGAGCAGCGATGCCCCGCAGCCTGTGGTGAAGACCAGGGTGAAGCAGGCTGTCCCCCTGCAGCCCCTGGAGGTCCATGGTGGTGCAGATGACCACCTGTAGCCCGTGGAGGACCCCACGCTGGAGCAGGTGGATGCCGAAGGAGGCTGTGACCCCGCGGGAAGCCCGGGCTGGAGAAGGTTCCTGTCAGGACCTGTAGCCCGTGGAGAGAGGAGCCCATGCCGGAGCAGGTTTGCTGGCAGGACTTGTGACCCCGTGGGGGACCCGCGCTGGAGCAGTCCCTTCCTGAAGGACTGCACACCATGGAATGGACCCATGCCAAAGCAGTTCATGAGGAACTGTCGGTCATGGGAAGGACTCACGTTGGAGAAGTTGGTGGAGGACTGTCTCCCGTGAGAGGGACCCCACGCTGGTGCGGGGGAAGGAGACCTCCCCCTGAGGAGGAAGGAGCGGCAGAAACAACGTGTGATGAACTGACCCCAACCCCATTCCCTGTTCCCCTGTGCCGCTGGGGGGAGGAGGTGGAAAATCGGGAAAGAGATTAAGCCCGGGAAGAAGGGAGGGATGGGGGAGGTGTTTTAAGATTTGGTTTTACTTCTCACTATCCTCTAATTTTGACTGGTAATAAAGTAAATTTGTTTTTCTCCCCCAAGTCGAGTCTGTTTTGCCCGTGCCAGTAATTGGTGAGTGATCTCTCTCTGTCCTTATCTCCACCCATGAGCTTTTCGTTATAATTTTCTCCCCCTGCCCATTTGAGGAGGGGGAGTGATAGAGTGGGCTTTGGTGGGCATCCGGCCTCTAGCCAGGGTCAACCCACCACACAGCGACAATTATATTTTATAGTATTTACATTAGCATAAAATGTTAAATATTAAATAGCTTTAAATGTTAACAATCTTGACAACATAATGATAAGAAGGTGCTTCCATGATTGTAGCTTGTTATTTAACTCTTCTGGAGATGTATTTGTACCTTATAGTGATTGGCATACATCCCAGTGCAGATAGCCAGCAGAAGGTATATAGTAGTTCTTCCTTTGCCTTTTAATTGAGAATATTGTGAGTGATTTCAGTGTCATGGCCCACAGAGATTAATTTGTCTCCTTGTGAAAAAAACCATGATCATAGAATTTAAGCCTTGAGTGGAAATAATAAAGCTATTAATAGATGGTGTATGAGCCAACACAGGCAGGATGCAGGAGCAACCACAAAAACCATGGACAAAATGCAAAAAGCAAATTTATTCTTGTTACTTCGCAAACGGGTGTATCTCCGCAGCAGCACCCTGGGGCAGAGGCACATAAGCAGGAACGCAGGCACCACAGAGCTCTGTCCTTGCTAGAGTGAGAGCAAGAGCGAGAGATTCCGAACTTGCCTCTCTTGCCTGTATATTAAGGATTTCTTTACAGGCAGTAGTTTTCCATTGTGCTTTGATCTTTCTCACAGCAGGGTACGAATTTCAGGCATGTCTAGGGTGCCCTTGAGTCTATCCCAGGCCTATGTTATCTAAATGCAAATACTCTACTTGTCAAGCACTAAACACTTAGCAGTGTGATGTATGTGTTTTTCAACACCCCAGGTGCAAGTCCCTTGAGGTGTTTACAGTCCTCCTTGCCAATCTTCTGTTATATTCCCAAAGATGGTGAGATTCTAGTTGTGCATTTCAGCTTTGGTTGAGAATAAGGGCATGAATAATAATGATAAAGGATCATTGGCCCAAAGTTAGACATTAGAGAGACAATTCCTGGTGCAAATGCAGAATGACCAAAAGCTGTAATTCCACTGCAAGGCAGAATACAAATGCAGTAACTGTTCTGCAGAGAACTTTAAGTCATCATAGGCTGTGGCTACAATTTCCACCCACACCCCGTGTTGGCAAATATAATCCCTAGAATCTTAGAAATTTAGGGTCAGTCTGAGTGCTTGGGATCCTTTCCCCAAACCCCTGCCTGAGTTTCACCTGAGAGCCCAGAGGCTCTCCTGACTCAAGTGAAAGCCTGGTGGTGACAGATGAAAAGTGCAACCTCATCAGGGCTTTCTGACAGCCACTCACAACCTATGAAATTCCCCATGAACCAGTTGAAGTTGGCATTTTCTCCTGCCAATAAGGGCCTGTGGGGTCATGTAGGGTAGTGGAAAGCTCTATGTCTGTATTGTTTTAGAAAAGGAACTGATTCTGCCTTACTCTCTTTTTCTTCTTCTACATACCTCTCCCAGGAGAAAACCAAATAAGTGAGGACACTGCAGTTTTTGTGTCATACATGTTGGAGAAGTGAAAAAATATTTGAGCTTAGTCTGAATATTGCATTTCTTTCAACAGCATTCCTTTTGAATATTGCATTCCTTTTGCTGAAGCAGAGAAGGGCTGCAGCTTCTCATAACTTGGTAGTGTTTTGACCAGATGTCACCTTCTACAGGAGGATGTTATGTTACTGGGTAGTTACGTCTGGAATAGTGAAGCTGAACTGAAAGATGCATGTGGGACTAGGGCTAAAAAGTCTTTCCCAGCCTTCAGCCCATCCATAAGGGGACCGAGTTATATGGGACACACTGCTTACTGATGATTACTTGTGTACTTGCTTGTTGGAAATTATTTACAATAGATAGAATGCTGGCTGGTCTCTCACTCCTGCATGCCCTAGCCTATAATTGTGACCATTTTGTTTTCTTTCCAACTCCTGTTCACCATATGTTCTCTCTCTCCTCCCCTGCCTCCCATCCCCATATCTTCTTTTCTGTTGGTATTCATCTTGATTCCTTTTCCACTTTCCCCATAGCTAGGCTGCTGAGTTGTTACTTATTCTACTAGATGCTTCTTCATTAAAATAGTCCTAATGAGCATAAAGATGCCCTTATTTAAGTGTCCATCAGGGAGAGTAACACACATCAGGTTTTTTTAACTCCCCTGCTTTCTCTAGGGCCGAGACATAGGCTCTGGTAACATGACTTGCTCCCGTAGTTATTGCATCAGACCTGTCACAGGAGAACCATGGATTCTGGGAAGCTTTTTGACCTTAAAGAGTAAGAAGTCAAATTGAATTTCATTCAGGAATAGTCATAAATAATTCCTGTCTGATAGAAGTATGGTTTATATTGGCTCATATATGGTGCTCATTGTCATCACTTCAAAACGGACAATGAAAGTACATTAAGTACTATTTTAAGGTTTCAAATTATTAACTCTCACTTCACTATTTCTCTAGCACAACAGTTCTCACAAAAAAATGGAGCTTCCTCTCACTTTCCATCAAAGAATTAATGCTGACCTTAACAGTAACATCTCATTAAGAGTTAATTACTTTTGCCAAGTATACTACAGTGCATGTACTGCCTGGCTGGGATGGAGTTAAGTCTTTGGCATTTGTGGTATCTTGTGGCAATGAGTTCCACAAGTAACTATGTTATATGACATAATGCCTCCTTTTGTTTGTTATGAACCTGCTATCTCATAATTTCATTTGACGTCTTCTGGTTCTTGTGTTATGCAAAACTATGAGTAATTGTTCTTTGTTCATCTTCTTCATGCTGCTCATGGTTTCACAGAGACT
Source organism: Caprimulgus europaeus (assembly GCA_907165065.1). Next base: position 12,333,743 of record OU015537.1, read on the forward strand.
GATGAGAAGAATTTTATCACCAGTGACACAAGGTTGACACATGATATTGAACTGATGTTCCACAACTAAAGACAGAATTTACAGTATAATAAATGTTGTTCTAGACATTTTTTGTTTTCTGACAAGACCACTGTTAGAATTAATTAAGAACTTTAGACACGAAATACTCTTGAATACAAATGAGCTAAAAATAGGGTTAGAAGTGAAATTGAAAGGATACATCTTTGTCTATTGTCAAATAACCTGTTTTATTTCATAATTCAGCAAGCTCATGTGCTGGAGTGGTATGGATTCTTATCCAGACAGACTGTCCTTATTTTGCTAGGATAATTTTCTTCTTAGTACCTAGAAAGCACTGTGTTTTGGTTTTAGTATGGGATTTGTTATGAGAAGAATGTTGATAACATACAAGGACATGTGTTTGGGTAATTTGCAAGTGCAAAGGATTGGGAGGGAGGGAAGCGTACTAAATAGCAAAACCCAGAATTGCCATTTGGATGTGCCAATGAGATATTCCATATCATATTATGTCATGTTCAGTATATTAACAAGGACTGTCCAGAAAGTGGGGGGATTCTCTTGGGAATTGCTCAGGATTACACTTCTGGGATTGTGGTTTCAGGTTTGGGGTTCCTTTTCACTCCTCCAGGATCGCTATCGGTGGGTGGTGAGCAATTGTACTGTGCATCACTAATTTTTATAGATATATTATTATTATCATTACTATTTTAAATTTGTTTTACTCTAATTATTAAATTGTTCTTATCTCAACCTTCAAGTCTCCTTACCTTTACCCCTCCAATTCTTTCCCCTGTTCCTTGGAGGGGAAGGGGGTGTGCAAGCAGCTGTGTGATGTTTGGCTGCCAGCCAAGTTAAACTACTACAGTCTTTTTGGCTCCCAACATGGGGCTTGAAGGGTTGAGATAACAACAGTTTTGACCAAAGTATGTTAGAAAGAAATCTGAAATAAGCATTTGTTATGATGACTTGGTGGTCAGTGGTCGAAATGTTGTTGTCTTGGATTGCAGAGTTGTTCTTTGAGTTCTTTGAGGTGGCACCTTATGTGCTGTTTATATTTTTCGCTGTCCCTAGGGATTGGTTTTGGGTTAAGGGTGCTGTTTTGCTCTGTAGTACAGTGCTGGCTGTTAGTATGATAAAAAAATGGGTAGTGAGACCAATTTTGTACCTGTATTCAGCAGTGGCGGGCGGCACACAGAGCAAAGCAGCAGAGCCAGCTCCATCTCCGTATTGCGGGAGCTATCTGATGGATGTTGTTAGCAATTACACCAATGTTTTTTTCTCTTTAAGCCAATATATTGGAGGAACATCTTAATTCAACTTTCCCTACTCCTTTAGACTGGTTAAACAAAGGTTTTTGAGAATTTTGAATATTCTTGGGATAGTCAAACCAGCATAACCGTGCTGCTAGTTCTCCTGAATGTATGTCAGGTTTTAATATATGTCAGACTACTTAGGAGGATCACCCCATCTGCTACCGGTTTTACCCCAGTGCCTACTACAGGTGCCTCAACCTCTGAGACACATACTGCAGCAACTCCAATCCCAGCACATGCTACAATTGCTTCACCCTTGGTGATAGACACTGCAGCCTCTCCAACCCCTACAGCAGGTAATATGGCTACTCCAGCCCCCGTGAAAAACACTGCAGCTACTGCAACCCCATCAAGAAGCACTGCAGATGAACTAGAGAACCAAATCGTACCAGTATCAGTTGCCCCTGTATGGAAGAAGATGTGCGCATAGAAGGCAGTATATTTACAGAGGGATGAAGAAGATAGTGCTTATGATCCTCCTAAAGGGGAAAAGGAGGAGAAAAAGGAGGAAAGGGGAGATGTAAATGGAGACAGTACAATAACCACCCGACCTCTAACCCTGAGTGAGCCGTGGGAAATATGAAAAAATTAGCAAGGCGAGCACCTCATTATGTGGCTGCTCAGATGCTGACATAATGGAACCAGTAGCATGGAGTTAGAGAGCAGAGAAGCCAAGCATCTGGGATCCCTCTCTAAGGATATGGGCATTGATAAAGCAGTTGCAAGAGGAGAGCCAACCCGCAGTCTTTGGAGGCGGCTCTTGGCAGGTGTGAAGGAAAGGTATCCCTTCAAAGATGATATTACATGCAATCCAGGCAAATGGGTCAGCACGGAGAGAGGGATTCAGTACCTGAGGGAACCAGCTGTGTGGGAGCTGATTTACCAAGATCCAAGGAACATGAGGGTAACTGAAGACCCAGATGAAATTCCGTGCACAATACCCATGTGGCGAAATGTCGTACAGAGTGCACCAGCATCATATGCCAGCTCATTGGCAGCAGTAGAATTAAAAGAGGATGAGGAGGCACCAACTGTAAATGAAGTGGCTATCGGGCTCTGGGGATTTGAAGACAGTCTCTCTGCCTCTGTATGAGCCTGTGTCTTGGCCGTGGGAAAACTACCAGAAGTCTTGGAGAAACGTGGAGAAACTGTCCCAAGAGTTCCAGTGATTCAAGGATAGGTTCGGCCCTCCACCCATTCCGACCTATGTCTCAGCTGTTAGGAGCAAGCATTTCCCTGCTCGAGAGAGACAGTAAAACCACGGGGCACACTGTGGTTTTCCTTCTGTGACCATGGAGAAGCCATGAGAAAGTGGGCTGGGAAACCTACCTGCACGCACGATTACACAAGCTGCAAAGTGTCGCGACGGAGGGAAAATCCGGACAGCTCAATATGAGTTGAATCATCAGACTTCCAATTTATTGATTACACATATGCTTCTTATATACAGCAGTTAATTAAGCTTATGCATATTCCCAAAAATCCACACTGATTGGCTCATTAATTTTCCTGAGAACTTTCTCTTTGTTATAACAGGTGGTGTTGCTCAGTTCAGCTTACAAGGACAAAAACAGAATACTCCCTACTTCACGATTTCCAGCTCCCTTTTTTCCCAGCTTGATTAGAATTGCTTTGTCTGAAGTTCTCCAGGAGAGTAGGCCTCTTGAAGATTTCTGTTAATCCTCCCTGACTCATGTCAAGGGGCCTAAGTTAGGTCCTGAGCCATTTCAATACCCTCACTGCTTCTGCTAAAAGCCTGTGATCGTACAATATCTCTTTAGTGATCTACAACAGCAAAGTACAAGTACAAGTAGGGATTCTTCTGGTCCTTCTAGGAAAAATGCTGCTCCAGTCTCTAGTGGACAATTCCTCAGACAGAACAGGTGTCTTGATGTCACTCTTAATCCTTTCCTTGATAGTAATCCTTCTGAATATATTTCAGAAGAAGTGAATGATGAATATGATGACCAGAATTAGAGGGGCCCTGCCTCCAGCCAGGAAGAGGAAAGGGATAACCGAATTTACTGGGCTGTGTGGATTTGTTGGCCTGGCACATCTGACCGCCAGGAGTATTAAAGCTTTAGTGGACACTGGTACCCAATGCACCCTAATGCCACTGAAATTTAAAGGGCCAGAATCCATCCGTATTTCTGGAGTTACAGTTTGTTTTGTTCTATCTTATTTTCTCTCCTCCCCATCCTGCTGAGGAGGAGGGTGATAGAGTGTGCTTTGGTGGGCATCTGGCATCCAGCCAGGGTCAACCCAGCACTGGGGGTCCTAACAGCTGACTGTGTTGGAGGCTGAAATGAGCCTAACTGGGAGGAAATGGCAAAAACACCCCATTGTGACTGGCCCAGGTGTTCCGTGAATTCTTGGCATAGATTACCTCAGGAGAGGGCATTTCAAGGACCCAAGAGGGCACCAGTGGGCTTTTGGCATAGCTGCCTTGGAGACAGAGGAAATCAAACAGCTATCTGCTCTGCCTGGTCTCTCAGAGGACCCTTCTGTTGTGGGACTGCTGAGGGTTGAAGAACAGCAGGTGCCAATTGCTACCACAACAGTGCACAGGAGGCAATATCTCACCAACCGAGACTCCATAATTCCCATTCATAAACTGATTCGTCAGCTGGAGAGCCAAGGAGTGATCAGCAGGACTCGCTCTCCCTTTAACAGCCCCATATGGCCTGTGCGGCAGTCTAATGGGGAGTGGAGACTGACAGTGAACTATCGGGGCCTGAATGAAGTCACACCACCACTGAGCGCTGCTGTGCCGGACATGTTAGAGCTCCAATATGAACTGGAGTCCAAGGCAGCCAAGTGGTAAGCCACCATAGACATTGCTAATGCCTTTTTCTCCATTCCTTTGGCAGCAGAGTGCAGGCCACAGTTTGCTTTCACCTGGAGGGTTGTCCAGTACACCTGGAATCGACTGCCTCAGGGGTGGAAACACAGTCCCACCATTTGCCATGGACTGATTCAAACTACACTGGAACACGGTGGAGCTCCAGAACACCTGCAATGCATTGATGACATCACCATATGGGGCATCACAGCAGAAGAAGTTTTTGAGAAAAGGAAGAAGATAATTCAAATACTTCTGACAGCCGGCTTTGTTATAAAACAAAGAAAGGTCAAGGGACGTGCATAGGAGATCCAGTCTTTAGGAATCAAATGGCAAGATGGACACTGTCAGATCCCAATGGATGTGATCAATAAAATAACAGTTATGTCTCCACCAACTAACAAAAAGGAAGCACAAGCCTTCTTAGGCGTTGTGGGTTTCTGGAGAATGCACATTCCAAATTACAGTGAGATCGTGCGCCCTCTCTACCAGGTGACCCAAAAGAAGAATGATTTCACATGGGGTCCTGAGCAACGACAAGCCTTTGGACAAATTAAACAGGAGATAGTCCATGCAGTAGCCCTTGCACCAATCCGGACAGTGCAAGACATTAAAAATGTGCTCTACAACTGTGGAATAATTGTTGGAGGTAAGTAAAAATCAGAAAATGGCTGTGTCCACACACTAAGGGAAGGTACAGTTTCGAAGAAGATCCCTGGGGAAAAAACGCAGCTGGTATGCCAGGAATTGAATAATATCGCCTTCGCCCCGGGTGTTTATTGGTACAGGAGATGGGAAAGATTCTCCAACTCTTGGTACCAGTCACGGTTTTGACTCCACAAGTCTTGATGTATAGTCTACTTGTGATTCCGGACCGACAGCTGGTGCACCTTTCTGACAACTACCCCTCTTGTGGACCTTGACAAAAACTCTAACTCCATACCACTGACCCTCCTCTTTCCCCCATACAGAGCACATCTCTAAGTTTTGATAATTTCTACCATAAAAGGGGAACGGAAGTGCCTTTTGCCAATCACCGTAAAGGTATGACTAGAGTCACTCAAGCTTCACCTTCCAGGTAAAAAATAGTACAAAAATAGCCCAAAGAAAGGAGGGAATTAGGGAAGGCACCATCATGGTCAGGGGACGCCATCATGATCAGGGAAGACACCATCACAGTCAGGGAAAATGCCACCACGGACAAGTCAGGGATGACTCCATCACAGACGTCTGACCCCTGGGACCAGCTGACAGGCTGAGCCTCTCTTCCCCCCTATTGGGACGCCTTTGGGTAACACTAAGACTTAGACTTAGTCAAGGATCTCCCTCAGAAAGTTAGAAAATCTCTAGAGAATTATTTTACCAACTTAGGGCTTTGTAGTAATTTGTCACCTTTTAGCAATTAATAACACTTTTAGTAACTTGTAACCTTAATGCTTGTATATACTTCTGCAAACATTGGTTTATCACCATACAAACCTGTATTAATCCTTTTGCTCTATTAAAGGTGCTTTCATTTGCTTACAGACTTGCCGCACAATTTCTCACTGGGCTGCTGCCTGATAAGGCCATGAGAGTCCATAGATTGTGACTGGACAGCGGGTGTGGGGCACTATCAAGTGGATCTGGCACTGGTGTGTCTGGGCTTATAGTGTCACATCGAACTGTCTGTAACCAGCCATACCAACCCCGTGCCACACGAGATGCCACTAAATTCTGCAGGTTTAGCTGTGTGAGTCCATAAATTGTGGGTACATGAGTGCAGTGTGCTATCGAGTGAATCCTCTGTTGTCGGATTCGTAGTACTCAGTAGGGCATCACTCAGGATTTAAGCCCAGCTCCTCCAGTTATCTGAGGGTGACTTGGAATGCAAGGGGGTTTATTTCCTGCTAAATTGCTTTACCACCCCTTTCATGCAACAACACCGCAGCCAGGGAGAATGGACCTTCCCGGAGTCTCTGGCAGAAAGCACCAGAGAAGACTCAAGGTCCAACCCTGGTATTTTGGAGTCAGGGATGCAGAAGATCAGAGACCTGCTATACTTCAATTGAAAAAGAGATATTGGCAGTGTATGAGGGAGTTCGAGCTGCTTCAGAAGTGATCAGCACTGAAGCACAGCTCCTCCTGGCACCCTGATGGCTTGTGCTGGGCTGGATGTTCAAAAGGAGCATTCCTTCTACACACCATGCAACTGATGCCACATTGAGTAACTGGGTCGCACTGATCACACAGCGGGCTCGAATAGGAAGCCCAAATCACCCAGGATTTTTGAAAGTGATCACAAACTGCCCAGAAGGCAAAAATTTTGGTATGTCACCAGAAGAGGAGATGACGCATGCTGAAGAGGCTCCACCATATAATGAACTGTCGGATAATGAGAAACAATATGCCCTGTTCACTGATGGGTCCTGTCATACTGTAGGAATACATCAGAAGTGGAAAGCTGCTGTGTGGAGTCCCACCCGACGAGTAGCTGAGGCTGCTGAAGGAGAAGGTGAATTGAGTCAGTTTGCAGAGGTAAAAGCCATCTTTTGCTTTTATGATGTGTCTATTTGTACACTGGAGATTAGAAGGACAGAAAACTCAGTTCACAAGGCTATCAGAAATGATGACACTACCAGTTACTAGCAATTTCAGTCAGATACAAAATCCAAATCCATTTAAAGGGACATTAGTTTGATTGCTTTACAGCTTTGCCAGTAGCGTGCATTACAGAGACATCTTTCCAAAATGATGGTGCCCCCTAGTTATCCTTAGGGAGAAGAGATCTCAGGACATTGAAATGCCTTTATGATACCCTGTCGTTTAACTCCAGCCAGCAACTAAGCACTACAGAGCTGCTCGATCACTCCCTCCAGTGGGATGGGGAAGAGACAATGGAAAGGGTAAAAATATAAAAACTCATGGGTTGAGATAAAAACAGTTTAATAACTGAAATGAAATAAAATAAAATTAAAACATTAAATTGCAATGAAAAGGAAAATAATAAAGACAGAAATAAAACTCAAGAAAGACAAATGATGCAAATTAAAACAATTGCTCACCACCAATTGACTGATATCCAGCCAGTCCCCAAGTAGCACCCCTCCTTCAAACCTGTCCCCCTATTTTTATTGCTGAGCATATGGTATGGAATAACCCTTTGATCATCTGGGATCAGATGTCCCGGCTGTGTCCCCTCCCAACTTCTTGTGCACGCACGGTCTACTCACTGGTGGGGTGGTGTGAGAAGCAGAAAAGGTCTTGACTCTGTGTAAGCACTGCTGGGCTTACAAAAACACCCCTGTATTATCAACACTGTTTCCAGCACAAATCCAAAACATGGCCCCATACTAACTACTGTGAAGAAAATTAGCTCTATCTCAGCCAAAACCAGCAAATACCCTTTGATGGAAATGACATAGGTAACCTTGAATGAACAGTCTCTTATGCAATTTTTTTTTTATGTAGGTGCTAATGTTGTCTCTAAACCATTTATTTTTATGTCAACAAGTGCACTCTAGAAGAAATCGTATGTGCACTAGGCCACTGGACATAATGTCATAAATTGAGACCACAACGGATCCTAATCCAATTGAAATTTTATTAATTGTAGCAAGTAGAATATGAGCAAAGACAGCGCTGGACGGCAGAGAGTTTATGCTCCGCCAAAACTGCCGCGCCAGTAGTTTAAACAGTTCCCTTTTTATACATCTTTTCTTCCGTGTTCTTGAAGTAGGTTGCTAGGGGGGGTCGTTTTTCTGCTTCTTGCACAAGCAGGATTATCTGGCGGTTATCTTATCTTGCACAAACGGTTCAGTTTCTGTTAGTTCTTGGAAGTTATCTTGCACAAACGGTTCAGTTTCTGTTAGTTCTTGGCAGTTATCTTATCTTGCACAAACATCTCTGTTTTTGTTAGTTTGCATAAGTGATTTTACATTTTTTGCTGTCTGACCTTTACATTGTATTTGACATAAATTTTAATAAACAATATCCTGGTCCATAGTTTCTCACAATCCCCCCTTTTTTTTTTTTTATTCCAAGATATTGTTTATTAGACGTTACTTTCATAAGCAAACCTTTTTCCACAACTCTAACATTTATTATCTATGGAATGTCCTGGGTAGTTACAGTAACTCTTGCTCGGATTTGAGGCAGGGCAGACATAAAAAGCCTTACATTGTACACTATACTTATGCTGTTCATCACACTTTTTTCCATAACATCCTGATGTTTCTTGTGGTAAAAGGGAAGATAAATGGACTGTAAAGTTCCATTTTTGCGGTGGTATTTTATGTTTTTGTACTACCTTACTTTCTTGCAGGTTAATTAATTGCCATGTAACTGGTTTATGGGGGTTTTCCGCTTTTATTATTGGAACTATCCAGATGAATAAATAAATGCAAAAGGTGAATAAACATTTTAGAAATTTGGTATTGTCCAATTTACCAGTCCTTAGGAAGTTCTGCCAAGATTTTTCTCTTATTCCAGGTCTCTCCTGGGATTCTCCTCTGCCTCGCTCGTCGGCTTGGTTGCGGCAAGCCACGAGGTGTTCCATCTTCTCGGCAGCAAGAGTTATCCTCCCGGAGCACTTTACCCTTTTTTTTTTTTTTTTTTTTTTTTTTTAATCTAGACGTCTGAGGTATGCTGGCCAAGCTTTCGTTTTGACCATATGCTCAGTACATCCAGCAGCTAGAGCTTCCTTTCGGCACTGGATTTGAACTAATTCTATAACAAATGGTACAGGTTTTTGTGGGCTAAAACAATAAAAGTTTGGGTTAACTCCAAAGTTTTCATAAACCCAAAATAGGTCCCACTAAGTGGGGTCTTTAGTTTCTAAATACTGTATGGTTTGAAACGTGATTTTTCTTTCTTCCTTATAACAAATATCACATATTCCCCTAGGAGATGTCCGTTTTTACAGTGTGCCCACCATTTTTCTTGACACCTTTTGCATTTAAAACAGACAAATGGATAGCATTTACACCTCAGTTTTCCACAAAAAAATTAATACTTCTGTGTTACAGATAACCGTAGCAGAGTCCTTAGTGTCCCTGGTAAATCTAACACACCTGTCATATAATGCCCAGTCCTTTTCACTTGACTCATGAATACACACTGTATATTTAACAATTTTTCTTACCCCACTTAGTACATTTCCATATATAATAAATGAACAAAGAAATTATTATTGCAATTTATAAACAACAATATACACTTTACACCAAAAGGTAACACAACAAAATGTTCAAATAAAGTCTCTATCATTATCTTTTCAGGGTTATCTTGGTGTCACCTGGAGTACTGATTACCTTCCACCGGGGTTTCGTCATTGGGCCTTTAATACGACTAGCATGAGTCCATCCGCGCTCGGCAGTTTGAACAGCTGTTTCTGTTGTAAGCAAAACAAGATAAGGTCCCTCCCAATTAGGCTTGAGGGTCTCTTCTTTCCACACTTTAATCAGTATCCAATCCCTGGGATTGATATTATGAATTTTTAGGTCCAGTGGAGGTCGTTGCACAATCAATCCGTGTTCCCAAAGCTTATTACGATGTTCTGCTAATTGTGAAACATATTCATTAATCACATGGTCTCAAATTAAAACATTTGTTTGTGGATTTTCAATTCTATAGGGCATTCCATACACCATTTCAAACGCTAACATTCCCACATCTGCTCGGGGCCTGGTTCTGATAATTAATAATGCCGTGGGTAGGCACTTAATCCATGATAATTTGGTTTCTATCATTAATTTAGTCAAAATAGTTTTGATTTCTCCATTTATTCTTTCAACTTTTCCCGAACTTTGTGGATGCCATGGTGTATGGTATTCCCACTTAATACCCAAGCTTTCGGTTAGATCTTTGATAATTTTTGACACAAAATGTGTTCCTCTGTCCGAGTTGATTACTTCAGGTACTCCATATCGAGGTATAATATGTTCAAGTAACACTTTAGTAACTTGGTTAGCAGTTGCCCTGGAGGTAGGAAAAGTCTCAACATAATGTGTTAAATGGTCCACCATTACTGATAAATATTTGTAACGCCCTACCCTAGGTAATTCAGTAAAATCCACTTGTATGTGTGAGAAAGGTCTGTATGCTGGGGAACGTCCTCCAAGAGGTTTTGTTTTTTTGCTTTTTTTTTTCTCATGTTGTTTCGATTAACTTTTTGACAGGTCTCGCAGGCTGCCGTGACTGTCTTTGCTACGTTATATACGCCTATACAGGCAAACTGTTGATTGAAATGATTAACTAATGCCTGGGTTCCCCAGTGTGTTTTACTGTGTATTTTGGAAAATATTTCGAGTGCTATGCCTTTTGGCAAGACTTCCCTCCACGGTCAAAGGATAAGCAGACACTGTTAGCTCTTGATTTTTTACTTTAATTTCTAATTGTAATTCAACAATTAAATCTCGTCCTAACAAATTAAATTCTGCTTCAGGGACGAGCAAGAGTTCACCCATTCCAAATTTATTTTCAGTTTCGAATACCACATTTTTGATTTTGCTTACTTTAAAGGGTTCTCCTTTTGCCCCAATTACCTGTACTTTTTCAGGGGAAATTTTACATCCCTCAGGTATTTGCCTAATAGTCGATTTCTCAGCCCCAGTGTCTACTAAAAAGGTGAACTCTTGTTTATGGGGACCTATTTTTAATTTTATCAAGGGCTCATGATGACTCCGGCCCCCTAAAATATAGAGCCCCTGACTCTCCTATTCCATTTTCAATACTTCCTCATCCCTGATCCTTTCTCTGCATTTTTTCTTTATATGTCCCTTCTTCCCACAATAAAAACAACATCTCTGTTCCTTCTTTACTACTACGTTCCCTTGTTTCGCTCCAGTAAACCTGTGTTCACTAGTCCGCCCCCTGCGATCCTCTCTGACCGCTGCTACCATCATTTTTACTTGCCGCTTGCTGCTCTCTTCTTCTCGCCTTACGTAGACTTTCTGAGCTTCCCTCAATAATTCATCCAACCCTCTATCTTGCCAGTCTTCTAACTTTTCAATCTTCTTTCTGATATCTTCCCATGATTTTGCCACAAACTGAGTTTTGAGGAGCGCTTGCCCTAAAGGGTCGTCTGGATTTACCCCGGAGTACAGCTGAAGGGCTTTCCTCAGTTGTTCCAGCCACTCAGTAGGGCTTTTCATCTTTCTTTTGCATTTCATTAAATGCTTTATTGATATTCTGGCCACGGGGTACTGCTTCTCTAATCCCCTGAATTACTATAGTTCTCAGGTCCTGCATGTGAGTTCTATGCACTGGATCCTGATTATCCCAATTAGGTTTTTGGAGTGGCCATTTAATATCTGCTAGAGGTCCCTGGGCATGTTGAGCATCCCACAATCTCCTTCCTGCTCGTCTAATCATGTCTTTTTCCTCGGTAGTAAATAATTGACTGAGGATAGATTGCATCTCATCTCAAGTATAAAGGTTTGGTCCCAAAAATTGATCTAATCTTTCTGCCACTCCGAGTGGGTCCGCAATTAAGTTTCCCATCTCGGTTCTTTTAAAATCTCGTAGGTCTGCTGAGCTTAAGGGTACAGAAATATATCCAATCACAGGTTGGGGTCCCCCCATGGGCATTTCTCTTAGAGGATACATCTGAGCTGCCCCTTTTTGACTTCTAGTCACGCGTCTAGGAGGAGGGGGAGACCCTTGTTCTGATTCTGGTGGGGAGTGGGCTCTCTGGGGACCTCTGGAGGGGCTGTGGGAGCAGGAGGAGGAATATAAGGAGGGGGGGTTAGAAGAGTTTCGTCTAGCTCTTCCTTCTTTTTCTTTTGTTTAGTTTTTATTTCATTCAACGGGTAAAGTCTAGCTCTTGGTTTCTCGAGCTACATTTCTGCATATTGACTCTCCTCCGGGTTAAGGGGTTTTTTATTACTAACCCAGAGGTTTAATTGCTGTCTCACCCAATCCTCTTCTGACCCATAAACTGGCCAAAAGACATTTCTAGAAATCTTCTTCCCTCCCCATATCTTAGTACAGTATTCTATCATCTTCTGCTTATCTTTCCCTAGAGTTCCAGGGAAATATCTCCAATTGTCTAAGATATATGCCAGAGGGGTATTCTTAGGTACAGTGGGTACCCCTCCCATGGGAGTCGAAGGCTTGCTGCCCTTCGCTCCCATCTTCTGGATTATCCACAAACACACACTCACTCGCCCCCCTTGTTCCTGGCCCAGTCCCTCGCGGGAGATGGGAAACGCAGTACTTAAGGGTCCGCACTCGCTTGGTCCAGTATATCGAACCTCTCACTCGTTATAATCCAGGAAACCCAATCCCGCCCGAACGGCAAACCCGCGAACAAATTCGCAATATACTTACGCGTCCTGCGTCTTCATCCCGACTCCCGTGCACAGAATTTTTATGGGATTTTACCGGTTTCCCCTTTGCTCATTATTCTAGAATTTTAGGTTCGTCGGTAAGGTTGAGGTAGGCTATCAGTCGCGGGGCCGCGGATTGCCGCGGGGCGCCTCCCAGGAGGACAGATGCCCACCGTTCCTTATCCGAGTCACGGCACCAGAAATTGTCATAAATTGAGACCACAACAGATCCTAATCCAATTGAAATTTTATTAATTGTAGCAAGTAGAATATGAGCAAAGACAGCGCCAAAGCTGCTGCTCCAGTAGTTTAAACAGTTCCCTTTTTATACATCTTTTCTTCCGTGTTCTTGAAGTAGGTTGCTGGGGGGGTCGTTTTTCTGCTTCTTGCACAAGCAGGATTATCTGGCGGTTATCTTATCTTGCACAAACGGTTCAGTTTCTGTTAGTTCTTGGAAGTTATCTTGCACAAACGGTTCAGTTTCTGTTAGTTCTTGGCAGTTATCTTATCTTGCACAAACATCTCTGTTTTTGTTAGTTTGCATAAGTGATTTTACATTTTTTGCTGTCTGACCTTTACATTGTATTTGACATAAATTTTAATAAACAATATCCTGGTCCATAGTTTCTCACACATAACTTACTGGTTCATGAGTTATCTATTCTTGTGAACCTTAGGTATCACCTATTTATTTATGACTGCTTCACTACCAAATTTCAATTTTAGAGGGGCATTCCTGAATAACTTTTAAAAAAAGTGCCCTAAACTAGCCCCCAATATATAATTTTCATTGCACTGAAATTTCCAAGGCTCAAAGTTTTCTTGCTGCAGATTAATGGTACCCTTTCAAAACACTGAGAGGAGGGAAGTAGATTCTCAAAAGCTTTTAGACACCTATAGATGGAGATAGATGCTGAGTGAGATCTTCCCAAGTGCTAGTAGAAAAGAGGCAAGGAAACAGTTACTACTGCAAGTTCTATAAACAAACATTTTGGAATATGCTGAAATATATTGAAAACACTATTCCTTTGGTTCCCATTCTTTTGATGGAAACTGTAAGGATTAACTTAATATTACTTCCAAACAGATAAAGAAACAATAAGCCCCACATCACAGTTCACAAGATGAATCAGCAGTGTTGCAGTTTTTCACTCTTAGGTGTCTGCATTTTTCAGTGCGAGCAGTTAATTTTGCATTAAGCATCAACAATGTCTACCTTCTCTGCCCACTTCTGACTTTTCAGCACAACAAATGTTGGTGGATTTACCTGAGAAATTTGTTAAGATCTCCATTCTTCATATACTCAAAGACCATGATGAGTGGATCACCCTCGACAAAGACACCATAGAACTTGACAATGTGCTCATGTTGCAGGTTAGTCAGCAGCTCTGCCTCACAGTGGAAGTCCTTGCAGGCATTGTCACTGGCATCCTTCAGCATCTGGCGGAGGAAAGGAATATATAAGGAAGGGGAGATGTTCCCAGAAGGCAACAAATATGGGAAGGCACTGTAAGGGAAAGATAAGGACACTACTGTGTAAAGGAGGGAGAAAGTACATTCTTAGTAATTGTTTTAGCAATGTAGACTGCAATTAAAAAACAGTGGTACAATTTTCATTCCCCTGACACACATCATTACGTACAATGATTATAATTGTAAGAGGAAGCAGGAATACTCATGATCTTAATCTGTCAAGTGTTTTCCATAAACAGAACAAAGAAATTAATCATATCTGAAAAGCATACTAGTACACAGCTGATCTATGGCCTTTAGCATTTAACTCAAGCAATACTCTGGTATCCTATTGGTATTTACCTTTGTTGTAAGTTCCTTAAAGTAAAGCTTTGATTGCTGAAAATGCTTAGCAGGAATGTAGATGCATTTGTTATTTATTATTACTGTTGTTGCTGATGGCCCTACAGCATACTATACATTAGGTAGATTTATAGAAGGGTACTTCCCTCGACCGGACCAGAATTTACAACTTGAGACTTCAACCAGAAACTCCTTTGAAATTCAGTAAATCTACTCATGTCTAAGATTAAAGATATGCATAAGTAACTGGAGTATCAATCTTAAATTGATGGACAGAGAGGAAGTAAATGCAGAACAGAATTTTAGGGGGTTAATTTTATTTTCTTCCCATTTATATACATTTAATATATTGCATATTTTCATTTTACAGGAAATATATCAACACTGGATCAAATGGGAGGCTTAAATGTTGTATAATGAAATAATGCTAACTCCCACACACAGGCAGTTTTAGATCTCAAGAGCTATGCTTCATAAGCAAGGAAATACTTTCATGAACCAATAAAACCTCCATTCTGGCACCAGTTAAATAAGGAATAATCATAAATAGCAATAAACCACTTCTATGCTCTACCTTCAAAAGGTACAGTGGTTGCACTATATTAATTCAAATAATAATTTTAAAATAGTAATAGAATGGTAACAGGTTATCAGTGCTCACAAATCGATATTCACAGAAAGTGAAGGCTGTACTTTAAATACAATTAGTCTCAATGTGAAGGAAGATGAGACAAAAAAGTAATTGCTTTTCCTTAACTAAAGATGATTTTTCTAGGTGTGATAGTTTAACTTAGCTGGCAGCCAAACAAGACACAGCTACTCACAGCACCACCCTCACTCCCTTCCCCCCCACCCAGGGAATTGGGGAGAGAATTGGAGGGGTAAAGGTAAGGAGATTTTTAGGTTGAGATAAGAACAATTTAATAATTGGAGTAAAAATAAAATTAAAATAGTAATAATAATAATGATAACAACTATCTATATATGAGTGATGCAGAGTACAATTGCTCACCACCTGCTGATAATGATCCCGGAGGAGCGAAAAGGATCCCCAAAACCGAAATCACAATCCTGGAAAAGCGAGCCCAAGCAATTCCCAAGAGAATCCCCCCCTTTCCGGTCAGCCCCGGTTAATATACTAAACATGATGTAATATGATATAGAATATCTTATTAGCATATTCAACTGTCAATTCTGGGTTTTACTAACTCCCCGCCCAGTCCTCTGCACTTGCAAACTACCCAAACACTATGTCCTTGTACCTTATCAACATTTTTCTCATAACAAATCCCACACTGAAACCAAAACACAGTGCTCTCTAGCTACTGAGAAAAAAAATAACCCTATCCTAGCAAAAACCAGGACACATGGTCATCTAGTCATGTTATTTTCTACCCTCAATTCATATAGAGAGCACGGGACCAACCACACTCATGAGAACAGGCACAGAACAAGTTGATAAAATGCAATGGTTCTGCCAACAAACCCAGTTCTTAGCTGTAACAAAGTCATGGTTTGTTCAAGGTTGTTCTTCAACAGACACAATTCTATCCACTTTTCTAGTATCATAAGCATGTGTGTGTGAATGAGGGGCTAAAAGACAACTGTCAGAGAAAACACTTGCTTTACTTATGAAAATAACATAGGTCTCCAAAAATTAACAGTTACCATAATAAGGTCTAGACAGTGGGGCAAGGAGCAGGGCAGACTGAACAGTCACCGACCAAGTTGAGGGTTTTTTCCCTGTGGATTTCAGGCTCTATGGATCCCAGAGGCAATAAAAATCTGTCATGCCACAAATACCCCTTCCCTGAGGGACTCTCCTGTGTTTTCTGGCCCAGAGCTCCTCTTCCACAAGTTTTACTAATAATGATGCAATAAGGATTTTGGTTGCTTGGCAAACTATGATGCAGCACACAGAGCTATATCATCTAAGGTGGATATCATATCATCTCCCCACCTATGTTCCCAGCACAGTCATATCTGAACCAGGTGAGAACTGAACTGGAACATGTCTTCCAACCTTTCCAAGCTCTGGGATGACACTTTAACATGATACGTGCACCAACTCACAGTCCATTCTACATTATATAATGGAATCACCATTGAGAATTCTGTTGCCACTTGAGTTTCCTCTGCTGGTCTCATGTATAAAGCAATTGGACTGTAATTCTTCTCAGAAACAGAACTAGAAAAACAATTAATATAAAAACCATTTTTAAATAATAGCAACCTGGAGGAAAGAAAAATGACAGGGAGAAGCATAGGCTCATACTCTTTCCAACATACTAATTCCCCGGAAAGACAGTAAAAATGCTGAAAACTTTGTCCTGTGAGGCTGGCATATTGTGTATTTTAGAAAGAGCTTTTTATCTCACAAAAACATCAAAATTGTCATATGACAGAGTAGTTGCCATGGCAATTAGACATTTTCTGTCAAACAGCAAAACGTAGAAAGGTCTAAACCCGGGTAAAACCCAGACAGGGTTTCTGCTACCAAGGGGTTACTGAAATTTCTGTTACCCAACATTATCAAGTCCCTTTTAATTATTTCATGAAGCACACAGAATAGACAGAATGCATGAGAGAGAGCTTACATAGTCAGGCAAGACTATGGAAAGTGGAAAGTCAGGAGAGTGAAAAGAACAAAAATTAATAAGCACACAGAATTTACATAGAAATGACAGAGTAATGCATTTAGCATGTTCTCAGTGCAAGGGAAAAATAAAAGCAAATAAAACTGTAAGAGTACAAGAGATATAAAACCATATGAATTATTATTATTATTGTAATTACTGACAGGTAAACCAAAGCTTTAACATGCAAAGTACTCTCACCAGTCCACGGGAGTTTTGCCCAAGTAGGAACTGAGAGACAACTCCATGTCCATACAACCCTACTCAACCAGCAGCTGAGGAGAGATACACTCCCCTGGGCAACAGACTCCCTGGCTCCACAGGAGCTCCACAATCACTGAATTCAGCTTTTTCACACATAATAGATCGACCAACACCCCACGTTTATTCTCCTCTATGGAGTCTTTGTCCAGGTATCCACTTAGAAACTAGTCTCTGCAGATCTGTGCTCCGTAGGGAATGCAAACCTGTAGCTCCTCAATCCACCCCTACACCACTGAGCTGCATCTACAAGTAAGTCAGAGCAAGGACAGGGGAATCTGTCTCTCACCAGCATCAGTATGACTCAGTAATGAAATTCTCAGGATACCTTTCCTTTACACTCTTTCAGATTTTCACTGTGAAATCCTTACTACTGCTCCCCATCACCATGGGGAGCTAAGCTCAAGAAAGGAGGGATGATTTTGATCCTTATCTGAACTAAGAAGTTCTGAAGAGTTGGAAACCTTTAATTTTCCTCCATAGGTGCTATGGAAATGTTCTTCATCTTATACAGACAGCACTCTACTAGATTTTTTTCTGGAACTCTTAGCTCCTATATAATTTGCTACAGCAATTTCAATATTTCAGGTATTTCATGCATTTTGAGTCATATGAAGTAGCTCCTGCGAGGTTCAGTGCCAGGGTTTTTAGCATGCTTGTACAAGGCTGCTGCAGTTGCCCAGCAACCAGCAGGCAAAAATCAACAGGCACCCTAATGAATGAAAAGAAATTCTAATGAATCTCTGATGAATCTCACACAAGTGACATAATGCTTTCCCCAGGCCAGCTCACTCCACTTTCTTGCTGCCTAAATCCTCCTATTACTCACCAGTTATAGATTTCCATTGGCCATTGCACAGGGACATTTTTATTTTTGTTTCACTCAGGATGCTGAAGCTCTCTAAAGCATTTGCTGTTCATGGCGACAACCTACCCTCAGCTGCTGGCATTCAAGACTGCTCCTCTAGGATGAAAAATCTTAATATTTTCATTGGGCCAAACCCTGTGCTCAACAGGGTGATCTGGATACAGTCTCGCTCTGTGCATGCCTGTAAGGTCCCATCTCTGATCAGTGAAAGCACTGCCCTCAGTTTTAACTGGAGCATAACTATGAGCTATGCTTTGTACCATTATAAAAGACAATGGCCAGGAAGTGCCAAGCAATTAACCACTTGGCTATACAGGGATCAATTCAATGGTCTAGTTAGCTAAAAATTCACTCTTCGACAGGGACGAGAATGGGATCTTCAAGAGTTGGTGCAAGGAACTGAAAGTGTAAGAGTGTAAGTGTAAGAGGCAGTGTAAGAGTATGTGAAAGGAGTGTGTCTGCTCCATTAAGGGTATCTGGTCAAGGACCTTTTTTCAGTGCAGCAAGGGAAAAGAAGAAGAGGAGGAAGCCATAAACAAGAACATACAGGGACACAAACCTGACACATGCTAAGGGAGATGGTGATGAGAACCAAACTTGGTCAGTCACACTAATTGATAAGGGTGTGTGAGAGTGTGAGAATGTTTATTCCAGCAGGTTATCTGATCAGGGATATTGTCAATTGGGAAATCAAGAGAAAAGCAAGAAGCCAGAAACCAAAATACACCAAGACCCGGACCTGACAAAGCAAACAATGACAAGAAACAAACGTCACCAATCACACTAATTGATGGGCTATCAAAAAAGCACAGGTGCCACTTCAAGGAAAATCAACCTGGATTTTGCAACTCATAAGACTGTAAAATGGTGGGACTGGGAAAGGAGGGATGGGGACAGGTGCAAGCCTGGACTAGGAGGGGTTCGGAAATCAATAGAGCTGTAGAAACCCATGGGGGACATGACATGCAGGGGAAGGGGGGAGCAGGAAGGAACAAATAAAGGGGTAGACATAAAAGGGGCCAGTCATGAAAAATGAGGGCAGTCAGTATGCTTGTCTGTCTGAGTCTTGTGCCTAATCATTACAGTTTGTCCTATCATTTTATATTTTCTTATTAAAACTTTTCTTAACTATTTCTCTGCATAATCTCACTCTCTGTCCCATGTATATGTGTGTTTGCAAGGGCTAAGTGCCAGCTTCTGGTGAGACCTGTACGTGTGTGAGTGGAATTTGGTGCTAGCTACTGGAGTCAGACCTGAGGTGTAGGCACCCCTGGCCTGTGGTATCAGCTACTGGAGAAAGTAGGAGTCTCTTACTTCCACCCACTGGGGCAGGAATGGTGTACGTTCCCAAAACCAGCTACTGGGGGTGACCAGCATGCGTGAGGTGGATGAGGGGCTCCACGCCAGTGGCTGGAGCAGGACTGTGGGTGCATACTGCTGGGGAGAAACAAGTGTCTGTATCTTCCCCAAATCTGGTGTGTGTGGGCTATGCATGTGTATGCACTAGTAAACTTTAAGCTGGACTAGCCAGCAAGCAGGGGGTCTTCCAGTCAGGATATCAGGCAGGTGGAGTATCTGTGCTGGTATGCCCAGGGGGACTTGCAATGTGGAGTGCGTGAGGGGTGAGTGTGTGAGTGCGTGCATGTTTGCTAGCGAGCATGAATGTGGACTAGCCAATGAGTAGGGAACCAATGAAGCAAGTAAGGGGGCCCAGGATCCAGGCAGGGGTGCTGGGCAGACAAAGGGGCTGTGCCAGTACTCGAGAGATCTGTAAATGTGTGTGTGCTTGTTTATGTAGAGAGTGTTGTGTATATGCTTTCACTAGTGAACTTCTATCTCTACCAGGCAAAGAAGAGGAGGGGACTTGGCTGTCTATGTTTATGTGTCGTAGTTTTGCTAGGAGAGGATTAATTTTCTTCTTAGTAGTTAGAATAGCTGTGTTTTACTTTCAGTGTAAGACTTTTTATGAGAGGAATGTTGATAAAAGTACTACTGTTATTAGTTGCTGCTGGAGCTCAAGGCCATTGTGTTTGGCTGGTTCACAGCTACATTAGGACTGGGAGGGAGAAGTGTAGTGAATAGCAAAACCCAAAATTGGCATTTGGATGTGCCAATGAAATATTCCAGATCATATCACATCATGTTTAGTATATTAACCGTGGCTGACTGGAAAGGGGGGTTACTTTCTCTGGTTTTCACTCAGGCTCTCGCTCTTCCAGGATTGCTGTTTTGGTTCAGGATTGTTGCTCCTCCGGGAGCAGGCTTAGTCGGTGGGTGGTGAGCAGTTGCACTGTGTATCACTCATTTGTATATTTTATCATTATCACTACGATTTTAATATTAGTATTATTTTAAGTTTTCTTTCTATTATTAAACTGTTCTTATCTCAACCTACAAGCCTCCTTATCCTTGCCCCCCAATCCTCTCCCCTAACCCCTGGGGTTGGAGGGGAAGTGGGTAAATGGCTGTGTTGGCTGCTGGCCAAGGGCTAGCCCAATGAAACTATCACAATTGCTAATTGCCTCAGCCTGGTCTGAGGGGGTACACCTTGGAGCCAAGGGAGCTTTCACTCTCACAAGGTGGCCCCTTCCCCCACTACCAAAAACGCGTTCCCCCCCTACACACAAACAAACCCAACACACTTTTCTAGTAGAGAGGCAGGACTTATTTCAACCCAAGTCCTAGAGTCCCAATGCCATCGGGAGCCAGGAGAGAAGGCAACGGCAAGGGATTAGGAGCTGGGCTCCCATACAGACAGCCTAGCCCAGATTTTTCAACTCCTGGCCATCAGGCAGGCTTAAAGACCACTGTGACTTTTACTTTAAAACATGCTTACTAATAGATGAGACATTTCTTTTTGCCAGCATTGAAACTTGCCTTTCACCAGCTGTTCTCATCAGGGCAGAGACTGAAACCATGAGGTTCTATTTTGTTCTTGTTCATGATATGCGAACATATAAAATATAGTTAGATTTATTCATTTATTTTCTGTATTAAGAATTAGATTTTAGAAAATAAGCTTAGCTTCATTTTGTCTCTGTGTTAGGTGGGAAACTTTAAGTTTAGATCATTTTGTCTATGTTAAGTGGGAAACTTTTACAATAACTAATAAGCTATTCCACACTATCAACAAAGGCCTTGCGGTGCCTGGTATGCGAGCAGTCTGGAGCAAGAGAAGAAGGAACTGGTATGCAACACCTGCAGTCTGAAGCAAGAAAGCTGGCTTTATTTGGTCTAGAGGTCTACAAGGGTGCCAACAAGCACCAACAGGAGGCAGTGCGCAAGCGTGAATGGGAGTGAACTTATGTTAAATTTTTTTTTTAACTAATTAGCTTAACCCATCCTAAATTTAATGAATATGTATAAATTTGTGTACTTTAAGTAATGCCTTTGTAAAAGAGTGGGGCGCGCAGGGCCTTTTGGAGCGATCCACCCTGTCGCCCACTGGTGAATAAAACATACCTGCTTTATAACTCTCTAAGAGTTGTAAGGTTTGATTCCGCAGATCAATTTGGCACCCCAGATGGGACCCCCTGTCTTCCCGGCTGCAGGACTGGCTGGGAGTGGGATGTCCTAAGGCGCCGCCAGATTATTTCTCCACAGTATCTCCCAACCCCACCTGATCGCTGCAGGGAAAGAGACGGACCATCAGTGGGTGGACCAGGTATGTGAATTGGGAATACCTGTAGGAGGGGTAGAGGAAGAACCTATAAGTTGTGTGGAGACGTCCCACGTGAGGTGAGGAGTTGTATTGCTTGCCAAGACCCTATAAGTCATATGGAGAAATCCTGAGTGTGGTGAGGGGGCAATATTGCTCGTCCCTTGGATTTATTGGGCCCAATGGGGAATTCACACGTGGTAAGGGGAGACCCGAGACCCTATAAGTCGTGAGGGAATGGTAACTGCAGCTAGCTGGGATAACAGGAGCGCTGTGTGGGATAGCTATCATATACATCTGTTGTAAAAACCCAGTACCGTGTATTATGGTTTAAATTATACTGCTTGGCGTGGATCTGTGGCAAATGGTTAATGGTTTATGATTTACGCTATATGAGAACTGTTGTTTAATTGGCATATTTTGTGGTGTGAGTGAGAGGAGTGACGGGCCCGTTTGTGTGACTTTCTGTGTTGTTTGCAGCTGGCATCTCTGCCGGGACTGCCAAGCGGGTGCAGAGTTCTGAGCCTTGGTTCTGTTCTCCCGTGAGGGAAACAGCCGGAGACGAACAAAGCGAGAGTTCAATGTTATAAACGTAATTTGTCTTTGTGGTTGTTTAATGTGTGTGGGGGGGAACTAAACAGGAATTTAAGACTCATAGATATTAGGGAAGCTAAACCAGAGTTTTGCCAGTAGTTTTAGAACACACTTTAAGGGAGATGTATCACCCCCTTAAGAACAGACAGGGAGGTCACATTCCAGTGGTCAGTGTCCATATTATTCTGAGTGTGTTCTTAAGCATATGGCAGACCTTGGAACAGGGTTACCTGAACCAAGTTTTAATTTTTGGTGTCCTATACATGGACCTGAGGATTTTTCATGTAAACCAATTTTTATTTTTAAGTGTTTTGGCTGTGACCAGAACGTCTGGGTGCAGTTTAGAAGCCATTTCTGGTGTAACCGATGTAAATTCTGGTCCGACTGTGACAGAACTGAGCGCTTGGGTGAACTTGGACAGGTATTCTGTGGGAATTTAGAAAGTTTAAAGAATCAGTGAGACTAGTGAAACTTATATGGTAAAGAGATAAATACAAACTCATCATTATGGTATGGGAGGAGATGTAAAACAAAGTAATAACTTAATCTCTCAGTGTGGGGAGTGCACAAGCACCTGTATCTCTCCAAATGGAGACAGGAGTTTTAACTCAAAAACTGCTTTGAATTCAGGTGCATCCGCTGTAGGACAAGCACTCCCCTGCACCTCTTGCCTTGGGTATAGTATTACTGTTATCAGTTTAACTGGTACAAAAGAATGCCCAAAGCTGCCCTTTAAGCTGTGTAATAAAACACTAGAAAGAATTGGCAGGGCAGAGAGGGGGGCAGAAGCTGCAGAGGAAAAATGGAGAAGAGATAGAGAGCTCTTGTAGTGGCTTTTCAGCGTGGGGGCGGGGGGCCGACAAAAGGAGAAACAGGGACTCCGGGAGGCGGAGGCCCTTGAAGACCCCCAGCTGGGGATCAATCAGTGTGCATGGTGTAAACAAACAGGACACTGGAAGAACGAGTGTCCCCAGAGGAGACAAGGGTGTAGAAAAATCATGAACGCCCAGAACCCAGGCCCCTATGGAAAGAAATTATGAAAATTGACGGAGACCCGGGGAGTCTACCCTAGTGATCCACTGGTTATATTAAAGCTAGGGAAACAACAACGGGGGGTGGAATTTTTAGTAGATAACGGAGCAACATTTTTGGTTTTAAATCAGGCTCTAACACCTCATTATCATTCATGTTTAGCCAAAACTGTCATTAAGTCCTACCTCTTTGGGGATTTCTCTTTCCCTCTAGTTCCTCAATAGCACTACAAGGCTGTCTCGCTTCCTTTACTAGAGAGAGGAGAATTTTAGCCCCATGTGGCAATAGAACGGAAGATTGGACTGTAAATACGCTCAAGCAACTTGCAGCTGAGGTGTCAAAAAGACCAGACTCTGATCGTACAACTATTCTGCGAATCCATGTCCTTGCTCTCTGAGCCATTCCCCAACACAGAATCTAGTTGGAGGCCTGCAACTAGTGGTGTTCCCCAGGGGTCGGTACTGGGTCCGGTCTTGTTTAACATCTTCATCAATGACCTGGATGTAGGGATAGAGCCTGCCCTCAGCAAGTTTGCTGATGATACAAAGTTGGGAGGAGTGGCTGACACACCAGAAGGCTGCGTTGCCATTACACGAGACCCGGACACACTGGAGACTTGGACAGAAAGGAACCTGATGAGGTTCAACAAGAGCAAGTGTAGAGTCCTTCACCTGGGGAGGAATAATGGCATGCACCAGTACAGGTTAGGGACTGACCTGCTGGAAAGGAGCTCTGTGGAAAAGGACCTGGGCAAAAAATGGAACACCGAAAGTTCCATACAAACTTAAGGAAAAACTTCTTTACTGTGAGGGTGACAAAGCACTGGAATAGGCTGCCCAGATTGGTTGTGGAGTCTCCATCTCTGGAGATGTTCAAAACCCACCTGGACGCTTTCCTGTGCAACCTGTTGTAGGGAACCTGCTTTAGCAGGAGGGTTGGACTAGATGATGGGGGAGGTGTTTAAAAAAAAAAAGACTGTGGTGGGTTGGCCCTGACCAAAGGCTGGATGCCCACCAAAGCCCACTCTATCACTCCCCCTCCTCAAATGGGCAGGGGGAGAAAATTATAAAGAAAAGCTCGTGGGTGGAGATAAGGACAGAGAGAGATCACTCACCAATTACTGGCACGGGCAAAACAGACTCGACTTGGGGGAAAAAACAAATTTACTTTATTACCAATCAAAATCAGAGGATAGTGAGAAGTAAAAAAACAAATCTTAAAACACCTCCCCCATCCCTCCCTTCTTCCCGGGCTTAACTTCACTCCCAATTTCCACCTCCTCCCCCCAGCGGCACAGGAGAACAGGGAATGGGGTTGGGGTCAGTTCATCACATGTTGTTTCTGCCGCTGCTTCCTCCTCAGGGGGAGGACTCCTTCCCCCCCACCAGCGTGGGGTCCCTCTCACGGGAGACAGTTCTCCACAAACTTCTTCAACGTGAGTCCTTCCCATGACTGACAGTTCTTCACAAACTGCTTTAGCATGGGTCCATTCCATGGTGTGCAGTCCTTCAGGAAGGGACTGCTCCAGCGCGGATATCCCACAGGGTCACAAATCCTGCCAGCAAACTGCTCTGGCGTGGGCTCCTCTCTCAACGGGGCCACAGGTCCTGACAGGAACCTGCTCCAGCGTGGGCTTCCTGTGGGGTCACAGCCTCCTTTGGGTATCTACCCGCTCCAGCATGGGGTCCTCCAAGGGCTACAGGTGGTTATCTGCTCCACTATGGATCTCCATGGACTGCAGGGGGACAGCCTGCCTCACCATGGTCTTCACCACAGGCTGTAGGGGAATCTCTGCTACATCACACTACTAATCACTGTTTAGTCTTATGTGCTTTGGCAAGTAGAACATCTGCCTTTAGATAACATAGGCCTGGGATAGACTCAGGGCACCCTGAATATGCCTGGGATTCCTGCCCTGCTGGGAGAAAGATCAAAACACAGTGGAAAACTACTGCCTGCTCAAAATCCCTGATATATATAGGCGAAAGCAGCAGGTTTGGAATCTCTTGCTCTTTCTCTAGCAAGGACTGAGCTCTGCAGTGCCTGCATTCCCACTTACGTGTCCTCTGCCCCGGGTGCTGCTTCAAAGATCCCCCGGTTCATGAGGTAATGAGAATAAATTTGCTTTTTGCATTTTATACATGTTTTTTGTGATTGTTCCTGCATCCTTCCTGTGTCGGCTCACACAGGGTTATGGATAAGCTCCCACCCAACTTTCAACTTGTATGGGATTTGCTGCTGCAATTGAATGCAGGTTATTCTGGGAAAAAACAAACAAAAGCCAATGTAGTCATCAGTCAAAGCTAACATGGGTTCATGAAGAGAAAGCCATGCCTTACTAACTTAATAACACTTTATGATAAGCTTACCCACCTAGTGGACAAAAGGAAGGCAGTGGATGTGGGGTTTTTGGATTTTATCAAAGCTTTTGATACAGTCTCTCACAGTATCCTTCTGGACAAAATGTCCATCATACAGCTAGATATGTACATAACACAATGGGTGAACAGTTGTTTGAAGGGTTGAGCTCACAGTGTTGTACTAAATAGGGTAACATATGACTGGTGGCCAGTCACTAGTGGTGTTCCCCAGGGCTCAATTTTAGGGACAGTTCTCTTCAATGTTCTTATCAATGACCTGGACACAGGAGTTAAGTGCACACTAAGTAAGTTTGCCGACAATACTAAATTAGGAGGAGTCATTGATTCCCTCGAGGGTAGAGAGGCCTTACAGAGAGATCTTGACAGATTAGAGTGCTGGGCAATCACCAATCATATGAAATTTGACAAGGACAAATGCCAGGTTCTGTACCTGGGACAGTGTAATTCTGGATGTACATATAAACTGGGGGGACAAGAGGCTGGAGATCCCTACAGAAAGGGATCTGGGGGTTTTAATTGATGGTATGCTCATTGATGAGTCAACAATGTGCCCTGATAGCCAAAAGGGAAAACCATATCCTGGGATGCATTAGGCATAGTATAGCTAACCGGTGTGGCCTCACCTCAAGTACTGTATGCAGTTTTGGGCTCCACAATATAAGAAGGCTGTAGAAATATTAGAATGTGTCTAAAGGAGGGTAACAAAGATGGTGAAAGGACTAGAGGGCATGACTTATGAGGAGTGGCTGAGGGTACTAAGTTTGTTCAGCTTAGAAAAGAGAAGGCTGAGAGGTGGTCTCATTGCTATCTACAACTTCCTCATGGAGGGAAGTGGAAAGGGAGGTGCTGATCTCTTCTCTCTAGTGTCTGGTGATAGGACGTGAGGGAATGGCTTAAAGCTGTGTCAGGGGAAGTTCAGATTGGACATTAGGAAAAAGTTCTTCACTGAGAGGGTGGTTGGTCACTGGAACAAGCTCCCCAGGGAAGTGGTGGTGACCCCAAACCTGTTGGTGTTCAAGACGCATTTGGACAATGCACTTAGATATATGGTTTAACATTTAGGTTGCCCTGTGTGGAGTCAGGAATTGGACTCGATGATCCTCATAGCTCCCTTCCAACTCAGGATATTCTATGATTCTATGATTATATTTTTCTACATTTCAGACAAATAAGAAGGAGGCCTCCTTCTTTGTTATTTTATTTTGTACTATGCATACAGGGTTTTAAAGACATTATTCAGTTTTAGGCCACTGAACATGTACATTTTACACATATCAAGCATTTCTCCAATATAACATGGTAGCAGAGTCAAAGACTTAGCAGATTCCTATATGTTGCGACGGAGGGAAAACCCGGACCCTCAATATGTGTGATCAGCAGGCTTCCGATTTATTGATTACAAATGTGCTCCTTATATACAGCTGTTAATTAAGCTCATGCATACTCTCAAAGACCCACATTGATTGGCTCATTAATTTTCCTGGGAACTTTCTCTTTGTTATAACAGGTGGTATTGCTCTGTTCACGTCCCAAGGACGTCAACAGGATACTCCTCACTTTGTGGTTACCAACTGAAAGCTACTCCCTTCTTTTTCCCAGCTTATTTATTTGAAGTCTCAAGGGCAAGTAAGTATCCTGGAGACTTCTGTTAATTTACCCTGACTTATGTCAAGGGCCTAAGCTGGCTTACTGAGGCCTCTGATTGTACAACATCTCTAGTGATCTACAACACCTATAAAGCTGTATGTCCCTCTGTTTCCATGACTTTTTAGATTGTTTCTTTGAAACATTAACTAATTTTGCCTCTTTCAGTTCAGAAGGTTCCAATGCAATATAAAATTAGGCATACAAATTAAAGTGGCTATGCCAATGGAATTTTTAGGATTCCTAAAGTGGGGAAGCTTATATAATGATAGTGCCTGCACATCTTTCACTTTTTGAGTCTGTTGGACAATGTTAAATAGGTTTGACAAAAAAGCAATACTATCAACAACATACAGCCCCTTGAAACAGGTCTGCACCAAATAAAGTCCAGGGATGCTTGCCTCTTAGCAGATCAGGAGCAACACCATGCTATCTATGCCTCCATGGCTGCAGACCATCAGGCACCAGTCATCTAGTTAGCACATACCCTGTCTGTCCGGCTAGCAAGCCAAACATAGGTAAGCAGGGGACATAAAGCAGGAGCAGAGGGATCCTCAGTTTCACTGCAGTCAATAGAAATCCAGGTCTGTTGCTCAGCAAAGTTCCTTTCATACATCTGTTTAAGTAGGGGCTTTGTAAATTTTCACTGACATGTGTAAATTCCCTTCCACAAGTAAATAAAACTTTATTTTAGCAAAGAAGAACAAACACAGATGCATTAATCAAAAGTCAACTATATATGTCATGTCAGCAGCTAATGAATAACAAAGACCCATGCTCCTTTAGGGTAATGATAGCTTCCTACAGGATCCAGCGTGTTAATAAACTGTCAGAACTCCAGTACTAACAGCGAAAACACAACCAAACAACTAACAAATAGGACCTTTTAAAGCTGTAGCCCATTATGAGGCTGAGGACAAGTTCAGCCTCTGCCATTAAGATTTCAGGACCTAAAAGCATCTTGGTTTTGAGTTGATAATTACAGTATGCTGAGCCAAGCAGTTGTCACTAAGGAACAGGAGCTGCCCAAACACAGCAAAATGCAGAGAAGTTTACTGGCTGATTTATCACATCATAATTAACTCAGTTACAGCCTTTTGAGACATGGAACTGAAAGACAGAAAGAGGGAGAAAAAAGAAGGAAAAGGAAGAAGAGGTTCAAAGAGCTTTGAACATTTTGTCCTAGTCAGTTTCCAAGAAAGAGGAGAACACTAGAAGATATTAAATTGAAGAATGGCCTCCCACAGCTCACTGTTTCTGGAGAAGTGGCTGTTGGGCAGATACCCGAGACATATTTCCCAAAACACACAGATACAATCTTTGCAGAGATGTGAACCCTCCCTGAGTGGCAGCACACATGCATCCCAGAGCAAACAAGAAGAATGAAAAACATTTGGTTCTCAGAGGACAACTGAAATCTATTTTTTTTATAGATCATGCTTACGTTTACCAA
Organism: Caprimulgus europaeus; assembly: GCA_907165065.1. Next base: position 12,362,570 of record OU015537.1, read on the forward strand.
AAATACAGTATAAGATGGTATTCTAGCATTGCACTAGTGATATAAAGCAATTGAGGATAAGGCATTTTTATTATGGGTATTTATTTTATGGATGTGTTGAGTTTGTTTGTGTGTGGGGGGGGGAAAGCAGTTTTTTTTGAGAGCGAAAAGCTCCCCTGGCTCCAAAAGCAGACCTCCCCCTCTCCAGCCCAGGCTGGGCCAATGAGCACTAGAGAAATGCCTCTGCCAATCCGTATTTGTGAGGGGAAGGATGGTCCTGAATAGAAAAGGTGTGGTACCTGGGAAGAGGCAATTACAAAATAAAAAGGGACAATCAGCTTGAACAAAGGACAGATGGCAGAGAGAAAGAGCTTCCTTACCAGAAAGAAGGACAAGATCCACACACTCAGTTCACCTGATGGAGCAAGAGAAGGTAAAGGAAGTCCCCTTTGCAGCCCATGGAGATCAATGGTGAAGCAGAACCCATGTGTAGGCTATGGAGGACCCACGCTGGAGCAGAGAAGTTGAGCCTGAAATTGTGACCCCGAGCCAGAGTGGGGAGTGGAGTTATAGTTCCATCTAGTACTGTGTTGTTTGGGATAAATGTACATTTGTCCCCTATCAGTCAGGAAACCCTCTGGGGACTCCAATCGAAACAATATAGATTCTTTCATTGAATGATGTTCCCAAACTTCTTTTTGTTCTCTTTTCTGGGACACGTGGATTTCTTTCAAATGCCAGGGTGAAAGGGATGGCTAATTGAACGATGGCACGTGTACCTTTCCAATTTGCAGGGAGTCTGGACCTTAGGATCTTTCCTCCACAATACCACCACAGATCTGCTCTGGGGATTCTTATAGCTGAATAATTATCTTCCTTGTCCTCGGTCACATCCAAGGACACGGTGCACATCTCCGATTCTCCAAGGTACCTGGTACCATTCCCACCCTGTCGTGAGAGACATCCTGTATGGTTACCGGCCTTTACAGAGAAAGCAGGAGGTACTGCAATGTCTTCGCAAAGCAGGGAATAGCCATGAGAGGGTCTTACAGGTTTTATTTCCCCATGCAGTCTTTTCTTGGTATAAAGCTACCATACATGCCATTCCTTGTGGGTCTTAATCACATCCAAATGTGAGGTAGGTCTTCCCTAGGCACATGTGTAGCAATTACTTTGATTTAGACTCTGTACTGTGTATTTAACCCATCCTACCCAGGCATTTGTATTTCCATACCCTGTCTCAATTTCAAAGGTATGTTTTAAGTTGTTTGTTAGGTTTTTTTTTAAATTTATTTATTTTAGTTACTTTTACTACTTTTGAATCATTTGGGCTTCTAATTGTTCAGTAATGTTTATAGCTAAAATTCTCTTTACCCCTTCAATTTGCGATAAGTAAAAACTCAAAATTACTCCCTGTTGCCATAAACTTTCCATTATTCAAAATACCTTAACAATTTACTTAATGTTTCTTAATCTTGAGGCAAAGGGGGTCTTCAGTGGGATATATGTGCCACTGTTTTTTTTCAGCAGGGGGATCCACCGGTCCTTTGAGTCTCGTGTAGTGAGTCCAACCTTTTTCAATTTTTCTTACTGCCGTCTCAGTGGTCAGTAGTACTTGGAACGGACCTTCCCACTCGGGTTGCAGTTTGGCCTCCTTCCAGGACTCGATCAGAACCCACTCTCCAGGCTGGATGGCATGGGCTGCAAACTCAAGTGGTGGTGCTTGGGCTAGAAGTCCTTTTTTCCTGAGAAAAGACAAGGGGGAGGACAACCCCAGTAATTTGGTTTCTAATGCTAGTTTAGCTAGCTGTTTCTTGACTGTTTGACTAATCCTTTCAACTTTACCCTAGGATGGTGGGTGCCAAGGAGTGTTGTCAGGAAAAGTGGGAGACAAACGTGCATTCTCATAGAGATAAAACGAATGCTCCGTGTTTATTTGGTACAGGTTCCTTTTATACACTTTGCCACACAACATGTGATGCATGCCAGCAACTAACTGGTTAAGACTCCACCCACATGACACAGTCAGTGAGGTTCACACACAGCATAAAAGTCTAGCTCCTTAGTAATTAAAAGTCACCCAGCTTTAGCTCCTCACAGCATGTTTCTCTACACTTCCCCCTTTTTCTTTTATACAAGGACAGTGGCCTGTGTTCCAGAAACTGTCTTTGTAACCAAATTTTACAAACAGCTGATCAAGCACTAATCACACGTTGATCTCTCAGTCCCACTGGTCTGCTCCCATCTTGGTTCAGGTTCACTTCCTCGTTGCAATTTTCAGCTGACGTCCATCTTTTCCTGTAGCAATGACACCCTGTACTCTTTTAATTACAAATCTATAAGCAATTTTACTATAATTAAAACTAAAAATTTTAATGCCTAAAAAAGCATACACTCTCTTTAAGTAAAGTTGAAAGCTAAAGCGACAGGTTGCCAAAAGAAATGTATTTCTGCTGTTAAGAGACACCAACATGGAAATGGCTACCATTTCCCATCCAGTCTCCTAAACAATCTGAGAAGGCCAGATCTCCGACCCATCATGAAAACAAATCAACCCAAAGTCCACACCAAACCAGCTTGACTCCACTCTATACCCAAATCAATACCAATCCGACCTAGAGAAGCACTCGATATTCTGATTTTTCAAAGCTGATCCTAACATATCAGCATCCACATCAGATGTGTACGGTGCTCTACGTGGTGCTCTGCCAACAGTTTCCCACACATTTCCCCGGTTTTATTATTTTGAACTAAAAAGACACCTATGCGTTACAATGCAAAGCAAGATTATAATACCGAGCCATCCAAGGCCTTCTTTTTACTTCTGACCAATTTACTTATCTTGTTTTTCTATTCTGGTGTTTTAAAAGTCAGGAGTTAATTGCCAAGGTCAAAACTGCCTGCATCTTGGGCTCTTAAGGAGCCAAGAATTTCTATTTTTTGTTTTTATACCACAAAGGCGTTGCCCACCATCTTCTGCAGGGCCCTTGCAGACATGATAGCAAACAAGGCACTAATAAAAGGATTGCCAAATTACAAATAGCATCTTAAATCCTGACTTTAACAGTGAAAGAATTTATTCATGTAAAAATTACTCGCTTAACCAATTATCACTATTTATCCTCAACTGTTTGACATTTTCCCTTAACCTTCCAATGGCCATATGAATTGAGTCTGAGTGGTCTGATAGAATCATACAGCACATGCCTTCAGATTCCTCGCAAACGTGTCACTTGAGCTAACAAATAGAATTCAACTGCTACTCTATTTTGCAGTGTTGCATGTCTAATGTTATCAGTCTACTTCCTTACATTAACAAAAGTTATCTATATGTTTTATCTAGGTACTACAACTTAAGGTCTTAAAACAAATGCTAATCAACAAAATCTTAATGCAGTAATAACTATAAACTTAAGACTCTTTTCTCTTTTTTTTTTTTTTTTTTTTGCAAGGACTAATTTATCAGATGTGTGAATGCTATGTAGTATTAATCATGTTGAAATCTTCTATTTTCCTCTTGTATTACTAAAACTATTACAATTATTACAATTATCTCTGTCTCAATATATATAGCAATATAAAATACTACCCAAAACACTTTCACATTTGAAACAATTTCACCACGTCAACCAAAAATGTATCTGCAGAAATAAGGAAAAATCCAAATTAATGTTGATTGCAAGTTAGAGCAGTTCAAGGATCTCCAATTTGTCAGTATCCATCTTAACCAGTGTTATCCAAATACAGTATAAGCCATTTAGTGTGTCTAACAATGAGAAAAAAACGTTCAAATATCAAAGCTATGACAAACACACAAAAACAAGGAAAGAAAATTTGCTCTACTCAGCAACCGAAATAGAATCAACTCTGAATTTCCTTGCTGTTGTGGTTTTACATCAGAACATTCAAGTTATAACAACCTAATGTCTCTTTAGGAATTCATAATGAAATTGTAAAAATGCTACTAAAAATCCCTATCTCAGGTGCAGTCTTCTGCTTTAGGAGCTACTATGTCACTGTACAATATAAGTGGCTTACTAATCGCTGAATTGTTGGTGTAGCAGAATGTATTTATCATTGTGGATGTATTTTGAAAATTGGTATTTTAAAACCTTCCTTTATTCCATGACAAGCCACAAATTTGTATATTTTGAGCACTAATATCCCTACCTAAAATACTAAATGTACATTGTGAGTAACCTACCATGGGTGTCCTCGGGCCCTGACTTTAATATCAACTGCCCAATTGCATCGGCCCGAGTAGTAATTGTGGCCCTAAAAGTCGAGCTATGAAATACTCACTCTATTAATCGCATAGGGGTGCTGTGAAGTAACTGAACAATCAATAAAACATCTTCTTTCTCTCAGTTATAGATAACTAAAGAAAAGGGACAATTTTCCAATCTATGATTCATGGCTGAGTGTCTAAAAAAATTTTTTTTTTTTTTTTTGTAATGTCATCCAGTGCTTTCGTAGCCTCCACAGTAAATGATCTAGGGTCAAAAAAGGGAACTACTATTCCGTAGATGGTCAATCAAAGGAGAAAAATCTGTGTTAGCAATTCCACAGAAAGTTCAAAGGCACTGCAGATCACCTACTAACTTTTTGAACATCATTAACAGTCTTAATTTCTGGGTGCAAAATAATTTTCTGAGGTATGAGTCTAATTTCTGTAATTTGCATGCCCAAGTAATTCCAAGGAGAATGTTTTGAACCTTTTTAGGTGCAATGACTAGACCAAAATTCTGCAAGCATGTTACAAGTTCTTTCTGTTTTTGCTCAGGAAGGGGTGTAGGGCTAGGTACCAATAAGTCATCCATATAATGGTATGTAAGCAAGTCAGGGTTTTCCCTTCGCCACGGTCTTAAGGCTAAATCCACAAACCACTGACAAATGGTAGGAAAGTTCTTTGTACCCTGTGGCAGTACAACCCATTAATAACGCTGTGATGGGGCAGCCCTATTGATGGAGGGCACAGAAAACACAAACTTGTCACTATCATCCTCGTGCAAAGGAATTGTGAAAAAACAATCTTTAAGATCTAGTATTAACAAATTCCAGCTCTCAAATCATGTAATAATCTCCATTTCCCCGCTTTTTCTGAATGGTGAAAATAGGAGTGTTCTATGGGCTAACAGAGGGTTTAATATGACCCAATTATAATTGTTCCTATACAAGTTCCTCAACATGTTGCAGCTTTTCTTTTGATAGAGGCCATTGATCAACCCAAACAGGGTTTTCTGTTTTCCATTTAAGTGTCAGGCAAGCGCTGCCATCAGTGGCCCCAATCAAAAATCAGTAGATAACTTCAGTACTAAATGTACATTTATAGTGGCCAATTTAAAATCTCTGCATCTACTGCTTCAGTTTTCAAAATAAGACTTAGTTCAGAGTTTTCATTCTTTACATTACCCTAAAACAGAACTATTTCTGAAGCATAAAAAAAAAAAATCATAACAATAACAATAGTAATAATGATACTAATATGGGGTTGGTCTTGCTTGCTGATTGATTTCTGATTTGAAATATAATCCATGTCACAAAACAAACAAACAAACTAAAAATCTCTCCTCAGGAAAAGTCCCTGCTAGTTGAGATTTTTTTTAATTTTTTTTTTTAAAAGCCAAATTTCATACTTACAGTATCTTTGTAGTCACATTATACACTCTTGAAAATAAAAGCTCACATTGGAAATGATGACAGGGCCTTAGTTATAAAGGTGATAACTGGTGACATTATTTTTCATCAGGAAAGAAAACTAAAAGTTAAAAGCCTCATAAGAATCCATAGCTTATACTAAAAACTTGATCCATGCTCATTCTGTTAATCTAAAAATAGTCTTTGGAAACTATGTAAACTCCTGCAGAAAACTTAGTGATACATCTTTTCCTGTTAAAACAAGGATAATTCATATTTACATCTACCTTATGCTATGTTCTATTACTAATATACACTTCATTACTTACTTATGTTACTATCTAATACATATCTTTACATCTTTATATTCTTCTACATACAGTGTTCAGGGCTTTCTCCTCTTTCTCTTTTTTTTTTTTTTTTTCTTTTTCCTTTTGCCTTTTTTTTTTTTCTTTTTTTTTTTTTTTTTTTTTTTTTTTTTTTTTTTTTTTTTTTTTTTTTTTTTACCAAACAGAAGTTAACAACAAGTACACTCAGAATGCCTCCTGAAGAAAATCCCACGGTGTTCCAGAATCTATAATGATAAAAACATAGCTTCTATCCAAAGTTAGTAGGTCTGTGTGACTCTCTCACACAATAGTGATAATTTCATATTCATCAGTTCCTATTTCAAGTTAGTTTACACATTAAACAATCACAAAGGAAAATTACCTTTACAACATTCATTCATTTCACACAGACGGAAGGTACCTTCACTTTACCCACACACTCATTCCATAAAACAATACAAATCATAAAGCATTGTATAACTTAAACCATAATTTTAGAAGGTTTGAAATGCAAGTTAATATCACTTTAAAAAACTGCAGCCCGCCGCCCGGCCCCAAGAAGCTGCAGAGAAAGCGGCAGGGAGGGGGGGTGAAAACCCCCTCGCAATGAATGCAGCCGTCACGGGTCTGGTATGCTCTTATCTGGTGTTGGAATATTCTTATCAAAGTCGTCATAGAAACCACCGTTTGCCGTCTCTGGTTTGCTGCTAAAAATAGTCCAAACAGGTTAATCATCAAGAAATCAATTCCTCATTGCTTTTTCTATCCGCTTTTACGCTCCCTCGAAGGGGGGGAACTGGGGAGCTTCCCCGGGGGGGAAAAAGGGGGGTGGGTGGTGCGAGGCGCAGAAGGTGCCTCCTCGGGGGGGGAAGTAGGTGGTGCCAGGCGGGGAAAGTGACTCCCCCCCGGGTCCGTCAGCTCACAACTCAGCACCGCCTCCCAGCATCGTCATCCAAGGATGGGGGGAGGGGGGGGCCATCTTGCCCAGCTATTGCGCACTTCTTTTTCGGGGGCGCCATCTTGGTCAGAGGGAGGGGGATCTTGCCCACAATACGCAGTTAATTTTCCAAAACTTCTCCGCGTATTCTCATCAAAATACTTCTCAGGAGTCTGAAAAAAATTCTATATCTCGCTTTTCTAAAAAGCATGTAAGTAAATGAGAGAGAGGGGCTATCTCTTATCTCTGAGTCTCACGCATACTTCGCATTCCTTAGCGCGGTGAATTTACAGTTCAGTCTCTTTCGCGAACTGGAGAAGATATTTACGACCGCTAGTCCTTTCTGCTTTCTTTCCAAGGTGCCCCGAGCCTGCGGTCAGTCTTTTTTACTAGCTTAAGAAGATTTTTTTTTTTACGACCGCTATTCTGGGACTCCGCTCCACTCTCCAAGGTGCCGCGAGCTCCCTGACTGTCTCATTTTTATCTGTCGCCATTTCTCGCATTCAAACAAGAGGGGGGGGGAAGAATCCTTGCTTCTAGCCCGGGATTCCAGCTTATGAAAAAAGGGAATCCTTGCTTCTCGCCCAGGATCCCAGCTTATGAAAAAGCTTCCCAGAGATGCCTCGCTTCTCTTAGAGAAGATTAATGAAGGCTCCACGCAGTAAATCCTGCCATTATACATGCATGCCTCCATTATACATGCCTGCTTCCATTATACATGCCGGGCAGCAAAATATCTGCACTCGGTCAACGGGTCAGTCTCACCTAAATGGTCCCTCCGGCCAACGCTTGATACGTCTCTCCCGGTGGGGGACCTGCCAGCCAACGCTTGGTATGTCTCTCCCAACAGGTAGGGGTCCCGGCAGTCAACACTTGGTACGTCTCTTCCTCCAGGTAGGGGTCCCGGGTCCCGCCAGTCAATGCTTGATACGTCTCTCCCGGCTATTCTTAGTGTTCGGGAGCCAAATGTTGTCAGGAAAAGTGGGAGACAAACGTGCATTCTCATAGAGATAAAACGAATGCTCCGTGTTTATTTGGTACAGGTTCCTTTTATACACTTTGCCACAGAACATGTGGTGCATGCCAGCAACTAACTGGTTAAGACTCCACCCACGTGACACAGTCAGTGAGGTTCACACACAGCATAAAAGTCTAGCTCCTTAGTAATTAAAATCACCCAGCTTTAGCTCCTCACAGCATGTTTCTCTACAAAGGAGTATGGAAGTTCCAGGATATTTCTAGATTTTTCATGATTCCCTGGAGTATTTTAGACATAAAATGACTTCCTTGATCTGAATCCATATTTTCTACTATTCCATATCTAAGAATATTTTGCTCTAAAATTATTTTAGCCACTCCTGCATCAGTGGCAGTCACCGTTGTGTAGGCCTCTACTTATTCAGTGAGGTGATCTACTAGGACCAAAAACTATTTCAGTCTTCCTACTGGTGGTAATTCAGTAAAATCTATTTTAACACTTTGAAAGGGTCTCAAATCACCTACCCTTCCCCCTGGGGGTTGTTTCAGTAAAACCGTTTTATTTATCTTCTTACAAGTTATGCATCATTTACAAACTTGTTTAGCTACTGTATAAATTCTTATACACCCATACATTCTCAAGACCAAATCATATATTGCTTGTGCTTTCCAATGGCTACTTTGATGCAAAATAGCCATTATTTCTCTCATGGTTTGCTTGTTTATCATTTCTGTTCCGTCAGGGAAGATCCACCTTCCCTCAGTTTCAACAGCTCCCCCCCACCCCTTTTTTTTTTTTTTTTTTTAAGCACTGGGATTATTTTTGGTACAAGGACTCATGGGATGAGTTTATATATTTTTACAATCTCTTGGTTGGTCGCTGCTTCTTTGGCCATTTCATCAGCTAATATGTTTCCTCTGGTTTCAAAGGAATTTCCTTTTTGATGTCCATTTACATGGACAACTGCAATTTCGTTTGGCAACAATAAATCTTGTAGTATTAGTTTAATTAGTTCTTCATGTACTAATTCTTTTCCCTTGCTATCTATTAAACCCTTTTTTCCTCATATTTTCTGAATGTTTGTACTACTCCAAAGACATACCTTGAATCAGTATAAATCATTCCCTCCTGTCCTTTCAACAGTAGTAAAGGCATATAGTTCACACATCTGGGTCCACCAAGTATTTGGTAATCGACCCGATTCTTTTATTTCTTGACTCATTGCCTCAATAATTGCATATCCATTATGTCTTTTTCCCTGGATTACCTTTGAGGAACCATCAATAAACAGGTGAGGTTCTGCATGTAAAGGTATTTCTTTTAAATCAGGTCTTTAGTATGATAATCTATTATATCCAGACAGTAATGTTCAAGATCCTCACTGTTCATTTCTCCCTTACATAGAAAGGTTGCAGGGTTAAGACATGAACTGGTAGTAAAAAATCATTTTTTTTCTATTAACATCATCTTGTATTTCAAAATTCTGGAGTCAGTTAAAAACCTTACAGCCTTTTGTGTCAAGATTGTTTTTACCTGATGTGGAGTGCTTGCCACTAATACTCCACCAAATATCAGTTTTCTGCTTTTTTTCCACCAGATGGGCAGTAGCCACCGCTGCCTGTACACATTCTGGCCACCCTCTTGATACCGAATCTAAGAGCTTAGATAGAAATGCCAAGGGTTGCCGCTTATCTCCCCATTCCTCAGTTAAAACTCCTAAGGTGGCCCCTTTATCTACTGTGACAAACAACAGTAGATAAAGTAGATAAAAACAACAAGATTTTATTTATTTTTTAAAATTTCTCACTTCGCTACTGGTGAGGGGGAGCACTTACATATTTTACCTGCTGTTGCGACGGAGAGAAGACCCGGACGCTCAAATATATAAAAAATCATCAGGCTTCTTCTTTATTGATTACACATATGCTTCTTATATACAGCAGTTAATTAAGCTTATGCATATTCTCAAAAACCCACACTGATTGGCTCATTAATTTTCCTGATAACTTTCTCTTTGTTATCACAAGCGGTGCCGCTCTGCCCGGCCTCCAAGGACAAGCCCTACTTCGTGATTTCTAGCTTCCTTATTTCCAGTTTGATAAAAGTTGTTTTGTCTGAAGTTCTCAAGGAGAGTAAGCATCTTGGAGACTTCACTTATGTCAAGGGCTTAATGCTGCGGCCTAAGCCATTGCAATACTCTCACTGCTTTCTGCTAAAGGCTCTGATTGTACAAATATCTCTTAGTGATCTACAACAACCTGCCCCGCACCCATGGGTACTTCTCAAAGTGGAAAAAAATTTTCTGTGGTTCTCTTTCTTTCAGAGCATTCCTCTCCCGAAGGCATGGGGAAATTCAAGAGATCTTTTTCACACTGCTCTACCTCTTTTCTTAACTTTTGATAGGGGGTCCAAGATGGGGCATTAGGTGTAAGCCTTTGGCTGTTTGCCCCATTTTCCACTTGCAGAGGATTGAACAAGGCTTCCAAATCTTGTTCAGAGTCCTCTAGGGATAAATTATGGTTTACAGAAGGAGGATTAGGGACTACAGGGGGCATGTTAGGGTTGACAGTGGGTAGGTTATGGGGGGGGGGGTGGTAAACAATCCAAGGGGTCCCATCCTTTGGACTTCTTAGGATCATTTTTCATTTTATCCCTGGTTACCTTTCCATGAAACAAAGGTATCAACTCATCAGTCATTATGCCTACCCAACATGAGGCATAATCTGACTCCTCCTGTGAAAAGGGTTCTTTACCATTTACATAAAGATTTACCATCTGACAAAGCTAAATCTCATCTGCCCCAAATTTTGGCCAAAAAATATTGGGGGATCGTATCCTCTCTTTTGTCCGTGTAAAACAACATCACAGTATCATCTTTTTCTTATCCTTGTGTAAAACAACAGTACAGTATCATCTTTTTTCTTATCCTTATCCTTGGTACAATACGTCTTCCTAATATTCTAACTTTCTTCCTAAGGACTGTCTGGAGGAATGTTCCTGGGACATTTCCTGTCGTCCCCCCTAGACCTAGTGTTTTTATTCCCCATTCTGTTTCCCAAGACTTTCTTTCACTCATTTCTCTCGCTTTGTCCTTCTCATGGGATAACAGAACCATGGATCTGGACTCTGCACTCACTTCGTACCTGCGGTACGTCTCACTCACTAATTCATGAAGTCTCTGAGAATGTCTCAACCACCAAGATAATACTTTAACAGTCAATTTTTCTTACCTTGGTCCATGCACGAAGTTGCCTGGTCAATATGATTGTGCCTACTTTCCTATCCTTCCCCTGTGGTTCACTGGGTCTGCCTTCAAACTTGGTCTCAGGATCCAACCCCTCTTCTCCGAACTCCTGTTGACAATCCATGAGACCGTTGAAATCAACGGGACACGTCTTCTCATCCTTTGGCAGCAGTGGTCCCCTGTCGGAGTTGACCGAAGACAAGCCCATTCTATAATGTTCAGCAAGTCTCCTTTTATTATCAGAACGCTACGTGTTTTATAGCCCGTTAAGTTCCGCATACGTTTTCACAAACTACGAAGTTAATTACCATTGGTTAATAGCACTAATCATACATTGACCTCTCAGTCTCAGTGGTTCGCTCTTATCTCGGTTCAGGTTCACTTCCTCGGTGTAATTTCCTGTTCTTCCCAGCCGGCATCCATCTTCTTTAATTGATGTTTATTACTCTTCCACGCAGACACATTCCTTTCTTATCTTCCCTAGCAGCGCAGCTGAAATCGGCCTAGCTAGTATTATAGTCCTGACTCTCCACTCCAAGAACACAGACATCCAGAGATCCTGTTTTTCCTTATATTCTAACTTAGCTAGATTTTCTCATGACCCTTGTTTTATAGCCAAATCTCAAAAAAGCTATCCACAGTCCCCAGGAAGACGATTCAGGCTCCCGATGAGCCCCCAAATTGTGAGAAATGTCGCTTTAAAGGACTCTGGCCCGACTCTTCAGTGAAGCACTTTTATTACGTTCTTGCAAGAGTGGGTGACCTAACTAGTAGCACACACCGCCAGAGCGACACACCAATTTTTATACCCTATTCCCAGCCGCAAGATCCCTCCCTTATTCCCCTATTGGTGAGGTACTCCAAGGTTTACAGCCTATCCGATATGCCTATGAAGTCCTGCGTACTTTAAATTTCCTGCTGCTCTATTTTAATTCCCCACCCTCTTTTTATTGTTTTTGCCTCCCTTTTTATAATAAGATGCTAGGCAGTTACTCAGCAGCACATCCTTATCTCTAGCCACAGATTTCTTTCTTAGTTCCTGTCAAGTCATCCTTACGCTTGCCGGAACTGAGCTCTCCTAGTTGCAAAAACAACATTATCATTTCTCACAGGCAGTTGCCCCAGTGGTCCGAGAGGTGCACAGACCGGGGATGTGGGTGAGGGCAGATGGGTGTCATGGGGCCACCTCCCTGAGCAAACACAGGGTGGCCCCCAGGGACAAGGGACATTGAGGGTTTCTTTAGCCACAGCAAAATAAGCCCTCCGCAGAGGTGAGGCTGCATGCACACCCCACCAGCCACACCAGTACAGGGTGAAGCTGCTCTGCACATACCTACACCCCTGGGAGCAATTTTGGGGAGAGGGGTCATTTGTAAGGAGTCTCTTGATGATGCAGCCTGGCAAAATGCGCAGCAATTTTAGTTGGATTTTTTTAATGATTATTTTTCATAAAAGCCTCCATGCTTCAGAAATATTGTCATGGAAATAAAATAAAATATGTTGTAGCATGCCTGAAAAGCTGTAGGAAAATGTTGTCAACAGGATGCGTGTGCCAGCTGTGGCTTTGGTTCCTATCTGCAGGGGTTTTGCTAGTCCCTTCCCTCCTGGAGTTTCACTCCAAGCTGCAGGTTTGAATAAAACAAAAAAAATATTTGCACAAAGCCAACGGAAACAGTATATTTTATCTGACTTCTGACATATAACTGTAATATTGTCCTGGTTTTTAGCTGAAAGAGAGATGGATTTCTTTTTCAGTAGTTAGAATAGTGCTGCATTTTACTTTCAGCCTGGGACTTGTTATGAAAGAGACACTGATAACATACCAATGTTTACATTTTTGTAGCTGAAAGTGTTCTGTTAGTCTACAAGCACAAGATTTAAGGAGGCGAGGAATATTTAAATTAATAAGCTAAATTGGCATTTGGATATGCCAATGGGGTATTCCATATCATATCCTGTCATGTCCAGTATATTAGTGAGGGTCTTTTCCTCTTTTAGTTTTCTCTGCCTTTCGCTCGGGCTCTTGCTCTTCTGGGATTGTGGTTTCTGTTCGGGGATGGTGCTCCTCCGGGTTCGTTATCTGGGAATGGGCTGGATTTGGTCAGCGGGTGGTGAGCAGTTGCACTGTGTATCACTCATTTGTATATTTTATTACTGTTATCATTATCACTATTTTAATATTAGTATTATTTTAAGTTTTCTTTTATTTCTATTATTAAACTGTTCTTATCTCAACCTACAAGCCTCCTTATCCTTGCCCCCCAATTCTCTCCCCTATCCCCCGGGGGTGAGGGGGAAGTAGGTGAATGACTGTGTTGTCTGCTAGCCCAGTGAAACTATCACAAATATTTACATGGTTACTGTAAGGTTGTGCTCAGAGCTCATGGGAAGGTTTGGGGCTGGGTGGTGGCTTTAAGCTCTGCCACACAGAGCTCCACTTCAGATCATCTCCAGAAGAGACTCCTCTTCCCTCCATCACTCCCTGACTCCATTGGTTAATTTACAGCTGTGTTCTGTACCTTGCTCAGCATTTCTTTCTCATCTACATCATCTACTTTCCCCTTCTCATTTTTCAGGTTGTTTCAGGAGTGTCTATACTCCTGTATGTGTGCTCATAAATCAGAGATAATATCTGCTCTGCAGAGCTCAAACACATTCCCATTTTTGAAAGAGTTTCCAGTTTAGATAAGCAATGTTTGAAATCATGAATACGAAGAAAGTACAGAGCATAAAATCCATGGGTTGCATTTTAATATAATAATTACAGTTGGATTTATTATCCTGTTTATCTGGACTCTGAGTTTTAGCCTTTACACTTTGATAACAGAGTTTATCTTGCAAGTCTGTCTAATCCATGTCCTGGGGGACTAGGGAGATGAGAAGTAGCATCAAGGACATATTCTTTTGGTTTTGCACTGTTGCTACCACTTAGAACCATCTAGGAAAATACAAAATCTATCAGGCTTAAGAGGTCTGACAAAAATCCCATGAACTGTGCAAGACATCAACAAGCCACCAGCATAGATCACTGAACACAAATGCAAGAATCTCCTTGGCTGAAACCACTCAGCTGCAAGGTGCACAAACGTATAAATAATGCTAAGAAGATGAATTAATCCTTGAACTTCACAGGAAATCTGCATTGTTTTGTCATGATTGGGGTATCCCAGAGTGCCTTAGCAACCAGCATCTGCTAAGCATGTAGGCAAAAGAGCTGGAACTCACTCCCACAAGGTGCCAGCAGAAAGGCACAGAAGCGTGCACTGTAGAAATCCCATACCTCTAGCCACAATGAGGTCCAGGCTGATGGCTGTCTAGAAATGAGACTGAGAAAAGAAAGGCCATGTGTATTGGCTTTGCGTGGCAAGGTTTTGGTAGCTGGGAGGACATAGAGGTGGCTTCTGTGAGAAGCTGCCAGAAGCTTCCCCCATGTCCGACACAGAAAATGCCAGCCGGCTCCAAGACAGACCCTACGTTGGTGCGGGGGAAAGAGTCCTCCCCCTGAGGAGGAAGGAGCGGCAGAAACAACGTGTGATGAACTGACCCCAACCCCCATTCCCTGTCTCCCTGTGCCGTTGTCAGGGAGGAGGTGGAAATCAGGAGAGAAGTTAAGCCTGGGAAGAAGGGAGGGGTGGGTGGAGGTATTTTAAGATTTGGTTTTATTTCTCATTATCCTCTTGTCTGTTTGGTAATACATTAAATTTGTTTTTTTTTCCCCCAAGTTGAGTCTGTTTTGCCCGTGCCAGTAATTGGTGAGTGATCTCTCTCCATCCTTATCTTGACCCACAAGCCTTTCATTTTATTTTTCTCTCCCCTGCCCAGTTGAGGAGGGGGAGTGATAGAGTGGGCTTTGGTGGGCATCTGGCATCCAGCCAGGGCCAACCCACCACACCATGGAAAATGCTGTTAACTGAAAATTTAGATACAGTCATGGATAAAGGAAGGCTCCCTAGAGTAACTGGCCAGATTTTCCGCTGGCAGTGGGTAACCCACAAAATCTGTTACAGACTTGTCCTGGTTTCACTAGGATAAGATTAATTTTCTTCTTAGTAGCTAGAAGAGCTGTGTTTCTGTTTCAGTATGGGATTTGTTATGAGAAGAATGTTGATAACATGCTAATGTTTCTAGTTGTTGCTGAAAGTCTAAGGACTTTATGTTTTGCTAGTCTGTAAGTGCAAAGGACTGGAGGGAGGGGCATGGAATATAGTAAATAGCAAAACTCAAACTTGACATTTGGATATGCCAATGAGATATTCCATATCATATCACATCATATTCAGTATATTAATGAGGGTTGAGCAGAAAGTGGAGGATTCTCTTGGGGATTGCTCAGGCTCGCTCTTCTGGGATTGTGGTTCTGGGTTTGGGATTCCTTTTCACTCCTCTGGGATTGCTATCAGAAGGTGGTGAGCAATTTTACTGTGGATCACTCATTGATATATATTACTATTATCATTATCATTATGTATATCTTTAGTATTTTCTTTTATTCCAATTAATAAATTGTTTTTATCTCAATCTTCAAGTCTCCTTGCTTTTACCACTCCAAGTCTCTCCCCTATTCCTTGGATGGGAGGGTGGAAAGGAGGGGGTGCAAGTGGCTGTGTTGTGTTCGGCTGCCAGCTAAGTTAAACTACCACAGTCTTTTTTTGGCACCCAACGTGGGTCATGAAGGGTTGAGGTAACAACAATTCTATCCAAAGAGTTTCAGAAAGAAATCTGCAAAAACCATTTCTTATGACGACTCAGTGGTCAGAACGGCACCTTACGTGCCATTTATATTGTTTGCCATCCCTAGGCATTAATTTGGAGTTAAGGGTACCATTTTGCTCTGTGTTACAGTGATGGTTATTAGTATGTTAAAAAGATGGGTAGTGAGACTGATTTTGTACCTGTATTTGGCAGTGGGGAGCGACACACAAAGCAAAGCGGCTCAACTGCCGTATTGAGGGAGACATCTGATGGATGTTGTAAAAAGATACACCATTGTTTTTTATCTTTGAGTTGATATATTGGTTGTTACCAATTATACCAGTGTTTGGTTTTTTTTCTTTTTGAGCTTAGATACTGGGGGAATATCTTAATTAAATATCCCCTTCTCCTCTAGACTGGTTACAGAAGTTTTTGAGAATTTTGAATATTCTTGGAATAGTCAAACCAGCATAATACTGTTGCTAGTTCTCCTGAATGTATGTCAGGTTTTAATACATGTCAGACTACTTAGGAGGATCACCCCATCCACTGCTGGAGTTACCCCAGTGCCTGCTACGGTTACCTCAACTTCAATGACAGATACTGCAGCTATTCCAACTCCTGCGCGTGCTACAGTTGCTTCAACCTTGATTATAGACACTGCAGCCTCTCTAACCCCTAGAGCAAGCAATGTGGCTAAACCAACCCCCACGACAGATACTGTGGCTACTCCAACCCCAACAAGAAGCGCTGCAGGTGAAATAAAGAATCAACCAAATCCAGTATCAGTTGCCCCTGTACGGAAGAAGTGGACATGGAAGTCATTACATTTACAAAAGGATGAAGAAGATCATACTTATGATCTTCCTAAGGTGGAAGAGGAGGAGAAAGAGAAGGAGGAAAGGGTAGATGGAAACAGAGACGGGATGATAACCATCTGATCTCAAGCCTTGAGAGAACTGCAGGATATATCATAGAATCATAGAATCATAGAATGGTTAGGGTTGGAAGGGACCTTAAAGATCATCTAGTTCCAACCCCCCTGCCATGAGCAGGGACACCTTCCACTAGACCAGGTTGCTCAAAGCCTCATCCAACCTGGCCTTAAACACTTCCAGGGAGGGGGCATCCACAACTTCCTTGGGCAATCTGTTCCAGTGTCTGACCACCCTCACAGTGAAGAATTTCTTCCTAATATCTAATCTACATGTACCCTCTTTCAGCTTAAAGCCCTTTCCCCTTGTTCTCTCATTAACTGCCCTCGTAAAAAGTCTCTCCCCAGCTTTACTGTAATCCCTCTTCAGGTATTGGAAGGCCACTATAAGATGTCCGCTAAGCCTTCCCTTCCCCAGGCTGACCAGCCCCAACTCTCTCAACCTGTCCTCATAGGTGCTCCTGCCCTCAGATCATCCTCGTGGCCCTCTTCTGGACTTGTTCTAACTGGTCCATGTCTTTCTTGTTTTGGCACTCCACAAATGGATGCAGTACTCCAGGTGGGGCCTTAAGAGAGCGGAGTAGAGGGGGAGGATCACCTCCCTTGATGTCGGTGGCGACGGGAGAAATGCTCATTCTGTAATGTCGGCAAGTCTCTCCTTTATTATTAGAAAGCTGCGTGTTATATACACTTCTAATTTCCGTACACGTATTCAGACACTACGAAGCTAATTACCATTGGCTAATTGCACTAATCACATATGACCTCTCAGTCCAAGTGGTTCGCTTTTATCTCGGTTCGGGTTCACTTCCTTGGTGTAACTTCCTGATCTTCCCAGTCCTTCCCAGCTGGGATCCATCTTCCTTACTTGATGTTTATTACTTTCACAAGTCCTTGACATTTCTTTGTTATCTTCACTAGCACACAGCCGAAAGGGGCCTAGCTAGTATTACAGCCTTGAAGAATACAGACATGCAGAAGATCCTGTTTTCCCTTATATTCTAACATAGCTAGATTTTCTCATAACCCTTATTTTATAGACAATTTTCGATAATGTTGTCCACACCTCGACCTGCTGGCCATACATCTCTTGATGCAGCGCAGGATACGATTGGCCTTCTGGGCTGCAAGCGCCCATTGCCGGCTCATGTTGAGCTTCTCATCCAACACAACTCCCAAGTCCTTCTCTTCAGAGCTGGTCTCAAGCCACTCGTCTCCCAGCCTGTATTTGTGCTTAGGATTGGCCCGACCCAGGTGCAGGAATTTGCATTTGGCCTTGTTGAACTTCATGAGATTAGCACAGGCCCACCTCTCAAGCCTGTCAAGGTCCCTCTGGATGGCATCTTGTCCCTCCAGCGTGTCAACCACACCACTCAGCTTGGTGTCATCAGCAAACTTGCTGAGGGTGCAATCAATCCCACTTTCCATGTCTCCGACAAAGATGTTGAAGAGCACCGGACCTAATAACGACCCTTGAGGGACACCACCCGTCACCGGTTTCCACTTGGACTTTGAGCTGTTGACCACAACTCTGAGTGCGACCATCCAGCCAGTTCCTTATCCACCGAGCGGTCCATCCATCAAACCCCCATGTTTCCAATTTGGAGATAAGAATGTCATGTGGGACAGTGTCAAAAGCCTTGCACAAGTCCAGGTAGATGACATCAGTTGCTTTAGCCTTATCCACCAATGTTGTAACCCCATCATAAAAGGCCACCAGATTGGTCAGGCATGATTTGCCCTTGGTGAAGCCATGGTGGTTGTCACCAATCACCTTCTCATTCTCAATGTGCCTTAGCATAGTTTCTAGGAGTATCTGCTCCATGATCTTTCCTGGCACTGAGGTGAGACTGACTGGCCTGTAGTTCCCCAGGTCTTCCTTGTTTTCCTTTTTAAAAATGGGGGTTATGTTCCCCTTTTTCCAGACTGCAGAAACTTCACCAGACTGCCATGAATTCTAAAATATGATAGATAATGGCTTCGCAACTTCATTCACCAGTTCCCTCAGGACCCACGGATGCATCCCATCAGGTCCCATGGACTTGTGAACCTTCAGGTTCCTTAGGTGCTCCTGAACCTGATCTTCTCCTACAGTGGGCAGCTTTTCATTCTCCCAGACCCTTCCTTGAATTTCTAGGACTTGGGCAGTGCAGCATGAGGCAAAAAAGTCATTGAGCACCTCAGCCTCCTCAATGTGCTGTGTGACCAGTTCTCCTGTTGCCTTCTGGAGAGGACCCACATGTTCCCTAGTTTTCCTTTTCTCCCCAACATACCTATAAAAGCTTTTTTTGTTGCCCTTGATATGTCTGACTAAATTTAATTCTGTCAGGGCCTTGGCTTTCCTAACCTGATCCCTGGCCACTAGGGCAATTTCTCTGTATTCATCCCAGGTTACCCGTCCTTCCTTCCACCCTCTGTTGGCTTCTTTTTTGATCCTAAGTTTGTTCAGGGGCTTCCTGTCCTTCCATGCAGGCCTCCTGCTGGTTTTGCCTGCCTTCCTCTTTGTTGGGATGCACCGCTTGGATGAGGAGATTTTTGCGTATAATCCAGCTGTCCTGAGCCCCTCTTCCCTCGATGGTACCTGACTGAGCAGATCCCTGAAGAGGCCAAAATCTGCTCTCCTGAAGTCCAGGGTGGTGAGCTTGCTGTGCGCCTTCGTCACTGCCCTAAGGATCTTGAATTCCACCATTTTATGGTCACTGCAGTCAAGACTGCCTGAGTGCTTCACGTTCCCCACCAACCCCTCCTTGTTGGTGAGCATAAGGTCCAGCATGGCACCCCTCCTGATCGGTTCCTCAACCACTTGGAGAAGGAAATTGTCCTCCATGCAGTCCAGGAACTGCCTGGATTTTTTGTGGCCTACTGTGTTGTCCCTCCAACAGATATCAGGGTGGTTGAAGTCCCCCAAGAGGACCAGGGCTTGTGAACGCGTGGCTGCTCCTATCTGCCTATAGAGGGCCTCATCTGCTAGGTCAAAAGATATCAAAAGATTTCACCCATTACCTAGGCGAGCACATCATTATGTGGCTGCTCAGATGCTGGGATAATGGGACCAGTAGCCTGGAGTTAGAGGGTAGAGAAGCCAAGCAGCTGGGATCCCTCTCTAAGGAAACCGGCATTGATAAAGCAATTGCAAGAGGGGAACCAACTCAAAGTCTTTAGAGACGGCTCTTGGCGGGTGTGAAGGAAAGGTATCCCTTCAAGGACGACAACTGATGCAACCCAGGCAAATGGGTCAGCATGGAGAGAGGGATTCAGTAAGTGAGGGAACTAGCTGTGATGGAATTGATTTACCAAGACCCAAGGGACATGAGCGTAACTGAAGACCCAGATGAAATCCCGTGCACAATACCCATGTGGTGAAATGTTGTACCGAGTGCACCAGCATCATATGCCAGCTCATTGGCAGCAGTAGAATTAAAAGAGGATGAGGAGGCACCAACTGTAAATGAAGTGGCTATCGGGCTCTGGGGATTTGAAGACAGTCTCTCTGCCTCTGTATGAGCCTGTGTCTTGGCCGTGGGAAAACTACCAGAAGTCTTGGAGAAACATGTGGAGAAACTGTCCCAAGAGTTCCAGTGATTTAAGGATAGGCTCCACCCTCCACCCATTCCGACCTATGTCTCAGCTGTTAGGAGCAAGCGTTTCCCTGCTCGAGAGAGACAGTATACACCACGGGGCACACTGTGATTTTATTTGCGTGACCATGGAGAAGACATGAGAAAGTGGGCTGGGAAACCTACCTCAGTCCTGCAGGCATGAGTACATGAGCTGCAAAGAAAAACAAGTACAAATAGGGATTCTTCTGGTCCTTCTAGGAAAAATGCTGCTCCAGTCTCTAGTGGACAATTCCCCAGACAGAACAGGAGTCTTGATGCTACTCTTAATCCTTTCCTTGATCGTAATCCTTCTGAATATATTTCAGAAGAAGTGAATGATGAATATGATGACCAGAATTAGAGGGGCCCTGCCTCCAGCCAGGAAGAGGAAAGGGATAACCGAGTTTACTGGGCTGTGTGGATTTGTTGGCCTGGCACATCTGACCTCCAGGAGTATTAAAGCTTTAGTGGACACTGGTTCCCAATGCACCCTAATGCCATTGAACTTAAAAGGAACAGAACCTATCTGTATTTCTGGAGTCACAGGAGGGTCCCAACAGCTGAATATATTGGCTAGAATGAGTCTAACGGGGAATGCCTGGCAAAACCACTCCATTGTGACTGACCCAGGTGTTCTGTGCATTCTCAGCACAGATTACCTCATGAGAAGGCATTTCTTGTACCCAAAAGGTTACTAGTGGGCTGTTGAAATATCACAGAATCACAGAATGCTAGGGATTGGAAGGGACCTCGACAGATCATCTAGTCCAATCCCCCTGCTGGAGCAGGAACACCTAGATGAGTTCACACAGGAAGGCGTCCAGGAGGGTCTTGAATGTCTCCAGAGAAGGAGACTCCACAACCTCCCTGGGCAGCCTGTTCCAGTGCTCTGTCACCCTCACAGTAAAGAAGTTCCTTCTCAAGTTTAAGTGGAACCTCCTGTGTTCCAACTTGCACCCATTGCCCCTTGTCCTATCATTAGACATAACTGTGAAGAGCCTGGTTCCATCCACCTGACACTCACCCTTCATATATTTATAAACATTAATGAGGTCACACCTCAGTCTCCTTTTCTCCAAGCTAAAGAGACCCAGCTCCCTCAGCCTTTCCTCATAAGGGAGATGCTCCACTCCCTTAATGTTGTAGATCACTAAGAGATGTTGTACAATGAGAGGCGTTAGCAGAAGCAGCGAGGGTACTGAAATGGCTCAGGCCGCAGCTTAGGCCCTTGACATAAGTCAGGGTAAATTAACAGAAGTCTCCAGGATACTTACTGTCCTTAAGACTTCAGACAAACAACTTTAACTAAGCTGGGAAAAAGAAGGGAGCTGGTAACCGCAAAGGAAGGAGTATCCTGTTGACGTCCTTGGGACGTGAACAGAACAATACCACCTGTTATAACAAAGAGAATGTTCCCAGGAAAATTAATAAACCAATCAGTATGGGTCTTTAAGAATATGCATGAGCTTAATTAACCACTGTATATAAGGAGCACGTATGTAATCAATAAACAGAAGCTTGCTGATCACTCATATTGAGCGTCCGGGTTTTCCCTCCGTCGCGACACCTTAATCATCTTGGTGGCTCTGTGCTGGACTCTCTCAAGCAGTTCCCTGTCTTTTTGAACTGTGGGGCCCAGAACTGGACACAATATTCCAGATGTGGCCTCACCAGGGAAGAGTAGAGGGGGAGGAGAACCTCTCTCGACCTACTAACCACTGCCCTTCCAATGCACCCCAGGATGCCATTTGCCTTCCTGGCCACAAGGGCACAGTGCTGGCTCATGGTCATCCTGCTGTCCACCAGGATTCCCAGATCCCTTTCCCCTACACTGCTCTCTAGTAGATCATCTCCCAACCTATACTGGAGCCTGGGGTTGTTCCTGCCCAGGTGCAACACCCTACACTTGCCCTTATTATATTTCATTAAGTTTTTCCCTGCCCAGCTCTCCAGCCTGTCCAGGTCTCTCTGGATGGCAGCATCACCTTCTGGTGTGTCAGCCACTCCTCCCAGCTTTGTATCATCAGCAAATTTGCTGACAGTGCATTCAATTCCCTCATCCAGGTCATTGATGAATATATTGAATAATACTGGTCCCAGTACTGACCCTTGAGGGACTCCACTAGATACAGGTCTCCAACTAGACTCTGCCCTATTGACCACCACTCTCTGGCTTCTTCCCACCAGCCAGTTAACAGTGCATCTCACTACCTGATCATCTAATCCACACTTCCTCAATTTATCAGTGAGGATGCTGTGGGAGACCGTGTCAAATGCTTTACTGAAATCAAGATAGACCACGTCCACTGTTCTACCATCATCTAGCCACCTGGTTGTGTTTTCATAAAAGTCTAGAAGGTTGGTCAAGCATGACTTTCCCTTGGTGAAGCCCTGCTGACTGCCCCTAATGACCCTCTTATCCTTGATATGCTTTGAGATGGCACCAAGGATAAGTCGTTCTATAGGTGCTTTGGAGACAGAAGAAAACAAATTGCAAGAAAGCAATATTGCACCAACCAAGACTCCATAATTCCCATCCATAAAATTATTCGCCAGCTGGAGAACCAGGGAGTGATCAGCAGGACTCACTCTCCCTTTAACAGCCCCATATGGCCAGTGCGGAAGTCCAGCGGAGAGTGGAGACTGATAGTGGACTATTGTGGCCTGAATGAAGTCACACCACCACTGGGCGCTGCCGTGCCCGACATGTTAGAGCTCAAATATGAACTGGAGTCCAAGATAGCCAAGTAGTATGCCACCACAGACATTGCTAATGAGTTTTTCTTCATTCCTTTGGCAGCAGATTGCAGGCCACAGTTTGCTTTCACCTGGAGGGGTGTCCAGTACACCTGGAATCGACTGCCCCAGGGGTGGAAACACAGCCCCACCATTTGCCATGGACTGATCCAGACTGCCCTGGAACAGGGCGGAGCTCCAGAACACCTGCAATACATTGATGACATCTTCTTGTGGGGTGATATTGAAGTTGTTTTTGAGAAAGAGAAGAAGATAATCCGAATCCTTCTGATATCTGTCTTTGCCATAAAACGAAATAAGGTCAAGGTATCTGCCCAGGAGATTGAAGTTTTAGGAATGAAATAGCAAGATGGATGTCGTCAGATCCCAATAGGTGAGATTAATAACTGAGGTTAAGCAAGTCAAGCAGTAAATACATATTTGGTATGGAGGAAGATGTTTAAAATATAAATATGGAGAGGCCTGGCAGATTGACTATATCACACTCCCACAAACCCACAGTGGTAAGTGCTACATGTTCCCAATGGTGGAATCAACCACCAGACAGTAAGAAGCATATGTTGTATGTTGCCATTCGAAACACTTTTCTAGGCCTTGAAAAGCAGGTCTTGTGGCAACATAACACCCCAGAAAGCATTGAGTCAGACAATGGAACTCATTTCCGAAACAATCTCATAGACACTTGGGCCAAAGAACATGGCATTTATTGGGTGCACCACATTCCCTATCACGCACCAGCCTCCGGGAAAGTCGAACGATGCAATGGGCTGTTAAAAACCACACTCAAAGCAATGGGTGGTGGAACTTTCAAGCACTGGGACACAAATTTAGCAAAAGCCACCTGGTTAGTCAATACTAGAAGATCTGTCAACCCAGCTGGCCCTGCCTACTCAAGACTTTTACGTACTGTGGAAGGGGATAAAGTCCCCATGGTTTGCGTTAAAAATATGTTTTTAAAGACAGTCTGGAATTATTCCTGACTTGGGTAAAGGCAAACCCATTTGTGGGATTTCTTTTGCTCAAGGACCTGGGTGCGTGATGCAAAAAGATGGGTGCCTCAAGGATATTTGATTTTGTGTGAAAATAGCCCATGAAGTGCTATATCATCATTGGGTTTTGTCTTTATATTGTCTTTCAGGCTTGTGTTTCCGCTTACAGATTGATCTGTCCTGAAGGTGTTTTGCTACAATTTTTTACAGAAGCTGTTTGTTTTTCTCCTTTCTAATGGGAGAAAATGTTGACTCATTTTCTTTCTGAAGCATCACCATCAGAGAGTTGAAGAGCTTTATTGTATAGCATTGTTATGGTAGAAGTTTAAATTTTATACTTAAAATAGAATAAAATCATATGCAAAACTGATAATCAAGAGAAAATTATTAAAGCTACTAAATAATCTCTGTAAAGTCCCAGGCCTGTTCTAATCATTAACTCAGTATTAGAGCTAAAAACAGTGTATCTTTGTTGTAGTGCTTTAGAGATTGAAATTTATTACCTTAATGTTTATAGAAGCTTTAAGACTTTTTGTTTTACTGATCACTGGGATGCTGAGCCAAGTCTTTGAGACAAGGTCACTAGAAGGTCTTTTCTTTTGGGATGGTGGTCCATAGTGGTCACAAAAGCAACCCTCTGACTCATTTCAAGGCTTAACATGCATGTGCAGTGAGGTGGAGTTTTATGATAATGATTTCTGAGAATTGTTTTGAATATGCATGATTATTCCAGGAAATATAATGAATATGCATGGTTTTGTGTAATATAAACTTTACTTTGTGTGCTATAAGGCATGCACAATAGGTGGAACGATCCCCAAACATCCGGCGCCATAATAATGAATTCCTGCTTCTTAAGATTACATTGATGTTAAGTTTAATCCCTATTTTGGTGACAGTATGCTCACACTTAAAAATTTCAGTTTAATTGAAGAGAGGTTTAGTATTTATTGTTAACTGCTTAACAGCAACTCCATTGTTTATTTCACAAAGTTGTAACCATTTGTGCAGAGATTCAGGTCATGGTACTGTTTATTCAGAAGTAGCAAAACATGCAGCTATTGCCATAATATAAATGAAAGAAAGAGAATTTTTTTTTTACACACAATACGACATGCCTCAGATACTGCTGTCACTGAAATCGGAAAATAAACTTCTTAAGACTACATTGATGTTAAGAAGTTTATTTCCCAATTTCGGTGACAATTTTGGCGACCAAGATGGGACTTTACGAATGAGACTGGAAGGGATTGAGAGCTGATCGAACTCCGGCCGGCACCAAGGAATTCTCGGGGAGAACCATCACCCTCGACCCAGAAAGCTCCTCACAACATTCCCTGGAAAATTGATGGTAAGGAGCTTCTTTTAATATTTGGTTTTGGATAGCCTGCCTGTAAGGTACAGAGAAAGCTGCGCAGGGTTGGGGCTCAGAGGGTACCCATTTGCATTGGAAGCCATGGTGTCTGCCCATAAGTAATAAGCAAAAGCTATTGCTGGGTTGGACATTTGTTTGTTAACTTTGTTTGGTATTCCGGAATTGTCTGGTAGTTGTCTTTTTAGATTTTGTTTAGTAACTGTCTTTGTCTTTTGAGTTTTGTTTATCAATTGTCTCATCTAAACTTCCTGTAGTAATTGTCTCATGAAATAAATTGTTTAGCAATTGTCTTTTGAGTATTTGTCATGCACAATTATTGTTGGGTTGGATTTTGCTTAGCAATTGTCTTTTGAATGTTTTGCCTCACAATGGAGATAAGATTTGTAAAACTGTTTAAAAGCAAAAGTTCTGGGAATCTGATATTGAATGAAAAGATACCAAAAAAGTCACGTTGGGTGATTAGCACATTGGGGTAAATTGCATGATGATTTAAGTAAAAGTCAGTTAAGTGAATACTGTAATCATTGGTGGCCTTTGTATCTTTTAGAAGATTGGGAAAAAAGGCCAACAAATGAAATTTTTGAGTTATAATACTATATTGCAGTTAATGTTGTTTTGTAGGAGAGAGGATAAATAGGATAAAGTACTTTATGTAAATTTATTTTTTTTACTTTAAGAAACCATCCAGAATGGCTAAAAAAGTATAAGAGAATTCAGATAATATTGGATACATTGTTGGATGGTACTGAAAAACAAATGGTATTAAAAACTGCTTAAAAACAGGTAGAAAGGGCACATGTTAATAAAGATTTGCAGGGAACAATAAATCAAAATTTTCCTGCTGCAGATCCAGGATGGGATCCCAACGAACTAGAACACTGGGGTCTTTTAACAAAATATCAGAGATTAGTATCTCTGGTATAAGACAGGAATGCCAAAAGCAATTAATTGGTCTAAAATATATTAAATTAAACAAGAATCAAATGAATCCCTGTCTATTAGTGCTGCCGTGCCAGACATGTTAGAGATCCAATATGAACTGGAGTCAAAGGCAGCCAAGTGGTACGCCACCATAGACTCCTGGGCTGGAGTGGCTGGAGGAGGTGGCCCCTCTCTTAACATCACTTAACACTTTCAAAATAATTTCTTTAATAATTTTAAAGAATTATGAGTTGTTGCAATGCCTTGAATTGCACATATCATTATTGCAAAATGTTCTCTTTTTAAAGAATACAAAAGATTATATGCAAGAATAAAAATTACAGACACACTTGTCTGGAAACCTACATGATTTCTACTGAACTCCAACCCTTAGTGTAGGTCTTTCTTAATATCTATAATCTCACAAGTCATAGCTTCTGGAAACAAACACACACAAAGTGAAGCTGCAGACCACAAGACAATCTCCAAAGCATTAATATAATGTGCTTATTCCACCAGTAAACCTTCTGTGCTCCCATGCTGCAACCTTGTTTCCCCCCATCTCTCAAACAATCCATGCTGATTCTTGGGTATAGATTTTAACTTTCATAAAGGAAATCTATTTTGTCACAGGGCATGAATGTTAAAGTCAGAACTGAATGATGCAGAAAAATCCCTTTCCCTTTCAGAACTCTTTCCTTGAGTCACAGAATCACAGAATTGCCTAGATTGGAAAAGACCTTTAAGATCATCAAGACCGATTGCATGAGTTTCCATAAGGCCAAATGCCGAGTTCTGCACTTTGTCCAAAACAACCCCCAGCAGCACTATGGGCTTGGGGAGGAGTGGCTGGAGAGCTGCTCAGCAGAGAGGGATCTGGGGGTGCTGATTGATAGCCAGCTGAACATGAGTCAGCAGAGTGTCCAGGTGGCCAAGAAGTCTGTGGTGGGTTGACCTTGCCTGAATGCCAGGTGCTTCAAAACTCTAATGGTCAACCTCGGGTTTCTCCTAATGTTTTCTGCCAGAGGCTCCATGTGAGACCATGCTCCCCAGCTGCAATGTAGAGTACATTTTGCACAGCTGGTCCTGTTCGGATAGGCACAACAGCTACTGCATGAGCTATTTCTTGTTTGATACGCTCAAAGGCTTGTTGTTGCTCAAGGCCCCACTCAAAATAATTCTTTCGGGTTACTCGATAGAGAGGTCTCACAAGCTGACTGTAACCTGGAACATGCATTCTCCAGAATCCCACAAGGCCTAGGAAAGCTTGTGTTTCCTTCTTGTTAGCTGGTGGAGATCCATAGGCACATGACGACATCCATCCTGCCATTTTATTCCCAAGAACTGAATCTCCTGTGCAGGTCCCTTGACCTTGCTTTTCTTAATGGAAAATACAGCTCTCAGAAGAATCTGAATTACTCTTTTTTCCTTCTCAAAAACTTTTTCTGCCTTGTTGCCCCACACGATGATGTCATCAATGTACTGAAGATGTTCAGGGGCATCATCCCTTTTCAGTGCATTTTGAATTAGTCCATGACAAATGATGGGGCTGTGTTTCCACCCCTGGGGCAGTCGATTCCAGGTGTACTGGACACCCCTCCAGGTGAAAGCAAACTGTGGCCTGCACTCTGCTGCCAAAGGAATGGAGAAAAATGCATTAGCAATGTCTGTGGTGGTGTACCACTTGGCTGCCTTGGACTCCAGTTCATATTGGAGCTCTAACATGTCAGGCATGGCAGCACTCTGTCAGACTTTTCCACTGGCCATATGGGACTATTAAAAGGTGAATGAGTCTTGCTGATGACTCCTTGGCTCTCCAGTTGATGAATCAGTTCATGGATGGGAGCCAAGGAGTCTCAATTTGTACGATATTGCCACTGGTGAACTGTCCTGGTGGCAAATGGCACCTGTTGTTCTTCAACTTGCAGCAATCCCAAGACGAAGGGATCTTCTGAGAGGCCAGGCAGGGTAGACAGCTGTTTGACCTTGTCTGTGTTCACAGTGGCCATACCAAAAGCCTATCCGTACCCATTTGGGTCTTTGAAGTACCCTCTCCTGAGGTAGTCCATGCCAAGGATACAAGGGGCTCCTGGGCCAGTCACAATGGCCCATTTGTCTCTTGTTAAGCTCATCTCAGCCTCCAATACAGACAATTCTTGGCATCCCCCTGTCATTCTGGAGACCCAGATGGATTCTGTGCCCCTGTGCCATGATGGCACCAGCATACACTGGGCACCAGTGTCTACTGAAGCTTTGTACTTCTGTGGCTGTGATGTGCCAGGCCATTGGATCCACACAGTCCAATATGCCCGGTCGTTCCTTTCCTCCTCCTGGCCGAAGGCAGGGACCCTCTACTCCTGTTCTTCATCAGAGTACTCACTGTCTGACCCTTTTAGTGCCAGAACAGAAGTCCCCTCACCAGGGTCAAGGGAGGTGATTTCAGTTTTTCTATGCCTGGAAGAACGCTGATTGACTTCTTGGGTGTCGGCAGCAACTACACTGACAGCCTTCTTGGGTGGCCCTTTCTTAACAGTTGTTTTCCCTCTCAGTTCACGTACACAGGCCTC
Source organism: Caprimulgus europaeus (assembly GCA_907165065.1). Next base: position 12,391,509 of record OU015537.1, read on the forward strand.
CAGTTTAAAGGTGGGTTCAACATCCCACTTCCTCATGTCCTCCCCCGGACATGCAGGAAGAACCAGAGTGCATCATGTGGCATACGTCGGGGGCTCCCTTTCCATCTGGCTGGGGCAGGAGAGGATTGATTCCTTGGGATGCTCCTGATGTTACTGAAAATCTGGAATAAGAAACTTATCAACACCAATGTGATGCGGATAAGCAGACACTTCTTTATTACGGCTGGGTGCGTGAGTGAGTCCTCTCACGATCAACGCACACCATGCCCCAAAATCATACATCTTATATAGAGCTTACTCATACGTATTCATTACGTAGTCATACATAAACATGTTATTTCCAAGAAATCATTAACATATTCTCCTCCTATTTCCGATTCTGCGCAATAACTGTTAGAACCATCTGGAAATAAGTCTGGCGTGTCGAATGGGTGGGCGACCTGTGTATCGGTGGTCACAATCTCCCCCTGCCAGAATTACCTTTTGCTTAAGGACACGGTTTCTTGGCAGGTATCTATAAACCGTTAGAGTAGACTTCCCTTTCCTGGCAACACCTACAAACCGTTACAGTAGGCTTCTCTTCCCATTGTTTCCCCATTCTCATTAATCCAGATTTTGACAGCTACATGTATTCTTCTAGTTTTCTATATAAGTATAATAAATCAGTTTACAGATCAACTTGTACTTGTTACCTAAATTATGGTTCCTACGAAATGATTTTGACCAATCCCTTCGGCCTTAGTACGGACTGTACAGGGATTTCATATTAGCATTCGGTTGTTGTGCAAGCATACTTTTCATATTTCTTATAATCTTATATTATTAAAATCAAAACTATTCATAATCTATAAACTAATAATTAATTCTAACGTATCAGTAACACTGACAGACACGGTGCTGGCCCATAGGGACGAGGAGATACAGAGATTTTCTTCAAAGTTTTGGGGCCAAGAAGACACTCTTTCCACAGTTGGTGTTTCCATATCGGGGGAATACATCACTGCCAAGCTGTTAGCATATGACACTGGGGCACTTCGAATCACCTTCCTCCACATGGCCCGTGTGCACAGGACATCCTCTGGATCTTTGGAGGTCTCATCATTGTCTGGATCACCGTTGATGACTTCCAGCAATGCTAGTTCTCTGAGATACTGGATACCTTCATCTGCCGTAGTCCACTTTCCCAGGGAGTTCATAAGATCATCTTTGAATGGATATCTGGCCTTCACACTTGAGAGGAGCCGTTTCCAGAGACTGCAAACTGCTGCCTCTCTTCCAATTTCTATCCCAATCCCATGGTTTTTAGCAAGGGATCCCAGCTCCTGGGCTTCCCTTCCTTCCAGTTGCTGACTGTAGGCCCCATTATCCCAGCAGCGGAGCAGCCAGGCAGCAATTTGCTCTCCTGGCTGGCATCTGTAATCTTTCCACGTCTCAAAGCTCTGATGAGGTCAGGGACTGGGTAGTCTTGGCTTCCTGTTTCAGTTCTCTCACTCTGTCCTCCAAGTTCCTCTTCGAAGGACCTGCTTCTTGATCAAATCTTTCCTCTTCTTCTTCCTCCCTTATTAGTTGATGATATGGACCAATGGTTCTCCTTGTCCACTGTTTCTTTTTCACCACTGGGGCGATTCCTTTAGCTGTTGTTGTTGTTTGGATCTCTGTCTGTCCTGGTTTTTCTAGGATAGAGTTAATTTTCTTTTTAGTAATTAGAATAGCTGTATTTTAATTTCAGTGTTTCAGTTCAGACTTATGAGAAGAAAGTTGATAACAGTAATCTGGTGTTATTAGTTGCTGCTGGAGCTCAAGGCCACCGTGTTTGGCTGTTCACAACTGTATTAGGACTGGGAGGGAGAAGCACAGTGAATAGCAAAACCCAGAAATGGCATTTGGATGTGCCAATGAAATATTCCAGATAATATCACATCATGTCAGTATATTAACCAGGGTTGACCGGAAGTCAAGGTATTCTCTTGGGGATCGCTTGGGCTCAGTCTTCTGGGGTTTCAGTTTTGGGGACTTAGTTAATGCAGATATGCTGCTGGGTGTAGGACCCTTTGCCACTGCTGACTCCAATTCTCCATCTTTCCCTGGATTTAGCCAGGCTTATGAAAACAGCAATAGTCAAACAAAAAATGTTATGTACATTGTCCAGAGGAGCTACCATAGGTGAAATGTTAGAGTTATGTGACCATATGGGGGAACAGAACAAAGTGGCATTTATGACTTCAGCTTTGGCAGCCGCTGTGAGACCTTTTATAAAAAATCAGCAAACTGGCAAATCATGCTATAATTGTGGCAAAACTGGCCATTTTAAAGCACATTGTTTTGTGTTGAAGAGGGAAAATTGTATGTGTAAAAGATGTGGAAAATATGGCCATTGGGTTAAGGACTGCAAATGTAACTATCATGTATCAGGGCAAAAATTGGGAAACTTTCAGCAGAGCACGAAGACCCCACGTGCAAAGACACAAATTCAGGGTGCTTGGACCGCGTCTGCTCCACCACCGACGAAAGTGCTGGAGTGGACCTGGAAACAGCAATAGAATTCACAATTCCAGATATGGCTGTTAAATGCATTCCAACCACCTTAAATGGACCTTTGGGCCATGGTTTAAGTGCTTTAGTCATTGGGAGGTCATCAGCCACTAAGTAGGGAATTTTTGTATTACCAGGGGTAATAGATGCGAATTATACTGGAGTTATTAAAATCATGGTACAAACCCTTATTCCACCAGTAAATGTTGCAAAAGGTGCACGTATTGCTCAGCTGGTACCTTTTGAAGCAACAGTACCCTGTCGAGGACATTTAGTCCGAGGCAATGGAGGTTTTGGATCAACAGGAACACCACAAGTATTGTTGGCATTAAACATTCAAAAAACAAAAACAGAAGAATGGGTTCAAATTCAAAATAATGATGGAGACTTGGTTGCTTTAAAAATGATTATTGATACTGGGGCCGACATCACTGTAGTTCCACTACACAAATGGCCAAAACATTGGCTACTGACTGAAACCATCAACGGTCTTTTCGGAATCGGTGGTACCCAAATTTCTCCAATCAGCAAAACCTCAGTGACCTTTTGCTTCAAAGATGGTACAAAAGTCTGTGCGAGACCATATGTGTTAGCCACAACAGTCGCCTTAATTGGAAGAGACCTTCTCAGTCAAATGGGTGCAGTGCTCACAACACAGCCTTTTCAGAGGGGGCCATTGGGGGGCAGCCAATTCAAAAGCTTACCTGGATCACTGGTACCCCAGTCTGGGTAGATCAATGGCCACTAAAGGCAGAGAGGCTGTCCATAGTTCAAAATTTAGTGCAAGAGCAATTGCAAGCAGGACACGTTGTGCCGTCTACTAGTCCTTGGAACACTCCAATCTTTACCATCCCTAAAAAGAGTGGGAAACGGAGACTATTGCATGATTTACGTGCAATAAACGCCATCATGAAGGACATGGGAGCCCTTCAGCCAGGACTTCCAAGCCCTGTAATGCTTCCAGAGAATTGGAACTTATTGGTTATTGATTTAAAAGATTGTTTTTTCACAATTCCATTACACCCAGATGACTGTGAAAAATCACATTTTCTGTACCATCTATCAATAAGGCTGAACCTGCAAAAAGATATCATAGGGTCGTTTTACCACAAGGTATGAAAAATTCTCCTACCTTGTGCCAATTATTTGTAGCTTGGGCACTTCAATCTATTCGACAAGCCAAACCTCGATTACTGATTTATCATTACATGGATGATATTTTAATAGCTGGTCAACATCTGCACACAGACCTTTTAATTACTGAATTGAGATCCCAACTTGAGTCTACAGGTTTAAAAATAGCTCCAGAAAAAATTCAGAAAAAAACACCATGGCATTACCTTGGCTGGACACTGTCAGCTGAACAAGTTAGACCACAAAAAGTTACACTTCAAACTAATATTCAGACATTGACAGATGTGCAAAAATTAGTAGGGGATATTCAGTGGATTCGGCTGCTGTGTGGTATTACTAATGAAGACCTCAGTCCTTTAATGCCTTTACTTCAAGGCACGCCTGATGCTGCTGCTAAAAGAGAGTTATCTGAAACACAAACTTTTGCTTTGCAGCATATTGTAGACAAGGTAACAAAATCATATGCCAGTAGATATAATCCTGATTTAAAAGTCATTTTGGCTTCTGTTACTGGAGGTCCTTCAAATTGTCACCCCTTTGCATTGCTGATGCAATGGAACGGTGCAAAAAAAGATCCCTTGTGTGCACTGGAGTGGATCTTTTTGCCGTACCATTTCCGTAAAAGTATAACTACACAACTGGAAGCACTAGCTCAATTGATTATGAGAGACAGATCAAGATTGATAGAGATGGCTGGTTTTGATCCTGCATATATCGTCCTTCCACTAACACAGGCATAATTTGATTGGTCTCTGCAGCACTCAAGACGATTTACAATTAGCTCTAGCAGGTTATTCTGGACAAACTTCTAATGTTTATCCGCCTCATCGTCTGTTTTCCCTTCTGTCCTCTAACACTTTTCTTGAAAAGCCTCTTTGCTCTGCGACTCCTGTGGGAGGTTTAACTGTTTTTACTGACACTAGCAAAAATAACCACAAGGCTGCTATCACTTGGCTAAGTAATGCACACTGGGACAAACATATTTTAAATGGCACCCCAGAGGATTCTTTGCAGACCCTTGAACTAAAAGCTGTTGTTTGGGCATTCACAAAATGGTCCAGGGAACCTTTAAATGTTGTATCAGACTCCCTGTATGTTGTAGGAGCAGTTATTTGCTTGGAACAGGCTATTCTCAAAGAGATAACGAATAAGACACTTTTTCACTTATTCTGCCAGCTGTTACTACATTATTACAACATGGTACTGAGCCTTATTTTGTTACTCATATTCACAGTCACTCTGACTTGCCTGGAGCCTTAACAATAGAGCTGACAAATTAGTAGCTCCCACCTGGAGTGGTTGTCCTGTATCTACTTTTGACCAAGCTCGTCAGGCTCATTCCTTTTTTCACCAGAATGCTAAAATGTTATCTCGCTAATTTCATTTAAGTCTCTCAGACACTCAAGGAATTGTTCAGTCCCGTCCTGACTGTCAGCACTATGGTGTTGGCATCAGTCTGGGAGTTAATCCCAGAGGTTTGCTGCCTTTGCAGATGTGGCAAATGGATGTCACCCATTTTTCAGAATTTGGCCATTTAAAATATATTCACGTCAATATAGATACCTTTTCCTCTGTACTATGGGCAACACCTCTGTCAGGTGAAACAGCTAAACATGTTAAACGACACTCACGAGGTTGCTTTGCAGTTATGGGTGTACCGTCACAGCTAAAAACTGATAACGGTCCAGCTTATGTTTCACGCTTTTTTGCACAATTCTGTCAGCAATGGGGTGTGAGGCATATCACTGGTATTCCTCACTCTCCAACAGGCCAAGCTATCATTGAAAGAGCTCACCAAGTGCTTAAATTCATGTTACAAAAACAGAAAACAGGGGAGATAGGCTTAACCCCACAGGAACGTATTTCAAAAGCATTGTATGTACTTAATTTTTTGCGCCTGGTCTGCAATGCAGAGGATCCACCCATGGTAGTCCATGGACGGGCCTTAGCAGAAAGTCCAGATAACAATAACAGTAAAATTCAAGTATTATATAAAGATATAACAGATGGACAATGGAAAGGACCTGCTGAAGTTTGTTTAACAGGAAGAGGTTATATGTGTGTCCTTACAGATACTGGATCTAGGTGGGTTCCTGCCTGGTGGACAAAACCGTGGAAAGGACAACCTTTACATGGGAAGAACAGCAGAAAACCAGATGTCTCACCCCACCTAGATCCAGGATAGACACGCGCGCAAGTACTCATTTGTGTCCAATTTTTAAATCTGTAAAACACCTTGACTGATAGAAAGAACAATGGGAATGCAGGATCAACCTATGGGTACTTTGATAGGGTTTCTCAGTCTTTTGATAGTGATTCAAGCCTATTATAACATCTTACCCAGAACAAATATTTGGATTACTCTGGCTAACCAAATGCAGCAGAAAACGCTTTGTTTGTCTCTTGCTACCCTAGACAACCCCTTTTCTACATGTCTGGTGGGTTTACAGGTAGATGACCCTGTGTCTCTTGTCCCTATGCAGGCAAGGAAAGCCATTCGCACAATGCGAGCGGTGGGTGATAATTGGGATGGATGAGTCCCATTCCTACTGATTATGCCTGCAGAGCCACAGGAGCTGAATCTGTTGGGATCAGTACCAATGGACTTTTGTGTCTTTTTTAATTTCTCTACAAGTGACACAAGAGTCACTGCTCGGAATGTAAATGCCACTGTCTCAGTTTTTAGAAATAAAACAGCTTGGTGTAATTACACTTCACCAAAAATTTCTAAAGCTACTCATAATCCAGTATAGCTACCACCAGGTGTTTTTCTTATCTGTGGAGACGGAGCGTGGGCAGGCATACCATCACGTATTCATGGAGGCCCCTGCAGCTTATGCCATTTAACTCTGTTGACACCTAACATTACTATGATTTTGGGAAAGTTCAAAAATCGGTTAAGAAGCAAGCGTAGCATTCACTCATTTAAGCACAACTGTGATTCCAATGCAGAGTTTTGGAATCCTGGGCAAATAATTGCAGCCTCTATTCTTGCTCCTGGAGTAGGAGCAGCGAGCGCATTAACAAACCTACGCAAGTTAGGATGTTGGCTTTCTAAACAATCTAATCGTACATCTTTGGCCCGTATCAGGCTTGCTGACAGGTGTCGACTCAGTTCGACATACCACTTTGCAAAATCGAGCTGCTATTGATTTTTTGCTTTTAGCTCAAGGCCATGGTTGTGAGGAATTTGACCATATGTGCTGTGTGAATTTATCACAACACTCAGAATCAATTCATATGGCAATTAACAAGTTAAAGGAGAATGTCAGACAGTTAAATGTAGATAATGATGATTGGTTAAACAATTGGTTTCAAGGCTGGGGAATAAAAGGCTGGTTTTTTTCACTGCTCAAGTCAGGATTGCAAGTGTTACTTGTAATTCTGGTGATCCTCCTCTTAGTGCCTTGTTTGCTATCATGTCTGCAAAGGGCCCTGCAGAAGATGAGGAACGATGCTTTTGTCGTACAAACACAAGAAGGGGGAATTGTAGGGTTTCTAAGAGCAAATGGACATTCTGAAGTTGATCAAGTATTATAACCAAGTGTGTGTAACAATAGCTTTTAACTAATAAAAATTTGTTATCGGTTTAAGAGTATATAAGCAATTAGTAATGATACTTTTAACTAATAAAAATTTGTTTATTTATGTAGTATCAGTTTAAGAGTATATAAGTATTTATATAACTGATAAGTTAGGCTTTAAGTTTATGGCTTGTATTTTTGTTTAAAAACTCATTTAACCATTATTATATTCAGTTTAACCATTATTGTATTAAATTTTGTTGTAATTGTCATGATATCTTGTATATTTCAATGTTTAACAGAAGTTTTTTCTTTTTCTGCTTCCAAAAAGAAAAGAGGGGAATTGTTGGGAGTGTGGGAACGTGAATTGGCATACCCTGAGAGAACTGTGGGAACTGAAGGGATACATGTCTGAGGATACGAGAAGAACCTGCCTCAACAACTTATGAGAAAGGAACCTTGGAATGTATCCAAAAGATGTACCCTGGAAAGCAAACAGGAAGGGATGCATGCAAAGTCCAATCAGCCAATTAGGGGCATGTGTACTGCTTGTGCTGTGAGTGAATAGCCAATAACATGTTAACGGGTGTGGGTGATTTCATTAGTTTTGGGGTATAAATATTACTGTATTAGGACAAATAAATGGCTTCTTGCTTGATCATATTGATCCTGTAGCGAAGTACATGATAGAGTTCACGCAACCTCCCTCCTCAGCAGGATGGGGACAGGAGAAAATAAGATGGAACAAAAACCCCAAACTCGTGGGTCAAGACAAAAGGCAGTTTAATAGAAAAAAAGCAAAGCTGCACGTGCAGAAGCAAAAGAAGAACAAAATATTTACTCTCTACTTCCCATCAACAGCCAATGTTTGGCCACTTCCCGGGAAGCAGGGCTTCATATGCATTGCGGTTACCCTGGAAGACAAACGTAAATAAGGAATGCCCTCCCTTCCCTGTCCGTTCTCCTTGCTTTTATTTCTGAGCAGACGTCATATGGTATGGAATATCCCGTTGGTCAGTTTGAGAGTTAAATTAATGACTGTACTCTTTAGGACCTTAAAGGTCTTTTCCAATATAGGCAATTCTGAGATTCTGTGAACAAATGAAGTGCAAAAATTATCACAGATTACAGACATGACCTGTACCAAAAGCACATAGACATCTTAGAAAAGGGTTTTCTTTTCCCTATGTGGAAGGAAATGTTATTTCTAAACAATTATTAAATCTAAAGGAGATAGATGAACAGTTCTAAATAAATTTCAAATATAGCACATTATTGATTAACAGTACAGATATTTCTGAAAATTTGTGAAAATATAATAACTGAAATAAATCAGCTGATGCATGTTAACACATGCATAAATGTTCTGTTTATGTAAGATAGATGTAATGTAGAGAAATTAAGGAATTTTTTCAATATATGAATCTAAATGACCTTAAAAGTTTCTGGAAATTCACAGTATTTTAGGTAAGTCCCTTTAAATCCATCATTTTAGTCCCCTTGTTGATGGGACTAAAATCACCTTCTTCAGTACACAGTCAGTGGGAGTGATTTTATATATCAGGCACAGCTGAGTTACAATGACAAACCACTTGGGCCATACCAAAGATTCTTTATTATTGTTTTATCCAAACTTTAGATGGGTAGAGTAGGAAATTTATCTTATAAAACTTTCCTAGTGTTCTTTTCACTAGAGGAAAACACACAGTAGCTAATTGAGTCACTTTTTCAGTTCAAGCATAGAGATTTGGAAGCTTTGGTATTCAAAACTTCCTATTTTCATTGTGGGTCACTACACCAAGTGTGATGGTGTGCTCCCCCTTTCCCTCAACCAGATCTTTATTTCCCATAACCCTGTTCAAATGATAACAACCAGTGGTGAACTTAATGGATGCTATCTGGTCATGATAGCTGCATCTGGCTGGGGAGATGGATAACAACACAATAGTCAAGGGCAATCTTGCACAACTTGTTCCAACAGCCAAGGGCTTGCCGAGCATACACCAACCAAAATATGACTAGTATGCAAATATGACTATAGGTCAATCATCTTACTCCATAACTAGTGGACATTCCAGGGGCCCATGGAGCTCTCCTGAAACAAAAGCAGGATGCACACCAGGGTCTTCCCTTGAGTAGGGATGCCTCTCAAGGTTACTCCTCTAGGCTGAGAGAATCCTTGCAGCAACAGATCCTTGGTAAGTGACAAATAGCATGCTAAACTGCAAAATCTTAGATAAGGGATATAAAGGATTGATTGCCCATATGTATAACCCTTTAGCCTGGGACTAGGATTTGATCCAGCTGCATGTTAGACTCCTCTCTGATAAGGAGTTTAGGGAGCAAGGGGGTCCTTTGCAAACCTCATGACTCAATGGGAGGGTCTCCCTGACAGTTTTGTCTGACCCTGTCCTCTATGCAGTAAATAATCAAGTGAACTTCACCATCAAATCTTCTTAAATGAATGTTGCACTAACCTTTGAACTTTGTTAATTCACTATTTTATATCAATAAATATATTGTTACATCTCATGAGTGGAGTGCATAGCTCACTGACTCTCTACAAATTGGCATAGTCGGCAGGTTGGCAAGTAGTATCACTGATTATTTACAAAGGCATGAAGTAAATTCAAGTCCCAAATTCTCAGAAGAATGGGTACGTGACAATTGGCTGTCCTGGTTTTTAGCTGAAACTGAGCTTGGTTTCTTTTTCAGTAGTTAGAATAGTGATGCATTTTGCTTTTCAGTCTGGGATTTGTTATGAGAGAGACACTGATAACATCCCAGTGTTTTAATTTTTGTCGCTGGAAGTGAAGGACTTTGTGTTCGGTTAGTCCACAAGCACAAGATTTAAGGGGGTGAGGAATATTTAAATTAATAAGCTAAATTGGCATTTGGATATGCCAATGGGATATTCCATATCATATCACGTCGTGCCCAGTATATTAGTGAGGGTCTCTTCCTCTTTTAGCTCTCTCTGGCTTTCGCTCAGGCTCTTGCTCTTCTGGGATTGTAGTTTTTGTTCGGGATTGTCACTCCTCTGGGATCGTTATCTGGCAACAGGCTGGGCTCGGTCAGCTGGTGGCGAGCAGTTGCACTGTTTATCACTCATTTGTATATTTTGTTACTGTTATCATTATCACTACTATTTTAATATTAGCATTATTTTAAGTTTTATTTCTATTATTAACTGTTCTTATATCAACCTACAAGCCTCCTTATCCTTGCCCCCAATCCTCTCCCCTAACCCCTGGGGGTGGGGGGGAAAGTGGGTGAATAGCTGTGTTGGCTGCTGGCCAAGGGCCAGCCCAGTGAAACTATCACATTGGTATAATTGGCAAGCTTTTGAAGAGCACCTAAAAACAGCCAGGGTCCGCTCAAAGTATGAAAAAGGGAAAGGAGTTATCTGCAAAATGCTAGGTACCATTTTAGAAGTTGTATATCAAGAAAGCGAGGATAGAAACCAAAAGCAGCAGCATCTATAGAAAGAAATACAAACTAAAAAGGCAACTGAATCATTATTGTCTTTGAAAATTGAATTTCTGCAGAAACAGTTACAGGAAGAAAGGGAGAAAAGACAAAAGTTGGAAGAAAAGGTTGAGATGATGCTTATGCAAGCTCCCCAACTCCTCGATCTTGTACAGACCAAGAAACTGATAGTATCACCTGAAGACTGGGATGGAAATATCTGGGGTGATCCTGATGATAGTGAGCCAGAAGAAGATGATCTTTTGTACTCCACAGATCTTCTTGAATATGAAGCCAAACTCATTGTTAAAACAGAAAGAACCGTGGGACCTCGGTGTTCATCTACAACATACTACACAAACCATTCCCTGGGATCTTTTGCAATTGAAAAATTTGCAAAAAAGAAAGAAGAGAAAACGGTGAAACTGTCACCGAAATTGGGCATGAACTTCTTAACACTGATATGGAAAAGTAGGCAAGGAGATAAAAAAAAATTGTTGGCATAGTAACCACATAGCAAGAGGCCCAAAACTCAGTGGCAAGCAGAAATGTATAGATAAGAGGTATTGTCTGTACACAAACCAGGAATCCTATTGTCTGTAAAAAGCCAACTCAGCATTCCAAGCCAAAGGTGAAAAGTGCACAGTGAAGAAGACTTTGAGCCTTCATCCAGGAGACCCCTGAAGACCAGTGCGCAAGTGCCAGAAGGAGGAGACTTATGATAATGGGTTCCTGGAAATAATTACCATAGTCACACCTATCCCCAAAACTAATTATAATAACCCAGCCCAAACTAGTGAATATGTATATTTTGTGTAATAAACGGACGCTTGCTTTGTGATCCAGTGTGCAAGTTTGGAGGAAAGATTCCCCTTGCACCCAGTGCTTCAATAAACATACCTGCTTTATAACTCTGTGAGTTGTAGAGTCTGATTGATCTGCAGAATCAAACCTGATGATTTGACGCTGATGGTCCATCTCTTTCCCTGCAGCGATCGGGTGGGGTTGAGAGATCCTCCGGAGAAATAACCCAGTGGCGCCTTAGAACATCCCGCTCCCAGCCGATCCTGCAGCCAGGAAGAGAGGGTGTCCCATCTGGGGTGCTGTGGGGAGTGTGGGAACGTGTATTGGCATACCCTGAGAGAACTGTGGGAACTGAAGGGATACATGTCTGGAGATACGAGAAGCACCTGCGTCGAGAAGTTATGACAAAGGAACCTTGGAATGTATCCAAAAGATGTACCCTGGGAAGCAAACAGAAAGGGATGCATGCAAAGTCCAATCAGCCAATTAGGGGCATGTGAACTGCTCGTGCTGTGAGTGAAGATCCAATAACATATTAATGGGTGTGGGTGATTTCATTAGTTTTGGGGTATAAATATAACTGTAGTAGAACAAATAAATGGCTTCTTGCCATGGCAGAGTCCATCGTTGAGTTCCCGCAGGGTGCCAAATTGATCTGCAGAATCAAACCTTACAACTTGTAGAGAGTTATAAAGCAGGTATGTTTTATTCGCTGGTGGGCCACAGGGTGGATGGCTCTAAAAGCCCTGCACGCCCCACTCTTTTACAAAGGCATTATTCAAAGTACACATGCATACATATTCATTAAATTTAGGTTGGGTTAGGCTAATTAGTTCAGAGAAATCTTTAACATAAGTTCACTTCCATTTGCACTTGTGCACTGCCTCCTGGTGGTGGTCACAGAGAGTTTATTAGAACCCTGCATCACTATAAACTTTTCACCTTTTCTCCTAGCACATGCTCAGTAGCCCCTTGAAATCTTTCCAAGCCACAAGACCAAACAAAATCGGCTTTCTTGCTTCAGACTGATGATGTTCACATACCAGTTCCTTCTTATCTTGCTTCAGACTTCTCGCATACCAGGTGAAGCAAAGCTGTTGCTGATAATGTGGAACAGCTTGTTAGCTATTGTATAAGTTTCCTACCTAACACAGACAAAATGAACTAAACTTATTTTCTAAAATCTAACTATATTTTATATGTTCACTTATCAATTCCCCCCTGCCTTTTATCCTAGGCAAATTCGTTTGCCTTATACACAATCTATTTCTTGAAGTGGAACTGGATAATACTTTGCTTGAAAGTTGCTTCTTAATGCATTCTCATGTGCCCTAAGTAGAGAAGTTAAAAATGTTAGTTGCTGTAGCATTCTCCGATTCCAAACAAACAGTATGGCAGAGAAAACAAAACTGATTAGTACTAATATCACAAGGACAACAATGGGGTGACACAACCTATTTAGAGTACCAGTTGCAGTAGGTGACCATCCAAATAGCGAGTCCCACCAGTTGTGTTTTGTATCTTCTTTTGTCCTTTTTAAGACCCTATGAATTTCCTCTGTGTCATGGTGGACAGTTATCAGGGTTTTCTGTCCATTTTCTTGGGCCTCTTTCAAGATTTTGATCAAATCTTGATGTCTCATTAATTGTTTTACCAATGCAAGATTCATTCCAATAGGTACAGGTGATAATTTGTGAAACATTATATAGTTGGATTTTAGCAACTGGTGGGATACGACTGGTGCTAAATAAGAAAAGTACAAAAATTAGAATGATTCTCACTATCTGCTATTATTTTATCTATTGTCATAGAGTCACAAGCAGTTCTCAAACATACACAACCTTGGCCAGTAGATACAAGTACTGTCTTTTGATTACTGTCTGGATGGATTTTGAAATGACAAATGCTTTGCTCAGCATCAAGGCAAATGTCCTGAGCGTCGATGGCAAATCCTTGTTGTTCTCATGCAATGCAAGACTCTAAATTTACAGTTTGCCATTTCTCATTCACCATTCGAGCCCTTACTCTGTATTTGAAGGGATAGAGCACAGTTCTATTGTGGTTCAACCCTAATGCAATGATGGGGTAGATGACGTATATTGAAGTGTTACGTATGGTCAACACAAAGTTCGTGGTCATACTAGTGATGGGGTCATAGGTGAAGTTTATGAGAGTCCACCAGGATTGGAGCTCTCTTTACTCTGGAATGATGTATCCATGATGTTTGCTCCCATACCTTAACAGCTGTGTGTGTTGTCAATAAGACTTGGAATGGTCCTTCCCATTTTGGCTCCAAAGGTGAACCTGAAAGAGAGCTGACATATACATAATCACCTGGCTCTATATTATGTATTGGTCCATCCAAGCCATAAGCACAGGTTCCCAAAACTAGCTTTTCTATTTCTCTAAGTTGTTTCTGTAAGCTTATTACATAGTTACTTAATACTTCAGTACCAACTTGTGTTGATGTTCCTGCTTGAACCATATAGGGCATTCCATACAATATCTCAAAAGGACTTAATCCGTCCTTAACCCTTGGTTTGGTTCTGATTCGTAACAAAGCTAGGGGTAGTGACTGAGGCCAAGCTAATCCAGCTTCTTGACCCAATTTTACAATCTGCAATTTAAGGAGGTGGTTCATCTTTTCCACCTGACCACTTGCCTGTGGCCTATAGGGAGTATGTGATTGCCAGTCTATCCCCAGAAGCCTACTGACTTATGTGATGTTGGCTCCAAACCGCTCCATGGGTGTGTACCACTCCAAAGGCATATTTAGAGTCTGTCCAAATGTTAATTTTTCTGTCTTTAGCAAGCTCTAACGCTCGAGTTAAAGCTATTATTTCTGCCTTCTGTGCAGAAGTGTTCGAGGCAAGGGCCCCGGACTCTATTACCTTGTCTGTAGTAGTCACCGCGTTCCCTGCTTTGCGCTGACCATTCTTGACGAAACTGCTGCCATCTGTATACCACGTGTCCTCAGCATCCTCTAGTGGTTGTTCCTTCAGGTCTGGTCAACTGGAGTAGACTGCTTCAATGGTCTCCAGGCAGTCATGAGTCACCGGTTCCCCTTTAATTCCACTAAGGAAAGATGCTGGGTTGACAATGTTAGTCACTATTATATGGACATCGTCCTGCTCCACCATAATGGCCTGGTATTTGAGGAATCTCTGTGGGGATAGCCAATGTCCCCCTTTTGCTTCTAGTATGGTGGACACCGTATGAGATACTAACACTGTCATTTTTTGGCCCACTGTAAATTTACGAGACTCTTGGATATTAAGTATTACTGCAGCCACCACTCTCAGGCAGCTAGGTCATCCTCTACTCACTACATCCAATTGTTTGGAGAAGTATGCCACAGCTCTTCGATCTTGGCCCAGGTTTTGGGCTAAAAAATTCCCAGTGCAATGATCTGCTTCTCATGGAAGAACAGCCAGAAAGGTTTCGTGGGCTCTGGTAACCTTAAGGCTGGGGTCTGCATGAATTCTCATTTCAAGTTATAGAAAGCCTGTTCAGCTTCTCTATTCCAGGTGAGATCTTCTGAAGTTTTAGTTTTAATAAGTTCATAAAGTGGTCTTACCAGGAGTCCATAGTTGTAGAACCATAAACTACACCAACCTGTCATTCCTTAACTGTTTGTGGCTTGGGAGTTTGGCAGATGACTTCCTTTCTTACTTTTCCCAAAGTCTGTTCGCCAGCTGTGATTTCATATCCTAGATATGTCACCTTTTGCTGAGCTATTTGAGCTTTCTGTGGAGACTCAGTAACCACTTAGTCCAGGAAAGTTTAATAAACTCACAGTCCAAGCTATATTTTGTTCCTTTGCTTCAGTGACTACAAGGAGATCGTCCACATACTGCAACACAGTCTCGGTCCCAGGTGGCGATTCCCATTGTTCTAAGTCCTTTGCCAACTGGTTGCCAAAAAGGGTAGGGCTATTCTTAAAGCCTTATGGAAGTACAGTTCAAGTTAGCTTTGTTTTCCTCCCAGAATCTGGGTTTTCCCACTCAAAGGCAAATAATATTTGACTTTCTGGGCTCATAGGTAGGCAGAAAAAGGCATCCTTTAAACCCAGAACGGTAAACCAAGCCAATTCAGATTTTAATTTAGTCAATAATGTGTATGGATTGGCTACCACAGGGTATAAATCCTCAGTTTTTTTGTTCATGGCCCTGACATCCTGGACTATCCTATAATTTCCATCCGGTTTCTTCCCTGGTAATATAGGAGTATTGTACTCAGATTCACAATACTTCAGAAACTGTTCTATGATTGGACAAATCCCTTGTCTATTCTCTAACCTTAAGGGATATTGCTTTACTCTCACGGGCTTAGTTCCTGGTTTAATTTTGACTACTATTGGTGAAGCTGTTTTTGCTTTGCCGGGTATTTCAGTGGCCCATACCCCTGGGAATACTTGACCCTGAACCTCCTTGGGTACCTCTGTCTTTTCAGAGGGACTTACTAAGGCCAGACTTAAAAGCTCAATTAGCTGATTATCCCTCACTTCAAATTCTATTCCTTCCTTCCCAAATCTTATTTCTGCTTCCAATAATAAATTTTGCCCCAATAAGGGCTTTGGTGAATTTGTCATATAAAGAAATTTATGTATTCCTAATTGTTTCCCCAATTTGAACTTCAGAGGTTTGAGAAAATAGCCTTTTCACTTTGGCCAGTAGCTCCCTTTATCATTAAAAAATCATTGTCTATAGATGTTAGAACCTGGTTTAAAACCAAAAATGTTGCTCCGGTATCTACTAAAAATTCCACCCACTGTTGTTTCCCTAGCTTTAATATAACCAGTGGATCTGCTAGGGTAGACTCCCTGGTTCCTTGTCAGTCTTCATAGTTTCTCTCCACAGGGGCCTGGTTAATTTTCTACCCCCTTGTCTCCTTTGGGGACACTTGTTCTTCCAGTGTCCTGTTTGTTTAAATCGTAGACACTGATTGATTCCCAGCGGGGGTCCCCAAGGGCCTCCACCTCCCGGAGTCCCTGATTCTCCTTTTGTCAGGATCCCCCTTGCTGTAAAGCCACTACAAGAGCTCTCCTATCTCTTCTCCTGTTTTCTTCCGCATCTTCCAACCCCCCCCCCCCTTCCCGCCAATTCTGTCCAGTGTTTTAATATGCAGCTTAAAGGGCTAGCTTTCGGGCATTCTTTGCTTGGCTTAGTACCCATTATTAAATCTACTTCCTAGGTTTCCTTTTCTCTTGTTAACCAAGAAACACTGTACCTGTTAAACTGAAAAGAGTAATACCGTACTCAAGGCTCCTGCAGTGCAGTGGAATTCTGCCTCACAGCAGATGCACCTGAATTCAAGGCAATTCTTGAGATAAAATTCCTGTCTCTCATTTGGAGAGATAATGTACTTGCAGCACTTTAAGCACTTAGCACGAACAAACAAACAACAGTGGTTACAAACTGAGCAAGCGCTTGTATGCACCACTCCACATTGAAGGGCTAAGTTATTACTTTGTTTTACTTTCCCTCCCATACGATAGTGATGACTTTGCATTTATCTCCTTACCATATAAGTCCCACTAGTCTCATTGATTCTTTAAACTTTCTAAATTCCAGCACATTACCCACTTAAGTTCTCCTGAGCTCTCAATCCT
This sequence comes from Caprimulgus europaeus, assembly GCA_907165065.1. Next base: position 12,408,582 of record OU015537.1, read on the forward strand.
ATCCCAGTCAGACCAGTTCTCACACTGGTCACACCAAAAATCGTTTCCAAATTGCACCCAAACATTCTGGTTGCAACCAAAGAACTTGAAAATGAAAATTGGATTGCATGAAAAATCCTCAGATCCCTGTCTAGGACACCAGAAATTAAAACTTGGTCCAGGGGTCCAAAAGAAACCCCCTTGGAATTCCTGGATAAATTACAAGACACCATGAGGAGGTATACTCCTCTAGACACAGGGTCAGAGATAGGAATCCAGTAGCTAGTGCCTCTCTTTATTGGGCAGTCAGCAAGTGATATCTGGAGAAAGTTGCAGAAGTTGAGGTCGGCGGAAAGTAGAAATTTGGAGATTTTACTGGATTAGGCATAGAGAACATTCAGTAATAGGGAAGAGGAAGACCAAAGGAAAGGCAAGCAAATGTTAGTAGCGTCATTACAGGAATGTAAGGGATTTAGGAGTATGGAAACTAAGAAGACTCTGGGAAAGGAACAGTGTGTGTGGTGTAGACAGAGGGGACACTGGAAAAACGAGTGTCCAAGGAGGCGGAGAGGAGAAGGAAGGATGCAGGCCCATGTCAAAGATGACTGACGGGGACCTGGGGAATATACCCTAGCGGATCCACTGGTTATATTAGAGCTAAGGAAACAACAACAAGGCATAGAATTTCTAGTTGACACTGGGGCAACGTTTTTGGTTTTAAATCAAGCTTTGACACTGTAACGGTAAGGGGAGCTACTGGACAAAGTGAAAAGGCATATTTTTTAAACCGTCTTAAATTTAAACTAGGAAAACAATTGGGAATACATAAATTCTTATATATGCCTAATTCACCAAGGTGTCTATTAGGGCAAGACCTATTAGAGCAATTAAAGGCAGAAATATGGTTTGAAAAAGGAAAAGCGGAACTCTGTGTGGGAAATGACCAGTTAATTGAAATTTTAAGCCTGGACCTCATAAATATTCCTGTCAGCTTGGAGTGCCTGAGGAAATCCAGAATCAGGTATACCTGGGAGTATGGGCCTCAGAGATGCCAGGAAAAGCGAAAAATGCCACTCCAATAACAGTCAAGCTCAAGCAAGGGATGCGGCCTGTAAGGGTTAGACAATATCCCCTTAGAACAGAAGATAGGGAAGGAGTCCGACCAATTATCAACTGGTTCATTAAGTATGGGCTATTAACAGAATGTGAATCAGAATATAACACTCCCATTTTACCAGTCAGGAAGTTGGACGGTAGTTATCAAATAGTTCAGGACCTCAAAGCTATTAATAAAATTATTGAGGGTCTGCACCCTGTTGTGGCAAACCCATACACATTATTAACCAAATTAGTACCTGAATTGGCTTGGTTTACCATATTGGACTTAAAAGACGCCTTCTTTTGCCTGCCTTTGAGCCCAACAAGCCAGCTGTTGTTTGCATTCGAATGGGAAAACCCAGACTCCAGAAGAAAGACACAACTAACATGGACTGTATTGCCACAAGGGTTTAAAAACAGCCCCACTCTTTTTGGGAATCAATTAGCCAAAGACTTAGAACAATGGGAACGTCCACATGGAATGGGAATAACACTACAGTATGTAGATGATCTACTAATAGTCACCAAGACAAAGGAACTGTGTATAGTATGGACATTCAGTTTGCTAAATTTCCTTGGACTTAATGGTTATCGAGTCTCTCCACAGAAAGCCCAAGGGGCCCAACAACAAATAACTTACCTCGGACACGTGATAACTGAGGGCCAATGGACCCTGGGAACAGCAAGGAAGGAGGCTATCTGTCAGACCCCTCAATCACAGACGGCTAAAGAACTCCACATGTTCCTTGGAATGACGGGATGGTGTCGTCTGTGGATATAGAATTACGGACTCTTAGTAAGGTCACTTTATGAACTGTCTTTTAATCAAAAGGAACTTGTCTGGAATGGAGAAGCAGAAAGAGCATTTCGTCAGTTACAGAAAGCACTGATGGGCGCCCCTGCCTTAGGGCTGCCAGACACCACTAAGCCCTTCTGGTCGTTCTCTCATGAGAAGTAGGGAATAGCCCTAGGAAATCTAGCCCAAAATCTGGGACCATACCAGAGAGCAGTTTGGCATACTTCTCCAAACAACTTGATGAAGTAAGTAAAGGTTGGCCTAGCTGCCTGAGAGCACTTTATTCTAGCTGACCTGACCTAAAGGAAAAGCCACTGGGACACACTGAGGATTCCTGGTATACGGACGGAAGCAGCTTTGTCTGACAAGGCATTCCCAAAGCAGGATACGCAGTAACTACTGCAGATCAGGTAATAGAGTCCAAAGCCCTTGCCCCAAATACCTTGGCACAAAAGGCAGAAATAATAGCTCTAACTCGAACATTGGAGCTGGCCAAAGGCAAGAGAATTAATATCTGGACTGATTCTAAATGTGCTTTTGGGGTAGTCCATGCTCATGTAGCTGTATGGAAAGACAGAGGACTCTTATCTACCCAAGGTAAACATATAAAACATCCCGAAGAAATCCTTAAACTCCTAGAAGCAGTGCAGCTGCCCGAGAAGGTAGCTATTATGCATTGTAAAGCTCATAGGAAAGGAAATATCACTCAAGAATTGAGCAATGCTATGGCAGACAGGGAGGCCAAAAGAGCAGATGAGGAAAATAATCCAGAAGTGATCTTTAGTCCCAGATGGTAAAATACAAATTGATTGTGAACCCAGATATTCTAAGGAAGATCAGAAATTAATAGAAGACCTAGGGGGAAAAAAAGAGGAAGGTAAATGGGTAAAAACTCCACAAGGTAAAATAATAATACCATTCACATTGTTATGGGCCATAGTCACAACAGGGCATAGAAAATCCCATTGGGGACAGAGGCGTTGTATAAGTATTTGAGCCAGCTAACAGTTGCCCAGAACTTGTATACCACTATTAGGCAGGTAAAAAAGCAATGTGAGGTTTGTTTGCAAAATAATCCCAAAATAGGACCTAGAGCCAAGCCTGGACAGATAGGGAAAAGGGAATTATCCCGAGCAACGGTGGCAAATTGATTTCTCAGAACTTCCCAGAAAAGGGGGGTTTTGATACTTGTTAGTCTTGACAGATACCTTTTCAGGGTGGCCAGAAGCATTCTTTTGCTGAACTAAAAAAGCTAGGGAGGTAACCAAGTTACTATTACAAGAAATAATACCGAGATTTAGGGTTCCGTGGTAATCTCATCAGAGTGAGGTCCACACTTTGTTGCAAAAATCATCTAACAAGTTAGTAGGCTTTTGGGAATAGACTGGCAACTGCACACACCATATAACCCACAAACAAGTAGTCAAGTAGAAAAAATGAACCACATAATTAAGCTGCAAATTGTAAAATTAGGTCAAGAGGCCGATTTGTCTTGGCTCCAGTCATTGCCCTTGGCATTTCTAAAAATTAGAACTATGCCCAGAACCAAGGAAGGGCTAAGCTCTTTTGAAATAATGTATGGGAGACCCTGCATTGTACAAGCAGGAATATCAACCCAAATCAGGAATGAGATATTAAATGATTATATAATAAGCTTGCAAAAACAGCTTAGAGAGATAGAGAAGCTGGTTTTGGGAACTAGAGCCCGAGGTCTTGATGGACCTGTGCATAATGTTGAACCTGGTGATTATGTATATATTAGATCTCTTTTAGATTCACCTCTGGAGCCAAAGTGGGAGGGTACATTCCAGATGTTGTTAACTTCTCATACAGCGGTCAAGATTAAAGAACGAACATCGTGGATACACCACACCAGAATCAAGAAGGCCCCTAAACTACGATGGGAATCAACACCTACGAGACCTTTGAAACTTCACATCCAAAGACAGTAATATGGGTTCTTGCAACATTATGGAACTGTAGCTCAATAGATGTAGCCTTCAATGTAATGCTTTATGTGGATGTGTAAACAAACTGGGAACACCTATGAGGAGTGGAAGAAACATAAACTAAGGCAAAACGTAGAGAGTGGCAAATATTTTGCCAAAACCCTTAAAGGTAATGATGCTATTTAGCAAAAGAATTTGCAAAGGAGAAAGAAAAAGAGGGAACTTGAAATGTAAAAGCAGGCAAAGAGTTAAAACATCTTGGTATGGGAAAAGCAGGCAAGGAGATGAAACATTTATTGGCACAGTAACAAGCAGAAGGGTATGTTCTTTTGGGATGGTATCAAAACTGAAACTGAATACTTTTGGCAAGTATGCCTAAATGACGGCAATCAAATAATGTTGAGTGAGGATGAAGCAAACAGCTATTGGGGTCCGTGAGTTTTCTTAAATTTAGGATCTGTCATGACCAATACACTCCATTCTATCACCAGCTGAGTAACTTATTGGGCTGGAGGAATGGACACCATGGAGTGGGGTGAACTTAAATCTCTGAGTGAGCTCTCTACAACTGTCACAAAAGCTGCTTGCATACAAGTTATGCAGGATTGATGTCCCACTATCTGCTACAGTAGATTTTACGGTGTTAAAACCACTGATTCTGGTGATTAGAGGAGCCCCCGTAATTCTTAAACCCTATGTAGTTGTAAATTGGATGAGATTAAAAGAGATACCAAATATAACAGAAACCAGGGCAATAGTGCTCCTAAACAACACCCTAAATGGGCAGAATTAATGCACCAGCATTGTTAACTACAGCTGTGAAATGGGCTGGGATGATGCACCAGGTGAAAAACAAAACCTGAAGCCCCAGGGAGGAGACCACAAAGACCCGTGAAACAGGGAACAGAAACTAGATTAAAGGGAAACAAATTTAAAAATCCTCAAACAAAACCTCAAGAAAGGAGGAATGAATTGTAGAGGAGTGCATTAACCCTAGGCATTCCCAGAGCTGTGATTCAAGATCTGTTTACCAGCATTATTTTGACTGAAACATTTCAGAAAGGAGATAACAGTGAAAAAAGAGGGAGTGTATTTCAACTTCTCCTGCATGAGCCCCCAGAAAGGGAAATAACCCCTTCCTCCCCCTTAGGGAGGAATTGCAGGACATGAAGCAAAAAAATGAGTAATGTTCGGAAAGTGGAGGTTTACCAATGGATAAGTGATGATGGCCCATACATTTTAATTCCAGCTGGTCCTTGAAGACAATTGGTGAAGTTTTTTAATAGATACAGGAGCACAAATTTCGGTACTAACACAACAAGATGGCAAGAATCTGGGCATGCAACCCAGATGGCAAAGAGTTAAGATTACCAGTGTGAATGGAGGGAGTGTTGTGTGTCCAACTGCCAAGGTCAATTTATAGCTCCCAGGCCAGAAGTACATGTCAACTATTTGCTTTGCAGTTAAAGATCATCATGAAAATATTTGAGAGTTCGATGTTTTAAATGGAAGAACCTGTCATCTGCTGAATGGCAATGTGTGGTCCTTCAGCTCCAACATCAATCCCAACCCGGGTAGAAATAGGGAGGTTACACTGTGTGTACTTCACACAGCCCCTGCACTCCCTGATTCAAAAATTAACAACGTATCACAATATCCGATCTCTGCTGGGGCATGAAATGGCATTAGTGAAGTCATGGCTGATTTGGAGAAATGACAAATTATCTCCAGAACCCACTCCCCATATAACTCACCTGTCTGGGGGGATCGGAAACCAGACAGGAGGTGGAATTTAACAGTTGATTTTCGGCCCCTGAAAGCTGATACAGCCCCACTAACTGCTGTTGTACCAAACACCGCAAACTGAACAGCTACTTTACAAGCAGCTGCACACCCATGGATGGCAGCCCTAGATGTAAAAGACATGTTCTTTATGGTTCCCTTAAAGGAAGAGGATAAAGAAAAGTTTGCTTTCACTTGGGAGGGAGTACAATATACCTTCAATATGTAACCAAAGTCAGTATTAAAGTTTTTATATATAGGCCTTTCCTCATAAGCATAATAACTTTGCTCACTTGCATGCAAACGTGGGAAACAAAATCTTAAAGCACACATTGTTCAAATTCCAGGATGTAATGACTATTAGTGAAGGAGACAGTTTTCCCTTGAGCAGGTGTTAGTAATGATAAGCAAAGAACAACCAAATAACTAATCACTTCAAGGCTTTTGAAGATGTCATTCTATCTACATGAATAGCAGACAGGGAAGAGTTATGGACACTAACAGGAACATCCTTATCCTCCTCAAGGACCTGGGAAACTTCTAAGTCAACAATATTATCTTAAGGTGACTTATGACTTAATACATTAAAGGACAATGTGGAAAAGAATGTTCACTGCCAAAAGATCACTAGAGGTCCTCAAAGACCACCAAAAGGAAAGTAAGCCTACACAATGGACACAGCAACATGGACTGGACTGTGTATGTCTTCAAAATTATTGGGAAATCATAGATAAATATGTATTAGGATAGGCGAGTTATAGGTGGGTTTCATGTAACTTTACTTTATAAAAGTGTGAAGTTTTGCAAACTCAGGGTGCTAGATTTGTGGTAATATACTCCTAGCACCCAGTGCTGAATAAAGCAATGTCTCCTCTCTAAACTGTTACCATTTTGAGAGTCTTTATTTCAGGTAACAGACTCCCACAGGGGTATAAAGATTCACTCACAATTGCTCACACTGCACTTGCTGAACTTTTACAGATAGTCTCCCTCTCCCAAGAGGTGAAACTGTATCAATATATAGATGATATTCTAGTTGGAGGAACTTCCCCTGAGAAGGTGGGAGAAGCAGATGCAGTAGTGTGTCAAGCACTAAATAAAGCAGAACTTGAGATTCCACCTGGAAAATGTCAGGGACCAGAAGTAAAATTTTTAGGCATTTCGTGGATAGCAGGCAATGCAGTGATTCCTCCAGATACCTTAAGAAAAATCGAAGAGCTGCAAATGCCTCAATCAAGGAAGGAGTTACAACAATGAATGGGAACTTCAGGATACTAGAGGAAGCATGTACCTGGATTTTCTATCATTACCCATTCATTATACTCTTACAGAAAGGCGAATCATGGGAGTGGAATTTAGAACATGAAGAGGCTGTAAAAACTTTAACAGAAGAATTCAAAACATATCAGTCACCGGGACCAGTGCATCCCCACAACCCTATTATAGCTGAATGGGGTTTCCCTGAACATGCTACTTACTGTAACTTGTTCCAAACTGGCCAGGGTCAACCCACGACACATGGGCACATCCTGGATTTGGCCAGGATCCGAGATATGTCTGAGAAGCTACTCTTTTGGTATTCTGCACCTAGCTTTGAATTGTAGGAGGAAAAGTCTCACGGTCTTCTTTCATGCTGATATGATACAGGTTGGGAAAACTATCTCACAGTTGCATTTCATGATACTACTGCACAGGTTGGGAAGTTCACTCAAAAGTCAACTTTAATTTAAGGCTTATAATTTAAGCCTTTGTATATCAATCGTTCCTTTGACATATGAGTGAAGGTCACAACCTCTTTTGAAGAGCCCAATGTTTGCTTTATCTGTCTGATATAATACCATACATAAAAATTACATAGAGCAATAAGAATAATGATGACTAACAATATTACAAAAGGTATAAAAAAGTTCAATTTGGTGGCAGATGGCAAATATCCAGTAAAAATGTCCCACCGGTGGTAAATTGTGGGCAACACATTGTTGAAAATTAGCTATAAAATAAGGGTTATGAGAAAATCTAGCTATGTTAGAATATAAGGGAAAACAGGATCTTCTGCATGTCTGTATTCTTCAAGGCTGTAATACTAGCTAGGCCCCTTTCGGCTGTGTGCTAGTGCAGATAACAAAGGTATGTGAAGGACTTGTGAAAGTAATAAACATCAAGTAAGGAAGATGGATCCCAGCTGGGAAGGACTGGGAAGGATCAGGAAGTTACACCGAGGAAGTGAACCCGAACCGAGATAAAAGCGAACCACTTGGACTGAGAGGTCATATGTGATTGATGTTATTAGCCAATGGTAATTAGCTTCGTAGTGTCTGAATACGTGTACGGAAGTAGAAGTGTATATAACATGCAGCTTTCTAATAATAAAAGAGAGACTTGCCGACATTATCGAATGGGCGTTTCTCCCGTCGCCGCGGACAGTAAATGACTTGGAATGACTTGGCAAAGGAAACTCATACACTATTGACACTTCCTGACAAAGTAAAACTTGCAGTGACTTAGCAAACACTAGCAATGTCAATCACCTACAGCAAACCAAACAATAACTATCAAAACCTGAAATCATTTGGCAATACTAAAAATTTACAGCAATACTAAGAGCTAGTGATCACTTAACGATCCTAAAACTTATAGAATCATAGAATCACCTGGTTGGAAAAGACCTTTGAGATCATCCAACTGTACCTATCTACTACTAAACCATATCTTCTAGTACTCCATCTAGCAATCTTTTAAATACCTCCAGGGATGGTGACTCAACCACCTCCCTAGGCAGCCTGTTCCATTGCCTAATAACCCTTTCAGTGAAGAAGTACTTCCTGACATCCAATCTGTACCTCCCCTGGCGTAACTTAAGGCCATTGCCTCTTTTTTTATCACTAATTATGTGGGAGAAAAGACACATACCTGACTCCCTACAACCTCCTTTCAGGTAGTTGTAGACAGCAATTAAGTCACGCCTCAGCCTTCTCTAGACTAAACAACCCCAGTTCCCTCAGCCGCTCCTCATAAGGCTTATTCTCCAGCCCCTTCACCAGTTCTGTTACCCTTCTTTGGACACACTCCAGTACCTCAATGTCCTTCTCGAACACAGTATTCAAGGTGTGGCCTCACCAAAGCTGAGTACAGGGGAAGGATGACTTAGAATCATAGAACGGTTAGGGTTGGAAGGGACCTTAAAGATCATCTAGCTCCAACCCCCCTGCCATGGGCAGGGACACCTTCCACTAGACCAGGTTGCTCAAAGCTTCAACTAACCTGGCCTTGAACACTTCCAGGGAGGAGCAGCCACAACTTCTTTGGGCAACCTGTTCCAATGTCTCACCACCCTCACAGTAAAGAATTTCTTCCTAATATCTAATCTAAACCTCCCCTCTTCCAGTTTAAAGCCATTACCGCTTGTTCTATCACTACCTGCCCTTATAAAAAGTCCCTCCCCAGCTTTCTTGTAGGCCCCCTTCAGGTACTGGAAGGCCACTATAAGATCTCCCCTAAGCCTTCCTTTTTCCAGGCTGAACAGCTCTAACTCTCTCAGCCTGTCCTCATAGGAGAGGTGCCCTCTGATCATCCTCATGGCCCTCCTCTAGACTCGTTCTAACTGGTCCACGTCTTTCTTGTGTTGGGGGCTCCAGAACTGGACACAATACTCCAGGTGGGGCCTTACGAGAGCAGAGTACAGAGGGAGAATTACCTCCCTCCACCTGCTGGCCACCCTTCTCTTGATGCAGCCCGGAATACAGTTGGCCTGCTCATGTTGAACTTCTCATCCTCCACCACTCCCAAGTCCTTCCCTTCAGAGCTGGTCTCAAGCCACTCATTGCCCAGTCTGTATTTATGTTTGGGATTATTTTAGTGTTTCTGATACAAGCCACGATGCCATTGGCCTTTTTGGCCACCTGTGCACACTGATGGCTCATATTCAACCAACACCCCTAGGTCCTTTTCTGCCAGGCAGCTATCCAGCCACTCCTCCCCAAACCTGTAGTGTTGCATGGGGTTGTTGTGACTCAAGTGCAGGACCCAGCACTTTGTCTTGGTGAACCTCATACAGTTGGTTGCTGCCCATTGATATAACCTGTCCAGGACCCTCTCTAGAGCCTTCCTACCCTCAAGCAAATCAACACTTCTACCCATCTTAGTGTCATCTGTGAATTAACTGAGGGTATACTCCATCCCTTCATCCAAATTATTGATAAAGATGTTAAACAGGAGTGGTTGCAACACTGAGCCCTGGGGAACACCACTTGTGACTGGCTTCCATCTGGATTTAACTCCATTTACCACCACTCTTTGCCCATTGTGATAGTTTCACAGGGTTAGCCCTTGGCTAGCAGCCAACATAGCCGTTCACCCACTTCCCCCCCACCTCCAGGGGATAGAGGAGAGGTTTGGGGGGCAAGGATAAGGAGGCTTGTAGATTGAGATAAAAACAGTTTAATAATAGAAATAAAATAAAAGAATACTTAAAAAACCCTAAACAACTAATATTAAAATAGTAGTGATAATGATAACAGTAACAAGATATGCAAATGAGTGATAACCCAGTGCAACTGCTCACCACCCACTGATAAGCCCAGCCTGTTCCTGGGTAACGATCCCGAAGGAGCAACAAACCCAAACTGAAACCGCAATCCTGGAAGAGCCAGAGCCCGATAGAAAACCCGTATGAATCCACCCCCCCTTTCCAGTCAGCCCTGGATAACGTACTAAACATGACGTGATATGATATGGAATATTTCATTGGCACATCCAAATGTCAGTTTTGGGCTTTGCTATTCACTACGCTTCTCCCTCCCAGTCCTAATGCAGCTGTGAGCCAGCCAAACACAGTGGCCTTGAGCTCCAGCAGCAACTAATAACATTAGTACTTTTATCAGTGATGTTCTCATAGCAAGTCTGAACTGAAACCAAAACACAGCTCTTCTAACTACTGAGAAGAAAATTCACTCTATCCTAGCAAAACTAGGACAGCCATGCAGACAGTTTTTAACCCAGCAGAGAGTATGCCTGTCAGGCCATTAGCAGCCAGTTTCTCAAGAAGAATGCTATGGGAAACTGTGTCAAAGGCTTTACTGAAGTCCAGGTACACCACATCCACAGCCTTTCCCTCATCCACTAAGCGGATCACCTTGTCATAGAAGGAGATCGGGTTAGTCAGGCAGGACCTGCCTTTCATAAACCCATGTTGACTGGGCCTGATCACATGGTTGGCCTGTGTGTGCTGTGTGATAGCACTCAAGATGATCTGCTCCATCACCTTCCCCGGCACCTAGGTCAGACTGACAGGCCTGTACTTGCCTGGATCCTCCCTCCGGCCCTTCTTGTAGATGGGGGTAACATTTGCCACCTTCCAGTCAAGTGGAAGTTCCCCAGTCAGCCAGGACTGTTGGTAGATGATAGAAAGGGGTTTGGTGAGCACCTCTGCCAGTTCCCTCAGTATCCTGGGGTGAACTCCATCTGGCCCCATAGACTTGTGAATGTCTAATTGGCTGAGCAGGTCTCTAACTGTTATCTCCTGGATTGTGGGAGCTTCGTTCTGCTCCCCATGCCTGGCTTCTGGCTCAGGGGGCTGGGTACCCAGAGAGCAGCTGGCCTTCCTATTAAAGACTGAGGCAAAGAAGGCATTAAGTACCTCAGCCTTATCCTCATCACTCTGCATCCAGTAAAGGATGGAGGTTCTCCTTGGCTCTCCTTTTGTTGTTAATATATTTATAGAAGCATTTTTTGTTATCTTTCACAGAGTTGGCCAAATTAAGTTCTAGTTGGGCTTTAGCCCTTCTGATTTTTTCTCTGCAAGACCTCACTTCATCCTTATAGTTCTCCTGAGAGACCTGCCCCCTCTTCCAAAGCTCATAGACTTTCCTCTTTTTTCTGAGATCCACCCAAAGGTCTCTGCTCAGCCAGGCTGGTTTTCTTCCCCGCTGGCTGTTTTTTCGGCACATGGGGATGGCCTGCTCTTGCGCCTCCAGGATTTCCTTCTTGAAGAGCATCCAGCCTTCTTGGACTCCTTTACCCTTCAGGACTGCCTCCCAAGGGACTTTACTGACCAGTCTTCTAAACAGTCCAAAGTCTGCCCTCTGGATGAGTGAGTGGCAGTTCTGCTGACCGCCCTCCTTTCTTCACCATGCATGGAGCGAAATTTCAATCATTTCATGATCACTGTGCCCAAGGTGTCCTCCAACCATCACATCTCCCACAAGGCTTTCTTTGTTTGCAAACAACAGGTCCAGCAGGGCACCATCCCTAGTTGGTTCACTCACGAGCTGTGTCAGGAAGTTGTCTTCCACATACTCCAAGAACCTCCTAGACTGTTTCCTTTCTGCTGTATTATACTTCCAGTGGACATCTGGTAAGTTGAAGTCCCCCACAAGAATGAGGGCTAGCGATTGCGAGACTTCTCCTAGCTGCTTGTAGAATATCTTTTCTGTCTCTTTATCCTGGCTGGGAAGTCTGTAGCAGACTCCCACCACGATATATGTCTTATTGGACATTCTGCTGATTTTTACCCATAAACACTTAACCCTATCATCAACATCACTGAGCTCAAGGCAATCAAAACACTCTCTAATGTAGAGGGCTACCTCACCACCTCTCCTTCCTTGCCTTGTAAGAGGTGACAATGTGATAGTTTCACTGGGCTAGCCCTTGGCCAACAGCCACCACAGCTGTTCATCCACTTCCCCTTGGGGATAGGGAAGAGGATTGGGGGTCAAGGATAAGGAGGTTTGTAGGTTGAGATAAGAACAGTTTAATAATAGAAATAAAAGAAAACTTAAAATAATACTAATATTAAAATAGTAGTAATAATTATGACAGTAATAAAATATATAAATCAGTGATAAACAGTGGAATTGCTCACCACCTGCTGACTAAGCCCAGATAATGATCCCGGAGGAACGACAACCCCAAACTGAAACCGCAATCCCGGGAGAGCGAGAGTCCCAGTGAAAGCCAGAGAGAATCACCCCCCGTTCCGGTCAGTCCTGGTTATATACTAAACGTGACATGATATGATATGGAATATTTTATTGGCACATCCAAATGCCAATTTTGGGTTTTGCTATTCACTACACTTCTCCCTCACAGTCCTAATGCAGCTGTGAACAGCCAAACACAATGGCCTTGAGCTCCAGTAGCAACTAATAACATTAGTACTTTTATCAACATTCCTCTCATAACAAGTCTTAACACTGAAACTAAAACACAGCTATTCTAACTACTAAAAAGAAAATTAACTCTATCCTAGAAAAAACAGGACAGACATGTGCTGAAGAGACTCCACCATATAATGAACTACCAGATAATGAGAAACAATATGCCCTGTTCACTGATGGCTCCTGTCGTATTGTAGGAAAACATGAAAAGTGGAAAGCTGCTGTATGAAGTCCCACCCGACAAGTTGCAGAGGCTGCTGAAGGAAAAGGTGAATCGAGCCAGTTTGCAGAGGTAAAAGCCATCCAGCTGGCCTTAGACATTGCTGAATGAGAAAAGTGGCCAGTGCTCTAATTCTATAATGACTCATGGATGGTGGCAAATGCCCTGTGGGGGTGATTGCAGCAATGGAAAAAATGCAACTGGCAGTGTAGAGACAAACCCATGTGCCTCTCATAGAAATCGGAAATTACCTCCTTAACACCAATGTAGTCTTAAGAAGCAGGCATTCCTTATTGCAGCACTAGATGCACGGGGGATCACACCACCTTTGTGCATGCTGAATTGTTTCTCTGCAAAGGCTTTATACTTTCAAAACATGCATATTTATTACTTTTCCAAGAAGTCATCAACCTATGCATTACATTTTCAGGAACTCATTAATTTATGCAAATATCCTTTGCGCATGTGCACTTCCTCTGATAGTCGTCAAAGTTTTTTGGTGGTTTTTGATAGTCTTCATCACTGTGTCCTTTGCTTGAACTTGAACTGTTTTCAACACGTCTATCCATCTTGTCCCAGGAAGTTAGCCCACCAAGTTTTCCCATCACATCCCAGTGATCAGTAAAACAAATAGTCTTAATGCTTCTGTGAACACTAAGACAATAAATTTTGATTTCTGAATCACTATAAGAAAGATACATTGTTATTTACTTCAGTACTAATTTAATAATTACAAGAGGCCTGAAGCATCTGCCTTACCAGGAGAGGCTGAGAGAGCTGAGACTCTGCAGCCTGGAGAAGAGAAGACTGAGAGAGGATCTTATCAATGTCTATAAATAACTGAAATATGGGGGCCAAATGGGTGGGGCCAAGCTCTTTTTGGTGGTGGCTGGTGATAGGAAAAGGGGCAATGGGCAAAAACTGGAACACTGAAAGTTCCACACAAACTTAAGGAAAAACTTCTTTACTGTGAGGATGACAGAGCACTGGAATAGGCTGCCCAGAGAGGTTGTGGAGTCTACATCTCTTGAGATGTTCAAAACCCGCATGGACGCTTTCCTGGTCTAGATGGTCTCCTGAGGTCCCTTCCAACCCCTACCATTCTGTGATTCTGTGATTCTGTGACTTTACAGTTCCTTCTTATTAAGTTCTCTATGGTTCCCTAGCTCAAAGCTAACAATCCTGACATATATTCTACTTTACAATTTTTACTTCTTAATCAAACACAACTCTTCTATATAATCAAATTTTGATTATTTTATCAGAGTACTTGCAACATGCCTAGGAGTCAAGTCACTGAACAGCATCAAAACAATGAACAGGTGGATCAGGCTGCTAAGATCAAGTGTCTCAAGTAGACCTGGACTGGCAACAGAAGGGTGAAAAACTTTTAGCCCGTTGGGCCCATGACTCTTCAGGCCATCAAGGAAGAGATGCAACATATAGATAGGCTTGTGATCTAGGGGTGGACTTAACCATGGACATTATTGCACAGGTTATTCATGAATGTGAAATATGTGCTGTGATTAAGCAAACCAATAGGTTAAAACCTATTTAGTAAGGAGGACGATGGTTAAAATGTAAATATGGAGAGGCGTGGCAGATTGACTATATCACACTCCCACAAACCCACAGTGGCAAAAGTTATGTGCTCACCATGGTGGAAGCAACCACCGGATGGTTGGAGACATATGCTGTGCCCCATGCCACTGCCCGAAAGACCATTCTAGGCCTTGAAAAGCAGGTCTTGTGGCAACATGGCACCCCAGACAGAATTGAGTCAGACAACGGGACTCATTTCTGAAACAATCACATAGACTCTTGGGCCAAAGAACATGGCATTGAGTGGGTGTGTCACATTCCCTATCATGCACATGCCTCCAGGAAAGTTGAACCATGCAATGGGCTGCTAAAAACCACAATCAAAGCAATGGGTGGTGGAACTTTCAAACATTGGGACACAAATTTAGCAAAAGCCACCTGGTTAGTCAACACCAGAGGATCTGCCAACCGAGCTAGCCCTTCCCAATCAAGACTTTTACATACTGTAGAAGGGGATAAAGTCCCTGTGGTTCACATTAAAAATATGCTTGGGAAAACAGTTTGAGTTATTCCTGCCTTGGGTAAAGGTAAGTCCATTCATGGGATTGCATTTGCTCAAGGACCTGGGTGCATTTGGTGGGTGATGCAAATGGATGGGGAAGTCCAATGTGTGCCTCAAGGGAATTTGATGTTAGGTGAAAAAAGTCGATGAATTGCATATCATCATTGCTATGGTTGTTGTGTATTATACTAACGGCTTTATATTAAGAATCTCCCCAGGTTAATGAAAAAGGAACTCCGATGGAACCAGAACTGGTGCCAAACAACTTCTTCGAGATCAACATCTTCATCCTGCAGACCCTGGGCTGGGACCACACCAGATATACCAACGACAAGCTCCAGATGCAGCATGCAGCAGAGACTACACACCATCCTCCTGCTGTGTCCAATGTCACCTACTCCACTGAGTGTGCAAATTCTACATCATCACTCCTGTCTTGAAAGACTGTCATGACAGACAGAACCCAAGGTTATGGGCTAAATGAACTCAATAGACATTTTGAAGAAAATGTCCCATAAAGTAAAGGAATTATATTTGTATGTATATGTGTGTGTATATATATATAAATCAGAGCATAACATAAATGGTACAGAATAAGGGGTGGATACTGTCCTGGTTTTGCTAGGATAGAGTTTATTTTCTTCTTAGTAGCTAGAATAGCTGTGTTTTGGTTTCATTATGGGATTTGTTATGAGAAGAATGTTGATAAGGTATCAACAATGGTATTAGTTGCTGCTGGAGCCCAACGCCATCGTGTTTGGCTGCATTGCAAGTGCAAAGGCTGGGAGGGGAGAAGTGTATTAAATAGCAAAACCCAAAATTGACATTTGGATATGCCAATAAGATATTCCATATCATATCATGTCATGTCAGTATATTAACCAGGGTTGACTGGAAAACAGGGGTATTTTCTTGGGCTCACTCTTCTGGGGTTTCAGTTTCGGGACTGGCTCTGCTCTGGGATTGCTGGCTGAGGATAATCTGAGCATTAGTCAGCAGGTGGTAAGCAACTGCACTGTGTATCACTCATTTGTATATTTTGTTATCACTGTTGTTATCATTATTATTTTATTTCAATTAGAAAATTGCTTTTATCTCAACCCACAAGTCTCCTTGCCCTTATCCTTTCAATTTTCTCCCTTACTCCCTGAGGGTGGGAAATGAGAGAGAGCGACTGTTTTTGGCTGCAAGCCAAAGGAGTCAAACCACCACAAACCTCTTCACTGTATTCTCTCCAGTGCCCCTAGTTATTGCTTCTGCTTGGGTGAATCCAGATACTACTTCTACTCTGACAAGAACATACTGTTTCCCTTCAGATTTTCTGAAGGGCCCAATGTAATCGTCTTGCCAGATCTCCCAAAGCCCTTTATTGTCCTTTACGTGGATCGGAGGATCCTTCATGGAATGGTTCTCTACTCGCAATCCTCACTGACCACAGGCCAAAATGACTGTGCTGCATAATTCTCAGGAAATTGACCACCCACTGCTAACTGCATCCTTAAATAGATCTTTGAATCTCAAATGTTCCTGTTTGACATGCAGCCACTCTAACAAGGGTTCCCAATTTTCTTCCTGTTTCTCAGTTGCTGAAGTGGTTAATCATGCTAAGGAGTCTACATGATTGTTCCACATGTGAGAGGGTTGTTCCCCTTTTTGATGTGCCACCACCCACCCCACTGATATAGATTTTTGTCTGGCCACATTTAAGGTCTCCTGCCACTTCTCCCTTTGCCACACAGGTACCCGGTTTATCTTACACTTGTTTTGCTCCCAGAAAGGAAGTCATTCTGTGCACCCTTTAAAGACCGCATATGAATTCATATAAACAAGTATTATTTGTTTTCAGGTTCTTTGGTCATTGCACTCCACACAGCCATCAATTCTCCTACCAGGGCACTTCCCTTGCCCTTGGTTATAATACTGTCTCCTGAGTTCACATGTAATGCTAAGCTCGGTACCTCCACACTTTCCCCTCCCTCTTGGGGGATACATAAGTAAATGTGATAGTTTAACTTAGCTGGCAGCCAAAACAAGACACAGCCACTTGTAGTCTTCCCTTGCTCCGCCCACTTCCCCCCCACCCAGGAAATTGGGGAGAGAATTGGAGGGGTAAAGGTGAGGAGACTTGTAGGTTGAGATAAGAACAATTAAATAATGAGAGTAACAATAAAATTTAAATAATAAGTATAATAAGAGCAATAATGATAACAATTATATATATATATATGAGTGATGCAGAGTACAATTGCTCACTACCCTCTGATAACAATCCCGGAGGAGTGAAAAGGAACCCTGAAACCAAAATTGCAATCCCGGAAAAGCGAGCCCAAGTGATTCCTGAGAGAATCCCCCCTGCCCTTTCCGATCAGCCACAGTTAATATACTGAACATGACTTAATATGCTATGGAATACCTTATTGGCATATCCAACTGTCAATTCTGGGTTCCACTAACTACTTCATTTTTCTTCTCCACTCCTCCCTTCCAGTCCTCTCTTAATGGAAACTGCCCAAGCACAGTGTCCTTGTAGTTATCAACATTGTTCTCATAACAATCCTCACTGAAACCAAAACACAGTGCTTTCTAGCTGCTAAGAAGAAAATTAACCCTATCCTAACAAAAACCAGGACAGTAAACCACACATTTTTAAAGTGAGATTCAAAAGCGGGGGCAAGTGTGACAGGAGAAGAGTGAAGCCCTGAATCGGGTGAGTCACTGGAGGGTTCCTGAATAGAGAGTATTTTTGGAGGTCCTTCCTCTCTATTATGAGTATGACAATAGTGATCTAATTGAGCATACCATTTTTGCACTTTCTCTTCGGCCACCCCATGAGGAGCGGTGCCTGCGAGAATGGGCTTTAGAAATTTAAAAGGTCTGGCAGGATAATTGCCTGCTTGCTTATAATTGTTTCAGCCTCCTGGAGTGCTAGATTTATTACAAAAAGTCCCTTCTCCCACACAGAGTACTGTTTTTCTGTGTCCTTAAAGCTACAAGAGTAAAATCTGATAGGACGAGTTGGACATTCTGGTCCCTTTTGACACATATGGATCGTCAATCCATGAATGGCAAAGCCCCATTCAATGTGTAGCAGATTGGTAGGGTGAATAGGTCCCAAGGCCTGGTATACACCAGCCGCAAAAATTAATAATTTCATAGCCTCCTGACAGTCAGGGGTCTAGTCCCAAACTACCTTTTTGCATGTTAGATCATATAAGGGGTGAGAAATCTGGGATGTGTCTTCTCCAAAATACCAGCAGGCCTAGGGCATGTTTTAACTCCTTATTTTCAGGCTTTTTTTTTTTTTTTAAATTTCTTTACACAGACTTCAAAGAAGAGGCTGTGGTCTTCAATGAGGCCAAGAGTTTTACTTTGAGTCATAGCCTCAGATGATTTCTTCTCTGTTCAAGGGAGGGATGAAGGAATATAGCTGTCTTGTTTGGAAGAGAGTAACACAATCCTGTACCAAGAAAAAGTTACAGCTGCTTTTGTAATAGCATGCACTGTTTTTACAGAAGGACATGGTAGCACCAAGGACTGGATGCGCTGTGGTTTTGCTCAAGTGAAAAGCCCTTCCTCACCTGGCCAGTCCTGTTGTTAGGTTAAATAAAATTGCACTTGTGTCTGTTCACTGTAGGAGCTGGAAAATCTCTTCCTTCTACAATTCCGAAATTGGAGAAAAACAAAGAAAAATACCCCAGATTAGAGCCTGAATCAACAGCAAACACATGAACAGGGAAACACTTTTATACCTAATAAACTGGCTAACAGTGTGACAATGCAGCAGAGTATAACTGTATCCATGTAGGTTCTGTGAATGATCAGTTATTCTTTCAAACTAACTAATCAGCCCAAATGTGGCTAACATGGGCCCGCATGATTGTCCCTCTGTAAAGCAAAGTTGGAGGTGAGATTCGGCAAGTATTCGGCAGTTGGAAGTCTGGGCTAACTATGTGCTGCTCATAGCAGCTGGCAGACTTTGAGTGGGTATTTGGTTGCCCAGGGAGCCTCTGTCATACAAGAGTGGTTGGAAAGCCCCTCAAGGCAAGTCCCTGCTATGAAGGGACCAGAATGGACAGAAGTCAGAGAAAGTCAGGCTTCAGCAAAAACGACATACATTTCTGCATAAAGGAGAACATTGAAAACCCTCTGTGACCAAGGCTCTCCTGCCCTTAAAAGCTAATGGAGTTTTTGCTAAGATATCGTAAAAGTCCTGATTTAATTTGAGGCAGTTTGGTACTGAAGCAGTCCTAGTGGGAGAGAAGTCATACTGTTGGGCCACAAGCCTCAGTAACTGGAGCTCACAGTGGAGAGATAAGCTGGCAGGAAACCAGGGGGAATGCTGCTCACTATTTAGTGAAAGTCTTTTGAAAGTGAAATGTTTCCATGAGGCTTATGGTCATCATAAAATTGCACTATGTTGCAGGTTTCTTTATCAACTCTGTGTGATGTCTTCAAGTGCAAAGACCTGAAGTCAGAAGCAAAATACCAACACATTGATTTAGAATGAGTAAAACAGGTTTTCTTGTTCCCCCATGTGTTCTGCACATGGAGGAACATGTTGATGATACAAAGCTGGGAGGAGTGGCTGACACACCAGAAGGCTGTGCTGCCATCCTGGACAGGCTGGAGAGCTGGGCTGGGAAAAACTTAATGAAATATAATAAGGGCAAGTGTAGGGTGTTGCACCTGGGCAGGAACAACCCCAGGTTCCAGTATAGGTTGGGGAGTGATCTGTTAGAAAGCAGTGTAGGGGAAAGGGATATGGGGATCCTGGTGGACAGTAGGATGACCATGAGCCAGCACTGTGCCCTTGTGGCCAGGAAGGCCAATGGCATCCTGGGGTGCATTAGAAGGGCTGTGGTTAGTAGGTCAAGAGAGGTTCTCCTTCTCCTCTACTCTGCCCTGGTGAGGCCACATCTGGAATATTGTGTCCAGTTCTGGGGCCCACAGTTCAAGAAGGACAGGGAACTGCTTGAGAGTCCAGCGAAGAGCCACCAAAATGATTAAGGGAGTGGATCATCTCCCTTATGAGGAAAGGCTGAGGGAGCTGGGCCTCTTTAGCTTGGAGAAGAGGAGACTGAGGGGGGACCTTATTAATGTTTATAAATATTTGAATGGTGAGTGTCAGGAGGATGGAGCTAGGCTCTTCACAGTGGTGTCCAATGATAAGACAAGGGGCAATGGGTGTAAGCTGGAACACAGGAGGTTCCGCTTAAATTTGAGAGGGAACTTCTTTTTGCTTGCCTTCCTCTTTGTTCCTGGGCTTGGAAGAAGAGATCTTTGAGTATGTTCCAGCTGTCCTCTTCCTTCCAGGAATTCATCCCATGGTACGTGACCAAGCAGATCCTTGAAGCTGTTAAAATTTGCTCTCCTGAAACCCAGGATGGTGAGCTTACATTGCACCTTCTTCACTGCCCTGAGGATCTCGAGTTCCACCATTTCATGGTCACTGAAGCCAAGGCTGCCTGAGAGCTTCACGTTCCCCACCAACCCCTCCTTGTTTGTGAGAAGAAGGTCCAGCATGGCACCCCTCCTTGTCGGTTCCTCGACCACCTGGAGAAGGAAGTTGTCCTCCACGCATTCCAGGAAGTGCCTGGATTGTTTGTGCCCTGCTGTGTTGTCCCTCCAACAGATATTGGGGTGGTTGAAGTCCCCCATGAGGACCAGTAGATCCCTGAAGCAGTTAAAATCTGCTCTTCTGAAAACCAGGATGGTGAGCTACAATGTGCATCTTCCTCACTGCCCTAAGGATCTCGATCACCTAGTCCAACCCCCATGCCAAAGCAGGTTCCCTACAACAGGTTGCACAGGAAAGTGTCCAGGTGGGTTTTGAACATCTCTAGAGATGGAGACTCTACAACCTCTATGGGTAGCCTATTCCAGTGCTCTGGCACCCTCACAGTAAAGACGTTTTTCCTTAAGTTTGTATAGAACTGGGTACTACTGAAAAGAGCCCAGCCCCATCCCTTTGGCCCCTGCACTTCAGGTATTGAAGACATTGATAAGATCCTCTATCTATCTTCTCTCCTCCAGGCTGAAGAATCCAAGCTCTCTCAGCCTTTCCTCATATGGGAGATGCTCCAGGTCCCTCATCATCTTTGTGGCCCTCTGATGGAGTCTCTCCAGAAGATCCCTGTCTTTCTTGAACTGGGGAGCCTAGAACTGGACGCAATATTCCAGATATGGTCTCACCAGGGCAGAGTAGAGGGGGAGGAGAACCTCCCTTGACCTGCTGGCCATGCTCTTTTTAATGCACATCAGGATAATGTTGGCCTACTTGGCCATGTGGGCACACTGCTGGATCATGGCCAGCCTGCTGTGCACCAGGACACCCAGGTCCTTTTCCACAGAGCTCCTCTCCAGAAGGTCAGCCCCTAACCTGTACTGGTGCATGCAGTTATTCCTCCCCAGGTGAAGGACTCTGCACTTGCTCTTGTTGAACCTCAACAGGTTCATTTCTGCCCAACTCTCCAGCATGTTCAGGTCTCATTGAATGGCAGCACAGCCTTCTGGTGTGCCAGCCACTCCTCCCAACTTTGTATCATCAGCAAACTTGCTGAGGGCAGACTCTATCTCTACATCCAGCTCACTGATGAAGATGTTAAACAAGATGGGACCCAGTATCGACCCCTGGGGAACACCGCTAGTTACAGGCCTCCAACTAGATTCTGCGCCACTGATCACAACCCTTTGAGTTCCGCCAGTCAGCCAGTTCTCAGTCCACCTCACCGTCCACTCATCAATCCCATATCTTCTAAGCTTTGCTACAAGGATGTTGTGGGGAACAGTATCAAAAGCCTTGCTGAAGTCAAGGTAGACAACATCCACAGCTTTCTCGTCATCTAGCCATTAACAATACAATAGATCTTTATTGATAATCAGTAGGCTTAATGTCAGCAATTGGCAACCAGGCTATTGGCAAAATACTATGGCAAAGACAAAAGAAAAAAAAAAGAAAACAGGAGTATAATAGCAACAAACCATAGGCAAAAATCAACTTGCAACAAATAGTAAAAACCAGCAGGTAGACGACAAAAACTGGCTTACAACGACAAGCAACAGAGAAAAACTAACTTGCCTCAACAAACTTTCAGCTTGGCACGGCGAAAAGCACCAACTCATCTAAAACATGTTACCACTTTAAGAGGAAAAGAGAGAAGAAAAAAAGAGAAGAAAGGGGAGAGAGAGGAAGATATATTACCACAGTCCAGATCAATCCTGTGTTGTCATCTCAGGTTGGTGCCTTGGTTTGGTTCTTGGTCCACGGTCCTTGATCCTCAGGTGGTGGGTCAACAAAAGTTAAGGTACGCGCATCCACTTTTATATTTTTTCCCCTCTGGTACCACCTTTTGGGTGGTGACATTCAAATGAGACCCACACTGGTGCAGTTCATTTTGCCAGAAAGTTCAGGCTGTGTATTGGGTTTGCGAGGCAAGGTTTTGGTAGTGGCAGGGGACACATGGGGTGGCTTCTGTGAGAAGCTGCCAGAAGTTTCCCCCATGTCCAACACAGCCAACGCCAGCCAGCTCCAAGAACGGACCCGCCGCTGTCCAAGGCCGAGCCAATCAGTAACGCCTCTGTTAAAAAAAAAGGGAAGAGAGGAAAAAAAGCTGCACACTTTGCAGCTGGAGAGAGAGGAGTGAGAAGATGTAAGAAAAAACAACTCCACGAACAACAAGGTCAGGGAAGAAGGAGGGGGAGGAGGTGCTCCAGGTGCCAGAGCAGATTCCCCTGCAGCCTGTGGTGAAGACCATGGTGAGGCAGGCTGTCCCCCTGCAGCCCACAGAGGTCCATGGTGGAGCAGATGACCACCTGTAGCCTGCAGAGGACCCTACGCCGGAGCAGGTGGATGCCCAGTGATAGAGAGTGATAGAATGGGCTTTGGTGGGCATCTGGCTTCCAGCCAGGGTCAACTCACCACAGCGAGGGTCTCCCAGAAAGTCCCAGATAAATGGTGATGCTTGCCCAGAGCAGTCGTTGGAAGATTGCCAAAAGAGGTGGGAGGGAAGTGGTCCAGCATCCTGTCTTCGCAGTGCTAGGCCCAAGCCCTGTCCCCTATGCACTGTAGTTTGAGGCTGTTTGGGTTGTTTGAGTCAGGATGCAAAGGACTTTTCACAGTCAGGTATCTGACAACCTCTCCTCGTCAGCTCCTCTATCACTTTGAAAAGGAAGTTGTCATCAAGACATTCCAGGAACCTCCTGGATTGCTTAAACCCTGCTGTGTTGTCCTTTCAACAGATATTGGGGTGGTTGAAGTCCCCCATGAGGACCAGGGCTTGTGAATGTGAGGCTACTCCTATCTGTCTATAGAGGGCCTCATCCACTCGGTCTTCCTGATTGGACAGCCTGTAACAGACTCCCACTGTAATGTAACCTGTCCCTGTCTGTTGGCCCTTTAAGAGTCAGAGCTGCAGGCAGCTTCAGCCTTGAGCAATTAAGTCCCAACTTTGAGTGAAAAAATAGAATAGAATAAGATTTGTGAGAAAGAATGCAAGAAACAAGATAAGAAATTTCTTATAAAATTAGTCAGAAGTAAAAAGAATGTCTCATGAACAGGTGGAATTATCCAATCAAGTATTGTAACCAGGCGTGTGAACAGTAGCTTTTAGCCAATGAAGAGTTGTTTATGTGTGTGTGTGTGTGTGTTAGCAGTTTAAGAGTATATAAGTGATCATGTAACCAATAATAAATGTCTCCAGTAGGATTCACAGTGAATCGTGTGGAGTCCATGGGTGCATCCCTCTCAGCAAGTGAACAGAAGGAGAATTGATGGCAAGGGGGCGACTGCCCTAGGAGAGGAGTCCCCAGCTGGAGGACAGCATCGGCTGGTCCGGAGCTGGGTCGCAGTGGGTGGCACTGCGAAATAAAGTTGTATCGTTGAGACGGACACCTGAGAGGTCAGGTGAGCAGCCGGGGGCGAGATGGGGCAACAAGTAACAAGGGAAGAAAGAGTACTTGTTAAGCTCCTCTCTCTTATCCTTTCCAAGAAAGGAATTAAGTATGATAAGACTGTGCTTTGGCAACTGTTAATTTGGTGACGAGACAAGGGCTTCTCTGCAAACTCAGACACAGCCTTTCAAGTGGAAATCTGGGAAGACATAGGAAAATTTTTATGGGATTCGATTAGTCGCGGAGAGAAAAACACAAGAGACTTTGCAACAGCTTGGCGATTGATTTCAGACACTTTAAAAGCCATAAAAGCCCAAAGAGAGGTGGCAAAAGGCACATTTACAGCCCTGAACTTTAACGTGAGCTCAGAGCAGCCCCCTAACTCTAATCTCCCCGGCGCTCCACAAACTGCGAAACGGCCTCCTCCGGCCCGGCCCGACCTCCCCACTCTGCGCCGTGCGCTCGTGACCCAGTGCCCAGCTCTGCTGCCCAAAAAACTGGAAGTGGATCTGCCCGAGGCAGGGAAAACTGCTCAGAAATTCCTTGATCCCAGGGTTGCTAAGCCCAAAGACTTCCCATGTTCCAGTCTATCCTGCAGTCCCTCCGTCCACGCCACCGATGCCTGAGTTTCCACAGCTGCGGCTGCACTCTAATCCTGAGAATCATCCAGAGTGGGCACAACAACTCATTCATGAGCTTGAAGAGTTAGAACAACAGCAGGAAACTCCTTACAGCAGACAATGACCCGATTTGAATCGTAAATCCCAAAGAAACAACCAGGGGGACGGGAATGATGATGATGGGCATCCAGCCATGAGATGACAATGAATGATAAAAAACCGCTTTGCTTGAGGGGGTGTCTTGCCGAGGAGTGCAACCGGCCTGAGCAGCAGCAACAACACGAAGGAGGGAGGGGGGGGCCGAGGCCTGGCATGCTCCGCTGCACCGGGGCTGGCTGAGGCCAGGGGTGGCTTCCTCCCACCCTCTTCCCCTGCGGCTTCAACCACTGCAGGCCGCGCCTGGAGAGCGGCTGCTCTGCCTCTGCCCTCGGCCCAGATTTTACCAAGAGACAGAACATCCAGGAGACTCAGCTCCACTTATTGATTTTACTTCATCATGGGAACCTCCGCACCTCTCTCAAATGAGCTCAACCATTTGTGGGACTGAGTATCTGTGTTGCTTGAGTGAATGCAGCCTGACTGCATGGCAGGTGCAGAGTCTAACTAACAGTTCTGTTCTCCTGTGAGGGAAACAGACGTACACGAATGAAGCAAGAGGTTATAGTTCAATGTTGTAAACGTAATTTTTTTTTGTGGTTGTTTAATGTGTAAACGGGAACTAAATGGGAACTAAATGGGAACTAAACGGGAATTTAAGACTCATAGATGTTAGAGAGGCCCTTGGAGACCCCCACTGGGGATCAATCAGTACCAATGGACTTTTGTGTCTTTTTTAATTTACCTACAAGTCCATGGAACACTCCTATATTTACCATACCAAACAAAAGTGGAAAATGGCGATTACTCCATAACCTCCTAAAGGTTAATGAAGTCATGGAGGACATGGGTACCCTTTAACCTGGTTTGCCATCCCCAAATATGATACCTCAGGGGTGGGATGTTTTAATCATTGACTTTTTCACCATTTCGTTGCATGAGGAAAACTGAAAAATTTGTCTTTTCAGTTCCATTAGGTTGTTTTGCTGCAGGGTATGAAAAGTTCACCTACCACGTGTCATATTTTTGTTGCCTGGGCGTTAACTCCATTTCGAGATAAGCATAATGAGCTAATAGTCTATCATTATATGGATGACATTTTAATTGTCGGACAAAATATAAATCAGCAAACCATAATTAAAAAAATAGAAGAATTGTTAAATTCTCGAGGGTTAAAAATAGCCCCAGAAAAATTACAGTGTGTTCCACCCTGGAAATATTTAGGGTGGGAGATAACAAAAGCCACTGTGCACCCACAAAAATTAACAATCCATACAGACATTCAAACCCTCAATGATGTGCAGAAACTTATGGGAGATCTTGATTGGATTCGCACCTGTTGTGGAATCACCAATGAAGATCTCCCAGTTGCTAAATTACTGCAGGTGGAGTTGAGGCCTCCAGAGAAACAAATGAAAAAGTGCAACAGATACTAACAGTAATATTAGGGAAAATTACAAAGCAATATACACATAGATGGGACCCTGATTATTGCATTGGGTTAATGATTATTAACTGTGATCAACATCCTTTTGCCCTACTTATGCAATGGGTCACTAGTCCTGATCCTTTATGGATCTTGGAATGGATATTTCTTCCAATACAACCCAAACGACCAATTGTAACTAAAGTGGAAGCTATTGCTCAGCTAATTATCAAAGGCCGCAGTCGAATTGTTCAGATAGGAGGTAAAGAGCCCGATTATTTAGTCGTCCCTCTGTCTGTGGAATATTTGCAGTGGTCATTACAAAATTCTACAACATTACAGATTGCAATATTGAATTATCATGTTAAAATTTCTGTTCACTATCCACCGCATAAACTATTAGGATGGCTGCCCAAGTTTCAGATAGAGCACCTGCCTTTACTGTCACCAACTCCTGTAAAAGGTGTCACTGTTTTTACAGATGCGAGTGGCTGCACCCGTAAGGCTGCACTGACATGGCTTGAGAATGGGCAATGGAAAGACATGGTGTTGACAAACCTCAAAGGATCTGTGCAATTATTAGAGTTACAAGCAGTAATTCAAGTCTTCATTTTATGGGCAACACAGCCAGTAAATGTTGTCAGTGACTCTTTGTATGTAGTAGGAGTAGTTCAAAGTTTGGAGAGAGCAGTATTAAAGAACATTGACATGTTATTTCAATATCAATTGTTCAAGCAGCTGTGGGATTTGCTCACCAGAGATCACATTGATATTTCATTGCTCACATAAGAAACCACACAAACCTTACAGGTAGCCTTGCTGAGGGCAACCATTGCGTGGACAGTCTGGTCTCCCAAGCATGGACGCGTCTGCCAATAGATGGCTTTGGCCAGGTGCGGCAATCGCACGACCTTTTCCATCAAGCAGCAAATGTTCTACAACGACAATTCATAGAATCATAGAATCATAGAATGGTTTGGGCTGGAAGGGACCTTAAAGATCATCTAGTTCCAACCCTCCTGCCATCAGCAGGGACACCTTCCACTAGACCAGGTTGCTCAAAGCCTCATCCAACCTGGCCTTAAACACTTCCAGGGAGGGGGCAGCCACAACATCCTTGGGCAACCTGTTCCAGTGTCTGACCACCCTCACAGTGAAGAACTTCTTTCGAATATCCAATCTAAACATACACTCTTTCAGCTTAAAGCCATCCCCCCTTGTCCTGTCTTTAACTGCCCTTGTAAAAAGTCCTTCCCCAGCTTTCCTGTAGGCCCCCTTCAAGTACTGGAAGGCCGCTATAAGATCTCCCTGGAGCCGTTCTCTTCTCGAAGCTGAAAAGCCCCAACTCTTTCAGCCTGTCCTCGTAGGAGAGGTGCTCCAGCCCTCGGATCATCCTCGTGGCCCTTCTCTGGACTCGTTCTAACTGGTCGATGTCTCTCTTGTGTTGGGGGCTCCAGAACTGGACGCAGTACTCCAGGTGGGGCCTTACGAGAGCGGAGTAGAGGGGGAGAATCACCTCCCTCGACCTGCTGGCCACGCTGCTCTTGATGCAGCCCAGGATACGGTTGGCCTTCTGGGCTGCAAGCGCACATTGCCGGCTCATGTTGAACTTCTCATCCACCACCACTCCCAAGTCCTCTTCAGAGCTGGCCCCAAGCCACTCATTGCCCAGCCTGTACTTGTGCTTCGGGTTGCCCTGACCCAGGTGCAGGACCCTGCATTTGGCCTTGTTGAACTTCATGAGGTTGGCACAGGCCCACCTCTCAAGCCTGTCAAGATCCCTCTGGATGGCATCCCGTCCCTCCAGCGTGTCAACCACACCACTCAGCTTGGTGTCATCAGCAAACTTGCTGAGGGTGCACTCAATCCCACTGTCCCTGTCACTGACAAAGATGTTAAAGAGCACCGGTCCCAATAACAACCCTTGAGGGACACCACTCGTCACCGGTTTCCACTCGGACTTTGAGCTGTTGACCACAACTCTTTGAGTGCGACCATCCAGCCGATTCCTTATTCACCGAGTGGTCCATCCAGCAAACCCATATGTGTCCAATTTGGAGATAAGAATGCTATGTGGGATGGTGTCAAACGCCTTGCTCAAGTCCAGGTAGATGACATCAGTTGCTTTAGCCTTGTCCACCAATGATGTAACCTCATCATAAAAGGCCACCATATTGGTCAGACACTATTTGCCCTTGGTGAAGCCATGTTGGTTGTCACCAATCATCTTCTCGTTCTCAATGTTCCTTAGCATAGTTTCTAGGAGTATCTGCTCCATGATCTTGCCTGGCACTGAGGTGAGACTGACTGGCCTGTAGTTCCCCAGGTTTTCCTTGTTACCCTTTTTAAAAATGGGGGTTATGTTCCCCTTTTTCCAGTCCGTGGGAACTTCACCAGACTGCCAAGACTTCTCAAATATGATGGATAGTGGCTTTGCAACTTCATCTGCCATTTCCCTCAGGACCCGTGGATGCATCCCATCAGGTCCCATGGACTTGTGCACCTTCAGGTTCCTTAGGTGCTCAGAAATTCCCCATTTCTGAGGCTGATGAACGCAACATTGTCCTCTCCTGTCCTGATTGTCAGCAGCAGTCTGGCGGCCTTGCAACAGGGTTCGACCCCCGTGGTCTTGGACCTCTAGAACCCTGGCAAATGGACATAACACACATCCCAGAATTTGGCAAATTTAAATATGTGCATGTTTCTATCAATACCTGGTCTCATGCTACATGGGCCACAGCACAAACAGAATCTAGTAAGCACGTGCAACGTCATTTACATGCAGCATTTGTGGTTCTTGGTGTTACCCCCGAAATAAAAACAGACAATGGACCTGGATACATAGCTAAAACCACAAGCCATTTTTTAGCCTTGTGGGACATTCAACACAGTACTGGTACACCACACTCGCCTACAGGACAAGCTTTGGTTGAACGTACTCATCAAACATTAAAACACCTGTTGCAAAAACAAAAGAAAGGGGAATTGGGTTTAACACCTCATGAAAGACTCAGCAAAGCGTTGTATGTATTAAATTACCTAAGTCTGCCCCAAGGATAACTGCACCCTCCAATGGTGGCACATGGCAAAGGCCTATCAGGAGGACTGGACAATATAAAAAGAGGCCAAGCCACAGTATGGGTAAAAAATGGTGTCACTGGACAATGGGAGGGCCCCAGAGTACTGATAACTTGGGGTTGTGCTTGTGTCCTTACAGATCCTGGAACACGGTGGGTTCCGGTGAAGTGGATACGCCCCTGGTTGGAAGACAAGCAAGAGGCACAAAAGAAAGATGATCCGTCTTGAGCTTATAGTTATTACTGCATTAAGGTTTTTGGTAATTGTTGTTGTTTCAGGACCCTGGGCTGTAGTACCTGGACAGAACATGTGGGTAACTTTTGCTAATATAACAAAGCAGGAATCACTGTGTCTTTCACTGGCTAAGCCCAGGGATCCCTTTAGAACCTGTCTTATAAGAGTACCTTTGTATAACTTTGAAAGCTTTTTAGGATATGTAAGTATTGATAGCATTATCACATTTAACGGAACACAAATTTAGCAGCTATATAATCAGACTTGGCCAAATAACAATTTTAAGCACTATAAAAATGCTATTCTAGCTTTTAGATCTGTTTTTATAATCTCACATTTAAACATATCTTATAGAATCACAACAACACTCGACACAAGAGAAGCATTTCTTATTTTGATGAAAATAAGATCAGATACAGTTTTGGGATACTGCTGCCATGGTCCTAACTGCTTTGTTTTCCCCCAACGTTGCAGTAGGAAAAGCATTAGGAGATGTTAAAAAGCTAGTTTGTTGGATAGCTTTATAAACAAATCTCACATCAGAAATTCTCACGCAGATGTTAATAGACACTGATAGCATTAGACATACAACATTGCAAAATAAAGAAACAATTGATTTTTTATTGTTAGCACAAGGGACATGTTTGTGAGGAATCTGAAGGTATGTGCTTTATGATTCTATCAGACCACTCAAAATCAATTCATATGGCCATTAAAAGGTTAAAGGAAAATGTCAAACAGTTGAGGGTAAATAGTGATGATTGGTTAAGCGAGTGGTTTTTACAAGGATGGATCTCTTCACTATTAAAGTCAGGATTTAAGGTGCTATTCATAATTTTGGTAATCCTTTTATCAGTGCCTTGTTTGCTATCGTGTCTGCAAAGGGCCCTGCAGAAGGTGGTGAACAACGCCTTTGTGGTACAAAAACAAAAAGGGGGAATTGTTGGCCCTTTAAGAGCCGAAGCTGGAAGCAGCTTCAGCCTTGAGAAATTAAGTCCTGACTTTGAGTGAAAAAAATACAAGAGAATAAGATTCGTGAGCAAGAATGCAAGAAAAACAAGATAAGAAAACTTCTTATGCAACTAGTCAGAAGTAAAAAGAATGGCTCATGAACAGGTGGATTTATCCAATCAAGTATTGTAACCAAGCATGTGAACCAATGAAGAGTTGTTTATGTGTGTGTGTGTGTGTGTGTTAGCAGCTTAAGAGTATATAAGTGGTCATGTAACCAATAATAAAGGTCTCCAGTAGAATTCACATTGAATCGTGTGTGGAGTCTATGGGTGCATCCCTCTCAGCAGAAAACAGTTTGAAAGTATATGACAGATAATAGGAAGAAATTCTTCACTGTGAGGGTGGTGAGACACTGGAACAGGTTGCCCAAGGATGTTGTGGATGCCCCCTCCCTCGAAGTGTTTAAGGCCAAGTTGGATGAGGCTTTGAGCAACCTGATCTAGTGAAAGGTGTCCCTGCTCATGGCAGGGAGGTTGGAGCTAGATGATCTTTAAGGTCCCTTCCAGCCCAAACCATTCTATGATTCTATGATAATAAATAAAACTGAAATTTGTTTCACCTTTCCAGCTTTGCTGCGCTATATTTTTGGAAAATATTTACATTTATGACTAAGGATAGTGTCATCAATAATTTACCCTTTAGCAAAATGCATTATGTTATAAAATTACTCACATACCAGATCAGTCTATTCTAATTTTAAGACTGTATCATAAAAAACCCTTTTTACTAGGAGAGGTAGAATATTCAGTCATGAGAAGTGCCTTTGTGTTCACCCTTAAAGAATTAAGTTATTTCAACAAGCCAATATGCAGCTAAAATACTAAAGTAAATTTTAATATGTTGAAAAACATTAATTTTTGTTCCTCTAGTTTCTTTTAATCAAAGATATAGAGATCAATAAGTTTTGGGAGCTATACCTCAGAATTTTCACTTATTTAAGGTTGACATAATGATATACATTCTCTCTGACTGAAACTATCTTCACAGATGAAAAAAGTAATGGAAATTAAAATAACTGAAATATTTGAAATGGAAAGAATTGCATAATTGAAGAATTATCAGGAAATCATTCTCATTTTCCGTTAATTTGTAGAGAGTGTTATATCCTAAAGTTGACATTATAATTTGCAAATTATATATAAAGTTAAAACTTTTTAATTGTAGCATTTCACATTTGCAAATATTTTAAATGCAATTTTGTATCTTTAAAATAATGAAGTAGAAATGGATTACTGTCATTTTTACTCTGTAGTAACAAATGGCTTTCATCAATACTTTTATATTGCTATGGTTTCAAGCATCGGTGACAACAGGAAACAAATATCAACTCTTGAATTGTTTACTTAATTATAGAAAGAATGAATACACTGATGGCAATATAGAAAACTTTAATAGTCATTTTAGCTACATGTGAAACTTGGGAAACAACACTTCAGTTTGATGATGTAGTCCATGAGATAGCACACATGCTTTTGCAGAAGCCATCTTACTGATTCTGAAATCCTTAGCAGTTAAAACAGTCAAAAAAACAATTAGAAATTAAAAATCATTCAGTATTTTTGTTCTTAGATGATGTGACAGAATTATCTTTACGTTTAATTTCATATTACCCTTCATTGACGAAGTGACAGGAATGTTTGAGTAATTTATTTTGCATGAACTCCAGTCACCTTTATGACAATTATCCATATGGAATTTTGTTCACTTGTTTAGAAAATGTAAAACCACTTCTTCTGTAGTAGAGAACTTGACTTGTTTATAGACTATTATCATGTGAGTTTTTGTCACTACCACAATTTATGTAAGATTGCAGCTTAATCATTCTTGTATCATGATTACTGCTTGGCACTTGTGTGCTAGGTATAAGTGGTGGTTTAACCCACAGGTAGGACCATGTGGTCCTGCACTCACTCCCCCTGCCTGGTGAGATGGGAAGGGAATCACAACAAAGGGGGCACGGATTAGGATGAGGATAGGGAGGGTTCACTCACCAGTTATGCTCACGGGCAAAACAGACTCAACTTGGGGAAGAAAAATCAATTTAATTCATTACCAATCATCCAAGTAGCACAGTGAGACATAACAGCCACATCTTTAAGACACCTTCCTCCCACCCCTCCTTCCTGGGCTCAAATTACTTTCCTCCAGGTTTTCCTAGCATCTTCCCCCCAGCGGCACAGGGGGACAGGGAATGGGGGTTGCAGTCAGTTCACCCATGCTGCTCTTCCCAGCATGAAAGTTCAGGAACAAAGTGTTCCAATACAAGCTTCCCATGGAGTCACGGACCTCTTCGGGCACAGCTCCCGGCTCCGGCATGAGGACATCCATGGGCTGCATACAGGCCTCTGGTCCAGCTTATCTCCTCACCCCCCAGCTCTGGGGGTCCACCCTCGCTCCGGAGTTGAGCATCTCTTGGGATCTCAATATAGTCACTCCTGTCCTCAGGCTCAGCTTTCTGCTCCAGCGTGGAGTCCTCCATGGCCTACATGTGGGTATCTGCTCCACCGTTGAACTTCCATGGGCTGCAGGAGACCTCATTGACCTTCTCCTACTCCATGCGGTTGAATTGGGTATCTGAGGTTCTCTGTCCTCCCCCTCCTCCTCCTTCCTCATGGCAATGAAGCTCTCTCTTTGCTTAGGCCGAGGTTGTCTTTTGTTCAGGTCAATGGCCTCTCCTCCGGGTTCTCTCCACCTTCTTTTTTTAAGCCAGTCCTTCCCCTCACAAATATGGATTCACAGAGGCATTTCTCTATTGCTAATTGGGTCAGCCTGGGTTGGGGGGGTATGCCTTGGAGCTAGGGGAGCTTCGCGAAGCTTCTCACAGGGTGGCCCCTTCCCCCACTACCAAAAACACCCCCCCCCACAAACCCAACACATTATATATTTCCCAGATCTGCTTCCTATATAGTTATCAAACTGAAGAGAAACATGGAATAAAATAATCTTTAAATACCAGATGAAGATAAATTCTCATTGTAATCCTTTTAGGTAGACTAAAAGAATTCTGAATATATGTTTCAGGATTATACTTTTAATTTCATTGGTAGTTTAAGGAATTTCTATGAAAAGTTTATACTTCCAGGTTCTTGTGTTTTATAGGCACTGTGTAAATAACATTATTTGAGATCTCAAACAAATATATGTCTCAGAGAGATTTTTACCTTAAGCAATATAAGATTAGATTTACTTCCTTGAAGTGTCTCTGTGGGCATGAATATTTACCATATCTCATTTAATCATTCTGGTGTACCTTTCACTACTACAGCTACTAAATTTTAAAGCCTGAGCCTATACACCACACTTATGGAGCTTTTGTAGTAAGATATACACCTGCCCATTTGTCAATATTTGTTGTGAACAAGGACAATAATTAATTTTTCAGACATCAAATTCCTCTCTTTTCATATGTGACCTTTCCTCATCTGGGTTACAAGTTAAATAACAGACTTTTGAGCCAACACCATATTTTAATAAGCAAAACTCAAACAATGCAATGTATTTGCATGAGTAACATAAAAAGAAAAATCTTTTCCACTAAAGCTAGCTGTCTACATTTGTCCTACTGATAAGCGAACATATAAAATATAGTTAGATTTTAGAAAATGAGTTTAATTCATTTTGTCTGTATTAAGAATTAGATTTTAGAAAATAAGTTTAGTTCGTTTTGTCTGTGTTAGGTGAGAAACTTTTACAACAGCTAACAAGCTATTCCACACTATCAGCAAAGGCCTTGCGGTGTCTGGTATGTTCGCTTATCAGTAGGACAAATGTAGACAACTAGCTTTAGTGGAAAAGATTTTTCTTTTTATGTTTCTCAAAATTACGTTTACAACATTGAACTATAACCTCTTGCTTCGTTCGTGTACGTCTGTTTCCCTCACAGGAGAACAGAACTGTTAGTTAGACTCTGCACCTGCCATGCAGTCAGGCTGCATTCACTCAAGCAACACAGATACTCAGACCCACAAATGGTTAAGCTCATTTGAGGGAGGTGCGGAGGTTCCCATGATGAAGTAAAATCAATAAGTGGAGCTGAGTCTCCTGGATGTTCTGTCTCTTGGTAAAATCTGGGCCGAGGGCAGAGGCAGAGCAGCCGCTCTCCGGGTGTGGCCTGCAGTGGTTGAAGCCGAAGGGGAAGAGGGTGGGGGGAAGCCACCCCTGGCCTCAGCCAGCCCCGGTGCAGCAGAGCATGCCAGGCCTCCGCCCACCGGCCCGCATTCCTTGTTTTTATTGTTTTTGCCGCGGCTCCGGTGGCCGCCACCGCGTTCGCCATAACAATGCCTGTATCGGTGTTAAAAGCATTTGCATCATAGTACGACAGTCAGATGGAGTTAAAAAAGTAGTAGAAAAGATATTATCAACAAATGCCTGCGTATAGGGAGATTGCAGCCCATAATTTCTTACTGATTTTCTAGTTCCCAAGGGAACGGAGACCAATAATTATGTTTCCTTCTTCCATCGTTCCCGGTACTCCCCATAATCACTGGATGTGCAGTAGGTGTAGACAAGACACCCCCTCAAGCAAAGCGGTTTTTATCACTCCTTGCCATCTCATGGCCGGATGCCCATCATCATCATTCCCTGTCCCCCTGGCTGTTTCTTTGGGATTTGCGATTCAAATCGGGTCATTGTCTGCTGTAAGGAGTTTCCTGCTGCTATTCTAACTCTTCAAGCTTACCAATGAGTTGTTCTGCCCATCCGGGATGATTCTCAGGATTAGAGTGCAGCAGCTGTGGAAAATCAGAGGGTTGGTGGCATGGATGGAGGGAGTGCAGGATAGACTGGAACATGGGAAGAGTCTTTGGGCTTAGCAACCCTGGGATCAAGGATTTTCCAAGCAGTTTTCCCTGCCTTGGGCAGACCGACTTCCATTTTTTCGGACAGTGGTGCACACTGAAGAACTTGGGGAGTGGGGTCCAAAGTGGCAACAGTCACACCATCACATCTGACTGGGGAATGAGCCTGAAACCTCCATGCTCAACTATCTCACTGAAATGCCTGTACAACAACGCATGCAGCATAGGAAATAAACAGGAAGAACTAAAGATCTGTGTGCGGTCGCAGGGCCATGATATCGTTGCAATTCTTATAGAAACATGGTAGGATAGCTCACATGACTGGAACGCAGTCATGGATGGCTATGTGTTCTTTAGGAAAGACAGGCCATTGAAGTGGGGTGGTGGAGTTGCTCTTTATGTGAGAGAGCAACTGGAATGTATCGAGCTCTGCCTAGGGGAGGATGAAGAACAAGTTGAGAGCTTATAGTAAGAATCAAGGGGCAGGCTAATATGGGTGACACTGTTGTGAGGGTTTACTACAGGACACATGATCAGGATGAGGAAGTTGATGAGGCATTCTGCCCACAGCTGAAAGTAGCCTCATGCTCAAAAGCCCTAGTTCTCTTGGGGGACTTCAACTACCCTGGCATTTGCTGGAAAAGCAACACAGCTACGCAAGCACAGTCCAGGAGATTCCTCCAGATCATTGATGATAACTTTTTAACATAAGTGGTGGAGGAACCCACGAGGAGAGGGGTGCTGCTGGACCTGATGCTACCTAACAAAGAAGGTCTACTTGGGGATGTGAAGGTTGGGGGCAGCCTTGGCTGCAGTGACCACAAGATGGTGGAGTTCAGGATCCTGCACAGAAGAAACAAGGCAATAAGTAGCATTTCAACCCTGGACTTCAGGAAGTCTAACTTTGGCCTCTTCAAAGACCTGCTTGGAGGAATCCCATAGGCTAAGGATCTGGAGGGTAGAGGGACCCAAGAGAGGTGGTCAGTATTCAAGCAATGCTTCCTCCAAGTTCAAGACCAGTGCAACCCTAAAAGTAAGAAATCTAGAAAAGGAGGCAGGAGGCCTGCATGGATGAGCAGGGAGCTTCTGGAAAAACTCAGTCAGAAGAAAAAAGTTTACAAAATGTGGAAAAAGGGACTGGCCACTTGGGAGGAATATAGGGATGTTGTCAGAGTATGCAGGGATGCAACATGGAAGGCCAAGGCCTGCTTGGAATTAAATCTATCAAAGGATGTCAAGGACAATAAGAAAGGCTTCTTCAAGTGCCAAGAGGGATGCACCCATGGACTCCACACACGATTCAATGTGAATTCTACTGGAGACCTTTATTATTGGTTACATGATCACTTATATACTTTTAAGCTGCTAACACACACACGCACATAAACAACTCTTCATTGGCTAAAAGCTACTGTTCACATGCCTGGTTACAATACTTGATTGGATAAATCCACCTGTTCATGAGGCATTCTTTTTACTTCTGACTAATTTTATAAGAAATTTCTTCTCTTGTTTTTCTTGCATTCTTTCTCATGAATCTTATTCTCTTGTATTTTTTCCCTTAAAGTCAGGACTTAATTGCTCAAGGCCGAAGCTGCCTGTAGCTTCAGCTCTTAAAGGGCCAATATTCAAGTACCTCAGCAGCAAAAGGAAGACTAGGGAAAATGTGGGGCTGCTGCTGAATGAGGTGAGTGCCCTGGTGACAGAGAAGGCAGTGTTGCTGAATGCCCTCTTTACTTCAGTCTTTACTGCTGGCGTTCAGGAATCCCAGGTCCTGGAGGTAAGAGAGGAAGTCTGGAGAGACTTTCCCTTTGTCAAGGAGGATCAGGTTAGGAACCATTTAGCCAAATTCGACACCCACAAATCTATGGACCCTGATGGAATGCCCCCTCAAGTGCTGAGGGAGCTGGTGGATGTTATTGCAGAGACACTCTCCATCTTCTTTGAAAGGTTATGGAGGATGGGAGATGTGCCTGAGAACTGGAGGAAAGCCAATATCACTCCAGTCTTCAAAAAGGGCAAGAAGGAGGACCCAGGAAACTACAGGCCAGTCAGCCTCACCTCCATCCCTGGCCATCTCTAAGCATGTAGAGGAAAAGAAGGTTATTTGGAACAATCAACATGGACTCACTAAGGGGAAATCATGTCTGATGAATTTGATAGCCTTCTATGATGGCATGACTGGCTGGGTGGATGAGGGGAGAACAGTGGATGTTGTCTACCTTGACTTCAGCAAGGCTTTTGACACTGTCTCCCATAGCATCCTCATAGGTAAGCTTAGGAAGTGTTGGTTAGATGAGGGGACAGTGAGATGGGTGAAGAACTGGCTTGATGGCAGAGCTCAGAGGGTTTTAATCAGTGGTTCAGAGTCTAGTTGGATGCCAGTGGTTAGTGGTGTTCCCCAAGGGTCAGTACTTGGTCCAGTCCTATTCAATATAGTCATCAGTGACTTGGACGAAGGGACTGAGTGTACCCTCAGCAAGCTTGCTGATGACACTAAACTGGGAGGAATGACTGATACACCGGAAGGCTGTGCTACCATTCATCAAGATCTGGATAGACTGGAGAGTTGAGCACAGAGGAACATGATGAAGTTCAATAAGGGCGAGTGTAGGGTCCTGCACCTGGGGAGAAATAACCCCAGGCACCAGTACAGGTTGGGGGTTGACCTGATGGAAAGCAGCCCTGCAGAGAAGGACCTGGGAGTACTGGTGGATGACAAGTTGACCCCGACCCAACAATGTGCCCTTGTGGCCAAGAAGGTAAATGGTATCCTGGGGTGTGTTAAGAAGAGTGTGACCAGAAGGTCGAGGCAGGTGATCCTCCCCCTCTGCTCAGACCTGGTGAGGCCACATCTGGAATATTGTGTCCAGTTGTGGGCTCCCGAGTTCAAGAGAGAGAGGGAACTTCTGGAGAGAGTCCAGTGGAGGCCTACAACAATGATTAAGGGGCTGGAGCATCTTTCTTACAAGGAAAGACTGAGAGAGCTGGGCCTGTTTAGCCTAGAGAAGACTGAGAGGGGATCTTATTAAAGTTTATAAATATCTAAAGGGTGGGTGTCAAGAGGATGGGGCCAGACTCTTTTCAGTGGTGGCCAGCGATAGGACAAGGGGCAATGGGCACAAGCTGGAACACAGGAGGTTCCACTTAAACATGAGGAAAAACTTCTTTACTGTGAGGGTGCCAGAGAGGCTGTGGAGTGTCCTTCTCTGGAGATATTCAAAACCTGTCTGGATGCAGTCCTTTGCAACTTGCTCTAGGTGAACCTGCTTTGGCAGGGGGGTTGGACTACATGATCTCCAAAGGTCCCTTCCAACCCTTACCATTCTGTGATTCTGTAATTTCATTAATTCATTTTTAAAAGTAAGAATTTAAATATGCAGAAACTGTTCAATACAATTCAGAATAGCCAACTGTGCAATCTCACAGTTGGATTGCACATTCAAAGATGGTAGAAATGTACTTTTGGATTAGAAATGCATTAAATGTTGGTAGCATCCTGTTTAAAGTATTGTGCCTTTTTTTTATGTGTTGTCTTTCTGATGAAAGAGAAAAGATGGCTGCCTTGTATTTTTCTATCTTCTATATCTGTGTTTTTCTATCTCCACAATCTGCATGGATAATTTCACAAAGATGATTAATAACTGTTAGATTTTAAAAACAATAATTAGTTACTTCATTTGTCTTTTGATGTCAGCATGATGTTCCTGCATACTGACACATGGGCTGGGCACCTGTTTTTTCCTGCTGCTGCTTTGAAAAATTAGATGGTTGGGTAGCAAACTTACTCTAGTATCAGTTATTTTAAGTTTTGCGGTAAAATAGTGAGAACTGGCAACAATGCAGTACAAACACAGCATGAGATTTTATAAAAGATGAATCCTAATGGGAGAACATATGAGAGGAGTGAAAGATAGCCCAAAGGACCAACAAAGAATGTTTTTCTGCTATTTTTTTTAAATGTGGAATGAAATCCTAAAGTACTTGTTTCTAAAATCTCTGCTATAAACTCTTCTTTCCCTATAATCTTGTCATCTCTGAGGCAACATAATCTCTAAGGTCAGCCTTGCTGTTAACTACAATGTTTATATTTGTCCTCTATTTCATGGCAGTAGAAAGGAAGAGATTATTATTTTTTTTTTTTTGGTGAGTTGCTTGACCCAACACAAGGAACTCTGTATTTTTTTTTTTGACTTATAGGATTTCTAGAAATAGCACTACTCACAGTAGTATTAAATACATCTATAAACCTCAGAACCATTTCGCTTAGCTCAGTCACAGTTGCATGTTCTTCAGTTTTTCTTGCTACTATTTCAGGCTCTTTTTTCCACAACATGTTGAGTGATGTATGAGATAAACTGATTAATTAGGAAACCAGTACAGCATGCATGGGTGAATTAGTTATATTATCAGTATAAATGACAAAAAAAATTTCTGATACATACCATATGTTTGGGTGAGAAGAAGAAAGATACACAAGAGAAAGCAGTAATGATGTGTGGTGGTTTGGGTGGATTCACCCTTTTTACTTGCAGCTTGCAGCCAAACACAGCCTGCTCTCTCACGCTCCCCCCCACCCTCGCCCAAGGAGTAATGGAGAGA
The DNA here is from genome assembly GCA_907165065.1 of Caprimulgus europaeus. The sequence continues at coordinate 12,448,422 of OU015537.1, forward strand.
ATTGGAAAGAAAAGGGCAAGGAAACTCACGGGTTGAGATAAAAATTATTTACTAATTAAAATAAAATGATAATGATAAGAACAGTGATAACAGAATTATACAAATGAGTGATACACCCGTAACTTAGGTAACAAGTACAAGTTGATCTGTAAATTGATTTATGATACTTACATAGAAACTAGAAGAATACATGTAGCTGTCAAGATCTGGATTAATGAGAATGGGGAGAGAATGGGGAGAGAAGCCTACTGTAATGGTTTGTAGGTGCTGCCAAGAAACGGTGTCCTTAAGCAAAAGGCAATTCCGGCAGGGGGAGATTGTGACCACCGATTCACGGATCGCCCACCCATTTGACACCCCAGACTCATTTCCAGATGATTCTAACAGTTATTGCACAGAATAGGAAACAGGAGGAGAATATGCTAATGATTTCCTGGAAATAACATGTTTATGTATGACTACTTAATGAATGCGTATGAGTAAGCTCTATATAAGATGTATGATTTTGGGGCATGGTGTGCGTTGATCGTGAGAGCACTCAGTTGTTAATAAAGAAGTGTCTGCTTATCTGCATCACATTGGTTCCCTGGATTTTTGGTAAGACACTTCTTTTCTTTTGGTAGTTGTGTAAGTGGGTTAGAGCCCCACTGTACGTGGGTTAGAGCCCCACTGTACGTCTGCCTGTCAGTTGCGGTGAAAGCTGCACAGGGTTGGACTAAAGGATGCTAGTGGAAGTGGAAGCCTAGGCATCTGCCCGTAAGACATAAGCGAAAGCTATTGCAGGGTTGGACAATAGTGGAGACAAGAGAACCTATATGCTATAGTGTTCTCAAGGTAGTGCCTCTAACAAGAAGTTAGAAGTTTTTCATGTGTTATATTGTGGAATTGTTTTTTTTTTTTTGACTGGGTACTGAAGTGCTGAGCTGTAATTAAGTACTGTGTTTATTGTGTTACATAATTTTACAATTGTGGAACTGTGCGAGTGTGACTGTGAGAGTGGGATGTGCAATTGAGCACGAAGCGAGTGAGGAGTTCGGATCCGCGGTTCTGTTATCCCGTGAGGGTTGCAGCCGGAGAAGAACGAAGCGACAGACTTGAATGATTGTATATTGTACTGTAAAGCATTTATATCATGGCATCTAAGTTAACTCATTTGTTTAAAAGTAAAAGTATGAGTAATTTGGCTGCAAATGACAAAATCCTGAAAACTTCTCTTTTAGGATGTTTATAAGCACATTGGGGAGATTTACATGATGATTTGCGAAAGAATCAGATGACTGAATATTGTAATCATTGGTGGCCTCTGTATACATTAGAGGGTCAGGAAAAATGGCCCATGAACGGGACATTGAATTATAATACTATTCTACAGTTGATGCTGTTCTGCAGGAGAGAAGGGAAGTGGGATGAAGTACCATATATAGATTTGGGTTTTTTTGTTTGTTTTTTTTTATCTCAGAAGATCCTTCTGTTGTGGGACTGCTAAGGGTCAAAGAACAAGAAGTCCCCATCACTACCACAACAGTGCACCGGCAGCAATATCACACCAACCAAGACTCCATAATTCCCATCCATAAACTGATTCATCAGCTGGAGAGCCAAGGAGTGATCAGCAGGACTCACTCTCCTTTTAACAGCCCCATATGGCCAGTGCAGAAGTCTAATGGGGAGTGGAGACTGACAGTGGACTATCGTGGCTTGAATGAAGTCACACCACCACTGGTCGCTGCTGTGCCGGACATGTTAGAGCTCCAATATGAACTGGAACTGTTCCTGTTGTCCTCGACCCCTCTGGCAAGATTTAATTCTAAGGAGGCCTTAGCTTTCCTAGTTGTCTCCCTACATCCTCTGACAACAGCCTTATATTCTTCCCAAGTGGCCAAACCCTCCTTCCATGATCTGTAAACTCTCCTCTTCCACTTGAGTTTGCCCAGCAGTTCCCTGTTTAAACAAGCAGGTCTCCTGGCTCCCTTCCTTGACTTCCTACGTGTCGGGATGCTCTGATCTTGAGCTTGAAAGAAGCAGTCCCTGAATGTTAACCAGCTATCTTGGGCCCCTTTACCTTCAAGTACCCTTTCCCATGGGTTTTCCCCTAGCAATTCCTTGAAAAGGCCAAAGTTGGCCCTCCTGAAGTCCAGGATTGCAATTCTACTTGGAATTCTGATCCTGAACCTCACCATCTCATGGTCACTGCAGCCCAGGCAGTCCTCAACCTTTACTGCTTCAACCAGACCCTCCTTGTTAGTGAGGATGAGATCCAGCAGCACTCCCCTCCTAGTTGGTTCATCCACCATTTGCATCAGGAAGTTATCATCTATGCACTGGAGGAACCTCCTGGATTGTGGGTGGCTGGCTGAGTAGTCCCTCCAGCAAACATTTAGTAGTTAAAATCCCCTACAACAACCAGGGCCTGTGATTGTGAGGCTGCTCTCAACTGCCTGTAGAAGGCCTCATCAAGTTCCTCACCCTGATCTGGTGGCCTGTAATAGACGCCCACAACAGTATCACCCATACCAGCCTTCCTCTTGATTTTCACCCACATACCCTCAACTCACTGCTCATGGAGAAATCTCAATACAATGCAGTTGCTCTCTCACATAAAGAGTGACTCCACCAACTCGCTTTGGTGGCCTGTCTTTCCTGAGGACATAGCCATCCATGACCACATTCCAGTCATGTGAGCTGTCCCACCATATTTCTGTAATTGCCACTAGATCATAATCCCCTGACCGAACACAGGTTTCTAACTCCTCCTGTTTATTCCCCATGCTGCGTGCATTGGTGTACAGGCATTGCAGGGAGCGAACCGAGTACACCAATTTCAGCCTAGGGGGGTGGGAGGCCTCCCAGTCTCCATCATTTCTAGAGTGCTGCCCCACTGGCACAAGTCCAGCTATAATCCCTTTCCATCTAGTTTAAAGCTCTCCAAATGGGCCCTGCTAATTCCTGCCCCAGCCTCCTTTTGCCCCTGTGAGATAAACCTTCCCCACGTATCACTGTCTGGACTGGTGTCTTATAAAACCAGCCATTATCAAAGAACCCAAAGCCCTGCCTGTAGCACCAGTCCTGTAGCCAATCATCTATGGCCTGAATTCTTCTATTCCATCTTACGTCAGCACCCAAAAGTGGAAGGAGGGAAGAGAAAATCACTTGTGCCCCAGACCCTTTCACCAACCATCCCAAGGCCTTGAAATCTTTCCTCATTCCCCTCAGACTATGGGACACAGCTTCCTCCCCACCTGTCTGAAAGATCAGCAGCAGGTAGTAGTCCGTAGGGTGCACCAGGTTGGGGAGTGCCCTGGTGATATCCCTGATCCAGGCTCCAGGAAGACTTTGTACTTCCCTTTGTTGAGGATCAGCCCTGCATATTGGGCCCTCTGTCCCTCTCAGAAGGGAATCGCCTACTACAGTTACCCTTCTTTCTTTCCTATCAGAGGAAGTCTTGTGGGGTGGAGTCAACCACCTCTTCTTCTGTGACCTTGTAGGTGGGCCTTGCACCACATCCTCACCTACCTCTCCTTCAAGATGCAGGGCTTCAAACCTATTACAGAGGGTCACCTGAGGAGGCAAAGCAGGTAGGGAAGGAGGTCACCCATGATGTCGAACTGTGACTTTCTTCCAACCCTCCTCATCTTTTTGGTCCCTCGCCTCTGCCTGGCAGCAACAGGGCAGGAATTGCCTCAGGTCCCCCCGCTCTGCCTGACAGGGTGGAGGTTCCATCACCTTTTGGGGGGTATCCTCATGGGGCATTTCTGACTGTCATGCCAGGGAGTTACTCCACCAGTCAATCTCCTTCTCACATTCCCTAATGGTCCTTAGTCTCTCAACCTTCTCCTTGAGTTTCACCACCATGCTGAGGATATCGTCCACCTCCTCACACCTCACACAGGTGGAATGCCTCCCTCCCTCCCTTCCCTGGCAGCAGCAGGCTCTGGCACTCCTTGCAGCCAGCAGCAGGCTCTGGCACTCCCTGCAGCCAGAGACTTGAACAGCCACTGTCCAGGGCAGACCCTCTGTCTGGGTCACTACAGTCTTTTTGTGAGAAGCTCTCTGTCTGGAGGACACCATAGTCAGAGGCAGCCTGGGACATACCCACAAGTTGGCGAGCTGCTGCTATGGAATGCTGCTATCAGCAGAGCTACAGCGAGTTGCTCTTCACCCTTCCCCTCTCGTACTGCCCTCCCCTGCGCAAACTGCCCTATCCTGCCGCGCCGCACCCTGTTTGCCCATCCTAGTCACTAGTGCTCCCTGGAGGCCATTTAAATATCCCGCGGTTGTCCCTGGCACCGCCCCTGCCGGGTCAGCCCCACTCCCATGATTGGCTGCTCCGGACGGGACTCGGCGTCACATCCGCAGCCTCCCCTCGCTCGAGGACCACCTCCTTCTCCTCTCAACACGTGCTCAGCCGCAGAATTTACCATTGCCTCCTCCGCTGTGCCCCTCGCTGACTCCTTTTAATTCTCTTCCCTACTCCCTGGGCGAGGGAGGGTGAGAAAGCTGGCTGTGTTTGGATGCAAGGTGCAAGCAAAAAGGGTGAATCCACCCAAACCACCACAGCATGTTCTATGATTCACAAACAGTCAAGCTCTAAGGATTCCAGGTCTTCAGTCTTGGACTGGAGGAAAATAGCAGGGTTTATTGCAGTGGTTGTCTTAAGTCTCACATCATTCTGTTCCAGGAGGACAAACTGATACTTGAGCATTCTGCTAGGGGATAGCAAATGTCTCCCTTTTGCTCCAATACTGATATAATGATATGAGGAACATAAACAGCCATTTGTTGTCCTATTGTGAGTTTTTGTCCCTCATGCATCAAGACAACTGTTGCGGCCACAGCTCATAGGCATCCTGGCCATCCTTTACTCACATTGTCCAAGGGTTTGGATAAATATCCCATAGGCATTGTCCATTTCCTGCCTTTGGGTCAGCACCCCCAGTGCCAGATGCTGTCTTTCGTGCACAAATAGTTCAAATGGTTTTGATAGGTCTGGCCGGCCCAATGTCGGTGCTGACATTAATGCCTTCTTGAGGTTTTGAAAGGCTGTTGGACATTGTGAGGTCCACTGGAGTGGCCCCCCTCTGATTCTGTCAAGGTGTCCTAGAGAGGTATTACCATAAGTCCATAGTTGGGAATCCACAGTCGACAACAACCAACCATTCCAAGGAAAGTTCTCAGTTATCTGGTGTAGGGAGTGTGGGAACGTGAATTGGAATACCCTGAGAGAACTGGGGGAACTGAAGGGATACATGTCTGGGGATACGAGAAGAACCTGCCTCAACAAGTTATGAGAAAGGAACCTTGGAATGTATCCAAAAGATGTACCCTGGCAAGCAAACAGGAAGGGATGCATGCAGAGTCCATCAGCTAATTAGGGGCATGTGAACTGCTCGTGCTGCGAGTGAAGAGCCAATAACATGTTAACGGGTGTGGGCGATTTCATTAGTTTTTGGGTATAAATATTACTGTATTAGAACAAATAAATGGTTTCTTGCTTGATCATATTGATGGTGTGGCAGAGTCCATCATTGAGCTCCCACAGTCATCCACATATTGGAGTATCAGTCCCTCAGGGTTGCTTCTTCTCCAATTTTCTAATTCGTTGGCTAATTGATTTCCATATATAGTTGGGCTATTTTTGAACCCTTGCAGCAACACTGTCCATGTGAGCTGTATCTTCCCTCCTGTAGTAGGATTTTCCCACTCAAAGGCAAATAATGCCTGACTATGCATATCTTGCACTATTGAATTGATATTTAAATCTTATACCAACCTGTACTCTCCACTTCCTGGTTTCTTTACAGGTAGGACTAGAGTATTGTACTCAGATTCACATTCTACTAATAATCCATATTGCATAAAATTTTCAATTGTTTTCTCTAATCCTTTTCTTGCTTCCATTTGTATAGGGTATTGCTTTTGCCTTACCAGAATTGCTCTTTCTTTGAGCGTTACCTGCACTGGCTCCACTGCTTTGGACCAACCTGGTACCTCACCAGCCCAAAACAAGGGTATGATGGCATCCTCTACTTCTTGTGGAATCTCATTCCCTTTTGGGATGTCCTGTAACATAAAAATTTTCACCTCTATGACCCTTTATTCAGGTATTAGCAATTGTATGTCTCCTTAAAAATTATTTTGGCTTCTAATATACTCAATAGATCTCTTCCCAATAGGGGAATAGGGCAATCTGGTATATACAGAAATTTGTGTGTAAAAACACATGAGCTCAAATCCACACTTTACTGGACAAAAGAAAGGCCTCGTTTCCCTTTCCCCTGTGGTACCAACAGCTGTTAAACTTGAATCACTAAACTTATCCTTACAAGTATTCAAAACAGAGCATGCCGCCCCGGTATCTATTTTCATTCCCCAACTTTAATGTGACCAGGGGCTCTACTGGGGCTTCTGAGTGTGCCCCCATCAATCTGAATCCTGTCCCAGAGTAAGTAACTCCATCAATCTAGAATTCTACTTCCATCTGGACGTAGTTTGTCTAGGATCCTGTCTGTATCTTTTATTCTGAAGACATTCCCTTTTCCAATTTGTCCTGGTTTTTGCTAGTATAGGGTTAATTTTCTTCTTAGTATCTAGAAAGCACTGTGTTCTGGTTTCAGTGAGGATTGTTATGAGAACAATGTTGATAACATACAAGGACACTGTGCTTGGGTAGTTTCCAAGAAGAGAGGACTGGAATGGGGAAGTGGAGAAGAAAAGTGTAGTAGCTAGTAAAACCCAGAATTGACAGTTGGATATGCCAATAAGATATTCCATATCATATTGCATCATGTTTAGTATATTAACCGGGGCTGACCGGAAAGGGGGGGGGGATTCTCTCAGGAATCGCAAGGGCTCATTTTTCCGGGATTGCAATTTTGGTTTTTGGGGTTCCTTTTCACTCCTCCGGGATCGTTATCAGCGGGTGGTGAGCAATTGTACTCTGCAACACTCATATATATATAGCTGTTGTTATTATTATTATTTTATTTTTACTCTAATTATTAAATTGTTCTTATCTCAACCTACAAGTCTCCCTTACCTTTACCCCTCCAATTCTCTCCCTGATTCCCTGGGTTGGGAGGGGGGGGTGCTGCGAGTGGCTGTGCTTTGTTTGGCTTCTGTCACATCTAGGTCGCCAAAATGATACCAAAAAAGCCAGTTGGAAGAAACTCTCTAAGACTCGTTTTGGAGTTTTAGAAAGCAGGTATTCTTTATTGCAGCACCGGATGCACGGGGGATCATTCCACCTATCATGCATACCAACTTGTCCCTCTACAAAAGCTTTATACTATCAAAACATGCAATTCATTTTCCATGAAATTATTAACATATTCATCACATTTCCAATAACTCATTAATACATTTAAATGTCCCTTTTTCCAAGAACTCATTGATGCATTTAAATGTCCCTTTTCACATGCGTACTGGTCGTCTTCAGGGGTCATCTGATGACCATAGAAACTTTCCTCACCGTGCCCTTTAGTTGAACTTTTCTTCTGCACATGCTTAGTTCATCTCTTGGCCTGTTTACAATACTTCTGTCTCCACAAAAATAGTTTATTCTAGCATCACTACCTTATCAAAGATTTGACGCCTCAAGTCTCCTGTTATCTATTTTAGACTATAAACTTGACTAGGCCTAGCAGATATGTAACCAACTTTCAATGTCACATTGTTTAAGCAGAAGGATGTGTTTTTTCAGTATCATTATCAACACCTTTCTAGCTACTAATACAAAACACAGAACTCTGAGGGCTGCTGTGGGGAAAATTAACTCCATCTCAGCCAGACACAGCCACAGATTCAGCATATTTATTGCTTCAAATTAAACAGATATCCCCTACCCAACTCCCTCCATCGTGGTTAGATTTAGGACAAACAGGGGAACTTCTCAGAAACAAAATCCCATGCAAAATTCTTTGGAGTTTAAAGTCTAGATTTGTTTTTTCAAGGGCTAAGTATCATCAGGCATAATTCATATGTCTCAGTCAATCCTTCATTGGACAAGAAGAGGAAGAAGAAGAAGAAAAGTAAGGAGGTGATTTTAGTCCTCACAGAGGGAGGCCAGTCCCTCACTGCCCTGGATATCCCTGCAGTGTTTCACTTCCCTCCCATGCCCGGTCCCTCTGTTTGTTCCATGTCGCCGCTCTAGAGCGGACACAGGGCGATCATCTGTAATTCACTGTTTGTTCAGGAGGGAGCGAGGAGGAGGAAGAGCGAGTAGCAACTGAAAAGGTTGCAGGTTTTTTCCCCCCAGGAATGATAATCAGGGTGGGGAGGCCGTTTAGCTTGTAATATACACCCCCCAAGGTTTCTGCTTTGCTAGTATTTTTTTTTCTTTCCTGTAAGTGCTAATATTTTTTGACAATAATTATGATTTTTGTGCGCCTCTGGCAAGGTGCCTTGGGAACAAAGAACATTTGCACCTCTTCTCTTGATCAATCAGCACTTGTTTACACCAGGCACCTTTGTTCTGCCCCCTCTCCCAGCCCCCCTCGTGTTTTCTTTTTCTTTCTTTTTTTTTTTTTTTTTAAATTACATTTCTTAATGGAATTGCTTCTTTCCCTTTCTGCTATTTTCATAAATGCTTCATTTCCTGCCTCCCCTCTCATTTCTAGATCAAACGAAAGCTTCCCTATCATCCTGGGGTGGTGGTGGGAAATTAGATTATTATTAAAAAGCCAGATTTCCACAGTCAAAAAGGGAGAGAAAGGGAAAAATGCCAGGATTTAAAGGAGCCAGGACTCTTCCGCAAAATGTTGACGAAGGCGGCGGATACCCGCGGGCAGTTCAGGGAGGGGCACCGTAGACTCAACCCCGCACAGGTTGTCCCGGAGTGCTGCGCGCCCCGCAGGTGGCCGCGGATCCGGGGGGGCCTGCCACCTCCCAGCCTTTCTTCACCTCCCACCAGCCCCGATCCACCTGACCTGGCGCCTGGGTTGGAGCACGCCGCCACGCCATCCTGCGGGTGCAGGCAGGGCTGGGGGCAGAGGCAGGAGCGAGCGCGTCGTGGAGCCCCGCCGCGGGCACGCGTGGATTGCACTCCACCACGCATGGAGCCGTGGGCTTCCTCCTCCTCCTGCTCATTTGGGCAGCACACATTTAGTTCCTTTCCTTAACACAGAAACAAAAAGGGAGAGAGAAGATTCCCAGCAGATGCTTACTTTTTTTAATTCAGAGATGATGTGAATATATTTTTGGCCGAAAAAATACCAGTGATAATTAATGGATTAACGAAAACATTGATATTATTATTATTAATACTACTATGAAAACCCTGGGGCTGTGCTGTCCAGTTCCGAGCCGAGACCTAAACATTTCTTTCCATTTCATAATTTCAAACCAACTTAAGTGCTGGATCATCAGTTTTTCCCTTTATCTGCCCCAGTTGTAAATGACGGCTTTGAGATTAGCTAATTACAGCGCAGTAACCACTGATAGAAAGGAAATAAATCAAAGCCAGTTTTGAATTTTCAAACTCACTAGTAGAGACATGCATAGCAATTCTATCTGCAGCAGATAGGTGCTATTTAAATTACCGAGGCTACAGAGTAAACCATATCCACGTCACTTTAAAAAAATATTTTTTATTTATACATACCAGTTGTGCCATTAAGTGGAGGTTTGTGAGATGTTTTTCAGTCTAGTTTTGTAAAAAAAAGAGTTCTTATAGTGGTGCAGTCTGAAGCCAGCAACGTTGAAATGTGGGATTAACAAACTTCTTGTAATAAAAGCAAAACATAGAAGAGACAAACAGAAAGATATAAAAGAGAGATATGCAGATAAAAATCTTGTCAATAAGACCCATTATAATATTTTTCCTGTGATTAGATTACACAGAAGTCTGTATATAATTAATATTAGATTCTATTTTTTTCAGCCCTCACATCCTTCCTGCTGCCCTCCCTACAGCACAGTGCGTTTTGTAGCCATGTCCTCTCAGTATTTTGAAGCATTTATCTTCGGAGGTGGGGGTTACATAAGTATATGCCAGAAAGCAACAAGCCAGCTTCTAGGGGAAGAAATCATATAGGTCTTAAAAATATAGTCTGCAGACAAAAATTCAGAGCCCCAGCGAGGAGACCTACAAATCCCCCCCACACACGCACTCTCTCTCTCTACCCCAAAAAGCACTCCTCCACCTGGAAGGAGACATCGCCCATCCCCGCCCCGGCGCTCCCCAGCCCGAAGCCAGCTTTGCCCTCCATCCCCCGCGCCCTCACCCTCGCTCCTCCCCGCCCGGAGACCGGGCTCTGCAGCCTCTGCCCGCGGCAGCCGGGCTCTCTGACCCACACAAATGCCCCAAAAGTGGAGCTGCAGAAGCCTCCACAGTCCGGTCACTACCGCTAGCACCCTCCACGCTGTCCTTAGCCGAGCATCGCTGCCAAGTGCGGGTGGCCCAGGCTCTGAATACCAAACCCGCCTAATGACATCGCCTCCCCCCTTCCTTTTAGTCAAGAATCTTACAATTAATTTTAAGTTACTCCGCGTACCGTATCATTAAAAACAGCCTGGGAAACAGCGTCAGACCCCGGGAGCGGAGAGATGGGGAAGGTAAGGGCGATTTGCATAAAGCTTTACCTTTAGTGCAGGTTGAGCTGGCACGGGTTATAACTCTAATTGCACCAGATTAATGCGCAGATTGGTCTTCACCTCGCTACAGAGCCTGTTTTAAACCCGGAGATGCACTTGCACTCCCATCCGCGGGCCGGCAGCCCCCGCCGCTGAGCCCCCCGGGATCAGACCCTGCCGTGGCTGCCGTGCTGCCTTTGCGAGGGGAGTACTCTTCCCTGACCCTCCGCTCCCGCCGTCCGTGTTGAGCAGAGGACCCTTCCCCCGCTGCACGGGCGGCGGTATAGCAGCGTGGCCACTGTGGACAGAGCTGTCCCGTGGTCTCCCGCGATGTCGTGCTGCCACCTGGCGGGCCGCGCCGGAGCCGCCCCCTCCCCCCTCGCGCAGCCTGCGCGCCCTCCGCTCACTCCCCATCGCGTTCTCGGGGCAGGGGGCAGGAGAAGTACTGTTTCTCCTCACCACCCCGGGCCTCGCTCGGCATCAGCCCCTTCTGCAGGTGCTGTTCCCCCCACGCAAGCGTCCGCGGCAGCCGGGGGATCCCCGATGAGGCGGCCCCAAACTGCCACACCCCACACCGTGGCTGGAAACGGACCCCAACGTCAGCGGTGTAAGGGAGAGCACGATGTGTCACCTTGTGCACATCCAGTATGCAGGTGGGCTACAGGGTGCTTCCACCATCGCTTTCACCTGGCTTTCAGAGATGGACCTTTTAGACTGCCTTAAGCAGTAGTATGAGTAAGGCTGGTGAAAGAAGGGAATTGAGGGCCCACATTAATATATCCATGTTGCTTTCTACCTCAGGTAGTATAGTGTATGCTATTTTCTTCTGCCTACTTTTTGGTGACCAGATTTGCCACATCATGCCTATTACTAAGTGATGTCTTGAAATGCAAGACTGCATTTTCCCCCTCACAGTACTGGGGGAACATACAGCATCTCATTATGAAGTACAGCTGTGATGAGTGTCAGGGATGGGGAGAGGGACGAGGGTAAGGAAAGCAACACTCTTGCTTCCTCAGCATTCCATATAGTTTTCTCTTGCAGAATCTGACGTATGACACTTGCAGGATAAGAAGACTAAAAAGACCTGAATTTTCAGTAGAATAGTCCTCCCTTGTCCTGGTTTTGCTAGGATAGAGTTAATTTTCTTCTTAGTACCTAGAAAGCACTGTGTTTTGGTTTCAGTATGGGATTTGTTATGAGAAGAATGTTGATAAGGTACAAGGACATCCTGTTTGGGTAGTTTGCTAGTGCAAAGGACTGGGAGGGGGAAAGTGTAGTAGTTAGAAAAACCCAGAATTGGCATTTGTATATGCCATAAGATGTTCCATATCATATTACATCATGTTTAGTATATTAACGAGGGTTGACCAGAAAGCAGGGGGATTCTTTTGGGAATCGCTGGGTCTCGCTCTTCCAGGATTGCGATTTTGGGTTCGGGGTTCCTTTTTGCTTCTCAGGGATAGCTATCAGCAGGTGGTGAGCAATTGTACTGTGCATCACTCATATATATATATATATATATATATATATATATATATATATATATTATATATATATATATATATAAAAAATTACTATTTTAATTTTATTTTACTGTAATTATTAAATTGTTCTTATCTCAACCTAAAAGTCTCCTTACCTTTGCCTCTCCAATTCTGTCCCCTATTCCCTGGGGCAAGGGGGGGGGTGTGAGTGGCTGTATCGTGTTTGGCTGCCAGCCAAGTTAAACTACAACATTCCTTAAGAAATTCTGCTTAAGTCTTGTGCTGAAAGAGTTGAGATGATCTTCATTGTTGCTAATATCTAGAGTGAACAAAATACTATTTTACTTTTAAATTACAGAATCACACAGAATCACAGAATCACAGAATATTAGGGATTGGAAGGGACCTCGAAAGATCATCTAGTCCAATCCCCCTGCTGGAGCAGGAACACCTAGATGAGTTCGCACAGGAAGGCGTCCAGGCGGGTCTTGAATGTCTCCAGAGAAGGAGACTCCACAACCTCCCTGGGCAGCCTGTTCCAGTGCTCTGTCACCCTTACTGTAAAGAAGTTCTTTCTCAAATTTAAGCGGAACCTCCTGTGTTCCAGCTTACACCCATTGCCCCTTGTCCTGTCATTGGTCATCACTGCAAAGAGCCTGGCCCCATCCTCCTGACACTCACCATTCAAATATTTATAAACATTAATCAGGTCCCCCCTCAGCCTCCTCTTCTCCAAGCTAAAGAGGCCCAGCTCCCTCAGCCTTTCCTCATAAGGGAGATGTTCCACTCCCTTAATCATTTTGGTGGCTCTTCGCTGGACTCTCTCAAGCAGCTCCCTGTCCTTCTTGAACTGTGGGGCCCAGAACTGGACACAATATTCCAGATGTGGCCTCACCAGGGCAGAGTAAAGGGGAAGAAGAACCTCTCTTGACCTACTGACTACACCCCTTCTAATGCACCCCAGGATGCCATTGGCCTTCCTGGCCACAAGGGCACAGTGCTGGCTCATGGTCATCCTGCTGTCCACCAGGACTCCCAGATCCCTTTCCCCTTCACTGCTCTCTAGGAGATCATTTCCTAACCTATACTGGAACCTGGGGTTGTTCCTGCCCAGGTGCAACACCCTACACTTGCCCTTATTATATTTCATCAAGTTTTTCCCTGCCCAGCTCTCCAGCCTGTCCAGGTCTCTCTGGATGGCAGCACAGCCTTCTGGAGTGTCAGCCACTCCTCCCAGCTTGGTATCATCAGCAAACTTGCTGACAGTGCACTCAATTCCCTCATCCAGGTCATTTATGAATATATTGAATAATACTGGTCCTAGTACTGACCCCTGAGGGACTCCACTAGACACAGGTCTCCAACTAGACTCCGCCCCATTGACCACTACTCTCTGGCTTCTTCCCACCAGCCAGTTAATAATCCATCTCACTACCTGCTCATCTAATCCACACTTCCTCAATTTATCAGCGAGGATGCTGTGGGAGACCGTGTCAAATGCTTTGCTGAAATCAAGATAGACCACATCCACTGCTCTACCATCATCCAGCCACCTGGTCGTGTTTTCATAAAAGTCTAGAAGTTTGGTCAAGCACGACTTCCCCTTGGTGAAGCCGTGCTGACTGCCCCTAATGACCCTCTTATCCTTGATATGCCTAGAGATGGCACCAAGGATAAGTCGTTCCATCACCTTTCCAGGGATGGAGGTGAGGCTGACCGGTCTGTAGTTACCCGGGTCCTCCTTCTTGCCCTTTTTGAAGATTGGAGTGACATTTGCCTTCCTCCAGTCCTCAGGCACCTCTCCCGTTCCCCACGATTTAGCAAAGATGATGGAGAGCGGTCTAGCAATGACCTCAGCCAGCTCCCTCAACACTCGTGGATGCATCCCATCTGGACCCATGGACTTATGGATGTCCAGGTTGCTTAATTGGTCCCTGACCCAATCCTCATCAACTGAGGCAATCTTCTCCATTGTCCTGTCTCCATCTGGGGTCTCCAGGGTACAGAGCTCCTCAAGACAACTTCCGGCAGAGTAGACAGAGGCAAAGAAGGCATTCAATAGCTCTGCCTTCTCTGTATCCTCTGTCACCAGGGTACCCCCCTCATTTATCAGTGGGCCTACATTGCCTCTGACGTTGGCTTTATCTGCCATGTATTTGAAGAAGCTCTTCCTGTTGTCCTTGACCCCTCTGGTTCTTCATACCTTCAGTATTTGGATTAGTCTTAGAGTAGTTAATTTTGTTCCTTATCTCTCTCCCTGAGCTGACTGTCTTTGTAGAGCCAGTTTTAAACTAGCAGGGCAGGGATTTAGCTGTGCATAAACTCATCTCACTCTGTCCTGCCAAAGGAGTGCCAGAATAGGATGCTGCAGCAATTAACAATCCAGCATCTGAACTGAAAGAGTAAACCCTAAAAAAATTAGAAACTAAAAGATTTGTAGATCCCTTAAGTTGCTTAGACATCACCTGGTTGTTGTAACAACCTTTGAATAAAACTGCTGATAATCGTGGAATGAGATATTTACATATGTTAACAAGCTTTGAATGAAATTCCTCACAAATTGCTGCAAATGTTAAGTGCTTAAGCCTGAGGAAGGACCAAACATTCTTCAAGGAATGCTGTCCCAAGCATGTAAAAGAGATACCACTGTGCAGAATCAAAGAGGAGTTCAATTCAGCTATGGAAGACCACTGACTCATTTTACTGCAAGTGTGAAGGACATTTACATATGACGGGAAATGTTTTGTGGAAGTTCAATGAATATACATGTATTAGGTCGATAGAATGTGTGCTGAAACAAAGACACACACACACACCTTGGGGAGTGATCTCCGTGCTGCAATAAAGAATACCTGCTTTCTAAAACTTCAAAATGAGTCTTTCTCGGTATCAGAACATAGACTTATTTACCAGGAATTTAAGCTAATAAGGAAGAAATGGTAATTTTTAGCAGGGGCTGAAGTGGATTAATCACTGCAGTTAAACCAGGGTTCACCTGTTAGAAATGTTACTGAGCAGCTGAGCAAATCCTGATGGCAACCAGATCTCAGTGGGTCTCAGAACACAACAGGTTTTCTAAGTCCACTTGCAGCACAAGTTATTTATCATTTTGCCTAATTATTATTTTGATATAGTTAGTTATCATTAGCTTGACATAATCAATCATGATTAGCCATACTTCTGCTTCCATTATTGTGCATGCAAATGGTACATTACACACTTAGAAGTACTCATTGGCCACAAATCCTATTACAAGTATCTAGTGGACTTTAAGTTTAGCCTGTGCCTTCCTCTTCTAACTGCATATATTTGTGTCCTTTCATTAATTTGTTGCGACGGGGGGAAAAAATCCGGACGCTCAATATGAGAATCATCAGACTTCCCCATTTATTGATCACACACATGTCTCTTATATACAATCCGTTAACCAAGCCCACATACGTTCTTATAAATCCACACTGATTGGCTTATTAATTCTCCTGAGAACTTTCTCCTCGTTACAACAGCTGGTGTTTGTTCAGTTGAACTTCAAAGGGCAAAAACAGGATACTCCCTTCTTTCCCAGTTTGATTAGAATTGTTTTGTCTAAAGTTCTCAAGGAGAAGAGGCCTACTGAAGATCTCTGCTAATTCTCTCTGATTTATGCCAAGGGGCCTAAGCCATTTCAATGATTTACAACATTAATTCTTTCCTAAAATCTTAAAAGTTGGATTCATACATAAGTAGGGATAGAGCATGATCAGTATTTTTACATTTATTTCCAGATACTGTTAGAAATCCACAGGTCACAGGCACTTGTGGATCAAAGTCAAGTTCAAAATCTATGGTAACAGGAGGAAAACTACCAGCAAGATCTCAACTCTAGATATGAGGAGAGCAGACTTCGGATTGCTCAGAGAACTACTTAGTAAGGTCCCCTGGGTAAAAAGCTTTTGAAGGTGCTGGGGTCCATCAGTGCTGGTCACTTTTTAAGTGCCACCTCCTAAGAGCACAGGATCAGACAATTCCGAAATGCCAGAAGTCAAGCAGGTGAGGCAGAAGGCTGCTTTGGCTGAGCAAGGATCTTCTAGAACTAAGGCAGAAAAGGACAGTGTATGGCCAGTGGAAGCAAGGTCAGGCAACATGGGAGGACTACAGAGATGCCATCACTGCAGGGAGGAAATTTGTGCAGCCAAAGTTCAGAGTTAAAGCTGGCTAGTACTGTGAAAGACAATTAAAAGGGCTTTTTAAAATACATTAATAGCAAAAGGCAGACCAGGAATAACATTGGCCCATTACTTGATGAGCACGGTCTCCTCACAAACAGGACGCAACTGCATCAGCCAATTTCCTCAGGACTCTGGGATTCATCTCATCAGGTCTCGTAGACTTATGTATGTTCTGATTCCACAGGTGGTCACAAACCTGATCTTCTCTTACACTGTGAGAGAGTTTCACTGGGCTAGCACTTGGCTAGCAGCCAACACAGCAGTTCACCCACTCCCCCCCCACCCCAGGGGATAGGGGAGAGGATTGGGGGGGCAAGGATAAGGAGGTTTGTAGGTTGAGATAAGAACAGTTTAATAATAGAGAGAAAAATTAAAATAATGCTAATATTAAAATAGTAGTGATAATGATAACAGTAACAAAATATGCAAATGAATGACACCCAGTGTTATTGCTCACCCCCTTCCTGACCAAGCCCGGCCTGTTCCCAGATAATGATCCTGGAGGAGCGACAATCCCAAACCGAAACCGCAGTCCTGGAAGAGTGAGAGCCTGAGCGAAAGCCAGAGAGAGCTGAAAGAGGAAGAGCCCCTCACTAATATACTGGACATGACGTGATATGATATGGAATATCCCATTGGCATATCTAACTGTCAGTTAAGTTTATTAATTTAAATATTCTTCACCCCCTTAAATCTTGTGCTTGTGGACTAACAGAACACAAAGTCCTTTACTCCCAGTGACAAAAATATAAACATTGGTATGTTCTCAGTGTCTCTCATAGCAAGTCCCAGGCTGAAAGCAAAACACAGCACAATTCTAGCTACTGAAAAAGAAAGCCAGCTCTATTTCAGCTAAAAACCAGGACACACTGGGAGGGACTTTGCTCCCCCAGTCCCTCTTGCAATCCATCCACTCGAGAAGTGTCGGAAGAGAGGCTGCCAGTGAAGACTGAGGCAAAAAAGTTGTTGATTACATCAGCCTTCTCCTTGTCCATTGTTACCAGTTTGCCAGTCTTGCTTATTGAGGGGGTATACTTTCTTTGACCTTCTTTTTCTGACTGTCATACAGATAATTATAGAATCATAGAATAGTTTGGTTGGAAAAGACCATTACGATAATCTAGTCCAACCGTAAACATAGCATTGTCAAGTTCACCACTAAAGCATGTCCCCAAGTACCCCATTGTGGTGGGTTAACTCTGGCTGGATGCCAGATGCCCACCAAAGCCCACTCTATCACCCCCCTCCTCAGCAGGATGGGGAGGGGAGAAAATAAGAGAGAACAAAAATAAAAAACTCGTGGGTGAGACAAAGGCAGTTTAATAGAAGCAAAGCAAAGCTGCGTGCGCAGAAGCAAAAGAACAAAATATTTATTCTCTACTTCCCATCAGCAGGCGATGTTTGGCCACTTCCCGGGAAGCAGGGTTTGCATATGCTTTGCGGTTCCCAGAGGACAAACGGAAGTAATGAATGCCCTCCCTTCGCCCTCTGTTCTCCTTGCTTTATTTCTGAGCATACGTCATATGGTATGGAATATCCCTTTGGTCAGTTTGGGTCAGCTGTCCTGGCTATGTCCCCTCCGAAGACCTTCCCCACCCCCAGCCTACTGAGGAGGGGGGAATGTTGGAGAGCCAGCCTTGGTGCTGTGCTAGCACTGTTCACCAGTAACCAAAACACTGGTGTGTTATCAACACCCCTCGAGCCACCAATACAAAAGACAGAACTCTGAGGGCTGCCAAGGGGAAAATCAACTCCATCCCAGCCAGACCCAATACACACATTTACACGTCCTTTAAATACTTCCGGGATGGTGACTCCACCACTTCCCTGGGCAGCCTGTTCCAATACTTGACAACCCATTCAATTAACAATTTTTTCCTAATATCCAACCTAAACCTCCCCTGGCCAACTTAAGGCCGTTCCTCTAAACCTCTCCTGGCCAACTTAAGGCTGTTCCTCTTGTCCTATCACATGTAGAAGCCCTTCTTGTTATTCTTTGCATCCCTTGCCAAGTTCAGCTCCAGCTGCACATTGGCCTTCCTGACCCCATCCCTGCACAACCAGGTAGCGTCCCTGTACTCTTCCCAGGATACCTGTCCCTGCTTCCACTGCCTGTGCATTTCCTTCTTGCCCTTTAGTTTGATCAGCAGGTCTTGACTCAACCATGCCAGTCTCTTGCCTCCCTTTCCTGATTTCTTACCCCTGGGGATCGAGAGCTCTTGCACTCTATGGAAAGCATC
Source organism: Caprimulgus europaeus (assembly GCA_907165065.1). The sequence continues at coordinate 12,466,926 of OU015537.1, forward strand.
CTTAAAGATTTGCCAGCTCTATTCTGCTCCCTTGTCCCTAAGGGCAGTTTCCCAGGAGGTCCTATTGACTAACTCTTCAAAGAGCTGCAAGTTGGCTTTCCTAGAATTCAGGGTCCTGACTTTACTCTTTTCTTGTTCCATATTCCTTGGGACTGCGAACTCCACCAGTGCATGATCACTGCAGCCCAGGCTGCCTCCAATCTTGATGTCACCAATCATCTCACTTGTGTTGGTGACTATATCAGGTCCAGTATCGTATCCCTTCTGGTAGGATTGTCTATCACCTGGCTTAAGCAGTTATCCTCAATGCACTCCAGGAGTCTCCTGGATTGCCTACAGCTTGCTGTGCTATTTTTCCAGCAGATGTTGGGGTGGTTGAAGCCCTCCAGCGGGATGAGAGTCTGCAAGCATGATGACTCCTGTAGCTGGAGTAAGAAGGCTTTGTCAACAGGTTCCCCTTGATCAGGCAGCCTGTAGTAGACACCAACCACAAGGTTCCCTTTGTTTCCTCAGTCTCTAATTCTTACCAATAAGCTTTCAACCTGCTATGCTTCAGAGACAACTCTTCACAGTCTATCCATTTCTTGATGTAGAAGGCAATGCCTCTCCCCTTCCTTCCTCGCTTATCCCTTCTGAACAGCCTGTAGCCATTGATAGCCACACTCCAGTCATGGGATTCATCCCACCAAGTTTCAGTAATGGCAACTAGATCATAGCTTTTTAACAGCACGGTGGCTTCCAACTCCTCCTGTTTGTTTCCTATGCTGTGTGCTTTGTTGTAGAGGCACTTCAGCTGGGCTGTTGGCCATGTCACCTTCTTAGAGGAACACCCCTCAAAATCCTTTGAGGTATTTCACTGGTGTTTCCCTGTTGGCTCCTATTACCTGAGGAGCCCCTGGCTCATCTCTGCAAGACTTCAAGTGTGCTACAGTGTACCCAGCATGTCTCAGAGCAATAGGCTGAGAGCCCTTGCTAGCCCCCCATCCCTCTAACCTTGATGTGTGTCCTGGTTTTTAGCTGAGACAGAGCTAGATTCCTTTTTAGTAGCTAAAATAGCACTGTATTTTGGTTTCAGCCTGTGTTTTGTTATCAGAGAAACACTGATAACATACCAATGTTTTCATTTTTGTTGCTGGAAGTGAAGGACAAGATCTAAGGGGGGACGAACTACATTGTCATTTAGATATGCCAATAGGATATTCCATATCATATCACGTCATACCCAGTATATTAGTGAGGGTCTCTTCCTCTCTTGCTCTCTCTGGCTTTCACTCAGGCTCTCGTTCTTTCGGGATTGCAGTTTCGGTTTGGGTTTGTTGCTCCTCTGGGATCGTTATCTGGGAATGGGATGAGCTTGGTCAGTGGGTAGTGAGCAGTTGTACTGTGTATCACTCATTCGCATATTTTATTACTATTATTATCATTATTATTTTAATAACATTATTATTTTAAGTTATATTTTCTTTCCATTATTAAATTGCTCTTATCTCAACCTACAAGTCTCCTTACCCTTGCCCCCCAGTTCACTCCACTATCCCCTGGGGGAGGGCAGGGGGAGTGAGCAAATGGCTGTGTTTGGCTGCTAGCCAAGTGCTAGGCACTTGCTAGCCAAGTGAATTCACCACAGTATTTTTGGCACCCAATGTGGGGCAAAGGAGATGAGATAATGAAAATTTCAAACAGTGTTTTAACAAAATTGTTATTGTGTTGGATTAATAGATGATGGTTATGATGTTGCTACATTTCATTACAGGACTGTTAACAGAAATGTGGGATATGAGTTTCTGGAATAATTACTGAAGGTAACTTAAAAATCAGAAAATGGCCTTGTTCACACACTAGGGAAAGGTGTAAAGTCAAAGAAGATGCCAGGGGAAGAATACACCTGGTATGCAAAGAATTTCTCCAAGGTTGTGTCCTGTAGAGTCTGGTCTGCATATCAATACAGAGGATAGAAAAGAGTGAAGACTCGTTGCTAACCCCTGTATTTACTGAGACCTCTGGCACCAAGGGCCTGATGTTTAGGACCCTGGACTGACCATCTGGCACCCCTTAGACAAATACCTCCCTTTTGTGGACCTTGAATTATAACTACACAAAAACATACCTCCAGCTCACTGACCACCACCCCGTCCTCCTCCCCACTTACTAAGTTTTGGTAACTTCTACCTTTAAAGGGAAACGGAAGCATTTTTACCAATCGCGATAAAAGTATGACTAGAGGCACTCAAGCTCCAACTTGAAGGTAAAACTAATATAAAAATGGCCCAAAGAAAGGGGGAATTTAGGGAAGATACCATCACGGACAAGTCAGAGAAGATACCATTGCAGACCTCTGGCCTCTGGGACCAGCTGATGGCCTGAGCCTCTCTTCCCCCCCCCCCCCCCCCACCCCGATAGGGACGCCTTTGGGTAAGATTTATATTAGCCCAAGGACTTTCTCGTAAACTTAGAGATCTCTATAGAATTGCTTTCTAACTTAGTGCTTTTCAGTAATTTGTAACCTTAATGCTCGTATATACCTCTGCAGACAGTAGATTATCACCGGCAATCCATACGAATCTGTATTATTCCTGTTGCTTTATTAAAGTGCTTTTATTTGCTTATTGACTTGCTGCACAATTTCTCACTGGGCGCTGCCTGATAAGGCCATGAGAGTCCATAGATCGTGACTGGATGGCAGGTGCAGGGCTATCGAGTGAATCCTGCATTAATGTACCCAGACTTATAGTGCCACATCGAACTGTGTCTGTCTGTAACGAGCCAGACCATCCCCCTGTGCCCAATGGGACGCCACTAAATGCTGCAGGTTTAGCTGTGTGAGTCCATAAATCATGGGTAGACAGGAGTGGAGTGCACTATCGAGTAAATCCACTGTTGTTGGACTCGTAGTGCTCAATTGAGCATCACTTAGGATCTAAGCCTAGCCGCCCCCAGCTCCTCTAATATCCGAGGGTGAGCTGGAACGCAAGGGGGTTTATTTCCTGCCAAATTGCTTCACCACCCCTTTCACGCAACAGAATCCTTACTTGATTTTTATTGCAATGCTTATTAGCTATAAAAACATGATTAAGGGTCTTGTCCATCTGCACTTTTTGATAATGTGTGTGAGTGTGAGGGACTGCACTATGAACTTATGTCTCAAAGATTGTTTGCAAGGATGGTCACAGGATCACAGGGTCAAGGAAATGCCCACTTGTGAAAACATTCTGCTCGGACATGCCCCTGCCCCAAGTATGCATCAGTCGCTGGGGGGCACAGAGAGAAGTGCCTTTGTCATGGAAACTACGGCCCTTGAAGGGGTATTTAAGAAGGACCTGTACGAGCAAGTTTGGGGGGATGATGATGATTATTATTATTGATGTTGATGACGACGACAACAGCCGTCTGACTGCACCGCACCTCACCACCGCTGAAGCGAGTCACTTGTGTGACCGCCCGCCATTGCGCCACCAAGGAACTGAGACCCCCTCGCCCCCCTTGCACCACCGTTGAGAGCTGAGACAAGCTGCGCGCGTGAAGGTTCACTATGGAGCTTCCAAGTAACTGAGACCCCCTCGCCCCCCCATCATCCCCGGGAAGCTGCGGGTCCACGGTGGTGACTATTCTTGCAGCCCTATCCCAACTGCTGGCTTAATTTCCATCTTTCATTCCATCCAATCCTATCGCCACTCTCTTTTATTATTTTTTCTATTTTTGTTTTACTTTTTATTTTTACCTTTTTTTTTTTTTTTGTAATAAAAGGTGTTCTGGGTGTATGGCATTTGACCTCGTTTGTGTCTTAATCTCGCTCTTGGGATCATATTGAAACCTTCCCTGACATTGGATCGGGACAGTGAGCCGACACAGGCAGGATGCAGGAACAACCACAAAAACCATGGATAAAATGCAAAAAGCAAATTTATTCTCGTTACCTCTTGAATGGGTGTATCTCCGCAGCAGCACCCCGGGCAGAGGCACGTAAGCGGGAACACAGGCACCATGGAGATCCATCCTTGCTAGAGAGCGAGTGAGAGATTCCGAGCCTGCTGCTTTTGCCTGTATATATCAGGGATTTTGAGCAGGCAGTAGTTTTCCACTGTGCTTTGATCTTTCTCACAGCAGGGTAGGAATCCCAGGCATGTTCAGGGTGCCCCTGAGTCTATTCCAGGCCTGTGTTATTTAAAGGCAGATGTTATGCTTGTCAAGCACATAAGACTAAACAGTGATTAGTAGTGTGATATATGTTTTTTGACACCTCAGCTGCAAGTCGCTTAAGCGTATTTACAGTTCTCCTCGCCAATCTTCCATTATATTCCCACATTCCACCCCCTCGCTCAAGAGACCACTTCCACTGGGGATGGCAAAGCTGGAGGTGTCCATTTGGGCTTGTGGGATGTAGCAAAGAGTAAATTACAGAGGCACATACATATAGAAAAAGAAATAAACATATCTCTACAATAATACTTTGAATGAGGTGTCCCATTCATCCTGTCAGGGAATTAAACCACTCAGTCAGCCATGCACCAGTAGTAGATTGTTTCATTTGATTCATTAAGTCTTGGAGATATTGAATGTCATCCTCTATGTTGGCTGACTCATTAGGTACATTGAAGCAACACATGCCTTCAAAATCAAAGGAGCATTTATGGAGGAAATAGTCCACCATCTATAAATATTATAATGATGTTCATTGACCTACAGCCATCACCTACTCAGAAAAAATAGTAATGAGAAACATTAACATCAAAATCACTTAGCATAATATAATTCTGTAATACAGCTACTAGGATTGGTATGCAAATAAGACACATTGTCAAAAGATCTGTGGCTGTTAATATTCCCTCAATGTAAAACGCAGATGAGTTAGTTACAGTAGAGGCTAACCAAATCGAAGTATTTACATGTTGGTCTTGCACACCAAATTGGAAACACAAAAGAAATTGCTGGAAATAATCTGGCTGATAAAACGGCCAGGAAAGTAGCAAAAGAGCAAGCATTGCAAATGGCATTCATTCCCTCCAAAACAGTAGCCCTACCTAGGAAAAAACCAAAATATTCAGAGGAAGATGATAAGTTAGGCCAGTTATTAAATGCTAAGAAAAGCCTAGATGGATGGTGGGTAACCCCTAATGGACAAGCAGTGATTCCACCCATTTTGATGAGAGAAATAATTCAAACAAGACATCAGGAATGTCACTGGGGAGTAGAAGCCTTAGTAACTTCTTTACAGAAACAGGTAGTGTCAGTTAAAATGCTAGGATTAGCTAAAATGATAACTGCAAAATGTGAAATATGTTTGAAAAATAATCCAGTAATCAAGAAAAGAGCCCAAATGGGTAAGTTAAAATCTGGTACAGAACCTGGAGATTATTGGCAAGTAGATTTCTTGGAGTTACCTAGACAAACTGGGTACCGATACATCCTGGTGGGGGTTGATACTTTTACAGGATGGTCAGAAGCCCTTCCCTGTAGCACCACACAAGCAAAAGAAGTAGTAAAGTGGTTACTACAAGAAATAACTCCAAGGTTTGGGGTCCCTATTGGAATTTCTTCTGACAGAGGTCCACACTTTGTTGCTGAAGTAGTCCAAAGTGTTAGTAAAGTATTGGGTATTGCCTGGGATTTACATGCATCCTGGAGGCCACAATCCAGTGGGAATGTAGAAAGAATGAATCAGACTCTAAAAAAGACAAATAAGTAATATTTGTCAGGAAACTAATCTAAAATGGCCTCAAGCACTTCCATTGGCATTACTACGAATTAGAGTACAGCCAAAGAGTGGAATCGCAATCATTCCTTATGAATTACTGTATGGAAAACCTTATGAGTCCCCAGAACCAAATCCAGGCATGCATGTAAAAGGAAAACAAGATGTATATAACTATTTGCTTTCTCTAGGGAAAACTTTGGCTGCAATTCGGAGTGCAGTAATTTGGAACAGACCTTTATCTCTGGACAATCCAGTGCATGATTTTCAACCAGGAGATTATGTCTACGGGAAGATGTGGACTTCTGAACCTCTGCAGGAGTGCTGGAAAGGACCTTTCCAGATACTGTTAACCACCTTTACAGCTATCAAGATTGCAGAATCAGAAGCTCGGATACATTATACTCGGGTGAAGAAAGCACCTACTTCATGGAAGATTGTTAGCCGTGACCCAGAGACTTTAAAACTGACTCTGAAACATGTCTAATTTCTCATATCAGCTTTTGATTGTTCTTTGGATCTTATGCTGGAAGGTAGTACTGGTGAACCCGTGGGCTGACTTGGTAAGTAGGAACAAAAGACAAATAGAAACAGAACAAGTGATTGAAATTCCCAAACAAACGCCTGAGGAAAATTTGATGTTAGGATTGATTAAAGGATTTGCCAATTTGCAGAATGTTACACAGATTACTGCTTGTTTACCAATACCAAGGACAGTAGGTGAATCTATTCCATGGGGAATCTTAACTATGAATTTGACCAACCAGGAACATAAAAATGAGACCACTCATTGTGAACAAAGGCCAGTAACTCAATGGCATGAACAAGTAACAGTTATCAGAAAACAGTGGAAGTCACAAGGCAAAGAATCAGATTGTAAAAAACTATTAAATTACGATTTTATAAGAGGATCTCGACCTGGTGCCATAGCTCACGTTCTCCGTCCTGGGGGTCTAAATCCCCAGTTAGGTTGGTGTTCATATGATGAACCAGTAAGGAGAAATGTGAGCCGCATGATAATGGAATGGAAATGTGAAAAAGATACCCAAACTTCACAAAAAGAGCAACCTACTTGGGGATAAATTTGGTCCATGACTGTATTTTCCCAATTTCGATACATGGCAAAAGCCCCTTGGTGTTTTACATGGGAGGGGTCAGTTTATTCAGTTTGGCCAACAACTGAATAAGTTGTTTGGGGAACTTCGTCATGAGAAAAAGAGAGTTCAGTGCCATGGTGGAAATGTGAAAAGGTTTATAATTGTAGTACAGTAAGTAAAGTAATACAAGAAATCCCCCCTTTAGCAGCTGCAGTGAGGTATGGGTGTTTCTGTCGAGGACTCAGAAATGATCTTCAAATGACTGTAGATTATGTGATTACAAGAGGGAAATTATTGAGTTGTAGAAAACTTACGATCCAGAGTGGGCATTAAGTGATGGAACCTGGACAACTCACCATTAGATGGTAAAGTAAAATAAATTACTGTAGGCATGCCAACATTATGCCCTATTTGGAAAAATCACCATTTAAGGGACCCTTAGAAAATCTGAACTTGAAACGAACCAAAAGATCTGAGACAGATTATGATATTTGGAACGAACCATCAACAGGAGTAAAAATTAGTTGGGCTCTTGAATCTCTTTTGAATCCTATAGCCTCATATAGAAACAGAGAGTGGCTATAGCATTTAACAGGTCAAGTAGAGAAGTTAGCAAATGTCACAAGGAAAGGGTTCAAAGACCTGAACATACAATTGCAGGCGACATCTAGGATGACACTCCAAAATAGAATGGCCTTAGACATGCTTCTACTTAAAGAGCACGGAGTGTGTGGGTATCTAAAGGACAGGGTAAACCACTGCTGTATACACATTCCAAACGTTACCCAGGATGTAGAGCATGATCTGGATTTGTTGGGAAAAATTAAAAAAGAAACAGAATCAATTCGAGAAGACATGTCAGAGGATTGGATGGGAAAAATTTTCAAAGGATGGGGATAGAACTTAAGCTCTTGGATACAATCTTTGATTAAAACTCTGTTTCTGTTGCTAATTGTCTTTTTGATGATCATGCTGGTATACACCTGTTTGAAGAAACAGTTCACTAATAGGATTACAGTAAATCGCATGATCATGAGAGAGTTACCTACTATTCCACCAGGCTACAGTTCACCATCAAAGTACGCTGAAACAAATCTTGGCTGCGAAAATGATAATGAATAAATGCTATGCAGTAGAGGTGAAAGTATTGAAATAATTTTCAACACTTTCAAAGGGGGGAGATGTTACTGATATGTTAGAATTAATCAATAGTTTATGATTAGTTTTGATCTTAATAGTATAAAATTATAAGAAATATTTTAATGAAAAGTATGTTTGCACAGCAACCAAATGCTACTATGAAATCCCTGTACAGCCCCATACCAAGGCCGAAGGGATCGGTCAAAATCATCTGGTAGGAACCGTAACTTAGGTAACAAGTACAAGTTGATCTGTAAATTGATTTATGATACTTACATAGAAATTAGAAGAATGCATGTAGCTGTCAAGGTCTGGATTAATGAGAATGAAGAGAAGCCTACTGTAACGGTTTGTAGGTACCTGCCAAGAAACCATGTCCTTAAGCAAAAGGCAATTCCGGCAGGGGGAGATCGTGACCACCAACTCACGGACCACCTACCCATATTACACCTCAAACTCATTTCCAGATTATTCTAACTTTTATTGCACAGAATCAGAAATAGGAGGAGAGTATGCTAATGATTTTCGGGAAATAATATGTTTATGTATGACTACTTAATGAATACGTATGAGTAAGCTCTATATAAGATGTATGATTTTGGTGCATGGTGTGCGTTGATCGTGAGAGCACTCACTCGCGCACCCGGCTGTTAATAAAGAAGTGTCTGCTTATCCGCATCACATTGGTGTTGATAAGTTTCTTATTCCGGATTTTCAGTAACACTGGTAGAAATCGTTGCTGTAAACAATGTTTCCATTTCCAGTGTGTGGCTGCCTGAGGTACCCTGGCATAGGCCATAATAGTATCATCAATGACCCACTCATTATTAGGCATGGGCGTGTGGATAGTCATGCTATTTTGGCCTGTGATTCTTTAAGTTTCTTGTAGTGCCCAAACTACAGCTGAAATTTGTATTTCCATCAGGGTATAATGTATAGTGGAGCTTTGTAATGCTTTGGACCAAAATCCTGCAAGTTCTTTCTGATTTTTTGTCCCAGTCATCTGGCACAATCCCCATGAGGCTGTATCATCTTGAATTGTTACTGCTAAGTCAAAAAGATAACCTTGCCTACGAGTACATAATAGCACATACCCAATCAGTGCATTTTTGCAGGTATCAAAGGCTTCTTGTTGTTGTTTGGTCCATTGCCAAACAACCTTCTTCGTATTTAATTTTTGCAAAGGGAGCATTAATGCTGCCAGATGTGGGATGAAAGTTCTCCATCACCCTAAAAGGCCCCAAAATTGTACAATAGTACTAGGGCCCTGTATTTTCAGTGGATTAATTGCCCAGCACCGATCTTGTAAATGCGATTTCAGCAATTCAGCAGCCACTTCAATTTCTTGTTGTAACTCTGCCATAATCAATAGATTATCAATATAATGGTAAACAGTAAAGGTGTCTGACCATAGTGCAACATCAGCTGCTGTCATTTGGTGGCAAATGGAGGGACTGTGTTAGTATCCCTGAGGCAATACTTAGAAAATATATTGCTTTTGTTGCCAGGTAAAGGCAACCTGGTCCTGGCTTTCTGAAGCAATGGCTATCAAAAAGAAAGCTTTAGCAAGATGTATCACCACCTTCCAGGGCTGTAAATTTTTGCTGATTTTTTTCTATAAGAGTAACCATGTCTAGTACCATGGCCACAAGTCGGGGAGGGACACAGGACTTTATTCAATTCTCTGTAATCTACAGTCATCCTCCAAGTGCCATCTGGTTTTCAAACAAGTCAAATAGGATTATTAAAAACAGTCATTTTCCCTAAAGATTCCCATTTGTTGAAGTGCCCGAATGATCTGAGTGATTTCCTCATACTCCCCCTGGAATGCGATATTGTTTTACAGTTACCACCTTGGCAGGCACAGGCAGCATAACAGGATCCCACTGCGGGAATCCACACAAGACAGTTCCAGATCAAATAGCAATGCCCACTTGCAAAGTTACAAAGCAAAAGTGACCATTTAAAGTTTCAGCTGTTCATCTTTGCCATCATTGGGTCAATTAACACTGTCATGGTAAATGGCATGGCATTTCCTATTGTTAAGGTAACTTTAGCTTGGAGGGCAGGGGTCGGATTTCCCCCCAATCCACAGATCTGTGATGTGACTACTACATAATACAGTAACTTCAGCTCCAGTATCCACAGCAGAACATGTAAAATCTCCCGAGACCACCACGCTCTTGTTAAAGGAACGTAAGGGCATCAACCCCCCTCATGATAAAAGGTTACAGTGGTGGCAATCTTAGGGGACCTGCCAAACCTTAATTTCTGCTGTTTTGGCATTTGCCAGGTAGTGTCTTTTATTGTGGGGGCAGGAGGGGTGGAGGTTGGGTGTGGAGTTGGTGGTGGAGCTGGGAGTGATTGGTTTTTTTGCATAAATGCTAATTTTTGCAGTCGGCAAAACACTTCTGATACTTTGATCCCTCCTATTTCTGATTGTGGGGTACCAACTTGTACAAGATCATTCCACATTTGTTTCCTCACCACCCGTGCTGTAACTCCTTTCGGTTTTGCCGGCTTTCCTTTATTCACCACCTGAACAGATGGCCCCAAAATTACAGCCCCAATTTCCTTTAACTCTTTTGAATCTTTAACTCTTAACTCTTTTAACTCAGCATCTGTGATCTGCACTCCCCTGTCTGCTTGTTCCTGCTGCATCATTTGTATAAGGAGTTGTGCTTCCACCACCTCCCTGCCTTTTAAGTCCATATTAAATTCAAACTCAGTCTCAGAGTCTGAGGATTCACTCTGAATATTTCCATCCCATTTCTCAGGATTCCAAGACCGTTTCATAGTGAGAGCATGAACTTGGAAAATTGAAACCTTTCTTTTTCCTTATTTATCCCTTTGTTCATTAGCAATACATGCTAGCAACTGCTCTACATTATCTTGTAGCTCATAACATCGCGCTGCTTGAAGAGTAATTACTTCTTGCACAATCACTTTTGCATCTTGTAAAGCCCCAACCTCCTTTTCCAAGTCTCTCACTTTAATCTGCAATGCAACATTTTCACAGTGAACAGCTCTAAATCCAATAGCTAACAACCATCCTAATCTGAGGTAATTTTTGAGAAGAATCCAATGCCACTTTCCCTTTCAATTGCCTAGGGGGTAATCTCCACCACATCATATATTTCAGGCCATGCTTCTCAGAGCAGGGCAGGAATCCCAGGCATGTTCAGGGTGCCCCTGAGTCTATCCCAGGCCTGTGTTATCTAAAGGCAGATGTTCTACTTGTCAAGCACATAAGACTAAACAGTGATTAGCAGTGTGATATATGTGTTTTTCTAAACCCCAGCTGCAAGTGCTTGAGCGTATTTACAGTCCTCCTCGACAATCTTCTGTTATATTCCCACATAATGACTGTGAGAACAGCTCGGCTTTTGTATGTAGTGTTTTCCCCATCTTTGCATTTCAGGAGCTATCTTTTAGATAGCATTGATTGGTTTACGGTTTACCTTGTTTTCCCATGGGGACAACCCGCTGGGCAAACATCTTCGTGCTTCGGCTGCCATCTGTTGGAGACTATTGCAAATTACACCGTCACTTTTTTCTCCTCTGGAAACCAGCGTATTAATCAGACCTTTCTGTGTATTGAGTGCCACCGGCCACAGATTAGTAATAATTGCACTTATTTAATCCGGGGAACCAATTTACGAGGGGAACGGCTTCTGACAATTTCTTCTTTTCTGCCAGGCCAAGCATAAAAGAGTGTGAGAGTATTAAGCATTCTTGGGATACACTCACAATTTTCTTTCTGTTGCTGGGCCTCCTGAGTGCATTTCAGGTCTTGTTTAAGATCAGGAAACTATTTATGTATACCAGCCCAGGAACAACCTCTGCAATAGACACTGTGGCTACTGAAACCAGTGATGCAGCTATTGAAACCCTTGCAACAGACACTGTGGCTACTCCGAGACCCACAACAAGAACTGTAGCTATTGAGACCCCGAAAACAAGGTCTGTAGCTATTCAAACTCCAAGAACAGATACTGAAGCTATATAGACCCTGGCAGCAAGAAATGTAGCTATTCAAACCCAGACAACACACCCCCCAACTCTTACTGTGACTACTCAAAATCCAATAATACATACTGCAACTACACAGACCCAGGTGACAGACCCTCCCCCCCCCCAACTCCCACTGTGGATATTCAAATCTCAATGACAAATATTGCAGCTACTCAGACCCTGGTGGTGAGCCTTGTTGCTCCAAACTCTGCAACTATAGCTACTCAGACCTTGATGACAAAGCACCTCAACTACCCAAAAAATGGTGGAGTGATGAATCTGAGCTAGAGGACAAACCGGTGCCAGTAATAATTGCTCCTATATGGAAAAAAGTATAAAAAGAAAACAAATTTACTCTGCACCAGATAAGGCTAAACCAGGGATATCATGAGAGCGTCAGATCCCAATGGATATAATAAATAAAATAACAGCTATGTCTCCACCAACTAACAAACAGGAAACACAAGCCTTCTTAGGTGTTGTAGGTTTTTGGAGAATGCATATTCCAAAATACAGTCAGATCATAAGCCCTCTCTACCAAGTGACCCAAAAGAAAAACAATTTTACTTGGGGTCCTGAGCAACAACAAGCCTTTGAACAAATTAAACAGGAAATAGTCCATACAGTAGCCCTTGGGCCAGTCCAGACAGGACGAGACATTAAAAATAATGCTCTACACTGCAGCTGGGGAGAATGGACCTACCTGGAGACTCTGACAGAAAGCACCAGGGGAGACTCGAGGTTGACCCCTGGGGTTTTGGAGTTGGGGATACAAAGGATCTGAAGCCAGATATACTCCAACTGAAAAGGAGATATTGGCAGCATAAGAGGGAGTTCAAGCTGCTCTTCAGAAGTGATTGGAAATAAAGTGCAGCTTCTCTTGGCACCCCAACTGCCCGTGCTTGGGCTGGATGTTCAAAGGTGGCGTTCCTTCTATACATCATGCAACTGATGCCACATGGAGTAAGTGGGTTGCACTAATCACACAATGGGCTTGAACTGGAAGCCTCAGTTGCCCAGAAATTATAGAAATTATCGCAAACTGTCCAGAAAGCAAAACTTTTGGAATGTCACCTGAGGAGGAGGTGATGCGAGCTGATGAGGCTCCACCGTCCAATGAACTACCAAATAATGAAAAACAGTATGCTCTGTTTACTGATGGGTCCTGTCGTACTGTAGGAAAACATCAAAAGTGGAAAGCTGCTGTGTGGAGTCCCACCCGACGAGTCGCAGAGGCTACCGAATGAAAAGGTGAATCGAGTCAGTTTGCAGAGGTAAAAGCCATCCAGTTGGCCTTAGACATTGCTGAACAAGAAAAATGGCCAGTGCTCTACCTCTATACAGACTCATGGATGGTGGCAAATGCCCTGTGGTGGTGGTTACAGCAATGGAAACAGAGCAACTGGCAGCGCAGAGGCAAACCCATCTGGGCTACTGAATTATGGCAAGACATTGCTGCTCGGCTAGAAAAGCTAACTGTAAAAGTATGTCACTTAGATGCCCATGTGCCCAAGGGTGGAAGCTACTGAAGAACATCAAAACAACCAACAGGTAGATAAGGCTGCTAAGATCAAAGTATCTCAAGTAGACCTGGATGGGCAACATGTCCTCTGGTCACCCAGGACATTGAGAAGGCTGAGGTGCTCAATGACATTTTTGCCTCAGTCTTTACCGGCAAGGACTAGTGCCACACTGCCCAAGTCCTAGAAATCCAAGGATGGGTCCAGGAGAATGAAAAGCTGCCCACTGTAGGAGAAGATCAGGTTCGGGAGCACCCAAGGAACCTGAAGGTGCACAAGTCCATGGGACCTGATGGGATGCATCTGCAGGTCCTGAGGGAAATGGCGGATGAAGTTGTAAAGCCACTATCCATCATATTTGAGAAGTACTGGCAGTCTGGTGAAGTTCGCACAGACTGGAAAAAGGGGAACATAACCCCCATTTTTAAAAAGGGAAACAAGGAAGACCCGGGGAACTACAGGCCGGTCAGTCTCACCTCAGTGCCAGGAAACATCATGGAGCAGATACTCCTAGAAACTATGCTAAGGCACATGGAGAACGAGAAGGTGATTGGTGACAACCACCATGGCTTCACCAAGGGCAAATCGTGCCTGACCAATCTGGTGGCCTTTTATGATGGAGTTACAACATTGGTGGACAAGGCTAAAGCAACTGATGTCATCTACCTGGACTTGTGCAAGGCGCTTGACACCGTTCCACATGGCATTCTTATTTCCAAATTGGAAACATGTGGGTTTGATGGATGAACCACTTGGTGGATAAGGAACTGGCTGGATGGTCGCACTCAAAGAGTTGTGGTCAACAGCTCAAAGTCAAAGTGGAAACCGGTGATGAATGCTGTCCCTCAAGGGTCAGTATTGGGACCGGTGCTCTTTAACATCTTTGTTAGTGACATGGACAGAGGGATTGAGTGCACCCTCAGCAAGTTTGCCGATGACACCAAGCTGAGCGGTGTGGTTGACACGCTGGGGGGACGGGATGCCATCCAGAGGGATGTATTGGGTTTGCGTGGCAAGGTTTTTGGTAGCAGTGGGGGAGGGGACATGGGGTGGCTTCTGTGAGAGAAGCTGCCAGAAGCTTTCCCCGTGTCCGACCCGACACAGCCAATGCCAGCCGGCTACAAGAAGGGACCCGCTGCTGGCCAAGGCCGAGCCAATCAGTAACGCCTCTGTGATAACATAATTAAGAAGAAAAAAAAAAAAAAAGGAAGGGAGAAAAAAAAAGCTGCACACTTTGCAGCTGGAGAGAGGAGTGAGAAGATGTAAGAGAAACAACTTCGCAGACACCAAGGTCAGTGAAGAAGGAGGGGGAGGATGGGCTCTGGCGCCGGAGCAGAGATTCCCCCCCCAACAGGTGGTGAAGACCAGGGTGAAGCGGGCTGTCCCCCTGCAGCCCCTGGAGGTCCATGGTGGAGCAGTGACCACCTGTAGCCCGTGGAGGACCCCACGCCGGAGCAGGTGGATGCCGAAGGAGGCTGTGACCCCGCAGGAAGCCCGCGCTGGAGCAGGTTCCTGTCAGGACCTGTAGCCCGTGGAGAGAGGAGCCCATGCTGGAGCAGGTTTGCTGGCAGGACTTGTGACCCCGTGGGGGACCCGCGCTGGAGCAGTCCCTTCCTGAAGGACTGCACCCCATGGAATGGACCCAGACTGGAGCAGCTCGTGAAGAGCTGTCAGTCATGGGAAGGACTCACGTTGGAGCAGTTGGTGGAGGACTGTCTCCCGTGAGAGGGACCCCACGCTGGTGCGGGGGAAGGAGACCTCCCCCTGAGGAGGAAGCAGCGGCAGAAACACCGTGTGATGAACTGACCCTAACCCCATTCCCTGTTCCCCTGTGCTGCTGGGGGGAGGAGGTGGAAAATCGGGAAAGAGATTAAGCCCGGGAAGAAGGGAGGGATGGGGGAGGTGTTTTAAGATTTGGTTTTACTTCTCATTCTCCTCTAATTTTGATTTGTAATAAAGTAAATTTGTTTTTTCCCCCAAGTCGAGTCTGTTTTGCCCGTGCCAGTAATTGGTGAGTGATCTCTCTCTGTCCTTATCTCCACCCACGAGCTTTTCGTTATAATTTTCTCCCCCTGCCCATTTGAGGAGGGGGAGTGATAGAGTGGGCTTTGGTGGGCATCCGGCCTCTAGCCAGGGTCAACCCACCACAGTCTTTTTTGGCGCCCAACGTGGGGCATGAGAGATTGGAGATAAGGTTATTAACGGAGAGAGGAGAGGTAACGGGCAAAACATAGACTGAACATGGCTAAAGAGTGATGAGTAGGACAATTATGGGGGATTTTATTGATTTAATTGTGGTGAAGAGACAAGGGGTGGATTGTGTGTGTAAATTGTCCACTTTGTCTGGTGTTGTGATGAAGTTATTTTGATTTTGGTGTGGGGAATTATTTTCTGTTGATGTGAGTAGAAGTTTGTGAAGATTGTGTGATGAATGTGGATTTTAGTGATGATTCTTAAATATGTGATTCACAGAGGCGAGGGGTGGAATGTATTGGGTTTGCGTGGCAAGGTTTTTGGTAGCAGTGGGGGAGGGGACATGGGGTGGCTTCTGTGAGAGAAGCTGCCAGAAGCTTTCCCCGTGTCCGACCCGACACAGCCAATGCCAGCCGGCTACAAGAAGGGACCCGCTGCTGGCCAAGGCCGAGCCAATCAGTAACGCCTCTGTGATAACATAATTAAGAAAAAAAAAAAAAAAAAGGAAGGGAGAAAAAAAAAGCTGCACACTTTGCAGCTGGAGAGAGGAGTGAGAAGATGTAAGAGAAACAACTTCGCAGACACCAAGGTCAGTGAAGAAGGAGGGGGAGGATGGGCTCTGGCGCCGGAGCAGAGATTCCCCCCCCAACAGGTGGTGAAGACCATGGTGAAGCGGGCTGTCCCCCTGCAGCCCCTGGAGGTCCATGGTGGAGCAGTGACCACCTGTAGCCCGTGGAGGACCCCACGCCGGAGCAGGTGGATGCCGAAGGAGGCTGTGACCCCGCAGGAAGCCCGCGCTGGAGCAGGTTCCTGTCAGGACCTGTAGCCCGTGGAGAGAGGAGCCCACGCTGGAGCAGGTTTGCTGGCAGGACTTGTGACCCCGTGGGGGACCCGCGCTGGAGCAGTCCCTTCCTGAAGGACTGCACCCCATGGAATGGACCCAGACTGGAGCAGCTCGTGAAGAGCTGTCAGTCATGGGAAGGACTCACGTTGGAGCAGTTGGTGGAGGACTGTCTCCCGTGAGAGGGACCCCACGCTGGTGCGGGGGAAGGAGACCTCCCCCTGAGGAGGAAGCAGCGGCAGAAACACCGTGTGATGAACTGACCCTAACCCCATTCCCTGTTCCCCTGTGCTGCTGGGGGGAGGAGGTGGAAAATCGGGAAAGAGATTAAGCCCGGGAAGAAGGGAGGGATGGGGGAGGTGTTTTAAGATTTGGTTTTACTTCTCATTCTCCTCTAATTTTGATTTGTAATAAAGTAAATTTGTTTTTTCCCCCAAGTCGAGTCTGTTTTGCCCGTGCCAGTAATTGGTGAGTGATCTCTCTCTGTCCTTATCTCCACCCACGAGCTTTTCGTTATAATTTTCTCCCCCTGCCCATTTGAGGAGGGGGAGTGATAGAGTGGGCTTTGGTGGGCATCCGGCCTCTAGCCAGGGTCAACCCACCACAGTCTTTTTTGGCGCCCAACGTGGGGCATGAGAGATTGGAGATAAGGTTATTAACGGAGAGAGGAGAGGTAACGGGCAAAACATAGACTGAACATGGCTAAAGAGTGATGAGTAGGACAATTATGGGGGATTTTATTGATTTAATTGTGGTGAAGAGACAAGGGGTGGATTGTGTGTGTAAATTGTCCACTTTGTCTGGTGTTGTGATGAAGTTATTTTGATTTTGGTGTGGGGAATTATTTTCTGTTGATGTGAGTAGAAGTTTGTGAAGATTGTGTGATGAATGTGGATTTTAGTGATGATTCTTAAATATGTGATTCACAGAGGCGAGGGGTGGAATGTATTGGGTTTGCGTGGCAAGGTTTTTGGTAGCAGTGGGGGAGGGGACATGGGGTGGCTTCTGTGAGAGAAGCTGCCAGAAGCTTTCCCCGTGTCCGACCCGACACAGCCAATGCCAGCCGGCTACAAGAAGGGACCCGCTGCTGGCCAAGGCCGAGCCAATCAGTAACGCCTCTGTGATAACATAATTAAGAAGAAAAAAAAAAAAAAGGAAGGGAGAAAAAAAAAGCTGCACACTTTGCAGCTGGAGAGAGGAGTGAGAAGATGTAAGAGAAACAACTTCGCAGACACCAAGGTCAGTGAAGAAGGAGGGGGAGGATGGGCTCTGGCGCCGGAGCAGAGATTCCCCCCCCAACAGGTGGTGAAGACCATGGTGAAGCGGGCTGTCCCCCTGCAGCCCCTGGAGGTCCATGGTGGAGCAGTGACCACCTGTAGCCCGTGGAGGACCCCACGCCGGAGCAGGTGGATGCCGAAGGAGGCTGTGACCCCGCAGGAAGCCCGCGCTGGAGCAGGTTCCTGTCAGGACCTGTAGCCCGTGGAGAGAGGAGCCCACGCTGGAGCAGGTTTGCTGGCAGGACTTGTGACCCCGTGGGGGACCCGCGCTGGAGCAGTCCCTTCCTGAAGGACTGCACCCCATGGAATGGACCCAGACTGGAGCAGCTCGTGAAGAGCTGTCAGTCATGGGAAGGACTCACGTTGGAGCAGTTGGTGGAGGACTGTCTCCCGTGAGAGGGACCCCACGCTGGTGCGGGGGAAGGAGACCTCCCCCTGAGGAGGAAGCAGCGGCAGAAACACCGTGTGATGAACTGACCCTAACCCCATTCCCTGTTCCCCTGTGCTGCTGGGGGGAGGAGGTGGAAAATCGGGAAAGAGATTAAGCCCGGGAAGAAGGGAGGGATGGGGGAGGTGTTTTAAGATTTGGTTTTACTTCTCATTCTCCTCTAATTTTGATTTGTAATAAAGTAAATTTGTTTTTTCCCCCAAGTCGAGTCTGTTTTGCCCGTGCCAGTAATTGGTGAGTGATCTCTCTCCGTCCTTATCTCCACCCACGAGCTTTTCGTTATAATTTTCTCCCCCTGCCCATTTGAGGAGGGGGAGTGATAGAGTGGGCTTTGGTGGGCATCCGGCCTCTAGCCAGGGTCAACCCACCACAAGGGATCTTGACAGGCTTGAGAGGTGGGCCTGTGCCAACCTCATGAAATTCAACCAGGCCAAATGCAAGGTCCTGCATCTGGGTTGGGGCAACCCCAAGCACAAGTACAGGCTGGGCAATGAGTGGCTTGAGGCCAGCTCTGAAGAGAAGGACTTGGGAGTGGTGGTAGACGAGAAGCTCAACATGAGTCGGCAATGTGCACTTGCAGCCCAGAAGGCCAACCGTATCCTGGGCTGCATCATGAGCAGCGTGGCCAGCAGGTTGAGGGAGGTGATTCTCCCTCTGTACTCCACTCTCGTAAGGCCCCACCTGGAGTACTGTGTCCATTTATGGAGCCCCCAACACAAGAGAGACATGGACCTGTTAGAATGAGTTCAGAGAAGGGCCATGAGGATGATCCGAGGGCTGGAGCACCTCTCCTACGAGGACAGGCTGAGAATGTTGGGGCTGTTCAGCCTGGAGAAGAGATGGCTCCGGGGAGATCTTATAGCGGCCTTCCAATACCTGAAGGGGGTCTACAGGAAAGCTGGGGAAGGACTTTTCATAAGGGCAGTTAATGACAGGACAAGGGGAAATGGCTTTAAGCTGAAAGAGGGTAGGTTTAGATTAGGTATTAGGAAGAAATTCTTCACTGTGAGGGTGGTGAGACACTGGAACAGGTTGCCCAAGGAAGCTGTGGCTGCCCCCTCCCTGGAAGTTTTCAAGGCCAGGCTGGATGAGGTTTTGAGCAACCTGGTCTAGTGGAAAGGTGTCCCTGCTGATGGCAGGGGGGTTGGAGCTAGAAGATCTTTAAGGTCCCTTCCAGCCCAAACCATTCTATGATTCTATGATTCTATGATTCTATGATTCTATGATTCTATGATTCTATGATTCTATGATTCTATTATTCTATGATTCTATGAACATAAGGGTGAAAAATTTTAGCCCGCTGGGCCTAAGATGCCTCAGGCCATTAAGGAAAAGATGCAACGTATAGATGGGCTTGTGATCGAGGGATGGACTTAACCATGGACACTATTGCAGAGCTTATTCATGAACGTGAAACATATGCTGTGATCAAGCAAGCCAAGAAGCTGAAACCTCTCAGGTATGGAGGACGATGGTTAAAATGTAAATATGGAGAGGCCTGACAGATTGGTTATGAGAGAAACACTGATAACATAGAAATGTTTTCATTTTTGTCTGGAAGTGAAGGACTTCATGTTTTGTTAGTCTACAAGATCTAAGAGGGGGTGAGTAATATTCAAATTAATGAGCTAAATTGGCGTTTGGATATGCCAATGGGATACTCCATATCATATAACATCATGTTCACTATATTAATGAGGGTCTCTTCCTTTTTTGGCTCTCTCTGACTTTCGCTAGGGCTCTTGCTCTTCCGGGATTGTGATTTTGGTTTTGGGATTGTGGCTCCTCCAGAATCGTTACCTGGGAATGGGCTGGGCTTTGTTGGCAGGTGGTGAGCAATTGCACTGTGTATCACTCATTTGCATATTTTAATACTATTATTATCTTTATTAATTTCTTTATTTCAATTATTAAATTGTTGTTATATCAACCTATGAGTCCCCTTGCCCCCTTTCCCCTATCTGGGGGGTGTAGAGTGAGTGAATGGCTGTGTTTGGCTTCTAGTCGAGTGC
The DNA here is from genome assembly GCA_907165065.1 of Caprimulgus europaeus. The sequence continues at coordinate 12,487,157 of OU015537.1, forward strand.
TAACCAAGTGAAACCACCACAACTCTTCACAGTCTATCCATTTCTTGATGTAGAAGGCAATGCCTCTCCCCTTCCTTCCTCGCTTATCCCTTCTGAACAGCCTGTAGCCATCGATAGCCACACTCCAGTCATGGCAACTAGATCATAGCTTTTTAACAGCATGGTGGCTTCCAACTCCTCCTGTTTGTTTCCTATGCTGTGTGCTTTGGTGTAGAGGCACTTCAGCTGGGCTGTTGGCCATGTCACATTCTTAGAGGAACACCCCTCAAAATCCTTTGAGGTATTTCACTGGTGTTTCCCTGTTAGCTCCTATTACCTGAGGAGCCCCTGGCTCATCTCTGCAAGACTTCAAGTGTGCTACAGTGTACCCAGCATGTCTCAGAGCAATAGGCTGAGGGCCCTCGCTAGCACTCCATCCCTCTAACCTTGGCATGTCATCCCACAGCTTGTCACAGGCGAACCTGATATTATCCCCCTCCCACTTCAAGTCTGGTTTAAAGCTCTGTCAATCAGCCCTGATAGTTCATGAGCAAAGATCCTCTTCCCCCTTTGAGAAAGGTGAATCCCATCTGATGCCAGCAAGCCTGGTGCCATGTAGGCTATCCCATTATCAAAAAAACCTAAATTGTGGTGGTGACACTAGCCACAGAGCCATGTATTAATAGACTGAGTGCATGTGTTTTTTCCAATATTGCTGCCTGTAACTGGAAGGAGAGAGGAAAAAATTACCTGTGCTCCAGATTCCCTTACCAACCATCACAAGGCCCTGAAGTCTCTTTTGATTGCCCTTGGACTACATGTTGCGGCTTCATTGCCACCCACATGGAAGAGCAGTAATGGGTAACAGTCCAAGGGCCATACCAAGCTAGGAAGTTTCATAATGATGTTCTTAACCTCAGCCCCAGGGAGGCAGCAGACTTCCCTAAGAGGAGGGTCTATCCAGCATATTGGGCCCTCTGTTCCCCTCAGAAGGGAGTCACCTACAACTATAACCCATGTTTTCTTCCTCATGGAGGTGGTCATGATATGGAGGGGGTAGGTCTTTCTGACTCTGACAACACCTATGGTGTAGATGTACCTTCATCCACATCATCCATTGACTGGCCTTCCACATCCACAACCTCATACCTGTTTTACAGAGGCACCTGGGAAGACAAGGTGGGCAAGGAGGGGGTTTGTCTGAGTCGACGGAAGACAAGTCCATTCTATAATGCAACAACTCTCACTTTATTAGTCTCTTAAGCACATATTTATAACACAGTTAATGAAGTTCATACATATTGCAAAAGCTTAACTCCTTATTGGTTAGTGATTAAAAGTTACTCACACCCTAGTTTCCCATAGCATGCTTATCTTATGGTTGCAGCTGCAAGGACTTATTTTGCTTCTACAGATAAAGGCATTCTATTCTTGTTAACCGTTTCTACTACATCCTGACTCTATTCTAGGAACACAGATATTCTGTTCTTGCTCATATTTTAACTAGCTGAATTTTCTCGTGACCCTTGTCTTGTAGCCAAGTCTCAATAATGCTCTCCACATTTCCCCCGTTTTCTTTTTGGATAAGGAGATTGGCCTGTGTTCTAAAAACCGTTTTTGTAACCAAATTTTGCAAGCAACTGATCAAACAGGGCAGCAGGAGTAGTATCAACAGAAATATGCCACCAATGCCAATTAAATACAGCACTATGGTTTTCAGCCATGGCCCCAATCCAAGTGAAGAAAGCCAGGCATCAAGGGGGTTGGTGACCACCTTGATGTCACGAGTATGATCCTTAAGCCACTGTAGTTGTTTGTGAATTGATTCTGAGTTGGAAGAGAGATTAAAACAACACATGCCTTCAAAATCATTGCAACCGTGACCCTGGGCCAATAGCAGAAAATCAATCGCTGCTCTATTTTGCAGTGTTGCATGTCTAATGCTATCAATGTCTACTAACATCTATGTGAGCAAAGTTATACAAAGGCACTCTTATAAGACAGGTTCTAAAAGGATCCTTGGGCATAGCCAGTGAAAGCCACAGTGATTCTTGCTTCCTTATATTAGCAAGAGTTACCCACATGTTTTGTCTAGGTACTACAGCTTAAGGTCTTAAAACAATGCTAATGAACCAAAATCTTAATGCAATAATAACTATAAACTTAAGACCTTTTTCTCCCTTTTTTTTTTTTTTTATGTACTAACTCATTTGTGGAATTAAAGAAAAATCTAAATTAATGTTGATTGCAAACAGTACAGCATCTCAATGGTATGTGTTCTGCTCATGTCACCATCTAACACATATTTTTACATCTTTACATTCTTCCACATATAGCGTCCCAGGCTTATTTTTCACCAAGCAGAATTTGATAACTATTACGCTTTGGAATGTTGCTTGAGGAAAATCCCACCATGTCCCAGAATCTGTAACGACACAAGAATAGCTCCTACCCAAAGTTATTAGTTCTCTGGGACTTTCTCATACAATAGTGATGATTTCATATTTATCTGAGATTCTTTAAACTTTTTAAATTCTCGTTTAGTGTCTGTTCAATTCCCATTTCATTTCAGTTTACACATTAAACAATCACAAAGAAAAATTACCTTTACAACATTGAACTCTAACTTCTCATACACACAGACGGGCCCATCACTTACTTATTCACATCAGAAAATATGCTAATCATACAATAGTCAGATTCTCGTGCAATGTAAACTATAAACCATTAACCATTTGCTACAGGTCCACACCAAGCAGTGTAACTTAAACCATAATTTTAAAATGTCTGGAATGCAGGTTGATCTCATTTGGGGAAGCGGAAAATGCGATGTGTCGCTGCTCCGGAGGTGGGGGTGATGAAAAACTCGATCACTCCATCAGCGCCACCGATGTCGCAAAAGTTTTGGGAGTCGTTACTACCGTAGTATTCCTGACTCCAGAAATCAACCGGAGCCTCTGAGTGTCCATAGCAGCTAAGTCCTGCTCCATTTATATTTCTTAACAGCGTCACAAAATTCTTTTCCAAAACTTCGCCACTTATCCTCGTCAAAATACTTATTGGGAGTTGCTCTGAGGTGCTCGTGACTGAGTAGCAACCGAGGCTTGAAGGGGTGCACGAGCAGCTAACACCTGCATCTGTGAAGCTTTTGCCTGTTCCTGCAAACCTTTTGCCTGTTCCTGTAAACCCACTCCTAGCTGTTTGATAGCCTCTACCACTAAAGCTTGTGTCCCTATTGGCACTGATGCCATCCTCTCTAGTGCTTCCTCTATCGTCCAATTCGCCCCAAGAGTGTTAAGAATGTTTTGCGTGGTTGCATTACAGTTCTGCAACGCACATTGTTTTAATAAAGTACCTTTCATCCAATCTGATACCCCAGCTCTCTCTATTGCAGCAGCAATTTTATCAATAAAAGCTCCAAAAGTCTCCTCCCTTCCTTGTTTTATGCCCATATAGACAGGTACCCCTCCTGGCTCCTTCACCTGGCCGATAGCAAGGCGAACTAAACGCATTGCCTCCCTTAATTTATCTGGACCTATCAATGCCTGCGCTTCTGTGCGTAGGAAAGGTCCGAGACCCATAAGTTAATCTACCGTAACTCCGTGCAAAGGGTCCCCAGGCTGTCGCTGGATAGCTACAGCTTCATTTACCAAACCCTGCCAGTGTGCATTAAATAACAATTGTTGATGTTGGGTAAAAATAAGCTTTACCACCCCCCGGGAATCTGAAGGCAATAATATTTGAGTACTCCAAATATAATCCAACATTTGTTTGACCGGCTCACTATGAACTCCAAATTGACTGACAGTGGAACATAATTGCGAAAGTAGTTTCCAATCCAAAGGTGTCACAAGTGCCTGCACTACCCCCTCCTGTGCTGCTTGAAACACAACTGGGCAAGCCAGCTGTGAAACAGCCTGTAACACGTCCTCATCCCCGCGTTCCAGCCCCTCCCTTGCCAAGGCAGCCCAGGCTTCCCTTCTTTCCCTTGCCATAGCCTCCGCTGGAGTCGTTTCCGCTCTAGGGATCGGCTCCGTGACAAATGGGTTGTTAGGGGCCTTTGGCCTGGCATTAGATTCGACTGGGGGGGCTGACGGCTCACAGCGGGAGTCTGAGGATACGGTGTCAGAGGGAGGAGGGGGAGACGGCAAATAAACCGTGGAAACAGCAGGCGGCATGGGAAGATCCTGCGGCCAGCCAGTATCATACACTTTATTCTTTTTGTGAGCAGATATTCTGTTCTTGCTCATATTTTAACTAGCTGAATTTTCTCATGACCCTTGTCTTGTAGCCAAGTCTCAATAATGCTCTCCACAGGGGTTCATCTGCCACCCTGAGCGTGGACTTTAATCCCTTCTCTCCTTTCCTTTAAGATACTGCCTTCAGCCTGACAGGGGGAGGATATAGGATCCCCTTGATCTTGTGTTTTTTCTGATGGCTGTTCCTGTTTCTGTTTCAGGGAGGGCAAAGCATGGATCCACCAGCCTATCTCTTTCTCAGCCTCCCTGATGCTCCTTAACCTTTCTACTTCCTCTCGCAGCTCTGCCACTAGGCTGAACAGATTATCTATTTGGTCACACCTCACACAGCTGTTCTCACTACTGCAGTCAGTTACTAGTGAAAGGCTCTGGCACTCCCTGCAGCCTGATGAGAGCTGGATGGATGCATGTTTTTGTGGGAGCTCTGTCTGAGTTGCCACATCCATTCTGGCAAGTGCTGAAATGATTTGAATATAGTATGCATCTAGATAAAAATTATGACAAAAAAGGTAACAAAATAATGATGTTCAGTTCACTTGCTGGAAACATCTTGCAAGTGCTCCATTTCTATTTCATGCTGGAGTTTAGAACAGGTACAATAGTGACAGGAGGAAAAACAATAGAATTGCTTCAGCTCTGTTCTTCCACCCATGGACGTTCATTAGTGTGGAAAATGAGTCATCAAAAAAACATATTTTTACTTTGCAACAGACATTAGAGAAATTATGATCTTCAAACAAACTGTGTATCAATTGCTTTACCAGTCAAAAGGTCTGATCCTGATCCCTTACACAGATCTTCTTTTCTTTGAAACCACTGGGAAGTCACAACAAGAAGTGACCGACTTGAGCAGCCCAGAATTCACAAACAGCACAGATGTGGCTCCCACTTTGGCAGCTGTATGACATGGCTGATGTGAGGGCTGTGCCAAGCTGCTGGACTATCTGAGTCTCTGTGTTTGAAAGAAACTGGGGCAAAACCTTTGCAGAGATTGATTGTCCCAGGCCCTTTTGCAAGCGCTGCCCCAGCCCTCCCCATGGTGGCATGGTGGGTCTGCCAGGACAGGGTTCTCACGATCCTCTGCCTCCGCTCTGTTGGATGCAGCCAGGGACGTGAGTTTCTTATGCAGGTGGAGGCTTTGACATACCACAGCTTTGCAAGCAGTTGCTGAGAAGTCTTCTGTCGCAGGTGAAAAGTAAAGTAAGAACTGATTTGTGAGCTGGCCTCTTGGTCTGAGAAAAATATCAGCTGGAAACAAACCAGTATTGATCATCCCAAACTTGTTTTCTGGCAAGCTAATGTGACTTTTGATAATATTTTTTTCGCAGTAGAAGTGTAGATCTTTTGTTTCTACATCAATATTACACTTTTTATTAGATTTGTTAGTATTTCAGATTTCAAGTTTGCACAGGTAGAACATCTGGAAAGCTTTCTATATTGTTCCATGATAACTGATCTTTGGAAGTTTGTGAGCTGTGAGGATTACAGTTAAGATATCCTTAACCATGCTTTGGTTGGTATATTGGCTGTTCCTATTTGGATATCAAATGAGGAGCTCACAATTATTTATGTAAATCCTATGCAAAGATGGTATCTGCTAAGAGCTGCCGACCCCGGTAGCCTGACAGAGGTGAGGCTGCCATAGCTCCATGTCTCCAAGTCCACCTGGCAGTGAGATTGAGTATATATTCCCAGTAGGCACAATATGCGCGTTATATAGATCCCCTAGCCTCCTATTCCACTCACCAGCTAGTCCAGCTTGGTGCTCATGACAGACCAGGCTGCACTGAGCTGGCACAGGGCATGGCCAGACAAGCGTACTGACCCGTTGACACAGGACCGGCCTCTTTTATCCTCCTGTCCCTCTGTTTTCCCTTGTTTGTTCCCCCAAAACCACCTTTCCCAACCTTTGGTCTTTTCCTTAAGCAACCCATCATAAGTTCCAAAACGCTCTTCCCCAGCACCCCATAATGTGTCCCATGCATCCTGGCAGTAACCCCAGCCCATGTGGCTAATGGCTCCCTGGGGCCATCATGCCTGCGTGCTTCTGGGTGTGTGTGTGTGGAGACGATCATCTAACCTGCCAGTAACCTGAGTGAAGTGCAGAGTGCCCGTTGCCATTACAGCTGTTTAACGCTTCCCACCGCAAGCTCCAGAGAGCTGCATGCTGCTGGAGGTGCTGTGGAGATGTCCTTCAGCTGCTGAGTCTTACTGACTCATCAGGCCATTTCCAGATGGTTTTATCTGTCTACTAATAAATCAACTTGCATTAATTTCACTTGTGCCTAGGCAGAACTGAACTCCTTGAACTCTTTTGACTGTTTATTTAAAGTATGATTTGAGGGCATACTGCCATCAGCAGGGACACCTTCCACTTGACCAGGTTGCTCAAAGCCTCATCCAACCTGGCCTTGAACACTTCCAGGAAGGGGGCAGCCACAACTCCCGTGGGCAACCTGTTCCAGTGTCTCACCACCCTCACAGTGAAGAATTTCTTCCTAATATCTAATCTAAACCTGCCCTCTTCCAGTTTAGAGCCATTAATATGGTTTATGATGCTCTCCACATCTTTTCAGCTCCACACATTCTTTAGGTTAAAGCAGGGGTCCTCAAACTACGGCCCGCGGGCTGGATACGGCCCCCCAGGGTCCTCAATCCGGCCCGCCGGTATTTACAGAACTCCCCGCCCCCTCCCCGCTGGGGGTTGGGGGGGGAAATCAAGCAGCCGCAGATGGCTTCCTGCCACTTAATCCGCACGCCGGCCTCCGCAGCCCCCAAGCACCCGCCGGGACTGGGCTGGAACCAGCGCCTCATCCTCGACCTGCCCCCCTGTGGCGGGTGAGAGGCGCGGGCATCTCCTCTGCCAGGCAAGCTCAGTTGGCAGCCTCTGGACTGCGAGGTCCAGCCAACTCAGGCGAATCGTCAGAGCCCCGGCGCGGCAAAGTTCCTTCAGTCCCTTCTGGCCACCCTTTCCGGACTGCGCGGCCGGGCTGAGGAGGGGGGTGGCGGCATCAGCGAGGTGGGTAACTCCCCTGTCTCTCCCTCCCTCCCTCCAGCTCCCAGGCAGGACAAGCAAGCCAGCACCAGTGGGAAGCGCGCACACCATCATGTCAAAAAAAAGAAAAATTGACTCCGAGTGCAGGGTATTCCAAGAAAAGTGGGCTTCTGATTATTTTTTCACATAGTACAGAGAAAGAGCTGTTTGTCTGATATGCCAGAATTCAGTGTCTGTGTTCAAGGAATACAATTTGTGTCAACACTACGAAACTCAACATAAAGTTAAATATGATTCTTTGGTCGGACAAGTGAGAAAAGATAAAATATTAAGACTGAAACATGGATTGACAACTCAGCAGAATACTTTTATGAAGCAAAAGCAGCTCAATATATCATCACTTCGAGCAAGCTATCAAGTTGCCAAGCTCATAGCGTGCACTGGCAGAGCATTCATAGAGGGAGAATTTGTTAAAGAATGCCTTCTTTCTGTTGCCAAAGAGATGTGTCCAGAGAAGGCAGAAAAAACAGTAGTTGCATTCCCAAACAAAACATGTATGGATGTACTAGAAATGTTTCAAATTAGATTTTAAGAGCTTTGTCTGCATGAACAGGACATACAGCTTTTCCGGAACCCATTTTCTGTTGACATTGAAACTGTTGATCCGATTTACCAAATGGAATTGGCCGAACTACAGACTTGTGACTCGCTGAAAGATGCATTCAAATCAAGCAGCCTTACTAATTTCTATGCATCTCTCCCCTCAGAGACATATCATAATCTCAGGAACCATGCACTCAAAATTGCAACCGTCTTTGGCAGCACCTATGTCTGTGAGCAGACTTTTTCCCGAATGAAACATCTGAAATCTCCAATCAGATCCAGACTAACTGATGAACACTTGCATCACTTGCTACGACTAGCAGTGACAAATATGGAACCTAACATTGACCATCTCATTAGCCAAAAGCAGGCCCATAGTTCACACTGAAATATTATTTGTTTTTGTTGATTACAATTGTTCTTCATTTTAAATATTGCATTCTTTTTCCTGTTTTTTTTGTGCACTACTACAAATAAAAGATGTGCAGTGTGCATAGGAATTCGTTCATTTTTTTCCAAACTATAGTCTGGCCCCCGACAGTGTCTGAGGGACAGTGAACCGGCCCCCTGTTTAAAAAGTTTGAGGACCCCTGGATAAGAGGGTCATTAGGGGCTGTCAACATGGCTTCACCAAGGGGAAGTCATGCTTGACCAACCTTCTAGATTTTTATGAAGACACAACCAGGTGGCTAGATGATGGTAGAGCAGTGGATGTGGTCTATTTTGATTTCAGTAAGGCATTTGACATGGTCTCCCACAGCATCCACGCTGCCAAAAACAGGAAGTGTGGATTAGATGATCAGGTAGTGAGATGGACTGTTAACTGGCTGGTGGGAAGAAGCCAGAGAGTGGTGGTCAATGGGGCAGAGTCTAGTTGGAGACCTGTGTCTAGTGGAGTCCCTCAAGGGTCAGTACTAGGACCAGTGTTATTCAATATATTCCTCAATGACCTGGATGAGGGAATAGAGTACTCTGTCAGCAAGTTTCCTGATGACAGAAAGCTGGGAGGAGTGGCTGACACACCAGAAGGCTGTGCTGCCATCCAGCGAGACCTGGACAGGCTGGAGAACTGGGCGGGGAAAAACTTAATGAAATATAATAAGGGCAAGTGTAGGCTGTTGCATCTGGGCAAGAACAACCCCAGGTTCCAGTATAAGTTGGGGAATGATCTACTAGAGAGCAGCGTAGGGGAAAGGGATCTGGGAGTCCTGGTGGACAGCTGGATGACCATGAGCCAGCACTGTGCCCTTGTGGCCAGGAAGGCCAATGGCATCCTGGAGTGTATTAAAAGGGGTATGGTTAGTAGGTCTAGAGAGGTTCTCCTCCTCCTCTACTCTGCCCTGTTGAGGCCACATCTGGAATATTGTGTCCAGTTCTGGGCCCCACAGTTCAAGAAGGACAGGGAACTGCTTGAGAGAGTCCAGCGAAGAGCCACCAAGAGGATTAAGGGAGTGGAGCATCTCCCTTCTGAGGAAAGGCTGAGGGAGCTGGGTCTCTTTAGTTTGGAGAAGAGGAGACTGAGGGCGGACCTTATTAATGTTTATAAATATGTAAAGGGCGAATGTCAGGAGAATGGAGCCAGGCTCTTCTCAGTGATGTCCAATGGTAGGACAAGGAGCAATGGGTGTAAGCTGGAACACAGGAGGTTCCGCTTAAACTTGAGAAGAAACTTCTTTACTGTGAGGGTGACAGAGCACTGGAACAGGCTGCCCAGGGAGGTTGTGGAGTCTCCTTCTCTGGAGACATTCAAGACCTGCCTGGACACCTTCCTGTGTGATCTCATTTAGGTGTTCCTGCTCTGGCAGGGATATTGGACTAGATGATCTTTCAAGGTCCCTTCCCGTCCCTAACATTCTGTGATTCTGTAATGCCACTTATGACCAATTGCCAGCTGGATTTAACTCAATTTACCACCACTCTCTCTGCTTGGCCATCCAGCCAGTTTCTAACCCAGTGAAGAGTACACCTGTCCAAGCCATGAGCTGCAGCTTCTCCAGGAGATTGCTGTGGGAGACAGTTTCAAAGGCCTTACTCAAGTCTAGTTATACTACATCCACAGCCTTACCCTTATCCACTAGACGGGTCATCTGATCATAGAAGGAGATCAGGTTGGACAAGCAAGATCTGCATTTCATGAACTCATCTTGGCTGGGCCTGATCCCCCAGTTTTCTCACACTTGCTCACCCTGTGTTAAAACAGTAACGACTAATGGGTAGCCACCAAATGAACCGGTTCCCAAAACCAAATGCCAAACCAAAATTAAATTTCAAAAGAATACCTTCTGATTGCTGGTCCTTGTCTGTTCCTGCACTGAGTCAATTGAGGCGAGGAATCCCTCCAGAGAAGTATCCGAGGGTACCCAAGGGAGCCCTGTTCTCAAGGGATCCTGCAGCCAGGCAGAGAGGGTCCCATCTAGGTCACCAAATCTGATACCGAGAAAGCCGGTCAGAGAAACTCTCTAAGACTCGTTTTGGAGTTCTAGAAAGCAGATATTCTTTATTGCAGTGCTGGACTCACACGGAGATCACTCCCCCAAGGTGTGTGCGTGTGTCTTTGTTTTAGCACACATTATATTGTCCCAATACATGCATATTCATTGCTGTTTAGCATATGTAAATGTCCTTCATGATTGCACAGTAAAATGAGTCGGTGGTCTTCAGTAGGCTTTCTCACAATGTCCACTGATTGATTTCCTTTTTGACCTTGCTCAGTGGTGCCTCACTCATGCGTTTAGGACAATATTCCTTGAAGAATGTTCAGTCATTAACTCTTATCTATATGTTCTTCCCTGAGCTTAGACACCCATGACAACGTTGTAGGAGAACATCTGCAAAGGTCCTAAGGCCATCATCTTCTGAGGGGTTGAGAAAAGCCATATGTAAGTTTAATGATTTAAGCAAGCAAACAGCTGGGTGATAAGCACCGACTCCAAGGTTCTAAATCTAATTAAGCAAGCAACTAAGGGATCTATAAATCTTTCAAGCAACTAAGGGATCTATAAGTCTTTTAATTTCTCAGGATTTACTCTTTCAGCATATCCAACTGTCAATTCTGGGTTTTACTAACTACTACACTTTTCTTCTCCACTCCCCCCTTCCAGTCCTCTCTTCTTGGAAACTGCCCAAGCACAGTGTCCTTGTAGTTATCAACATTGTTCTCATAACAATCCTCACTGAAACCAAAACACAGTGCTTTCTAGCTACTAAGAAAAAATTAACCCTATCTTAGCAAAAACCAGGACAAATACCAACAGTGCAAAACGGTCCCCGTGGAAAGCAGGCTCGAGCACAATTCTGAGGATGTGTTCCTTGCTGGAGACTCAGGCCTGAGAGTCCCAACTGATATTAGTTGTCAGTAGAAATGTCCAGGAGTGAGGGAAGCTAATCTGTGAAAAATAAAACCATGATGACCAATGATAGGCCACGAGGAAATGGAATGAAGCTGTGTCAGGGGCAGTTCAGACTGGACATTAGGAAAAGGTTCTTCACTGAGAAGGTGATCTGCGGCGGATGAAATGACCAACACCGAGATGTGTTTCAGGCATCAGGCATCAGCACTTTATTGAAGCTTTGCACTGCTTATGCATCCTTTTTTCCTCCCCGTGCCCCAAGCACGCATCATTCTTTCACTTTTGATTTATTACTGCTTATCGCGCACACCGCAAGAATACGCCTACACAATTGACATGATTGGATAATTCCACTTGTCCATGAGCCATTCTTTGACTTCTGACTGGTTACTGATTACAGCACACAACTGTCATCCCTTATCTTGTCTCATGCACATTCTTGCTTGTTATTCCACTTTGTTGTTTATTTTATCTTCACTCAAGGTCAGGAATTAATTGCTCAAGGTGGAAGCCACCTGCAGCTTTGGCTCTTAAAGCACCAACAGTGGTCGGTCACTGGAACAGGCTCCTCAGGGAAGTGATCATCACACCAAGCCTGTCAGAGTTCAAGGAGCATCTGAATGACACTCTTAGTCATATGGTTTAGTTTTAGGTAGTCCTGTGAAGAGCAAGGAGTCAGACTCAATGATCCTTATAGGTCTCTTCCAACTGGAGATATTCTATGATTTCTCCTGAGGTCCTTTCCAACCCCTACCATTCTGTGATTCTATGATTCTGTGTGATTCTATGATTTTATAGAATGAGAGCTGCAGAAAAGTGAGTATGTGAATGTCCTGGTTTTCAGCTGGGACAGAGTTAATTTTCTTCTTAGTAGCTAGGAAGTGCTGTGTTTTGGTTTCCATATGGGATTTGTTATGAGAAGAATGTTGATAACATGCTAATGTTTTTAATTGTTGCTGGAAGATCAAGGACTTTCCAAGTTCCCTGTGTTTTGCTAGTATGCAGGTGCAGAAGGCTGAGGTGGGGCATAGGAAAATTAACAAACCCAAACTGGCATTTGGATATGCCAATGGGATATTCCATATCATATAACCTCATGTTGAATATATTAATGAGGGTCAACCAGAATGCTCAGGCTCTCTCTCTTCCAGGATTGTGGTTTGGGGATTGTCACTCCTCTCAGAACATTATCTGGGAATGGGGTGGGCATCAGTCAGTGTGTGGTGAATAATTGCACTGTGCATCACTCATTTGTATATTCTATTATTACTATTATTATTTTCATTATTATTTTAAGTTTTATTTTATTTCAGTTATTAAATTGTTCTTATCTCAACCTACGAATCATTACCCTTACCCCTCCAATTCTTTCTCCTATTCCCAGGAGAGAGTGAGTGAGCAGCTGTGTGATGTTTGGCTGCCAGCCAAATTAAACCCCCACAGTGAGCAATATGTTTTCTACTAGCAGTATCAGTGAAAAAGTGGGTTCTAGATAGTGTTTGGGTGATGGAGAAGAGAATGTGTGTGTGTTGGATTTATGTGTGCGGGGGAGGGGCCCATTTTTTTTGGTAGTGGGGGAAGGGCCACCTTATGAGAGTGAAAAGCTCCCCTGGCTCCAAGGCGGAGACCCCCCCAGCCCCGGCTGGGCCAATGAGCACTAGAGAAACGCCTCTGCAAATCCATATTTCTGAGGGGAAGGACTGTCCTGAAAAGAAGTAGGTGTGGTACCTGGAGGAGAAGCCATTGACCTAACAAAAGATGACCATCAGCCTAAAAGAAGGACAGAGAGGCAGACAGACATAGAGAGAGCTTCGTTGCCAGAAGAAAAGACAGAGACCCATACCCAGTTCACCTGATGGAGTAGGAGAAGGCAAAGGAGGTTCTGCAGCCCATAGCGATTCAACGGCAGAGCAGAGACCCACATGTAGGCCATGGAGGACTCCACGCTAGAGCAGAGAAGTTTAGCCTGAGGGCAATTGTGACTGGAATTGGGATCCCAGGAGTCGCTCGCAGCCAGAGCGGGGGTGGAGCCCCAGAGTGGGGGGTGAGTCTGCAGCCCGTGGATGTCCCCATGCCAGAGCCAGGAGCTGAGCCCAAAGAGGTCCATAACTCCATGGGAAGCTCACTTTGGAACATCTTGTTCCTGGACTTTCATGCCAGGAAGAGCAGCAGAGGTGAACTGACTGAACCCCCATTCCCTGTCCCTTGTGCCACTGAGGGGGGAAGGTAGAGAAATCAGGAGTAAAGTTATTTGAGCCCAGGAAGAAGGGAGGGGTGGGTGAAGGTGTTGTAAGATGTGGTTGTTATGTCTACTCAGCTGATTTGCAAGGAATTAAATTGGTTTTTCTTCCCCAAGTTTGAGTCTGTTTTGCCCATGACCATAACTGGCGAGTGGGCCCTCCCTGTCCTTCATTCCTAATCCTGTGAACCCTTTGTTGTGTCTCCCATCCCATTTCACCTGGTTGGGGGAGTGAATGCAGGACTGCATGGTCCCACTGTGGGTCAAACCACCACAGTGTGCAACATTATGTGCCCAGTTGTTTTCCATATAAAAGACGATATCTTTATAGTTGTCCTTTTCTCATAAAACTAACTCAAATTAATTAGTCTCATAGGACCTGCTTCTGAACTTTGTAAATATCCCAAATTGACAACAAACCTGACTACGGGAATTCTATTAGGAGACTGGGCTATTGGGGCATTTCCTAAAGCCAGAATAAAAGACAAGTCATGCCAAAGAAAGGGTGATGGATGTGTTATAAGTGAATTTGACTCAAAGTCCAATAATAAATTTAAAAGAAATTTATTGAGTAGGAATAGGTGAGCAAAAGCAGCGCTGGGCGGCCGGGGAGTCTCCGCTCCACCAACGGCTTGCAAATTAGATAGGCACAGCAGTCCCTTTTTATCTTGGCTCTTCTTGGGGGTTGCATCCTCTTTGCTCATAGCAGAAATGCTTCAGTTGTCACTGACGCCCTCCAGAGTCTCTGTTATCGTGGCAGTTTTCGGTTAGTATCTTTCACAATCTCTGGGATCTCTTCCTTAGTTGAGAGATGAAGTTTCCTTTGTTTGCTACTTAGCCTATCATGATGTGCCTGCAAATCCCTTTACTACATGCCTTATAAGTACATTTTGGGCTTAATCCTTGGTCAATTAACAGGATGTTTGAGCACGATGACAACATTGCATAAACTTTAAACCTTTAGCTAAATAACAGGGTATAGCGATGCTATGGTAACCTACCATCGCGGTTTAATATTTCAAAAGTTGTATTGCTTGATTAGCAAATTCCCTTTATATGCCTATTACAATTCCCCCTTTTTCTTTTTTTTATTATGAATTTGCTGATCAAACTAAACTATCTGTCTCTCCTAAGTCTGAGTGTTTTATTACCAAAAGCTGTACCTTTTCAATCCTGTTCTTTACAAATGTTACAAATCTATCAATAACACAAGGTCCGAAAGTCAATGCTAATAACAACATAATCAAAGGTCCACAGTGGACAAACACGGAGTAAGTCCTGGTTTTGAACATACCCACCGAGCCCTTGATTTAGGTGTGATGTGGTTAAAGATAAAGAGTAAGGGAAATACTTCCACCAGGGCATTGATCGGCTTAGGGAGGTTGTTCTTCCATCCCCACATTTCTACGCCTCTGCCTCCTTTGCCTACTCCTTTGCTGGGAGCAGCAAGGTGTACCATCTTCTCGGCAGCAGTCGTATTCTTCAGGGTTCCTTCTCTTTTTCTTTTTATAGCCTTTCCCGTCCTTTTTGGTGGATCTCTGCCTGTGAAGATCTTTGAAATTGCTCACTAAGTCGATATGCTATTATTTCTTCCAAATTTGGTTTATATAGATCTTCAGGTGAAATGAGGGATATTATTTTAGAATAATATCGCCCCAAAATTTTGGTTTGTCTAATTCCTCTCACTTGTTTTGTTAGTTTAGATAATTCCCACCAAATAAATAATAAAATATGATGTTCCTTGTTTTCTGAATCGTATTTATCTACTACCCAAGGGCTTCCCACAGGACGTCCTTCCGAGGTGGTTCACTGATTTTCCACAATTTTATTCCAGTGTTGATCTAGTGTTTCATGCAAATTCTGATGCCAACAATTAAAACATACTTTGGTTTCTATAGCATCTACTCTATTCCCCAAACACAAACTTTTACATTAGCCACAAATCACTTTAACCCAATAATCACATGAAAGATCTTGACATACACAGATTTGTAATAAATCCTTATGGACTCTTTTGTGTTTTAAATAATGCTCCTTATTTCTAATAATATCTCTAGCTAATTCAAATATTCGAAAAATATTTTCATGTGGTCCCTCCTCAAGAACCTATCGTATTAGAGGAATTAGGACCCCAGTCCACTGATGCTCTATTCGAAGGTAGAAGTCCTTAGGGCAGGTGTGCAGCCACCTTTCAAATTCTTCCATTCATTTATCTGAAAGTAGAATGGCTTATACTTATCTCTTTGAAAACCTTAACTTCATCAAATTTGGTGCTGGAGTGACAGTCCACTTCCCCGGAGGCAGGGGTCCCTTGGTTCTGCTGGCGTGGGTCCATCCTTTTTCCACTGTCCTCACAGCAGTATCTGTAGTAAGCAAAACGACAAAAGGACCCTCCCATCGAGGTGTTAGAAATTTTTTTGTTTGGTTTTGGTGTTATTTTTTTTGTTGTTGTTTTTTTGTTGTTTTTTTTTGTTTTGTTTTTTATGTTTTTACTAGTACTTGGTTACAATAAAGCCAATGGTAAACATTTCACTTAATTTATTTTGGTCCCTACCATTAATTTAGTTAGATGCTTCTTAATTTCCCCATTCATTTGTTTCTTTACAAATTTTATTTTTGCCGCCAATAATAAATTTCTCCCCAATAAGGGCTTTGGTGAATTTGCCATATAAAGAAATTTATGTATTCTTAATTGTTTCCCCAATTTGAACTTCAGAGGTTTGAGAAAATAGTCTTTTTGCTTTGGCTAATAGCTTTCTTTACTGTTACAAAATCATTTCCTTTCTGCTGTATTATACTTCCAGCAGACATCAGGTAAGTTGAAGTCCCCCACAAGAATGAGGGCTAGCAATTGCGAGACTTCTCCCAGCTGCTTGTGGAATATCTTGTCTGTCTCTTCATCCTGGCTGGACGGTCTGTAGCAGACTCCCACCATGATATCTGCCTTATTGGACATTCCACTGATTTTTACCCATAGCCACTCAACCCTATCATCACCATCACTGAGCTCAAGGCAATCAAAACACTCTCTAATGTAGAGTGCTACCCCACCGTGTCTCCTTCCTTGCCTGTTGTGCCTGAAGAGTTTATAGCCAGCCATGGCCACACTCCAGTTATGCAAGTTGTCCCACCACGTTTCCATGATGGCAATTATGTCATAGTTGTCTTGCTACACAATGGCTTCTAATTCCTCCTGTTTGTTGCCCATGCTGCATGCATTGGTGTAGATGCACTTCAGTTGGGCTACTGATCCCACCACTCTTCTGAGGGGAATAATCTTAGTTCCCAAGTCACCACTCGCTGTTTTTTCTAACCCAACAATAACCTTTGCATCTTTGTTGCCACTTGGAGTAATATCCCCCACTTTCTCTGAGGTGGCAGACTGAAGAGCCTTGCTAGCACACCGTCCCTCAGACATTGGAGCTCCATGCCCAGGCCTATTTCTAGCAATCCTGGTTTGATCCCCCTCCCCCATCGAATCTAGTTTAAAGCTCTTTTGATGAACCCTTCTAACTTCATGGAGAGCATCCTTTTGCCCCTTGGAGACAGGTATACCCCATCATTTGCCAGCAGGCCTGGTGTTGTGTAGGCCAACCCATGGTCAAAAAACCCAAAATTTTGCTCCTCACACCAGGTATTTATTTCCTGGCTCTTTCTATTCCTCCCCTCATCGTTCCCTGTAATAGGAATGACAGAGGAGAACACCACCTGTGCACCTGATCCCTTCACCATTCCTCCCAGAGCCCTGAAGTCCCTCTTAATTGCTCTCAGGCTTCTTGTTAGGGTTTCAGTACCGCCTACTTGGAAAATCAATAATGGATAATAATCTGTGGGCCTTACCAGAGTTGGAAGTTTTCTTTCCACATCTTTTACCCGGGCCCCAGGTAGGCAGCAGACTTCTCTGTGAAAAGGGTCCAGTTTGCATATCAGGCCTTCTGTCCCCTTCAGAAGGGAGTCCCCTATGACAATGACCCATCTTTTCTTCTTTACAGAAGCCGTTGTGATGTGGGGCTTAGGGTTCCTTAACCTTGGAAATGTTTCCAGGCTGTGGGAAGCATCATCCACATTAAGGTTGTGTTCCACTTGCAGAGCTTCGTATCTGTTGTGCAAGAGAACCTGGGAAGCTGGGGTTGTCACAGGGGGGACACGCCTACTGCACTGAGCAAAGTCATCCAGGACCTCCCCAGTTGACCAGGACTACTGATAAATGATGGAGAGCAGCTTGGCGAGCACTTTGGCCAGCTCTTTCAGTACCCTCGGGTGGATCCCATCCAGTCCCATAGACTTGCAATAGTGGGCAGAGGGAGATTCATCCTTACAAGAGGGATCCAACCAGGGAGGCCAAGACAAAAAAAAGTTGAGGTGAGTGTGGCTTGCCTCTAACAACATTCCAAAAGAAAGAGAATCTATTTAATGTAAAGGAAAATGTTTATGCAAGAACAAGTGGGTCAGTGCTGCTTCACTACCTACAGTTAGGTTGGAAATGGGAAGAATTTGTAATAACCAAGAGAAAGGTGGCTGAAACTGTCTTTCAATATAATTAATTTACCTTATATGGAGCTTTATACATCTACCAAGTGGATTCCACAACCCAGAAATACCTTGGATTCAATGCTACAGAATCTATTCAATTTTATATTCAAAGCTTCAGCCAGGTCTTTCACCCGAATACATCATCTTCAGTAAGTCCATCTGATTCGCAGCAGTCTTATTAGTTAGGCAAACCCCAAAGCATGTCTAACACATGCCCATTCCTTTCCCAGTTTTTATCTTAAAGAGTGAGGAAGTGGCTGCCTAGTTATCACAATTACCTGTTTTAGGTGATACAGATAGTTGGAAGTCATAATACCATAATTGCTGCTCAACAGTGATTAATATTAAGGCTAAGTAATTTTTCAGATAGTTAATTCTCAACTTGTCAGCTATAACCAGAGCCTAGTAGGAGCAGAACTGCTTCTGAATCCTTTACTAGTCTGAATGCAATAAGGATGTGCCTGCTCCTGCCACTGCAGCAAGACAGTGAGAGATTGTCTTAACGTGCTCTCTGCATAAAAACATGAGTCTGAAGGAGCAAATGTTACAGTGTGTATCACACCTTTTCTTGGGCATCAGAGGAACTAAACACCAGAAGGTGTATGCCTAATGAAAGTCAAACCAGATCACAGGGGAAAAAGGCAAGATGCTTATGGCTTTCTCTATCAGAATGTGTATGGCATAGAGCTATGTCTGGGATGAAAAATGTATAAATACAAGGGATGAAGCAAAACAAGCTAAAACCAAGGGGGAGTGAAACATTCTGACTGACAGGGGAAATATGTGGAAACAAGGACAGTGAGTTACAGTGGTACTTAAAGAACTCATAGTTAAATAAATATTAGATCTCTGAGAGACCAGCTTCATATTGTGGTTAATTTGACTTAAACAGTGAACTGCCACCAAAAAGTCATCCCTTTCTTTCCCCTCCTCTCACTGTTTTCACTGCTATCAGGAACCAGCAATGCACCTAATCTCTCCCTTGTGCTGCCTCTAATGATTGTTCAGCCATAATTAGCACTTTCTAACAAATCAACTCACTGGTGGAAGGGAGGAGATATTAATATAGCTACATATCCCTCTTTACCAGGGGGCAATGAAAAAGCTGCCTTTGGGCAGCAGTCTGCAGCTAGGTTGGATTACATACATCAAGGAATCAAACTCTGGAACTGCAGAGCCTCTACAGCTGCACTTTCCCAAATGATTCACCCATTTCCACCTTGAATTTGCATCTTCTGACTTAAATTTTCAGATCTGGATAGCTGTACACATGAGAGACCATCTTGGTTATGAAGACGTTTTCCCCATCTAGTCCCAAAACTATAATGAATACCTTTCAGATATATCAAGGGATGTCAAAGCCCTCGAGGAAATAACTAGCACAGCCACAAGCATGAACTGTGAAATTCTATTCTTGCAAATCCTGGAAAAGATAAGCACTGAAATGTCAAGTCCTAAGGTATATATCCTCAAAGATTTAAAGTATCAACTGCCTATGTAGTTCAAAGAAAAAAATATATGTAAATTTTGAACAAGTAAAGGAAAAAAAAAAAAAAGAAAACCAAAAACATGATGAAGTTTGCTAGGCAGATAAATGGACTGCCTTATAATTTTCCCACTAGTCACTGCAGGCAAATACACAGAGTTCAGCTATGGGAGCAGAGGTCATCCAGTGATGAAACTGCAACTACTCTTACTTGCCTGAACTTCAGATATCATAATGATGGCAAGTTTTGACACTTCTGATTTAATATCGATAAAGCACCATGAACTAATTAATCTCAGAATATGACTATTAAATAAAGTAACATTATTCCCATGCAATACTGGTGAAATTGAGGTACTAAAAGAGTTGATAGTTAAAACACTGCTTTCTGGCTTTCAGAAATGTACTATAGACTTGCTTTCATAGGCACAAAATAATACTTTCTGCAACAAACTGAACTCACCACACTAATCATTTGTTCTGTGATGTGAAAGATGGGTAAGAGCAGGGGTCCTCAAACTTTTTAAACAGGGGGCCGGTTCACTGTCCCTCAGACACTGTCGGGGACTGGACTATAGTTTGGAAAAAAATGAACAAATTCCTATGCACACTGCACATATTTGTAGTAGTGCACAAAAAAAACAGGAAAAAGAATGCAATTTTAAAAATGAAGAACAATTGTAGTCAACAAAAACAAATAATATTTCAATGTGAACTATGGGCCTGCTTTTGGCTAATGAGATGGTCAATGTTAGGTTCCATATTTGTCACTGCGGAGGAGGAGAAGGACGGGGCGGCGGCAGCGCGGTTTGTAGCCAAGAGGCGCCCGCCGCAGGGGGGCAGGTCTAGGACAAGGCGCTGGTTCCAGCCCAGTCCCGGCGGGTGCTGGGGGACTGCGGAGGCCGGCGCACGGATTAAGTGGCAGGAAGTCATCTGCGGCTGCTTGATTTCCCCCCCCAACCCCCGGCGGGGGGTGGCGGGGAGTTCTGTAAGTACTGGCGGGCCGGACTGAGGACCCTGGGTAAGAGTGTTGTTGACTTTTGCCATAATAATTCTTTTTTTTTGCTGACATATGGGAATTTGATGAAGAGGCCTGAAATGACCAATCCTGGGGGAACAAAGGGGGGAAGTTGAGGAACTGCGGGAGATATGAACACCACTGCACCCACCATCTGGAGACAACCAAACTGGCGGTCTGGAGGTCAGATAACCCCTTCATCAGGGATGAAGAGGTCACTCTGAAAAAGACTGTGGGCCTTCCTGCCAAGGACCTTTCCCACGACAACCGGGCAGTGGCGCACGTGCATGAAAAGATAGGTTTTTATCTTAATAAGTCCCCCCAAAGTAATTAGGATAACCCTGCCCCTTTTTAAAACTAATTATGATAACTCAACCTTAAAATGAATATGTATGTGACTGATGCAATCCTAAATGTATATAAAGGGGTAACGTATCTTTCCCGGGGTGCCTCTGACTTGGGTCAAGCACCCAGTTCTGTGCTTTTGCTTTATTGACTTTGTCCTTGCAAATAAAACTAAACCTACCTTGATTACAAGGCTTGGTTGTTTATTGCGTGTGACCATACAAAGATTAAGGATGTGAGAACTGAGAGGCACAAAAAATGAAAAATAACATTTTCAATTTTTGCTGACAGTTGAATACTATATACCACAAAACAGGAACAGTTTGGTGCTTAAAACATACTAACCTTTCTGACAAATCTCTATTGTAAAGTTACTGTGTAAACATCTATGTATATCATCAGATTAATTTTGGCATTGTACTATGAGGTCCTATTTCGCATACAGTAATCCTTCTGAAACTGATAGTTTCCTTCTCCAAAACGATGTTCAGAACACAGAAGTAGCAGTATGTCAGTCTTTCTTTCAGCCCTCACACATATAAGTCCTGTGTGATTCTGTGCTGGGTTTGCTGTGCAGGATGGCAATAACTGCAGCTAGAGGAGAGGAATGTTGCATAATGTTAGGTGCATTTGTCCTGATAATAGTCGTTAATATTTCTAGCTTTTTAGGTTTTTTAGTAGTTGTTAATATTTCTAACTTTTTAGTTTTTATCTTTTTAAGCCTCTTTAGTTTTTATCTTTTTAAACCTCTTTCTGATAGTAGAACAATGGGTGCGGGTAAAGATCGTGTAGCTTGCCAAAGACTTGCCTATGTGGATCATTTATCACGAAACTTCAACCGACTTCGAGTTAACGAACAAAGATAACCAGGAAGAGGGCCGGTTGAGACCAGAACTGTGATATGGCTCAGATCCAAGGATAAAGTGCACATGTGCAAGGTCAAGAGGTTACTATAGGTAACGATGAGGAGTCTTGGGGTTACTATAGGTGGCGATGAAGATGCCTCTCTGAGACCCTCAACGACCACCACCAGGAGGCTCTGCGCAGACGCGAAGAGTAGGAAACCTAATTTCAATACGAAGTGGGGAAAGGTCATGCATATGTATAGGCGTTTTGCAATAGCTAATGAATATGTATAGGAATATGCCTTAAATGTAGAGAGATGATTGCCTAAGGACGCACACGTTTGTGGTGGAGCCATCCCCCGTGCGCCCAGCGCTGAATCAACATACCTACTTTACAACTTTATAGGTCGTGGAATCTCTTTCCGCACATCATGTCCCCCCTCAAGTTTCAAGTCTCCACCAAGGCACAAAAAACACAAAGAAAACAGTAGAAAGCAATGTGAAAGAGTTAATGTATGTCTCAAACATTGTAGCAAGACAAATTCTGCACAGCAACAAGTCCTGCATAACAAAAGTAACAATAAGAGGAGCAGTTATCAGGATGAAGAAGGTGATTAGCAAAATACAGAAGTCAAATGCAGAAGGCACCTTGAAGCACTCACAGTTCTGTGTTCTGACATGCTGAGCAAAATACCACCATATATGGCCAAAGGTCATACAGAGTTCATTGGAGGAATGGGCTCAACGACCACCAAGACCCCCTGAAAAGACCCTCCACGACCACCCCTCTCAGTGGCGCCTGCACAGTGGGACATAAGTCCTCGCTCGAAGGACAGGGGCTGAACTGTATAGAAACTAACACCGAGGGAGCCGTGTGGGTGCCCACCCCTGGAGATCCACCAGTCTTGCCGTACATGCACCCACCACTAGATGACTGCCCCGTTCGTCTCGGGGCCATTGCAAGATCCAAGGGCGGTGGTATCTTTTCTTCTCTCTCTGCTTTCCTGTCTCTCTTTTCTCTTTTTTCCCACTCTTTTATAGATTTTGTTCCAATAAGAACCCACATTGCCAACGTTTTTACATTTTCCAATTTCAGATTATTTTATTGATAAATAAAACGTGTGACTGATTGTTTGGTGTCGTTTCACTTTAATTTAACCTGAGGGGATTTAAAGAATTTTGGTTGCTCTCCTCCCACCTCAGAGGTGGGATGCGAAAAGCAGCATGTGAGATAAGGACTTAGAACAAAATTATGTCTGCATGGGCATCTGAAGCCTGTATCTTTGCAGATTAAAAAATGCACGTACAACTGAAAATATGACAAAAATTTTACAGTAGTGTTCAAATATCTTGGTTAAAAACTATCAATACAGAGAAAAGGAGATAGCACAAGCAAACCTTGAAAATACTCTCTAGTGCTGTGAGTGAATCTATATATATAAAACACATGAATTCTGGTTTGCCTTTATGAACTGTCTCTATTTTTATGTCTAACAGCTGCTTTTCACTCTCATAGCATATCGAATTGTGTTCCTTACATTAAAAAAAAGAGCAATAACAACTACCAATTTGTCAGGAAAAAACCCCACCACAGTAATTAAGAGCTCGTAAGTAGTGAGTAAGGCTACTTTAAAACAAAATGGCCTTTCTGTTTTCTCTGAAAAAGATGTTATGTTCCACAACAACAAAAAAAGCCCAGGCTCTGTTCATAGAATCACAGAATGGTTTGGGCTGGAAGGGACTTTTAAAGGTCATTGTCCTGGTTTTGCTAGGATAGAGTTAATTTTCTTCTTATTAGCTATAATAGCTGTGTTTTAGTTTCAGCGTAGGACTTATTATGAGAAGAACATTGATAAGGTACTAATGTTATTAGTTGCTGCTGGAGCTCAAGGCCATCGTGTTTGGGCAGTTTGCAAGTATAAGGACTGGGAGGGAGAAGTGTAGTGAATAGCAAAAACCCCAAATAGACATTTGGATATGCCAGTGAAATATTCCATATCATATCATGTCATGTCAGTATATTAACCAGGGTTGACCAGAAGATGGGGGTCAGAGATTGCTCGGGCTCGCTCTTCCAGGGTTTCACTTTCGGGACTGTCTCAGCTCTGGGATGGCTGGCTGGCACAGGCTGGGCTTCGGTCAGCAGGTGGAGAGCAACTGCACTGTGTATCACTCATTTGTATATTCTGTTATTACAGTTGTTATCATGATCATTTTATTTTAACTAGTAAATAGCCTCCTTGCCCTTTGCTTTCCAGTTCTCTCCCCTACTCCCTGGATGTCTCATACACATTCTTTCTTGTTTTTTCCACTTTGTTTTACTTATCACTCAAGGTCAGGAATTAATTGCTCAAGGATGAGGCTGCCTACAGCTTTGGCTCTTAAAGCACCAACAGCCAAGCAGTTGGGATCCATTGCCAGAGAAAGTGGCATTGACAAAGCAATTGGGAGAGAGCCACAGACTCTCAACCTCTGGAAGCGACTCCTGTCAAGTGTGAAAGAAATGTTCACCTTTAAGGATGATATTTTGTGTAATCTAAGCAAGTGGAATACCACAGAGAAAGGCATCCAGTGCTTGAGAGAATTAACGGTGCTGGAAGTGATTTTTAGTAACCTGAATGATGATCATTTACCCAAAGATCCAGATGAAGTCCCGTGCACACAAGGCATGTGGGGGAAGGTTCTACAGAACCTTCATCATCATATGCCAAGTCACTGGCAGTACTGAGCTTGAAAATTGGACAAGAGCCCAAGGTGGATGAAATGGTTCGCCACCTCTGGACCTACGGAGACACTCTCTCCTCCTCCCTCATCTCAACTGTAGAGACACTGACCCAAGAGTTCCAGGAATTAATGTCCATTTCCTCTGCACGTAACAAGGTCTCAGCTGATAAGAACAAGCGTTTCTCTGCCCAAGAGAAACAGCACACGCCACGAGGCACACTGTGGTTTGAATTGCGTGACCATGGAGAGGATATGAGAAAGTGGGATGGCAAACCTACATCAGCCCTAGAGGCACGCGTACTTGAGCAGTGAAGAAAACCAAACTCACAAGGGGATTCTTCCAAGAAAGTTGCTCCAGTTTCCACTGGTCAACTCTCCAGACAGTGCAGATGGGCTTCAGATCCCTATCTATAAGACATGAGTGAAGAGAATAGGGGTCCAGCCCACACGAGCTGCTCGATCTCCTATGATGACGACGGGCAGTGTGATCAAGATTAGAGGGGTCCTGCCTCCAGCCAGGTGGAAAAGGGACAATCAAGTTTACTGGACTGTGTGGATTCGTTGGCCTGGCACATCTGACCCACAAGAGTATAAGGCTCTAGTGGATACTGGTGCCAAATGCACCCTGATCTCATTGAACTTTAAAAGGCCAGAATCCATTTGTATTTCTGGAGTCACAGGGGGTCCCAGCAGCTGACTGTGTTGGAGGCTGAAATGAGTCTGACTGGGAATGACTGGAAAAAACACCCCATTGTGACTGGCCCAGGTGCTCTGTGCATTATCAGCATAGATTACCTCAGGAGAGGGTATTTCAAGGACCCAAAAGGATACCAGGGGGCTTTAGGGATAGCTGCCATAGAGACTGAAAAAGTCAAACAGTTGTCCACCTTGCCTGGTCTCTCAGAGGACCCATCTGTTGTTGGACTGTTAAGGGTCAAAGAACAGTAGGTGCGGATTGCTACCACAACAGTGCACCAGCGTCAATATCGCACCAACCAAGACTCCATAATTCCCATCCATAAACTGATTCGTCAGCTGGAGAGCCAAGGAATGATCAGCAGGACTCACTCTCCCTTTAACAGCCCCATATGGCCAGTGCGGCAGTCTAATGGGGAGTGGACACTGACAGTGGACTATCGTGGCTTGAATGAAGTCACACCACCACTGAGCGCTGCCATGCCAGACATGTTAGAGCTCCAATATGAACTGGAGTCCAAGGCAGCCAAGTGGTACGCCACCATAGACATTGCTAATGCCTTTTTCTCCATTCCTTTGGCACCAGAGTGCAGGCCACAGTTTGCTTTCACCTGGAGGGGTGTCCAGTACACCTGGAATCTACTGACCCAGGGTTGGAAACACAGCCCCACCATTTGCCATGGACTGATCCAAACTACCCTGGAACAGGGTGGAGCTCCAGAACACCTGCAATACATTGATGACATCATTGTGTGGGGCAACACAGCAGAAGAAGTTTTTGAGAAAGGAGGGAAAATGATCCAAATCCTCCTGAAACCTGTTTTTGCCATAATACGAAGCAAGGTCAAGGGATCTGCATAGGAGGTCAAATTTTTAGGAATAAAATTGCAAGATGGTCATCTCCAGATCCCAATGGATATGATCAATAAAATAACAGCTATGTCTCCACTAACTAACAAAAAGGAAACAGAAGTCTTCTTAGGCTTTGTGGGTCCTATTGCAGCTGTGAACCAGCCAAACACGATGGCCTTGAGCTCCAGCAGCAACTAATAGCACTAGTACTTTTATCAACATTCTTGTAACGAATCCTACACTGAAAGTAAAACACAGCTATTCGAACTACTAAGAAAATTAACTCTATCCTACAAAACCAGGACACAAGGGGAGGAGAATTGCTTCCCATAAAATAATGCAAAGTTTGCTATGTAGGTGGCGCCCCCCTCCACCCCCCCCTCAGGACCAGACACCCTCGTTGGCAGGACTGATGCTGGACCCAGGGCTGGTGACATCTCTATCTCTTCCCCTTTTCCTTCTCCTAACTAGGATATGAGTGGTGCACCATCTTTGTAACTAAGATAAGAACTCCCACTGCCAACGTTTTTACATTATCCAAGCTCAGGTTATTTCCATTATAAATAAAACGTTTAGTTGTTTGATGTGATTTCACCCTAGTTTAGCCTGAGAGGATTTGCAGAACCTTAGTCATTCTCTTCTCACCTCTGAGGTGAGCCTCCTTTGCAAGACAGTAAAGAACAGATTAGGAGCGTAACCAATACATGCCACCATTCAGATACAGTAGTTCTACATGGCAGAAACACAGCCTGCAGATGTGACTTCAGTGGTTGTGCAGTTTCAACAGTAGATCTTAATGAAATGCTTTGGAATGGAGGCTGTTAAGAAACAGCATTGGTGTGAGAAATGATAATGTTGTCTTTGCAACTAGGAGAGCTTTGTTCCTGCAAGCCTAAGGATGACTTGGCAGTAACTAAGACATCTGTGGCTAGAGATAAGGATGCATTGCTGAGTAACTGCCTAGTATCTTATTGTTAAAAAAAAAAAAAAAAAGAGGAGGAAAACAATAAAAAGGGGGTGGGAGATTAAAATAGAGCTGCGGGAAATTTAAACTACGCAGGACTTCATAGGCGTATCGGATAGACTGTAAACCTTGGAGTACCTCACCAATAGGAAAACAAGGGAGGGATCTTGTGGCCAGGAATAGGGTATAAAAAATTGTGTGTCGCTCTGGCGGTGTGTGCCTACTAGTTAGGTCACCTGCTCTTGCAAGAAGGTTTAATAAAAGTGTTTCACTGAAGAGTCTGGCTGGATTCTTTTAAAGTGACCGATTGCTTGTTTCTCACAATTTGGGGGCTCGTCTGGGATCCTGAGTCGTCTTCCTGGGGACCACTGCTGACAAAGTACAAGAAGACACATCCTGTTGATTTTAACGGTCTCGTGGATCGTTGAAGGGGGTTCTGAGGAGACTGACTGGCATCCTGAGACCAAGTTTGAAGGCAGATCCTGTGAACCACAGGGGAACTATGGGAAAGTAGGCACAATCATAACGACCATGCAACTTCGTGCATGGACCAAGGTAAGAAAAACTGACTGATAAAGTATTACCTTGGTGGTCAGGACATTCTGAGAGACTTTGTATGTGTGAGTGAGTGAGACGTACCGCAGGTACGAAGCGAGTGCAGAGTCCAGATCTGCAGTTCTGTTATCCCATGAGGGAAACAGACGGAGAAGGATGAAGTGAGACAACTGAGTGAAAGAGAGTCTCAGGAAACAGAATGGGGAAGAAAAATACTAGGCCTAGGGGAGAGAGAAAGGGGACAATAGGAAAAGTCCCAGGAAAAGAAAGGGGATGATAGTAAAAGTACCGGGAACATTCCTCTGGACAGTCCTTTAGGGAGGATGTTGGAACATTAGGAAGACATGTCTTGTACCAAGGATAAGGATAAGAAAAAGATGATACTGTACTGTTGTTTTACATGGACAAAAGAGAGGATACAATCCCCCAATATTTTTTAGCCAAAACTTGGGGCGGATGAGATTTAGCTTTGTCAGATGCTAAATCTTTATATAAATGGTAAAGAACCCTTTTCACAAGAGGAATCAGACTATGCCTCATGTTGGGTAGGTATAACGGCTGATGAGTTGATACCTTTATTTCATGTAAAGGTAACCAGGGATAAAATGAAAAATGATCCCAAGAAGTCCAAAGGATGGGACCCCTTGGATTGTTTACCACTCCCCCATAACCTACCTCTTGTGAACCCTAACATGCCCCCTGTAGACCCTAATCCCCCTCCTGTAAACCATAATTTATCCCTAGAGGACTCTGAACAAGATTTAGGAGCCTTGTTCAATCTTCTGCAAGCAGAAAATGGGGCAAACAGCCAAAGGCTTACATCTAATGCTCCATCTCAAACCCCCTATCAAAAGTTAAGAAAAGAGGTAGAGCAGTGTGAAAAAGACCTCTCGAATTTCCCCATGCCTTCGGGAGAGGAACGCTCTGAAAGAAAAGTAACTACAGAAAATCTTTTTCCACTTCGAGAAGTACCCATGGGTGCGGGGCGGATAAAATATGTAAGTGCTCCTGCTCACCAGTAGCGAAGTGAGAAATTTTAAAAAAGAAATTAAATCTTTAGTTGAAAATTTCTAGGACTGACTAGTTAATGTTGCCTGTGGATAAATGCGTATGCACAAAAACCAAAAAGGCTACATTCAAAGTTGTTAGATGAAGAACCCAATATTTTAATTTTTAATTAAGAAGAATAATTAATACAAGAGTTAAAACAACTTAATTACTGCGTCTGTTTTAGCCTTGACATTTCTAGATAAAGCTTTTGAGTCGTTTGTCACAGTAGATAAAGGGGCTGCCTTAGGAGTTTTAACTGAGGAATGGGGAGATAAGCGGCAACCCTTGGCATTTCTATCTAAGCTCTTAGATCTGGTATCAAGAGGGTGGCCAGAATGTGTATAGGCAGTGGTGGCTACTGCCCTTCTGGTGGAAGAAAGCAGAAAACTGACATTTGGTGGGATATTTATTGGTAAGCACTCCACACCAGGTAAAAACAACCTTGACACAAAAGGCTGGAAGGTGGTTATCTGACTCCAGAATTTTGAAATATGAGGCAATGTTAATAGAAAAAGAATGATTTAATTTTGACTACTAGTTCATGTCTTAACCCTACAACTTTTCTATGTAAAGGAGAAATAAACAGTGAGGATCTTGAACATAACTGTCTGGATATAATAGATTATCAGACTAAAGTAAGACCCAATTTCAAAAAGAAAAAAAAAAACCACCACCACCAAAAAAAACCCCAAACCCATACATGCAGAACCTCACCTGTTTATTGATGGTTCCTCAAGGGTAATCCAGGGAAAAAAAAAAAAAAAGTGAACTATATGCCTTAAATAAAGCTTTACTATAGTTGAAAGGACAGGAGGGAACAATTTATACTGACTCAAGGTATGTCTTTGGAGTAGTGCAAAAATTTGGAAAAATATGGGAATAAAAAAAGGGTTCAATCAATAGCAAGGGAAAAGAATTAGTACATGAAGAACTATTTAAACATATACTACAAAATTTGTTGTTTCCTGAGAGTTAACCATGAAAAATTAGAAGCTAAGATTTATAGATCCCTTAGTTGCTTAGACATCACCCAGCTGTTGTAACAACCTTTGAATAAAATTGCTGATAACCATGGGATGACCATTAATCACCTTGCTGATTGATATTTACATATGATAACAAGCTTTGAATGAAATTCCTCACAAATTGCTGAAAAATGTAGGACCTTTTTCAAATGTTATCAGAAGTGCTTAAGCCTGAGGAAGGACCAAACATTCTTCAAGGAATGCTGTCCCAAGCATATAAAAGAGACACCACTGTGCAGAATTAAAGAGGAGTTCAATCAGCAGATACAGTGATGAAGGCTAGCGAAGATGACAGACTCATTTTACTGCTCAAAAGTGAAGCACGTTTACTGCCAAGAGGGATTCACCCATGGACTCCACATGATTCAATGTGAATTCTACTGGAGACCTTTATTATTAGTTACATGATAACTTATATACTCTTAAGCTGCTAACACACACACACACACACGTAAAAATTCTTCATTGGCTAAAAGCTACTGTTCACACGCTTGGTTACAATACTTGATTGGATAAATCCACCTGTTCATGAGCCATTCTTTTTACTTCTGACTAGTCACATAAGAAGTTTTCTCATCTTGTTTTTCTTGCATTCTTTCTCATGAAACTATTTTTTCACCCCAAGTCAGAACTTAATTGCCCAAGGCCGAAGCCGCCTGCAGCTTTGGCTCTTAAAGCTCCAACAATTCCCCCTTTTTGTTTTTGTACCACAAAGGCGTTGTTTGCCATCTTCTGCAGGGCCCTTTGCAGACATGATAGCAGCAAACAAGGCACTAAAAGGAAGATCACCAAAATTACAAATAGCATCTTAAATCCTGACTTTAATAGTGAAGAGATCCATTCTTGTAAAAACCACTTGCTTAACCAATCATCACTATTTACCCTCAACTGTTTGACATTTTCCTTTAACATTTTAATGGCCATATGAATTGATTCTGAGTGGTCTGATAGATTCATACAGCACATGCCTTCAGATTCCTCACAAACATGTCTCTTGTGCTAACAAATAAAAATCAATTACTGCTCTATTTTGCAATGTTGCATGTCTAATACTATCAGTGTCTACTAACATCTATGTGAGAATTTCTGATGTGAGATTTGTTTATTTAACTATCCAACAAGCTAGCTTTTTCACATCTCCTAATGCTTTTCCTGCTGCAACGTTAGGGGAAAACAACGCAGTTAGGATCATGGCAGCAGTGTCCCAAAACAGATCTAAAAGCTAGCATAGCATTTTTATCGTGCTTAAAATTGTTATTTGGCCATGTCTGATTATATAGCTGCTAAATTTGTGTTTCGTTAAATGTGATAATGCTATCAATACTTACATATCCTAAAAAGCTTTCAAAGTTATACAAAGGCACTCTTATAAGACAGGTTCTAAAAGGATCACTGGGCATAGCCAGTGAAAGACACAGTGATTCTTGCTTCGTTATATTAGCAAAAGTAACCCACATGTTCTATTTAGGTACTACAGCCCAGGGTCCTGAAACAACACCAATTACCAAAAACCCTTAATGCAGTAATGATTATAAGCTCAAGACAGATCATCTTTCTTTTGTGCCTGTTGTTTGTCTTCCAACCAGGGGTTCCACTTCACGGGAACCCACCGTGTTCCAGGATCTGTAAGGACACAAGCACAACCCCAAGTTATCAGTACTCTGGGGCCCTCCCATTGTCCAGTGACACCATTTTTTACCCATACTGTGGCTTGGCCTCTTTTTATATTGTCCAGTCCTCCTGATAGGCCTTTGCCATGTGCCACCATTGGAGGGTGCAGTTCCACTCGAGGCAATCTTAGGTAATTTAATACATACAACGCTTTGCTGAGTCTTTCATGAGGTGTTTTTGCAACAGGTGTTTTAATGTTTGATGAGTACGTTCAACCAAAGCTTGTCCTGTGGGCAAGTGCGGTGTACCAGTACTGTGTTGATTGCCCCACAAGGCTAAAAAATGACTTGTAGTTTTGGCTATGTATTCAGGTCCATTGTCTGTTTTTATTTCACGGGGAACACCAAGCGCTGCAAATGCTGCACGTAAATGACATTGCACGTGCTTACTAGATTCTCCTGTTTGTGCTGTGGCCCATGTAGCATGAGACCAGGTATCAACAGAAACATGTACATATTTAAATTTACCAAATTCTGGGATGTGTGTTATGTCCATTTGCCACAGTTCTAGGGGGTCCAAGACCACGGGGGTTGACTCCTGTTGCAAAGCCACTGGATTGCTGCTGACAGTCAGGACAGGAGAGGACAATGTTGCATGCATCGGCCTCAGAAATGTGGAATTGTTGTTGTAAAACATTTGCTGCTTGGTGGAAAAAGTCGTGCGATTGCCGCACCTGGGCAAAGCGTTCTATTGGCGGACCTGTCCATTCCAGGGCAACCAGACTGTTCGCGCGATGGTTGCCCTCAGCAAGGCTACCTGTAAGGTTTGTGTGGCTTCTAATGTGAGCAATGAAATATCAATGTGATCTCTGGTTGAGCAAATCCCACAGCTTCTTGAACAATTGATATTGAAATAACACATCAATGTTCTTTCCCACTGCTCTCTCCATACGTTGAACTACTCCTACTACATACAAAGAGTCACTGACAACATTTACTGGTTGTGTTGCCCAGAAAATGAAGACTTGAATTACTGCTTGTAACTCTAATAATTGCACAGATCCTGTGAGGTTTGTCAACACCATGTCTTTCCAATGCCCATTCTCGAGCCATGTCAATGCAGCCTTACGGGTGTGGCCACCCGCATCTGTAAAAACAGTGACACCTTTTACAGGAGCTGGTGACAGTAAAGGCAGGCGCTCTATCTGAAACTTGGGTAGCCATCCTAATAGTTTATGTGGTGGATAGTGAACACAAATTTTACTGTGATAATTCAATATTGCAATCTGTAATGTTGTAGAATTTTGTAATGACCACTGCAAATATTCCACAGACAGAGGGACGACTAAATAATCTGGCTCTTTCCCTCCTATCTGAACAATTCGACTGCCGCCTTTGATAATTAGCTGAGCAATAGCTTTCACTCGAGTTACAATTGGTCGTTTGGATCATATCAGAAGAAATATCCACTCCAAGATTCGTAAAGGATCAGGACTAGTGACCCTTTGCATAAGTAGGGCAAAAGGACGTTGATCACAGTTAATAATCATTAACCCAATGCTATAATCAGGGTCTCATCTATGTGCATATTGCTTTGTAATTTTCCCTAATATTTCTGTTAGTGTCTGTTAATTTTTTTATTTTTTTTTAATCTGGGGGCCTCAACTCCACCTCCTCCTTGAAGTAATTTAGCAATTGGGAGGAGATCTTCATTACACCTTAAACAACCACAAAGAAAAATTACGTTTACAGCATTGAACTATAACCTCTTCCTTTGTTTTTCTCTGGCTGCTTCCCTTGCGAGAGAACAGATCTGTTAGTTAGAAGTATGCACATGCCTTGCTCGGGCTGCGTTCACTGAAGCAACACAGACACTCAGTCACACAAACGTGAAGGACCCTTAAATCCTCTCACTCACTCACTCACTCACTCACACCACAAAATATGCCAATCATACAATAGATTCTTGTGCAATGCAAACTATAAACCGTTAACCATTTGCCACAGGTCCAAACCAAGCAGTGTAACTTAAACCATAATGCATGGTACTGGGTTATGTCTCTCTGCTCCTGCTGTGCGAGTCCTCTTCAGCAGCTGCCTGTTCTTTAATCTTTTTCCACAATTTCAGAGGGTCTGGAGTGCAGGTTGAGCTCATTTGAGGGAGGCGCAGGGGTCCCATGATGAAGCAAAATCAATAAGCGCGGGCAGCGGCGGAGCGGCGGCTCTGCGGGCGCGGCCTGTGGTGGTTGAAGCCGCGGGGGAAACGGGAGGGGGAAGCCACCCCTCGCCCGCCTTCATGTTGAGATCTTGTTGCCATGGCTACTGCTGTTCCACGCTTCTTGGCTGCTACAGACCCATCCGGCCTCCACCGCATTTGCATCATAGTACGACAGTCAGATGGAGTTAAAAAAGTAGTAGAAAAGATATTATCAACAAATGCCTGAGTATAGGGAGACTGCAGCCCATAATCTCTTACTGATTTTCTGTCCTCTTTTACTAGTTCCCAAGGGAACGGAGACCAATAGTTAGGTTTCCTTCTTCCATCGTTCCCGGTACTCCCATAATCACTGGATGTGCAGTAGGTGTGGGCAAGATACCCCCTCAAGCAAAGCGGTTTTTATCACTCCTTGCCATCTCATGGCCAGATGCCCATCATCATCATTCCCCATCCCCCTGGTTGTTTCTTTGGGATTTGCGATTCAAATCGGGTCATTGTCTGCTGTAAGGAGTTTCCTGCTGCTGTTCTAACTCTTCAAGTTTACCAATGAGTTCTTGTGCTCACTCCGGATGATTCTCAGGATTAGAGTGCAGCGGCTGTGGAAAATCAGGGGTCGGTGGTGTGGACAGAGGGAGTGCAGGATAGACTGGAACATGGGAAGAGTCTTTGGGCTTAGCAACCCTGGGATCAAGGAATTTCCGAGATTTCTTCCCCATCTCGGGCAGATCGACTCAATTTTTTTCGGGCAGTGGCGCTGGGGGAGCTCGAGCGGGCGGCCCTGAGGGGGCGGCCGGGCCAGGCCGGGCCGGAGGGTTGCGCAGTTCGTGCAGCGCAGGAGGGAGCCTGGCCGGGGGGATCCCGGGCCGCTCTGAGCTGTAAATGCGCCTTTCGCCACCTCTCTTTCGGCTTTTATGGCTTTTAAAGTGTCTGAAATCAATTGCCAAGCTGTTGCAAAGTCTCTTGTGTCTTTCTCTTCGTGGCTAATCGAATACCATAAAACTTTTCCTATCCCCAGATTTATACTTGAAAAGGATGCTATGAGTTTGCAGAGCACAGTCTTATCATACTTAATTCATTTCTTGGAAAGGATAAAGGAGAGGAGCTTAATAAATACTTTTTCTTCCTTTTTTACTTGTTTCCCAGGTACTCTTTCTTCCCTTGTTACTTGCCCCATCTTGCCCCCGGCTGCTCACCTGACCTCCCAGGTGGCCGTCGCGTGACATAACAGCTTAATTTCACAGTGCCTTCCACTGCGATCCAGCTCCGGACCAGCCGGCGCTGTCCTCCAGCCGAGGCCTCCTCTCCTTGGGCTGTCGCCCCCTCGACGTAAATTCTCTTGGAGGATCACGTCACGGTCACCGCTTGCCGAGAGGGAACACCCATGGACACACACGATTCAATGTGAATTCTACTGGAGACCTTTATTATTGGTTACATGATCACTTATATACTCTTAAACTGCTAACACACACACATAAAAACTCTTCATTGGCTAAAAGCTACTGTTCACACGCCTGGTTACAATACTTGATTGGATAATTCCACCTGTTCATGAGGCATTCTTTTTACTTCTGACTAGTTACATAAGAAGTTCTCTTATCTTGTTTTTCTTGCATTCTTTCTTGTGAATCTGCTCTGTTCTATTTTTTCACCCAAAGTCAGGACTTAATTGTTCAAGGCCGAAGTCTCTTGCAGCTTCAGCTCTTAAAGTGCCAACACCTGTCCACTTATATTTTCTCCTCCCCATTCTACCGGAGGGTGGGGGGTGGGGAGAGGTGAAGGCAGGCCTCTGGTTAAACCACCACACCTCTGGTCCTAGTAGATCATCTCACTGGATAAGTAGAGGTCTACCCAACGGTGACTGCCACTGTGGCAGGAGTGGCTAATATAATTTTAGAACAAATTATTCCTAGATATGGAATAGTAGAAAATATAGATTCAGATCAAGGAAGTCACTTTACGTCTAAAATACTCCAGGGAATCATGGAGAGTCTAGAAATATCCTGGAACTTCCATACTCTTTCGCATCCACCATCCTCAGGTAAAGAAAAAAAAAAAAAGAATTAAATAATCAAGAAACAGCTAGCTAAACTAGCATTAGAAATCAAATTACCTGGGACTAAGTGTCTGCCCATAGCTTTATTAAGAATTCAGACCTCTCCTAGGAAAGATACAGGCATATCACCTTATGAGATGCTGTTTAGATTACCTTACATGGGTAAAGGAGATGACATTCCCCAGTTTGAAATCAAAGATGTTTTTCTTAAAAACTATATACTGGGGTTGTCCTCCTCCTTGTCTTTTCTCAGGAATAAAGGACTTCTAGCCCAAGGCCCAACACTTGAGTTTGTAGTCCATGCCATCCAGCCTGGAGAGTGGGTTCTGATCAAGTCCTGGAAGAAGGCCAAACTGCAACCCGAGTGGGAAGGTCCATTCCAAGTATTACTGACCACTGAGATGGCAGTAAGAACAGCTGAAAAAGGTTGGACTCACTACACCAGACTCAAAGGACTGGTGGATCCCCCTGCTGAAAACAAACAGTAGCACGTATATCCCACTGAAGACCCCCTTTGCCTTAAGATTAAGAAACATTAAGTAAATTGTTAAGGTATTTTGAATAATGGAAAGTTTATGGCAACAGGGAGTAATTATGAGTTTTTACTTATTGCAAATTGAAGAGGTAAGGGGAATTTTAGCTATAAACATTACCGAACAATTAGAAGCCCAAATGATTCAAAGGTAGTAAAAGTAACTAAAAAAACTTAAAACAGACCTTTGAAATTGAGACAGGATATGGAGATACAAATGCCTGAGTAGAATGGGTTAAATACACGATACAGAGTCTAAATCAAAGTAATTGCTGTGCATGTGCCTTGGGAAGACCTACCGTGCAGGTAGTTCCCTTTCCATTCAGATGGGATAAAGACCCACAAGGAATGGCATGTATGGTAGCTTTATACCAAGAAAGGACTGCATGGGGAAATAAAACCTGTAAGATCGTCTCACAGCTATTCCCTGCTTTACGAAGCAAAGACATTACAGTACCTCCTGCTTTCTCTGTAAAGGCCGGTAACCATACAGCTTGTCTCTCACGACAGGGTGGGAATGGTACCAGGTACCTTGGAGAACCAGAGATGTACACCATGTCCTTGGATGTGACCAAGGACAAGGAAGGGAATTATTCGGCTATAAGAGTCCCCAGAGCAGATCTGTGGTGGTATTGTGGAGAAAAGATCCTAAGGTCCAGACTCCCTGCAAATTGGAAAGGCACATGCGCCATAGTTCCATTAGCCATCCCTTTCACCCTGAAAGAAATCCCAGAAAAGAGAACAAAAACAAGTTTGGGAACATCATTCGATGAAAGAATCTATATTGATTCTATTGGAGTCCCTAGAGGGGTTCCCGATGAACACAAAGCAAGAAATCAAGTAGCAGCAGGTTTTGAATCTTTTTTATTTGGGGGGTAACTATAAACAAAAATGTAGATTGGATAAATTACATTTGTTATAATCAACAGATTTATAAATTATACAAGGGATGCTGTTAAAGGAATTGCAGAGCAATTGGATGTTGTCTAATTTAGAAGCCTCACATAGAAAAACACCTTGAAAATGCAAAAAGCAACAGTTGTATATAATAAAAGAAGGGGGGGAATTGTGAGAAATGATAACGTTGTCTTTGCAACTAGGAGAGCTTTGTTCCTGCAACGTAAGGATGTCTTGGCAGAAATTAAGAAAGACATCTGTGGCTAGAGATAAGGATGTGCTACTGAGTAACTGCCTAGCATCTTACTGTTAAAAAAAAAAAAAAA
Source organism: Caprimulgus europaeus (assembly GCA_907165065.1). The sequence continues at coordinate 12,524,314 of OU015537.1, forward strand.
GAGGAGGAAAACAATAAAAAGGGGGTGGGAAATTAAAATAGAGCTGCGGGAAATTTAAACTACGCAGGACTTCATAGGCGTATCGGATAGGCTGTAAACCTTGGAGTACCTCACCAATAGGAAAACAAGGGAGGGATCTTGTGGCCGGGAATAGGATATAAAAATTGGTGTGTCGCTCTGGCGGTGTGTGCCTACTAGTTGGGTCACCCACTCTTTCAAGAACGTAATAAAAGTGCTTCACTGAAAAGTCTGTCCGGAGTCCTTTAAAGCGACCGATTGCTCTTTTCTCAGCATTCATTTACATATATCTTATTCCTCTTTCAGAAAAGAGGAAAAGCTTCAAAGAGAGCCAGGGGGATGATGTTCCTACCACTGCCTCCAGAGAGTACACAGAGAGTACACAGATGACTGGTTCTAACCCACAGCCCTACAACCCTCTAAGTAGCTCATCAGACACTCTTCTTTAAGAAATGTATACAGTAAGAAACATATAATGGGACTATATATTTTAATTTTAAAGTGTCTCAGCACTGATAGATAAAATACATGACAGCATAAAAATGTCATTCATCTTTCTTTCAGGTCCACTGAATATATCAGTTCCCATTGATACCAGAAGTCTTAAATTAAAAAGGAAGATCTGAATTACATCAAGGTTCTCCCTCAGACATACTTTTTTCCATGCCTGTTGAACAGAAGTGCTCAAAGCTTTATTTTAAAGTGAATCACTGGAGGCAAAATAGCTTTTGGTCAGGTAAATAAATCATCTGAAGAATAAAATACAAAACGCTATCCTGACCTGACTTAATTTCCCTGAATCCAGAAAAGTGCCTTAATGTCTCACTTCACCTTTGTTTCATGCAGATTTAGTGGCTACACCTATATGAAACAAGATCTATAAATTAAAGCAATCTTAGGAACATATGCAAATATTTATTTAACATGCTTCAATTACACTTTAAAACATTTATATAGATTTTATACAAATCCGGGTAGGTAGGAATTGTTACAATTTAGGATCAAAGTGATCTACAGCCTGAGATGTGGGAAAGGAAGCATAGAAAAAGATAAAGAGAGAATGAGTTTCTTCTTTTTTTTTGTTTAGTTATACTTCCATCAAACTTTATTTATTTCAAAGGAAATTATTTTCAGTTTCAATGTCATTAGTAAGGGGTGAAAGGGACTTGTTGAGTTTTGAAATAATTAGCAACTTATTTCCTTCTTCCTGTAGGGGGAAAAATTCCCATAAAAGGCAGTGTCAGTGCAGACTGACACACATCCTCTTAGAGTATGTGTAAGATATTTCTTACATTATCAGTATGAAACCAGTATGGTACTGTACTAGTTTTGACTGGGATAGAGTTAATTTTCTTCATAGTAGAATTTATAGTGCTGTGTTTTGGATTTGTGACCAGAACAGTGCTGATAACACAGGGATTAGTTATTATTGAGCAATGCTTACACAGTATCAAAGTCTTTTCTGCTTCTCATACTGCCCTGACAGAGAGTAGGCTGGGGATGCACAAGAAGTCGAGAAGGGACACAGATGGGGCAGCTGGACTCCCACTGGAGGGGAGTAAGTGAGCAGCTGTGTGGGGCTGAGCTTCCCACCAGGGTTAAGCCACAACAGGTACAATGGTAGGATACAGGTCATAACAGTATATGCTGTGAACTTTTATTTCTTTTAGCAATATGAATGTCTCCAAACATTTCTGCAAATCTTCAAATCCATCCAGATTCACTTTTCTTATCTCTCTTCTCCATTTTAACTCATTGATGTGGTTTCACTCCTTTGGCTTGCAGCCAAACACAGCCTGCTCTCTCACCCTCCCTCTCCCAGGGAATAGGGGAGAGAATTGGAAGGAAAAGGGCAAGAAGACTCACGGGTTGAGATAAAAACTTTTTACTAATTAAAATAAAATGATAATGATAACAACAGTGATAACAGAATATACAAATGAGTGATACACAGTACAATTGCTCACCACCTGCTGACCGATGCCCAGTCTGTGTTAGCCAGTGATCCTGGAGCAGAGAAAGTCCTGAAACCAAAACCCCAGAAGAGCAAGCCCGAGCAATCCCCGAGAGAATACCCCCGTCTTCCGGTCAGCCCTGGTTAATATACTGACATGACGGGATATAATATGGAATATTTCATTGGCACATCCAAATGCCAGTTCTGGGTTTTGCTATTCACTGCGCTTCTCCCTCCCAGTCCTAATGCAGCTGTGAACCAGCCAAACACGGTGGCCTTGAGCTCCAGCACCAACTAATAACATTAGTACTTTTATCAACATTCTTCTCATAACAAATCCCATAGTGAACCCAAAACACGGCTATTCTAGCTACTAAGAAAATTAACTCTATCCTAGCAAAACCAGGACACTCATGTAGGTCCCAGCAGGATTGTACATCTCCACTTTAAAAGGAACTTTGCAAAGCATCAAGGATATTACCTTTTAAATGATGACCAGTCTTCTCTCAGATTTTTACTTTTGAAATAGCATGAGCTGCTTTAAAAATATGCATAAAAGTACCAGCAACAGACCCATACCTCACTGCAGCTCCTGGCAGTAACTCTGTCTACTACAGTCCCCTCATACTTCTGCAGACTTCATTCTGAAGCCTTACCTGAGTATCCCCTGCTGTAACATCTTCATATGAGTAAACTTATGTGAATTGGGATTGCAATCCATATTTAAAATCCCATTGACAACTAGACAGATGCTACAAACTTCTCCCTCATCTTTATGCATACAAGTGCATAAGTATTTAGTTTTCAGACTGCAGCCAAAAAGTCAAGTATTTTAGTAAGAAACCTAGGCAATATACATCCAAAAGCTATTCTGTAACTAACACAGCTTTAATTTGTTTGCCTGAAACAAAAAATGCTAGCTCTGAGGATTTTTGCTCTATGTAATTTTTCTGCAGCTTGTTGTGTCCCTGTAAATATAGCAACAATATGTATTTTTCGCTTTACTCCTTTTCCTAGCCTATTTTAATCTTTTTGATGTGGAATGGCACATTCCTTTAGAATATAACACATTTTAAAATCCTCTCCTTTTTTCTCAAGAAGGTTTCTTTTTTTTCCAGATACAATCTTTCCTCACATACTCTTATTAGCATGTTTTCTCTCTGACTCCAGCTCTTAAACATCTTTCCATTTCCCCTTCCAATGTACACGGGTATCTCTGTCACTACCTCTGCCCTTTCCATCAGTAACCATCTTCTGCTACGCATTCTCCCTCACTTTCTCCACCATTGTCTCCTTGTGAAATCCTGGATGCCTTCCTGTGTAATCTCATCTAGGTGTTCCGGCTCCGGCAGGGATATTGGACTAGATGATCTGTCGAGGTCCCTTCCAATCCCTAACAGTCTGTGATTCTGTGATTCGGTGATTCTATGATTCTCTACACCTTTTCTGACTCCGACTATAGTAACGCATGACACTGTCCCACATGATATCCTTGTCTCTAAACTGGAGACATGTGGGTGTGGTGGGTTGGGTGGATTCACCCTTTCTGCTTGCAGCTTGCAGACAAACACAGCATGCTCTATCACCCTCCCCCCTCCCTCACCCAGGGAGTAGGGGAGAGAATTGGAAAGAAGGGCAAGGAGACTCAAGGGTTGAGATAAAAACTATTTACTAATTAAAATGAAATGATAATGATAACAACAGTGATAACAGAATTATACAAATGAGTAATACACAGTGCTCACCGCCCGCTGACTGATGCCCGGCCTGTGCCAGCTAACGATCCCGGAGGAGAGACAGTCCCAAAACCGAAACCCTGGAAGAGTGAGCCCGAGCGATCCCCCAGAGAGGTACCCCCGTGTGGTGGGTTGACCCTGGCTAGATACTGGGTGCCCACCAAAGCCCACTCTATCACCCCCCTCCTCAGCAAGATGGGGAGGGGAGAAAATAAGATGGAACACAAAAAAACCAAACTCGTGGATCGAGACAAAAGCAGTTTAATAGAAGCAAAGCAAAGCTGCGTGCGCAGAAGCAAAAGAACAAAATATTTACTCTCTACTTCCCATCAGCAGGTGATGTTTGGCCACTTCCCGGGAAGCAGGGCTTCATACGCGTTGCGGTTCCCGGAGGACAAACGGAAGTAACGAATGCCCCCCCCTTCCCCCTCTGTTCTCCTTGCTTTATTTCTGAGCATACGTCATATGGTATGGAATATCCCTTTGGTCCGTTTGGGTCAGCTGTCCTGGCTGTGTCCCCTCCCAAGACCTTCCCCCCTCCCAGCCTACTAGGGGAAATGTTGGAGAGACAGCCTTGGTGCTGTGCTAGCACTGCTCACCAGTAACCAAAACACTGGTGTGTTATCAACACCCCTCGAGCCACCAAATACAAAACACAGCACTCTGAGGGCTGCCACAGGGAAAATCAACTCCATCCCAGCCAGACCCACTACACCCCGGAAGAGAAGTGCCCTGTCTTACAGTCAGCCCTGGTTAATATACTGGCATGACGGGATATGATATGGAATATTTCATTGGCACATACAAATGCCAGTTCTGGGCTTTGCTATTCACTGCGCTTCTGTGGTGGGTTGACCCTGGCTAGAGGCCGGATGCCCACCAAAGCCCACTCTATCACTCCCCCACCTCAAATGGGCAGGGGGAGAAAATTACAACAAAAAGCTCGTGGGTGGAGATAAGGACGGAGAGAGATCACTCACCAATTACTGGCACGGGCAAAACAGACTCGACTTGGGGGAAAAAACAAATTTACTTTATTACCAATCAAAATTAGAGGAGAATGAGAAGTAAAACCAAATCTTAAAACACCTCCCCCATCCCTCCCTTCTTCCCGGGCTTAATCTCTTTCCCGATTTTCCACCTCCTCCCCCCAGCGGCACAGGGGGACAGGGAATGGGGTTGGGGTCAGTTCACCACACGTTGTTTCTGCCGCTGCTTCCTCCTCAAGGGGAGGACTCCTTCCCCCGCACCAGCGTGGGGTCCCTCTCACGGGAGACAGTCCTCCACAAACTTCTCCAATGTGAGTCCTTCCCATGACCGACAGTTCCTCACGAACTGCTTTGGCATGGGTCCATTACATGGTGTGCAGTCCTTTGAGGAAGGGACTGCTCCAGCGCGAGTCCCCCACGGGGTCACAAGTCCTGCCAGCAAACCTGCTCCGGCGTGGGCTCCTCTCTCCACGGGCTACAGGTCCTGACAGGAACCTGCTCCAGTGCGGGCTTCCCCCGGGGTCACAGCCTCCTTCGGGCATCCACCTGCTCCTGCGTGGGGTCCTCCACGGGCTACAGGTGGTCATCTGCTCCACCATGGACCTCCAGGGGCTGCAGGGGGACAGCCTGTCTCACCCTGGTCTTCACCACAGGCTGCGGGGAATCTCTGCTCCGGCGCCTGGAGCCCATTCCCTCCCCCTCCTTCTTCACTGACCTTGGTGTCTGTGGAGTTGTTTTTTCTTACATCTTCTCACTCCTCTCTCCCGCTGCAAAGTGTGCAGCTTTTTTTTTCTCCCTTCCTTTTTTTCTTAATTATGTTATCACAGAGGCATTACTGATTGGCTCGGCCTTGGCCAGCGGCAGGTCCCTTCTTGTAGCCGGCTGGCATTGGCTGTGTCGGGTCGGACATGGGGGAAGCTTCTAGCAGCTTCTCTCACAGAAGCCACCCCATGTCCCCTCCCCCACTGCTACCAAAAACCTTGCCACGCAAACCCAATACAGCTTCTCCCTCCCAGTCCTAATGCAGCTGTGAAGCAGCCAAACACGGTGGCCTTGAGCTCCAGCAGCAACTCACAACACCAGCACTGTTATCAACGTTCTTCTCACAATAAGTCTGAACTGAAACACTGCAACTAAAATACTAAAAAGAAATTCAACTCTATCTTAGAAAAACCAGGACAGTGGGTTTGATGGATGGACCACTCGGTGGATAAGGAATCGGCTGGATGGTCACACTCAAAGAGTTATAGTCAACAGCTCAATATCTGAGTGGAAACCGGTGATGAGTGGTGTCCCTCAAGGGTCGGTATTGGGACTGGTGCTCTTCAACATCTTTGTCATTGACATGGACAGGGGGATTGAGTGCACCCTCAGCAAGATTGCCGACGATACCAAGCTGAGTGGTGCAGTTGATACGCTGGAGGGACGGGATGCCATCCAGAGGGACTTTGACAGGCTGTGGGAACTCAACAATGGACTGCCACAATATCAATATGATCAAGCAAGAAGCCATTTATTTGTTCTAATACAGTAATATTTATACCCAAAAACTAATGAAATCACCCACACCCGTTAACATGTTATTGGCTCTTCACTCACAGCACGAGCAGTTCACATGCCCCTAATTGGCTGATGGACTTTGCATGCATCCCTTCCTGTTTGCTTTCCAGGGTACATCTTTTGGATACATTCCAAGGGTCCTTTCTCATAACTTGTCGATGCAGGTGCTTCTTGTATCTCCAGACATGTATCCCTTCAGTTCCCACAGTTCTCTCAGGGTATGCCAAGACACCTTCTCACACTCCCCACAGTTCCCCTCTTCTTTTTGGAAGCAGAAAAACCTAAAGCTTAACTTATAAGCATAACTTATCAGTATTTAACAAAAATACAAGCCATAAACTTAAAGCTTAACTTATAAGTATAACTTATAGAAGAAACTGATAACAAATTCTTAAAGCTTATCATTACACACACTTGGTTATACTTGATCAACTTCAGAAAGTCCATTTGCTCTTAGAAACCCTACAATTCCCCCTTCTTGTGTTTGTACGACAAAAGCATCCTTCACCATCTTCTGCAGGACCCTTTGCAGACAAGATAGCAAACAAGGCACTAAGAGGAGGATCACCAGAATTACAAGTAACACTTGCAATTCTGACTTGAGCAGTGAAAAAACCCAGCCTTTTATTCCCCAGCCTTGAAATCAATTGCTTTACCAATCATCATTATCTACCTTTAACTGTCTGACATTCTCCTTTAACTTGTTAATTGCCATATGAATTGATTCTGAGTGTTCTGATAAATTCATACAGCACATACCATCAAATTCCTCACAACCATGGCCTTGAGCTAAAAGCAAAAAATCAATAGCAGCTCGATTTTGCAAAGTGGCATGTCGAACTGAGTCGACACCTGTCAGCAAGCCTGATAGTGCCAAAGATGTCAGATTAGATTGTTTAGAAAGCCAGCATCCTAACTTGGGTTGGTTTGTTAGTGCACTTGCTACTCCTACTCCAGGGGCCAGAATAGAGGCTGCAATTATTTGTCCAGGATTCCAAAACTCTGCATTGGAATCACAGTTGTGCTTAAACGAGTGAATGCTACGCTTGCTTCTTAACCGATTTTTGAACTTTCCCAAAATCATGGTAATGTTAGGTGTTAACAGAGTTAAACAGTCTAAGCTGCAGTGGCCTCCATGAATACGTGATGGTATTCCTGCCCACGCTCTGTCTCCACAGATAAGAAAAACACCTGGTGGTAGCTGTACTGGATTATGAGTAGCTTTAGAAATTTTTGGTGAAGTGTAATTACACCAAGTTGTTTTATTTCTAAAAACTGACAGTGACATTTACAGTGACTCTTATGTCACTTGTAGAGAAATTAAAAAAGACACAAAAGTCCATTGGTACTGATCCCAACAGATTCAGCTCCTGTGGCTCTGCAGGCATAATCAGTAGGTATGGGACCCATCCATCCCAATTATCACCCACTGCTCGCATTGTGCGAATGGCTTTCCTTGCCTGCATAGGGACAAGAGACACGGGGTCATCTACCCGTAAACCCACCAGACATATAGAAAAGGGGTTGTCTGGGGTAGCAAGAGACAAACAAAGCGTTTTCTGCTGCATTTGGTTAGCCAGAGTAATCCAAATATTTGTTCTGGGTAAGATGTTATAATAGGCTTGAATCGCTATCAAAAGACTGAGAAACCCTATCAAAGTACCCATAGGTTGATCCTACATTCCCATTGCTCTTTCTGTCAGTCAAGGTGTTTTACAGATTTAAAAACTGGACACAACTGAGTACTTGCGTGTATGTCTATCCTGGATCTAGGTGGGGTGAGACATCTGGATTTCTGCTGTTCTGCCCATGTAAAGGTTGTCCTTTCCACAGTTTTGTCCACCCACCTAGATCCAGTATCTGTAAGGACACACATATAACCTCTTCCTGTTAAACAAACTTCAGCAGGTCCTTTCCATTGTCCATCTGTTAGATCTTTATATAATACTTGAATTTTACTGTTATTGTTATCTGGACTTTCTGCTAAGGACCATCCATGGACTACCATGGGTGGATCCTCTGCATTGCAGACCAGGAGCAAAAAATTAAGTACATACAATGCTTTTGAAATACGTTCCTGTGGGGTTAAGCCTATCTCCCCCGTTTTCTGTTTTTGTAACATGAATTTAAGCACTTGGTGAGCTCGTTCAATGATAGTTTGGCCTGTTGGAGAGTGAGGAATACCAGTGATATGCCCCACACCCCATTGCTGACAGAATTGTGCAAAAGAACGTGAAACATAAGCTGGACCGTTATCAGTTTTTAGCTGTGACGGTACACCCATAACTGCAAAGCAACCTTGTAAGTGTTGTTTAACATGTTTAGCTGTTTCACCTGACAGAGGTGTTGCCCATAGTACAGAGGAAAAGGTATCTATAGTGACGTGAATATATTTTAAATGGCCAAATTCTGGAAAATGTGTGACATCCATTTGCCACATCTGCAAAGGCAGCAAACCTCTGGGATTAACTCCCAGGCCGATGCCAACACCATAGTGCTGACAGTCAGGACAGGACTGAACAATTCCTTGAGCATCTGAGAGACTTAAATGAAATTGGAGGGATAACATTTTAGCATTCTAGGGAAAAAAGGAATGAGCCTGACGAGCTTGGTCAAAAGTCAATACAGAAGGACCACTCCAGGCGGGAGCTACTAATTTGTCAGCTCTATTGTTACCTTCTGTTAAGGCGCCGGGCAGGTCAGAGTGACTGCGAATATGAGTAACAAAATAAGGCTCAGTACGATGTTGTAATAAGCGTAACAGCTGGCAGAATAAGTGAAAAAGCGTCTTATTCGTTATCTCTTTGAGAATAGCCTGTTCCAAGCAAATAACTGCTCCTACAACATACAGGGAGTCTGATACAACATTTAAAGGTTCCCTGGACCATTTTGTGAATGCCCAAACAACAGCTTTTAGTTCAAGGGTCTGCAAAGAATCCTCTGGGGTGCCGTTTAAAATATGTTTGTCCCAGTGTGCATTACTTAGCCAAGTGATAGCAGCCTTGTGGTTATTTTTGCTAGCGTCAGTAAAAACAGTTAAACCTCCCACAAGAGTCGCAGAGCAAAGAGGCTTTTCAAGAAAAGTGTTAGAGGACAGAAGGGAAAACAAACGATGAGGCGGATAAACATTAGAAGTTTGTCCAGAATAACCTTCTAGAGCTAATTGTAAATCGTCTTGAGTGCTGCAGAGACCAATCAAAATATGCCTGTGTTAGTGGAAGGATGATATATGCAGGATCAAAACCAGCCATCTCTATCAATCTTGATCTGCCTCTCATAATCAATTGATCTAGTGCTTCCAGTTGCGTAGTTATACTTTTATGGAAACGGTACGGCAAAAAGATCCACTCCAGTACATACAAGAGATCTTTTTTACATGGTTCCATTGCATTAGCAATGCAAAGGGGTGACAATTTGCAGGACCTCCAGTAACAGTATCCAAAATGACTTTTTAAAATCAGGATTAGAGTGTGGCAGCTGTGGAAAATCAGGGGTCTGTGGTGTGAACGGAGGGAGTTCAGGATAGACTGGAACACGGGCAGATCGACTCCATCTTTTCGGGCAGTGGCGTTGGGGGAACGCGAGCGCGCAGCGCGGGGTGGGGGGGCGGCCGGGCCGGGCCGGAGCGTTGCGCAGTTCGTGGAGCGCGTGAGGGAGCCCGGCCGGGGAGGAGGTGGGGGCCGGGCCGCTCCGAGCTGTAATGCGCCTTTCGCCATCTCTCTTTCGGCTTTTATGGCTTTTAAAGTGTCTGAAATCAATCGCCAAGCTGTTGCAAAGTCTCTTAAGGCAGTATGTAATCTGTCTACAAAACTTGTAAATGATCCAGTGGGTCCTTGCCGCACTGCAGCAAACGCTGGAGTCGGCCCTCCCAACCCTGGCACACCTCTCCAAGCCCTCCAGGCCAAACCCCGAGAAAGCCGGAGAACTAGAGTCCGCAAACGGCACCTCACGCCAGCAGCGGCAAAGGGTCCTACACTCAGCAGCACACCCGTGTTATAAGTGAATTTGACTCAAAGTCCAATAATAAATTTAAAAGTAATTTACTGAGTAGGAATAGGTGAGCAAAAGCAGCGCTGGGCGGCCGGGGAGTCTGCGCTCCGCCAACGGCTCGCACCTCAAAGCAGTTAGTTCTCCGTATTTAAAGTATATTCCCATACATATCCATTAGCCAATGCAAAACGCCTATACATATGCATGACCTTTCCCCGCTTCATATTAAAATTAGGTGTCCTCCCCTCCATGCCTGTGGCAGAGCTTCGTGGTGGTGGTTGTTGAAGGTCTTAGAGAGAAATCCTCATCAAGCCTGAGTCCCTCTTTTGTTATTCTTGCTTATCAACTCTAAATGGGTTGGAGTTTTCTACAGGCCCTCATCCTTTTGGTATGTGGGGAGTTCTATCACCTGCAAGGCCATCTTGCCGTCTAGGTCCTGTAATAAATTATTTGTTAGGCCTCACTCCTGACATGTTGAGAGCCCGCAATAAACTGGCTACAAGGCCTGTCTTTGTTAGGTTAAGATAAGAAAACTATGAAGCTAGAAATGTTAGCGCTTACAGCTTAAAGAGACAAACTGAAAAATACCAAATGCCTGCTATCATCCCCCCTTTTCTAAAATCTTTTAGTTCTCTACACACGTGGCTTATAAGTACACTTCAGGCTCAATTTGTGGTTAAACAACAAAATACTTAAACATAGCATTGTTAAACATAGCATTGTGGTTCGACATTACACAAGTTGTTTCCCGAGACAAATTGATTGTTTGATTAGCAAATTCTCTTAATATACCTATTACACCCGCATCAACAAAGCGAAGAACATCATCTGCCAGACGCCGCAAACTTTTCGCCTCTGCATTAACACAGAGGTCCTTCCTATAGAAAAAAAACCTGTATTTGTTGCGAGGGGCTTAAAAGAGTATTAGCTAGCATTCTGATATCATGAGGCGCTAATAAGGTACCATTAAAAATGTGTGTTAGAACTGCTTCAATAAAAGATGATTTTAACCCATACTGACTTATAGCATTTTTTGCTTCTTTTATAATTTTCCAATCTAAAGCTGTATAAGCCCGTTCATCATTTGGTCCCACCGAAACTGGAAAAGCAGAGGGAGTATTAGGCAACATTTCCCCTTCTACTAAAGCATCCCTTATAATTCCCCTCCACCGACGATGTGGATTTTCTCCTTCCCCCCCACCCCTTCTATTAAAGCAACTTTTTTGGATTGTTTTGCTGTAGACACCTGAGGAATAGAAAAAGAGTTAGTATGAATAAGGGATATGGGTGAATCCTTGTCCTGGTTAGCTGCTAAGTCCTTAAGTTTTTCTATTAGCTGTTGAGATGGGTCGTCTAAGTTCACTTTTCTCTCCTCTGGTTCTCTCGGGGTGTTCGGGGTAGAAGATGGTAGAGGTGGATAGAGGAAAGGTGTATTCTCATGGGCTGAAGCAGAGTGCTGTGGTGAATCTTGTACAGGCACAGAAGGGTTAGTTACCGGCTGCACGGGGGGAGAGGTATTTCTCGGGGGAGGTGGTGAAAGCGGTGGAGTAGTCGTACTTGTTACCGTGGGCGCTGGCGATACAGGCAGAGGTGGATTATACATATTTGCATTAATTGCCGCAGGTGCTGGCGGTGAAATATTGTCCATAAATACCAGTGTGGAAGTAGATATCTTTTTACCGCATGGCTTACTGGTAGAAGCGGTAGGACTTAATGCTACAAAGGCTGACGCAGCAGCATCGCGTTCTGCTTTTAACTCTTGAAGGGTATTTTTAAGCAGCTTCCATAAGGTAGCAAAGTTTTGTGCTTCTTTAGATCCATTGCTAGTTTCTTCCCATAGAGCATTGCCTATTCGTTCCCAAGTGTCAAGTTCAAAGGCAGTATCCACCCCGGATAATAATTCTCTGTCCTTACACCATAGCAATAAACGTTTCAAACACATCACATCATATTTTATGCCTCTCTTAGAGAGAAAATGTTGGAGGAGCTTAATCACAGCTTCCTCTTCCTTAGTAAGAGAAGCCCCCATTTATCTATTTCTCTCTTTCTCTCTTTTTCTATTTCTCTCCTTTGTCCGGCCACTCACCTCACTGTCAGGTGATTCTCTGCTGCAGCAACGCCTCGATGGGCCACCTCAATGGGTCTTCCCCTCTCTTCAGGGGCTCCAGACTCGTTCCAGATGGTCCTATCCTCTGGCCAGTTCCTCCCCCGGCTTCAAAGCCTTCGCATAGCGATGAATAGGGTCCCTGTTTGGGTTCCAATTGTGGGAACTCAACAATGGACTCTGCCACACGATCAGTATGGTCAAGCAAGAAGCCATTTATTTGTTCTAATACAGTAATATTTGTCGTGGGCTATTCGGGCGAGCGAGAAATGAGTGACTTACATATCCACGGGATGCAACTCAAATCCGTTTTATTATCAGAAAGCTGCTTGTTATATACCCCTTTAAGTTCCGCATACGCGTCCACACACTACGAAGCTAATTACTATTGGTTAATAGCACTATTCACACGCTGACCTCTCAGTCTCACTGATTCGCTCTTATCTCGGTTCAGGTTCACTTGCTCGTCGTAATATCCAGCTGGCGTCCATCTTGTCAGTAGTTGTTTATTACTTTCGCACGTCTTTCATACGTAGCTGCATTCCTTTCTCTCAGCTTATCTCTTCTGGCAGTTGTTGAAAGCGGCCTAGCTGGGGCCTTAGCTGGGGCCTAGCTAGTATTATAGTCCTGTAATATGGCTAGGGCCCCAACAAATATTTATATCCAAAAACTAATGAAATCACCCACACCCGTTAACATGTTATTGGCTCTTCACTCACAGCATGAGCAGTTCACATGCCCCCTGATGGACTTTGCATGCATCCCTTCCTGTTTGCTTGCCAGGATACATCTTTTGGATGCATTCCAAGGTTCCTTTCTCATAACTTGTCGACGCAGGTGCTTCTCGTATCTCCTCCAGACATGTATCCCTTCAGTTCCCACAGTTCTCTCAGGGTATGCCAAGACACCTTCTCACACTCCCCACAACAGGCTTGAGAGGTGAGCCTGTGCTCACCTCATGAAGTTCAACAAGGCAAAATGCAAGGTCCTGCACCTGGGTTGGGGCAATCCTAAGCACAAATACAGGCTGGGCGATGAGTGGATTGAGACCAGCTCCAAAGAGAAGGACTTGGGAGTGGTGGTGGATGAGAAGCTCAACATGAGCCGGCAATGTGCGCTTGCAGCCCAGAAGGCAAATAACCGTATCCTGGGCTGCATCAAGAGCAGTGTGGCCAGCAGGTTGAGGGAGGGGATTCTCCCCCTCTACTCTGCTCTTATAAGGCCCCACCTGGAGTACTGTGTCCAGTTCTAGAGCCCCCAGACACAGGAAAGACATGGACCTGTTAGAATGAGCCCAGAGGAGGCCATGAGGATGATCCGAGGGCTGGAGCACATCTCCTCACAGGCTGAGAGAATTGGGGCTGTTCAGCCTGGAAAAGAGAAGGCTTTGGGGAGATCTTATAGCAGCCTTCCAGTATCTGAAGGGGGCCAACAAGAAAGCTGGGGATGGACTTTTTATAAGAGCAGTTAATGACAGAACAAGAGGAAATGGCTTTAAGCTGAAAGAGGGTAGGTCTAGATTAGATGTTAGGAAGAAATTCTTCACTGTGAGGGTGGTGAGACACTGGAACAGGTTGCCCAGAGAAGCTGTGGCTGCTCCTCCCTGGAAGTTTTCAAGGCCAGGTTGGATGAGGCTTTGAGCAACCTGGTCTAGTGGAAGGTGTCCCTGCTCATGTCAGGGAGGTTGGAACTAGATGAGCTTTATGGTCCCTTCCAACCCAGACCATTCTATGATGATTCTATGATTCTAAGACAGCTCCAGCACATACAACTGAGAATTGGTTTTGTGTATATAGGCTGAGCTATGGCCTGAGTTAAATTTTCAATTCGTGTAGCTACTGGAAGGCATGAAGCTGGACATGGGACAGAGAAGAAGCATTATTCTTGCAATATCCCAAAACATTCCAGTGAAGCCAGTGACATCCTCTGATGTCACAAAACCTTTGTTATGCAGGCTCCTAAGGTCCTTGTAAACCCTTATATGAGCTGTTTAATACTATTAAGTAACACTGCTAGCATATTATGGGATTTCTGGAATATAGTGTTGTTCTGGTGTAAGAGAAGACAACTTTTGAGTGAGGTGATGTCGCGACGGAGGGAAGACCAGGATGCTCAATATGAGAGATCAGCAGACTTCCGTTTATTGATTACATATGTGCTCCTTATATACAGCGGTTAATCAAGCCCATGCATATTCCCAAAGACCCACACTGATTGGCTCATTAATTTTCCTGGGAACTTTCTCTTTGTTATAACAGGTGGCATTGCTCTGTTCATGTCCCAAGGACATCAACAGGATACTCCTTACTTTGCGATTGCCAGCTCCCTTCTTTTTCCCAGCTTAGTTAAAGTTGTTTGTCTGAAGTTCTTTGAAGTCCCAAGGACAAGTACGTATCCTGGAGACTTCTGTTAATTTACCCTGACTTATGTCAAGGGCCTAAGCTGCGGCCTGAGCCATTTCAATACCCTCGCTGCTTCTGCTAAAGCCTCTGATTGTACAGCATCTCTTAGTGATCTACAACAAGGTGATACTGAAATGTGCACTGAGATGGCCGGTCCCTGGGTTGCAGAGTGTGTGGAAGGATTTGAGCAGGTTCCTGGGGCGGTTATCACAAACTGATGTGCCATCTGATGGAAGGGTGCTTTGCCTACCCCAATGAGAACCAGCAGCTTCAAGACCTGTACTAGGGCATGGCCTGTGCCTATCGAGCCGCAGTTCAGTACTCTCATAGGACTGTGGTTGAGGCAGGGACCCAGACCACATTCGAGGACACCAGGGTTGAGACAGGGATCCAAACAACAAGAACTACAGTAATTACCCCAGTAGTGAAAAAGAAACAGTGGACAAGGAGAACAACTGTTGGCACTTTAAGAGCTGAAGCTACAGGCGACTTCAGCCTTGAGCAATTAATTCCTGACTTTGAGTGAAGAAAAAAACAAAGCAAACTAACAAGCAACAATGTGTATGAGACAAGATAAGGGATGTCTTATCTGC
Organism: Caprimulgus europaeus; assembly: GCA_907165065.1. The sequence goes on from OU015537.1 coordinate 12,539,663, forward strand.
TGTAATAAGTAACTAATCAGAAGTAAAAAGAATGCCTCATGAACAGGTGGAATTATCCAATCAAGTATTGAAACCAGGCGTGTGAACAGTAGCTTTTAGCAAATTAAGAGTTTTTATGTGTGTGTGTGTTAGCAGCTTAAGAGTATATAAGTGATTGAGTAACCAATAATAAATGTCTCCAGTGGGATTCACATTGAATCATTTGGAGTCCGTGATTTGCTGCTCTCACAAGTGACGACCCCGACATGATCCGCCAGGAGAATTTACGGCGAAGGGGTGACCGCCCTAGGAGAGGAGGCCCCGGCTGGAGGACAGCGCCGGCTGGACTGGAGCTGGGTCGCAGTGGAAGGCACTGCGAAGTAAAGAAGTTGTGTCTTCGCGACGGACACCTGAGAGGTCAGCTGAGCAGCCAGGGACGAGATGGGGCAAGTAACAAGTAACAAGGGAAGAAAGAGTACTTGTTAAGCTCCTCTCGCTTATCCTTTCCAAGAAAGAAATTAACTATGATAAGACTGTCGTGCGGCAACTGTTAATTTGGTGCCGAGACAAGAGCTTCTCTGCAAACTCAGCCGCAGCCTTTAAAGTGGAAATGACAGAATCACAGAATGCAAAGGATTGGAAGGGAGCTCGAAAGATCATCTAGTCCAATCCCCCTGCCAGAGCAGGGACACCTAGATGAGATCACACAGAAAGGCTTCCAGGCGGGTCTTGAACAGCTCCAGAGAAGGAGACTCCACAACCTCCCTGGGCAGCCTGTTCCAGTGCTCTATCACCCTCACAGTAAAGACGTTCCTTCTCAAGTTTAAACAGAACCTCCTGTGTTCCAGCTTACACCCATTGCCCCTTGTCCTATCATTGGACACAACTGTGAAGAGCCTCGCTCCATCCACCTGACACTCACCCTTCATATATTTATAAACATTAAAAAGGTCTGACCTCAGTCTCCTCTTCTCCAAGCTAAAGAGGCCCAGCTCCCTCAGCCTTTCCTCAGAAGGGAGATGCTCCACTCCCTTAATCTTCTTGGTGGCTCTGCGCTGGACTCTCTCAAGCAGTTCCCTGTCCTTCTTGAACTGTGGGGCCCAGAACTGGACACAATATTCCAGATGTGGCCTCACCAGGACAGAGTAGAGGGGGAGGAGAACCTCTCTTGACCTACTAACCACACCCTTTCTAATACACTCCAGGATGCCATTGGCCTTCCTGGCCACAAGGGCACATGCTGGCTCATGGTCATCCTGCTGTCCACCAGGACTCCCAGATCCCTTTCCCCTACACTGCTCTCTAGTGGAACATTTCCCAAGCTGTACTGGAACCTGGGGTTATTCCTGCCCAGATGCAACAGCCTACACTTGCCCTTATTATATTTCATTAAGTTTTTCCCTGCCCAGCTCACCAGCCTGTCCAGGTCTCTCTGGATGGCAGCACAGCCTTCTGGTGTGTCAGCCACTCCTCCCAGCTTTCTGTCATCAGCAAACTTGTTGACAGTGCACTCTATTCCCTCATCCAGGTCATTGATGAATATATTGAATAATACTGGTCCTAGTACTGACCCTTGAGGGACACCACTAGACACAGGCCGCATTGACCAACACTCTCTGGCTTTTTCCAGATCAGCTCACTACCTGATCATCTAATTCACACTTCCTCAATTTGGCAGCGAGGATGCTGTGGGAGACCGTGTATAATGCTTTACTGAAATCAAGATAGAACACATCCACTGCTCTACCATCATCTATCCACCTGGTTGTGTTTTCATAAAAGTCTAGAAGGTTGGTCAAGCATGACTTCCCCTTGGTGAAGCCATGCTGACTGTCCCTAATGACCCTCTTATCCTTGATATGCCTTGAGATAGCACCAAGGATAAGTCGTTCCATCACCTTCCCAGGGATGGAGGTGAGGCTGACCGGTCTGTAGTTACCCGGGTCCTCCTTCTTGCCCTTTTTGAAGACTGGAGTCATATTTGCTTTCCTCCAGTCCTCAGGCACCTCTCCTGTTCCCCACGACTTAGCAAAGATGATGGAGAGTTGCCTAGCAATGACTTTGGCAAGCTCCTTCAAAACCTGCGAGTACATCCCATCTGGACCCATAGATTTATGGATGTCCAGATTGCTTAATTGGTCCCTAACCCAGTCCTCATCAACCAAGGCAAACTCCTCTATTGTCCTGACTTCCTCTGGGTCCTCAGGGGTCCGGGGCTCCTCAGGACAGCTTCCGGCAGAGTAGACAAAGAAGGCATTCAGTAACTCTGCCTTCTCTGTATCTTCTGTCACCAGGGCACCCACCTCATTCATCAGTGGGCCTACATTGCCTCTAATGTTAGTTTTATCTGCCATGTATTTGAAGAAGCTCTTCCTGTTGTCCTTGACCCCTCTGGCAAGGTTTAATTTTAAGGAGGCCTTAGCTTTCCTACTTGCCTCCCTACATCCTCTGACAACAGCCTTATATTCTTCCCAAGTGGCCAGCCCCTCTTTCCATGATCTGTAAACTCTCCTCTTCCACTTGAGTTTGCCTAGCAGTTCCCTGTTTAAACAAGCAGGTCTCCTGGCTCCCTTCCTTGACTTCCTACATGTTGGGATGCTTTGATCTTGAGCTTGGAAGAAGCAGTCCCTGAATGTTAACCAGCCATCTTGGACCCCTTTGCCTTCAAGTACCCTTTCCCATGGGATTTCTCCTAGCAATTGCTTGAAAAGACCAAAGTTGGCCCTCCTGAAGTCCAGGGTTGCAATTCTGCTTGGAATTCTGTCCCTGACACATGAGATCCTGAACTCCACCATCTCATGGTCGCTGCAGCCCAGGCAGTCCTCAAGCTTTACCGCTTCAACCAGACCCTCCTTGTTAGTGAGGATGAGATCCAGCATCACTCCCTTCCTAGTTAGTTCATCCACCATTTGCATCAGGAAGTTATCATCAATGCACTGGAGGAACCTCCTGGATTGTGGGTGGCTGGCTGAGTAGTCCCTCCAGCAAACATCAGGGTAGTTAAAATCCCCCACAACAACCAGGGCCTGTGAATGCTTGGCTGCTCTCAGCTGCCTGTAGAAGGCCTCATCAACTTCCTCACCCTGATCTGGTGGCCTGTAATAGACACCCACAACGGTATCAACCCTACCAGCCTGCCCCTTGATTTTTACCCACAGACTCTCAACTCACTCCTCATCCGCCCCTGGACAGATCTCAATACACTGCAGTTGCTCTCTCACATAAAGAGCAACTCCACCACTTCGCCTTGCTGGCCTGTCTTTCCTCAGAAGGACATAGCCATCCATGGCCACATTCCAGTCATGTGAGCTGTCCCACCATGTCTCTGTAATTGCCACCAGATCATAATCCCCTGACCGAACACAGGTTTCTAACTCCTCCTGTTTATTCCCCATGCTGCGTGCATTAGTGTACAGGCATTTCAGGGAGCGAGTCGAGTACACCAATTTCATTCTAGGTGGGTGGGAGGCCTCCCGGCCTTCATCAATACTAGACTTCTGCCCCACTGGCACAATCCCAGCTGTAACCCCTTCCCCCTTCCAATATAGTTTAAAGCTCTCCAAATGAGCCCGGCCAATTCCTGCCCCAGCCTCCTTTTGGCCCTGCGAGATAGGCCTTTCCCACGTATCACTGTCTGGACTGGTGTCCTATAAAAGCAGCCATTATCAAAGAACCCAAAGCCCTGCCTGAAGCACCAGTCCTGTAGCCAGTCATTTATGGTCTGAATTCTTCCATTCCATCCCACGTCAGCACCCAAAAGTGGAAGGAGGGAAGAGAAAATCACTTGAGCCCCAGACCCTTTCAGCAACTGTCCCAAGGCCTTGAAGTCTTTCCTCATTCCCCTCAGACTACGGGATGCAGCTTCCTTCCCACCTGTCTGGAAGATCAGCAGCGGGTAGTAGCCCGTCGGGCACACCATGTTGGGGAGTGCCCTGGTTATATCCCTGATCCGGGCTCCAGGAAGACTGCATACTTCCCTATGATGAGGGTCAGCCCTGCATATTGGGCCCTCCGTCCCCCTCAGAAGGGAATCGCCTACTACAATTACCCTTCTTTCTTTCTTACCAGAGGCAGTCTTCAGGGGCGGAGTCAACCTTTTCTTCCTCTGTGGCCTTGTAGGTGGGCCTTGCACCACATCCTCACCTACCTCTCCTTCAAGAGGCAGGGCCTCAAACCTATTAGAGAGGGGTACCTGAGGTGGCAAAGCGGGTAGGGAAGGAGGTCGCCCATGATGTTGAACTGGGACTTTCTTCCAACCCTCCTCATCTTTTTGGTCCCTTGCCTCTGCCTGACAGCAACAGGGCAGAGGCTGCCTCAGGTCCACCCCATCTGCCTGACAGGGTGGGGGTTCCATCACCTTTTGGGAATTATCCCCCTGGGGCATTTCTGACTGACATGCCAGGGAGTTATTCCACCAGTCAATCTCCTTTTCCCACTCCCTGATGGTCCTCAGTCTCTCGACCTCCTCCTTAAATTTCACCACCATGCTGAGGAAATCATCCACCTGCTCACACCTCACACAGGTGGAATGCCTCCCTCCCTCCCTCCCTCCCCCAACAGCAGCAGGCTCTGGCACTCCCTGCAGCCAGAGACCTGAACAGCCACCGTTCAGGGCAGACCCTCTGTCTGGGTCGCCACAGTCTTTTTGTTACAACCTCTCTGCTTGGAGGAGACCATAGTCAAAGGCAGTCTGGGACAAACGGCCAAGTTGGCGAGCTGCTGCGATGGAATGCTGCTATCAGCAGAGCTACAGTGAGCTTCCCTGCTCGCCCTGCCTGCGCAAACTGCCGCGCAAACTGCCGCGCCACGCCCTTCTGACGCACCACGCCCTTCTGACGCACCACACCCTGTTTGCCTGTCCTGGGAAGAGATAGGAAAAGTTTTATGGGATTCGATTAGCCGCGTAGACAAAGACACAAGAGACTTTGCAACAGCTTGGCGATTGATTTCAGACACTTTAAAAGCCATAAATGCTGAAAGAGAGGTGGCGAAAGGCGCATTTACAGCCCTGAACTTTAACGTGAGCTCAGAGCAGGCCCCTGTCTCTAACACCCCCGGCGCTCCACGAAATGCGCAAGGGCCGCCTCCGGCCCGGCCCGGCCCTTCCACTCCGCGCCGTGTGCTTGCCAACCGCCGCTGCCTGAAAAAATGGAAGTCGATCTGCCCGAGGCGGGGAAATCTGCTCGGAAATTCCTTGATCCCAGGATTTAACTGCTCAAAAGGAAGAGTCAAAAGATCTAGGAGACTCAGCTCAACTTATTGATTTTACTTCATCATGGGACCCCTGCACCTCCCACAGATGAGCTCAACCTGCACTCCAGACCCTCTGAAATTGTGGAAAAAGCTTAAAGAACAGGCACCTGCTGAAGAGGACTCATGCAGCAGGAGCGCTGTGTGGGATAGCTATCATATTATACATCTGTTGTAAAAAAAAAAGAAACAACCCGGTACTGCATTATGGTTTCAGTTATATTGCTTGGTGTGGACCTGTAGCAAATGCTTAATGGTTTATGATTTAACCTCACTATTGTTTAATTGGCATATTTTGTGGTGTGAGTAAGAGGAGTGACGGGCCCGTTTGTGTGACTGAGTGTGTGTTGTTTGAGTGGGATGCAGCCTGACTGCAAGGCGGGTGCAGAGTCTAATTGACAGTTCTGTTCTCCCACGAGGGAAACAGACGGAGATGAATGAAGCGAGAGGTTATAATTCAATGTTATAAATGTAATTTGTCTTTGTTATTGTTTGATGTGTAGGGGGGAAACTAAATGGGAAATAAACTAAAAATAAACGGGAATTTAGAATCGGAGATAAATACAAAGTCATCAGTATCATATGGGAAGGACCCAGAGAACTGAATGGGTAGGAGCTGTGCTTGTGTCCTTACAGATCCTGGAACACGGTGGGTTCCTGTGAAGTGGATACACCCCTGGTTGGAAGACAAACAACAGGCACAAAAGAAAGATGATAGCTTATAGTTATTACCGCATTAAGGTTTTTGGTAATTGGTGTTGTTTCAGGACCCTGGGCTGTAGTACCTAAATAGAACATGTGGGTAACTTTTGCTAATATAACGAAGCAAGAATCACTGTGGCTTTCACTGGCTACGCCCAGGGATCCTTTTAGAACCTGTCTTATAAGAGTGCCTTTGTATAACTTTGAAAGCTTTTTAGGATATGTAAGTATTGATAGCATTATCACATTTAACGAAACACAAATTTAGCAGCTATATAATCAGACATGGCCAAATAACAATTTTAAGCACGATAAAAATGCTATGCTAGCTTTTAGATCTGTTTTTATAATCTCACATTTAAACACATCTCTTATAGAACCACAACAACATTCGACACAAGGGAAGCGTTTCTTATTTTGATGAAAATTGTAACGGTCAGATACAGTTTTGGGACACTGCTGCGTTGTTTTCCCCTAACGTTGCAGCAGGAAAAGCATTAGGAGATGTAAAAAAACCAGGTTGTTGGATGGCTAAACAAACAAATCTCACATCAGAAATTCTCACGCAGATGTTAGTAGACACTGCTAGCATTAGACAGGCAACATTGCAAAATAGAGCAGCAATTGATTTTTTATTGTTAGCACAAGGGACATGGTTGTGAGGAATTTGAAGGCATGTGCTGTATGAATCTATCAGACCACTCAGAATCAATTCATATGGCCATTAAAAGGTTAAAGGAAAATGTCAAACAGTTGAGGGTAAATAGTGATGATTGGTTAAGCGAGTGGTTTCGGAGTTCAGGAACACAAGGATGGGTCTCTTCACTATTAAATTCAGGATTTAAGTTGCTATTCGTAATTTTGGTGATCCTCCTATTAGTGCCTTGTTTGCTATCATGTCTGCAAAGGGCCCTGCAGAAGATGGTGAACAACGCCTTTGTGGTACAAAAACAAAAAGGGGGAATTGTTGGCCCTTCAAGAGCCAAGGCTGCAGGCGGCTTCAGCCTTGAGCAATTAATTCCTGACTTTGAGTGAAAAATAAAACAAAGCAAACTAACAAGCAATAATGTGTATAAGTCAAGATAAGGGAAGGGACTTATGTGCTGTAATTAGTAACTATTCAGAAGTAAAAGAATGGCTCATGAACAGGTGGGATTATCCAATCAAGTATTGTAACCAGGCATGTGAACAGTAGCTTTTAGCCAATGAAGAGTTGTTTATGTGTGTGTGTGTGTGTTAGCAGCTTAAGAGTATATAAGTGATCGTGTCACCAATAATAAATGTCTCCAGTGGGATTCACATTAAATCGTGTGGAGTCCATGATTCGTCACTCTCACAAACAACCGATTCATATCATCGATTAGTAAGGGAGGAAGAAGAAGAGGAAAGATTTGATCAAGAAGGGGATCCTTCAACAAAGAAATTGGAGGAAGGAGCGAGAGAATTGAAACAGGAAGCAGAAACTACCCAGTCCCTTACCTCATCAGATCTTCAAGACATGTGGAAAGATGAGTGATTTTGCTGCCTGGGTGCTCCAGTGCTGGGATAATGGGGCAGAGAGTCAGCAACTGGAAGGAAGGGAAGCCCAACAGCTGGGATCCCTTGCTAGAAAACAAGGAACTGAGAGAGGATTTGGAAAAGAGGCAGCAATTTGCAGTCTCTGGAGACAGCTCCTCTCAAGTGTGAAGGCCAGATATCCATTCAAGGAAGATCTTATTAACTCCCCAGGAAAGTGAACTACCGCAGACGAAGGCATCCAGTACTTGAGAGAATTGGCAGTGCTGGAAGTCATCTACAGTGATCCAGACAATGATGAGGCCTCCAAAGATCCAGAGGATGTCCTATGTACACAGGCCATGTGGAGGAAGGTGATCTAAAGTGCCCCAGTGTCATATTCGAATAGCTTGGCAATGATGTATTCCTCGGATGTGGAGATACCAACTGTGGAAAGAGTGTCTTGGCTCCAAAACTTTGAAGAAAATCTCTGTACCTCCTCGTCCCTACAGGATAGCTCCATGGCTGTCAGGAGCACCTCAAAAAATCAATTCTCTCCTGCCCCAGCCAAAGGGAAAGGGAGCCCCCAACGCATGCCACGTGGTGCACTCTGTTTCTTCTTGCATAACAAGGGGGAGGAGCCCATTAAGAAGTGGGATAGTGAACCCACCTTTAAACTGGAAGCTCATTGTATTGGGTCTGGCTGGGATGGAGTTAATTTTCCCCATTGCAGCCCTCAGAGTGCTGTTTTATATTAGTAGCTAGAAAGGTGTTGATAACACACCAGTGTTTTGGTTACTGCTGAGCAGTGCTCCCACAGCATCAAGACTGGCTCTCCAACATTTCCCCCTCCACCCCAGTAGGCTGGGGGTAGGGAAGGTCTTCGGAGGGGACATAACCAGGACAGCTGACCCAAACGGACCAAAGGGATATTCCATACCATATGACATCTGCTCAGAAATAAAAGCAAGGGGAACAGAGGGGGAAGGGGGGGCATTCGTTACTTCTGTTTATCCTCTGGGAACCGCCACGCATATGCAACCCCTGCTTCCCGGGAAGTGGCCAAACATCGCCTGCTGATGGGAAGTAGAGAATAAAGATTTTGTTCTTTTGCTTCTGCGCACGCAGCTTTGCTTTGCTTCTATTAAACTGCCTTTGTCTCAACCCACGAGTTTGGAGGTTTTTTCATTCCATCTTATTTTCTACCCTCCCCATCCTGCTGAGGAGGGGGGTGATAGAGTGGCTTGGTGGGCACCTGGCATTCAGGCAAGGTCAATCCACCTATCCTGGTTTTGTTAGGATGGAGTTATTTTTCTTCTTACTAGTTGGAATAGCTATGTTTTCATTTCAGCAGAACTTGCTATGAGAAGAACATTGATAACAGTGATGGTGTTGTGAGTTACTGCTGGAGCTCAAGGCCACCATGTTTGGCTGGTTCACAGCTGCATTAGGACTGGGAGAAAGAAGTGTAGTGAATGGCAGGGCCCAGGATTGGCATTTGGATGTGCCAATAAAATATTCCATATTATATCCCATCATGTCAGTATATTAACCAGGGTTGACGGGAAATCGGGGGTATTGTCTTGGGGATCGCTTGAGCTCACTCTTCCGGGGTTTCACTTTCAGGACTGTCTGGGCTCCGGGATCGCTGGCTGGCAAAGGCTGGGCATCGGTCAGCAAGTGGTGAGCAACTGCACTGTGTATCACTCATTTGTATATTCTATTGTCAGTTGTTATCATTATCAATTTATTTTAATTAGTAAATAGTTTTTATCTCAACATTGCCCTTTTCCTTCCAATTCTCTCCCCTACTCCCTGGATGATGGTGGAGGGAGGGTGATAGAGCAGGCTGTGTTTGGCTGCAAGCTGCAAGCAAAAAGGGTGAATCCACCCAAACCACCACACCACCACACTCGTGTATGTGAACTGAGAGGGAAGACAGCTTTTAAGAAAGAGACACCCAAGAAGAATGTCCATGTAGGTACTACAGACACCCAAGAAGGCAATCAGCTATCTCCCATGCATAGAAGAACTGAAATCACCTCCCTTGACTGTGGTGAGGGGACTTCTGGTCTGGCACTGAAAAGGTCAGACAGTGAATAATCTGATGAGGAACAGGAGTAGAGGGTCACTGCCTTCAGCCAGGAGGAGCAAAGGGAGGACCAGGAATACTGGACTGTGTGGATTTGATGGCCTGGCACATCAGACACAAAGGTAAAAGGCCTTGTTAGACACCGGTGCACAGTGTACGCTGGTGCCATCACGGTACAGGGGCACAGAACCCATCTGGATCTCCAGAGTGACAGGTGGATGCCAAGAATTGTCTATGTTGGAAGCTGAGGTGAGCTTGACAGGAGACAAATGGGAAAAGCACCCCATTGTGACTGGCCCTGAAGCTCCCTGTATCCTTGGCATGGACTATCTCAGGAGAGGGTACTTCAAAGACCCAAAGGGGTAGCGATGGGCTTTTGGGGTAGCCACTGTAAACACAAAAAAGGTCAAGCAGCTGTCTACCCTGCCTGGCCTCTCAGAAGATCCCTTCACTGTGGGATTGCTACAAGTTGAAGAACAACAGGTGCCAGTTGCCTCCAGGACAGTGCACCGGCGGCAATATCGCACAAACTGAGACTCTTTGGCTCCCACCCATGAACTGATTCGTCAACTGGAGAGCCAAGGAGTCATCAGCAAGACTCATTCACCTTTTAATAGTCCCATATAGGCCAGTGCAAAAGGCTGACAGAGTGTGAAGGTTAACAGTAGACTATCGTGGCCTGAATGAAGTGACGCCACCACTGAGTGCTGCTGTACCAGACATGTTAGAGCTCCAATATGAACTGGAGTCCAAGGCAGCCAAGTGGTACACCACCATAGACATTGCCAGTGCATTTTTCTCCATTCCTTTGGCAGCAGAGTGCAGGCCACAGTTTGCTTTCACCTGGAGGGTGTCCAGTACACCTGGAATTGACTGCCCCAGGGGTGAAAACACAGCCCCACCATTTGCCATGGACTAATTCAAAATGCACTGGAAAAGGGTGATGCCCCTGAACATCTACAATACAATGATGATGTTATTGTGTGGGGCAACAAGGTAGAAGAAGCGTTTGAGAAGGGAAAAAGAGTAATTCAGATTCTTCTGAGAGCTGGTTTTGCCATTAAGAAAAGCAAGGTCAAGGGACCTGCACAAGAGATTCAGTTCTTGGGAATAAAATGGCAGGATGGACACCATCACGTGCCTATGGATATGGTTAACAAGATAGCAGCTATGCCTCCACCAGCTAACAAGAAAGAAACACAAGCTTTCCTAGACCTTGTGGGATTCTGGAGAATGCATGTTCCAGGATGCAGTCAGCTTGTGAGACCTCTCTATCAAGTAATTCAAAGGAAGAACTGTTTTGAGTGGGGCCTTGAGCAACAACAAGCCTTTGAGCGTATCAAACAAGAAATAGCTCGTGCAGTGGCTCTTGGGCCTATCCAGACAGGACCAGCTGTGCAAAATATAATCTACACTGCAGCTGGGGACCATGGTCTCACCTGGAGCCTCTGGCAGAAACCATCAGGAGAAACCTGAGTTCAACCATTAGGGTTTTGGAGCAGGGGGTATCGTGGATCAGAAGCCCACTACACTCCAACTGAAAAAGAGATACTAGCAGCATATGAGGGGGGTCGCGCCTTTTCAGAAGTTGTTGGTACAGAAGCCCATGTACTCCTGGCACCACGATTGCCTGTGCTACACTGGATGTTTAAAGGAAACATTCCTTCTACACATAACACAACCAGTGCTACATGGGGTAAGTGGGTAACGTTGATCATGCAACGAGCTCGATTAAGGAAACCCAACTGTCCAGGAATCCTGAAAGAGATCATGGACTGGCCAGAAGGCAGAGATTTTGGAGTACAGCCTGAGGAGGTGTTTCGTGCCCAAGAGGCACCACCGTATAATGAGTTATCAGAAGACAAAAGGCGTTATGCTTTGTTTACTGATGGATCCTGTCGTGTGGTAGTGTGTTGGGTTTGGGGGGCATTTTTGGTAGTAGGGGAAGGTGCCACCTTGTGCAAGCGAAAGCTTCCCTGACTCCAAGGTGTACCCAGCCCCAGCCCAGGCTGAGCCAATTAGCAGTAGAGAAACACCTCTGCAAATCCATATTTGTGAGGGGAAGGACTGTCTTGAAAAGAAGAAGGTGGAGAGAATCTGGAGGAGAGGCCATTGACCTGAACAAAAGACAACCTTTGGCCTAAACAGAGAGCTTCCTTGCCAGAAGGTAGGAGGAGGAGGTGGAGGACAGAGAACTTCAGACACCCAGTTCAACACGCATGGAGTTGGAGAAGACAAAGGAGGTCGCCTGCAGCCCATGGAGGTTCAACACCAGAGCAGATAATCACATGTAGACCATGGAGGACTCTACGGTGGAGCAGAGAAGCTGAGCCTGAGGGCAAGTGTGACTGAATTGAGGCCCCAAGAGTTGTTCAGTGCCAGAGCAGGGGTGGAGCCCCAGAGCTCTGGACTGGAGAGGCCCATCTGCAGGTGTATTGGGTTTTCATGGCAAGGTTTTGGTAGCATGGGGGGTGGGCATGTGGGTGGCTGGCTTCTGTGAGAAGCTGCCAGAAGCTTCCCCCATGTCTGACACTGCCAATGCCAGCCAGACCCACTGCTGGCCAAGGCCGAGACAATCAGTAATGCATCTGTGATAACATAATTCAGAAAAAAAAAGTTTCACATTTTGCAGCTGGAGAGAAGAGTGAGAAGATGTGAGAGAAACAACCCTTGCAGACACCAAGGTCAGTGAAGAAGGAGGGCGAGGAGGTGCTCCAGGTGCCAGAGCAGAGATTCCCCTGCAACTTGTGGTGAAGACCATGGTAAGACTGGCTGCCCCAATGCAGTCCATGGAGGTCCATGGTGGAGCAGATGACCACCTGTAGCCCGTGGAGGTCCCCACACTGGAGCAGGTGGATGCCTGAAGGAGGCTGTGTCCCCGTGGGAAGCTCGTGCTGGAGTAAGTTCCTGTCAGGACCTGTGGCCCCGTGGAGAGAGAAGCCCATGCCGGAGCAGGTTTGCTGGCAGGACTTGTGACCCTGTGGGGAGCCTGCGCTGGAGCAGTCTGTTCCTGAAAGACTGAACACCATGGAAAGGACCCATGCTGGAGTAGTTCGAGAACTGTCAGTCATGGGAAGGACTCATGTTGAAGAAGTTCATGGAGGACTGTCTCCCGTGAGAGGGACCCCGCGCTGGTGTGGTCCCCCTGAGGAGGAAGGAGCAGTAGAAACAACGTGAGGAACTGACCTCAACCCCCGTCCCCTGTCCCCCTGTGCTGCTAATGGGGAGGAGGTGGAAACTGGGAGAGAAGTTAAGCCTGGGAAGAAGGGAGGGATGGGGGAGGTGTTTTAAGATTTGGTTTTACTTCTCATTATCCTCCGATTCTGATTGGTAATAAATTAAATTTGTTTTTTCCCCCAAGTCGAGTCTGTTTTGCCCGTGCCAGTAATTGGTGAGTGATCTCTCTCCGTCCTTATCTCCACCCACGAGCTTTTCGTTATATTTTTCTCCCCCTGCCCAGTTGAGGAGGGGGAGTGATAAGAGTGGGCTTTGGTGGGCATCTGGCACCCAGCCAGGGTCAACCCACCATAGCAGCCCATGGATGTCCTCATGCTGGAACTGTGAGCTGTGCCCAAAGAGGTCCGTGACTCCATGGGAAGCTCAGTCTGGAACATCTTGTTCCTGGACTTTCATGCCAGGAAGAGTGGCAATGGTGAACTGACTGCAACCCCCATAGATATAGAGAAATCGGAAGCAAAGTAATTTGAGCCTGAGAAGAAGAGAGGGGTGCGGAGGTGTCTTAAAATGTGGTTGTTATGTCTCACTGCACTACTCAGATGATTGGTAACGAATTAAATTGATTTTTCTTCCCCAAGTTGAATCTTTTTTGCCCGTGACCATAACTGAGTGAGCTTTCCCTGTCCTCATTCCTAATCCATGGCACTTTGTTGTGATTCCCTTCCCATCTCACCAGGTGTGGGGAGTGAGTGCAGGACCGCATGATCTACCTGTGATTAAACCACTACAGTTAGGAAATCATTGGAAGTGAAAAGCTGCTATGTGGAGACCCACATCACAAGTTGTTGAGGCTGCTGAAGGGGAAGGCGAGTCAAGTCAGTTTGCAGAAGTGAAAGCCATCCAACTAGCCCTAAAGATTACTGAATGAGAAAAGTGGCCAGTACTCTATCTCTACCCTGACTCCTGGATGGTGGCTAATGCCCTGTGGGGGTGGCTGCAGCAGTGGAAGAAGACCAATTGAAAGTGCAGAGGTGTCCTGGTTTTGCTAAGATAGAATTAATTTTTCTTTTTAGTATTTTAGTTAGTGTTTCGGTTCAGACTTATTGTGAGAAGAACATTGATAACAGTGCTGGTGTTGTGAGTTGCTGCTGGAGCTCAAGGCCACTGTGTTTGGCTGCTTCACAGCTGCATTAGGACTGGGAGGGAGAAGTGTAGTGAATAGCAAAGCCCAGAACTGGCATTTGGATGTGCCAATGAAATATTCCATATCATATCACGTCATGCCAGTATATTAACCAGGGCTGACCGGAAGACAGGGCACTACTCTTCCGGGGGTACCTCTCTGGGGGATCGCTTGGGAAATTCTCTTCCTGGGGTACCTCTCTGAGGGATCGCTCGGGCTCACTCTTCCAGGGTTTCGGTTTTGGGACTGTCTCTCCTCCGGGATCATTAGCTGGCACAGGCCGGGCATCAGTCAGCGGGCGGTGAGCACTGTGTATCACTCATTTGTATAATTCTGTTATCACTGTTGTTATCATTATCATTTCATTTTAATTAGTAAATAGTTTTTATCTCAACCCGTGAGTCTCCTTGCCCTTCTTTCCAATTCTCTCCCCTACTCCCCTGGCGAGGGAGGGGGGAGGGTGAGAGAGCAGGCTGTGTTTGGCTGCAAGCTACAAGCAAAAAAGGGTGAATCCACCCAAACTACCACAGTCCTTTTTTGGCGCCCAACGTGGGGCACTAAGGGTTGAGATAAAGACAGATTTGACCAGACTGTGTTAAAACAAAACTCTGATAAGCACTAATTATGTGGCCTCGGACTTGGTCGGCGCTGATCGGAACACTGTTTTCTGTGATCTCTAAGGTGGTTTTAGAGCTGTGGTCTGTCTCACCTCACTTGCCGTATATGCTGTTTGCCAGTGTTAATACGTGGTTCATTACCACTAGGCGTTGGATTGGATTGAGGGATGCTCTTTTGCTGATTAAGGTTTTTGTTGTGCTGTGCTGTGGGGGTTGTTGGTATGATAAAATCATGGGCTGTGGGATCAATTTTGTATCTGTATGCCATGGTGGCAGGTGGCACGACCAAGCCGGTTCCACCCCCACATTTTGGGAGTCGTATAATGGGTGTAGTCACCAATTACACCTTTTCCTGGGACAGCCAATACAAGGAGGAGACATCTGCCTCTGTTTTCCCCTTCTCCTCTGAATCATTTATAAAAGCTCTTGAGAATTTTGAATACCCTTGGGATGCTCAAACTACCATTACCCTGTTGCTGAATGTGTGTCAGATTGTGATGTTGTTTAGATCTGCTATGGGTGTTCGGTGCAGATGTCAGTGTTGTGCTGCCACTCAAGTTCCTGCAACAGACACCGTGGAAACGTCAACCCCCACGACCAGCACTGTGACCACTTCAACCCCCACAACCAGCACTGAAACCACGTCAACCCCCACGACCAGCACTGCAACCACTTCAACCCCCATGACCAGCACTGCGACCACTTCAGTCCCTGCAACAGTCACCACTACAACTACTCCAACCTCAGCACCTGCTAAGGTTACTCAAACCTCGGTGAAAAGCAGTACAGATAAACCAGACAACAAACCTGTGCCAGTATCAGTTGCCCCTGTACAAAAGAGGAAATACACAAAGGAATCTGTTCGCATAACAAAGAATGAGGAGGAAGCGGGGCCATCACCAGAACCCGAGGAAGAGCCAGAACCAGAGATAGTCACCCGATCCCTATCGCTCTGTGAGCTGCAAGACATCCGAAAGGATCTCACCCGTCATCCAGGCGAACACGTTGCCACCTGGATGCTTCGATGCTGGGACAATGGGGCCAGCAGCATGGATCTAGATGGCAGGGAAGCCAAGCAATTGGGTTCCATTGCCAGAGAAAGTGGCATTGACAAAGCTATTGGGAAAGAGCCACAGACTCTCAACCTCTGGAAGCGACTCCTGTCAAGTGTGAAAGAAAGGTTCAACTTTAAGGATGATATTTTGTGCAATCTAAGCAAGTGGGACAACACAGAGAAAGGCATCCAGTGCTTGAGAGAATTAGCTGTGTTGGAAGTGATTTATAGTAACCTGAATGATGATCAGTTACCCAAAGATCCAGATGAAGTCCCATGCACACAAGGCATGTGGCGGAAAGTTCTACAGAATGCACCAGCATCATATGCCAAATCACTGGCAGTACTTAAGTTCAAATCTGGAGAGGAGCCAAGGGTGGATGACATGGCTTGCCACCTCCAGACATACGGAGACACTCTGTCCTCCTCCCTCATCTCAGCTGTAGAGAAAATGACCCAAGAGTTCTGGGAATACATGTCCAATTCCTCTGCACATAACAAGGTCTCAGGTGATAAGAACAAGCGTTTCTCTGCCCAAGAGAAACGGCACACACCACGAGGCACACTGTGGTTTGAATTGCGTGACCATGGAGAGGACATGAGAAAGTGGGATGGACAAACCCACCTCAGCCCTAGAGGCATGTGTCCATGAGCTGCGAAGAAAAACAAACACAAAAGGGAGTTCTTCCAAGACAGTTGCTCCAGTTTCCACTGGTCGGCTCTCCAAACAGCGTAGATGGGCTTCCTGTCCCTATCTACAAGATGCAAATGAAGACAAGAGGTGTCCAGCCCGCACAAGCTGCTCAAACTCATATGATGATAATGGGCAGTCTGATCAAGATTAAAGGGCCCCTGCCTCCAGCCAGGTGGAGGAGAGGGACAACAGAGTTTATTGGACTGTGTGGATTCGTTGGCCTGGCACATCTGACCCACAAGAGTATAAGGCTCTAGTGGACACTGGTGCTCAGTGCACCCTGATACCATCAGACTTTAAAGGGACAGAATCCATTTGTATTTCTGCAGTCACAGGGGGTTCCCAGCAGCTGACTGTGTTGGAGGCTGAAATGAGTCTGACTGGGAATGAATGACAAAAACACCCCATTGTGACTGGCCCGGGTGCTCCGTGCATCCTCGGCATAGATTACCTCAGGAGAGGGTACTTCAAGGACCCAAAAGGGTACCGGTGGGCTTTTGGCATAGCTGCCATAGAGACTGAGAAAATCAAACAGCTGTCTGCTTTGCACGGACTCTCAGAGGACCCATCTGTTGTTGGACTGTTACGGGTCAAAGACAGCAGGTTCCCATTGCTACCACAACAGTGCACCGGTGGCAATATCACACCAACCAAGACTCCGTAATTCCCATCCATGAACTGATTCGTCAGCTGGAGAGCCAAGGAGTGATCAGCAGGACTCGCTCTCCCTTTAACAGCCCCATATGGCCAGTGCGGCAGTCTAATGGGGAGTGGACACTGACAGTGGACTATCGTGGCCTGAATGAAGTCACACCACCACTGAGCACTGCTGTGCCAGACATGTTAGAGCTCCAGTATGAACTGAAGTCCAAGGCAGCCAAGTGGTATGCCACCACAGACATTGCCAATGCATTCTTCTCCATTCCTTTGGCACCAGAGTGCAGGCCGCAGTTTGCTTTCACCTGGAGAGGTGTCCAGTACACCTGGAATCGACTGCCCCAGGGGTGGAAACACAGCCCCACCATTTGTCATGGACTGATTCAGAAAGCACTGGAACAGGGTGGAGCTCCAGAACACCTGCAATACATTGATGATATCATTGTGTGGGGCAATACAGCAGAAGAAGTTTTTGAGAAAGGGAAGAAAATAATCCTAATCCTTCTGAAAGCCGGTTTTGCCATAAAACAAAGCAAGGTCAAGGGACCTGCTCAGGAGATCCAGTTTTTAGGAATAAAGTGGCAAGATGGATGCCGTAAGATTCCAATAGATGTGATCAATAAAATAACAGCTATGTCCCCACCAACCAACAAAAAGGAAGCACAAACCTTCTTAGGTGTTGTGGGTTTCTGGAGAATGCACATTCCAAATTACAGTGAGATCGTGAGCCCTCTCTACCAGGTGACCAGAAAGAAGAATGATTTCACATGGGGTGCTGAGCAACAATGAGCCTTTGAACTAATCAAACAGGAGATCGTCCATGCAGTAGCTCTTGGACCAGTCCGGACAGCACAAGACATTAAAAATGTTCTCTACACAGCAGGTGGAGACAATGGACCAACCTGGAGCCTCTGGCAGAAAGCACCAGGGGAGACTCGAGGTCGACCCCTTGGGTTTTGGAGTCGTGGATACAGAGGATCAGAGGCCAAATATACTCCAACTGAAAAAGAGATATTGGCATCATATGAGGGAGTTTGAGCAGCTTCAGAAGTCATTGGTACTGAGGCACAGCTCCTCCTGGCACCCCGATGGCCCATGCTGGGCTGGATGTTCAAAGGGAACGTTCCCTCTACATACCACGCAACTGATGCCACATGGAGTAAGTGGGCCGCACTGATCACACAACGAGCTCAAATTGGAAGCCTTAACCACCCAGGAATTTTGGAAGTGATCACAAATTGGCCAGAAGGCAAAGATTTCAGAATGTCACCTGAGGAGGAGATGACACGAGCTGATGAGGCTCCACCGTACAATGAACTGCCAGATAATGAAAAACAACATGCCCTGTTCACTGATGGGTCCTGTTGTATTGTAGGAAAGCATCGAAAGTGGAAAGCTGCTGTGTGGAGTCCCACCCAACAAGTCGCAGAGGCTGCTGAAGGAAAAGGTGAATCGAGCCAGTTTGCATAGGTAAAAGCCATCCAACTGGCCTTGAACATTGCTGAGCGAGAGAAATGGCCAGTGCTCTACCTCTATACAGACTCATGGATGGTGGCAAATGCCCTGTGGTGGTGGTTACAGCAATGGAAACAGAGCAACTGGCAGCGCAGAGGCAAACCCATCTGGGCTACTGAATTATGGCAAGACATTGCTGCTCGGCTGGAGAGACTGGTTGTAAAGATACAGCATGTAGATGCCCATGTGCCCAAAAGTTGAGCCACTGAAGAACATCAAAACAACCAACAGGTGGACCAGGCTGCTAAGATTCAAGTGTCTCAAGTAGACCTAGACTGGCAACATAAGGGTGAAAAACTTTTAGCCCGTTGGGCCCATGACTCTTCAGGCCATCAAGGAAGAGATGCAACATATAGATGGGCTCATGATCGAGGAGTGGACTTAACCATGGACATTATTGCACAGGTTATTCATGAATGTGAAACATGTGCTGTGATTAAGCAAGCCAAGAGGTTAAAACCTATTTAGTATGGAGGGCGATGGTTAAAATATAAATATGGGGAGGCCTGGCAGGTTGACTATATCACACTTCCACAAACACGCAGTGGTAAGCATTACGTGCTCACCATGGTGGAAGCAACCACTGGGTGGCTGGAAACATATGCTGTGCCACATGCCACTGCCCGAAACACTATTCTAGGCCTTGAAAAGCAGGTCTTGTGGCGACATGGCACCCCAGACAGAATTGAGTCGGACAACGGGACTCATTTCCGAAACAATCTCATAGATACTTGGGCCAAAGAACATGGCAGTGAGTGGGTGTACCACATCCCCTATCATGCACCAGCCTCCGGGAAAGTTGAACGATGCAATGGGCTGTTAAAAACCACACTCAAAGCAATAGGTGGTGGAACTTTCAAACACTGGGACACACATTTAGCAAAAGCCACCTGGTTGGTCAACACCAGAGGATCTGCCAACCGAGCCAGTCCTGCCCAATCAAGACTTTTACGTACTGTGGAAGGGGATAAAGTCCCTGTGGTTTGTGCTAAAAATTTGCTCGGGAAAACAGTCTGGGTTATTCCTGCCTTGGGTAAAGGCAAACCCATTCGTGGGATTGCTTTTGCTCAAGGACCTGGGTGTACTTGGTGGGTAATGCAGAAAGATGGGGAAGTCCGATGTGTACCTCAAGGAGATTTGATTTTGGGTGAAAATAGCCAATGAATTGCTATATCATCATTGCTTTGGTTGTTGTGTGTTATACTAACATCTTTGTTTTGAGAATCTCCCCAGGTTAATGCAGTTAACCCAACATCTTCGAGATCATAGCAAATGGATTGCTATATCATTATTGTTAAGGTTGTTGTGTGTTATACTAACATTTTTGTTTTGAGAATCTCCC
This sequence comes from Caprimulgus europaeus, assembly GCA_907165065.1. The sequence goes on from OU015537.1 coordinate 12,559,419, forward strand.
CAGGTTAATGCAGATTGAACTCTGATGGACCAGAGATTATTGTGAGAAGAACGTTGATAACAGTGCTGGTGTTGTGAGTTGCTGCTGGAGCTCAAGGCCACCGTGTTTGGCTGCTTCACAGCTGCATTAGGACTGGGAGGGAGAAGTGTAGTGAATAGCAAAGCCCAGAACTGGCATTTGGATGTGCCAATGAAATATTCCATATCATATCACGTCATGCCAATATATTAACCAGGGCTGACCAGAAGACAGGGCACTACTCTTCCGGGGGTACCTCTCTGGGGGATCGCTCGGGCTCACTCTTCCAGGGTTTCGTTTTTGGGACTGTGTCTACTCCGGGATCGTTATCTGGCACAGGCCGGGCATCAGTCAGCGAGCGGTGAGCACTGTGTATCACTCATTTGTATAATTCTGTTATCACTGTTGTTATCATTATCATTTCATTTTAATTAGTAAATAGTTTTTATCTCAACCCGTGAGTCTCCTTGCCCTTCTTTCCAATTCTCTCCCCTACTCCCTGGGTGAGGGGGCAGGGGGTGATAGAGCAGGCTGTGTTTGGCTGCAAGCTACAAGCAAAAAAGGGTGAATCCACCCAAACTACCACAAGAGGTAAACCCATCTGGTCTGCTGCATTGTGGCAGGACATTGCTGCTCGAGTAGAAAACATGACTTTAAAGGTACATCACGTAGATGCTCACGTGCCCAAAAGCCACGCCACAGAAGAACATCAAAACAATGAACATGTAAACAAGGCTGCCAAAATTGAAGTAGCTCCCATGGACTTGGACTGGGAGTGAAAGGGTGAGCTATTTGTAGCTCGATGGGCCCATGAAACATTGGGACATCTAGGGAGAGATGCAACATATAGATGGGCTCGTGATCGAGGGGTGGACCTGACCATGGAAGCCATCACACGGGTCACTCATGAATGTGAAACGTGCTGCAATCAAGCGAGCCACATGAGTAAAATCTCCCTGGAATAGAGGGCGGTGGCTGGGCTTTCAATATGGCGAGGTCTGGCAAATGGACTCTATTGGACCACTGCCACGAACACACCAAGGCAGGAGCTACATACTCACCATGGTGGTAGCAACTGCTGGTTGGCTAGAAACATATCCTGTAAACCATGCCACTGCCCAAAACACCATCTTAGGCCTTGAAAGACAAATTTTGTGGAGACATGGTACCCCAGAAAGAATTGAATCAGACAATGGGACTCATTTTTGAAATAACCTCATAAACTCCTGGGCAAAGAAACATGACATTGAGTGGGTGCACCACATCCCCTATCACCCACAAGCCTCTGGAAAAACTGAAAGATACAATGGATTGTTAAAGACGATGTTGAGGGCATTGGATAATGGGGGATGGAAGCACTGGGGTGTAAAACTAATGGAAGCCACTGTCGGCGGCGACGGGAGAAATGCTCATTCTATAATGTCGGCAAGTCTCTCTTTTATTATCAGAAAGCTGCATGTTATATACACTTCTACTTCCGTACACGTATTCAGACACTACGAAGCTAATTACCATTGGCTAATAACATCAATCACATATGACCTCTCAGTCCAAGTGGTCCACTTTTATCTCGGTTCGGGTTCAATTCCTTGGTGTAACTTCCTGATTCTTCTCAGTCCTTCCCAGCTGGGATCCATCTTCCTTACTTGATGTTTATTACTTTCACAAGTCCTTGACATTTCTTTGTTATCTTCACTAGCACACAGCCGAAAGGGGCCTAGCTAGTATTACAGCCTTGAAGAATACAGACATGCAGAAGATCCTGTTTTCCCTTATATTCTAACATAGCTAGATTTTCTCATAACCCTTATTTCATAGCTAATTTTCAACAATATGTTGCCCACAAGCCACTTGGCTGGTTAACACCAGAAGATCTGCTAACCATCCTGGCCCTGCCCAAACAAAACCCCTACATACTGTGGGAGGAGATAAGGTCCCTATAGTGCACACAGGGAAGTGGTTGGGGAAGATGGTATGGATTGCCCCTCCCATGGGAAAAGGCGAACACATTCATAGGATCGTCTTTGCCCAAGGGCCTGGGTGTACTTGGTGGGTAATGTGGAAAGATGGGGAGACCTGGTGTGTGCCTCAAGGAGATTTAACCTTGGGGGGAAAACTAATCTGTGATGTGAGTTGTATGTTGCAGGAAGGAATGTAGCAGGATTGACCTGAATCAACGAAGAGTGAGTTTTGCAAGGAACTGGATGAGTGCAATGATGACCCGAACTAAGTCGGTGTTGGCGCCCAACAATCAAACATGCTGCTCCTCCTGTCCTGAGCACCCATCTTAACAGATGGGGCCCAAGTCATAGCATGTTCTTATGAACATCTGGAGGAGTGAAGGAATCCCATGGAATGGAAGAGTAATATCTATCTGTTAAAGGACAGGGGATAATATCTGATAAAAATGTATAAATCTGTATGTTGAGTATAGAGATGGTTTAAGTATGTAGTTTAAGTTGTAAGTGTTGGTAAGAAGGGATTTCAGTAATGAGAATTAAATACAGTGGGATGGTTAGAAGACATAAATATACATATTAAATTATGTGGGATCTGAGCATGACACAAATGATATGGAATGAAGGGTAGAGATTGTACTGGGTCTGGCTGAGATGGAGTTAGTTTTCCCCACAGCAGCCCTCAGAGTGCTGTGTTTTATATTAGTAGCTAGAAAGGTGTTGATAACACACCAGTGTTTTGGTTACTGCTGAGCAGTGCTCCCACAGCATCAGGGCTGTCTCTCCAATATTTCCCCCTCACTCAGTAGGCTGGGGGTGGGCAAGATCTTGGGAGGGGATATAGCCAAGACAGCTAACCCAAACTGACCAAAGGTATATTCTATACCATATGACATCTGCTCAGAAATAAAAGCAAAGAGAACGGAGGAGGAAGGGGGGGCATTTGTTATTATGTCGTTTGTCTTCCAGAGCAACCACTACGTATACTGAAGCCTTGCTTCCCAGGAAGTGGCGAAACATCACCTGCTGATGGGAAGCAGAGAGTAAATCTTTTGTTTTCCTTTGCTTCCACACATGGCCTTTGCTTTTGGTTCTATTAAACTGCCTTCATCTTGACCCACAAGTTTTTTTCTATCTTATTTTCTCCTCTTCTTTCCTGCTGAGGAGGGGAGTGATAAGAGCACTTTAGTGAGCACCTGGCATCCAGCCAAAGTCAACCCACCACAACTGGAGACCTGTCCGAACATTGCACATGATATAGCATAGCCACTGCTGTTTTATTTTATGTACTTCACAAGAGAGCTTACTGCCATAAACTTACCACTCAGTATACCACTGTATACTAAGAATATTGTAAAACATCTTTATAAATCAAAATAGAAACAAGCAGCGAACATTAAACCCTTGTCTCAAAGGATGCCTTTTAAATGTCTGTAAAATGTCAAAAGGAAAATTAAATTTGAGTATGCTCTAAGTAACAGTCCACTTTCACCAATTTCTCTAAACATAACTTTTATTTCTCAATTCAGTCTGAATTTTCAAGGTCCTGAGACTAGTTTCCAGTCAACAGTTTCCTGTTGACCCCAGTCAAAATTCAAGGCTGCAGGATGTAATAAGGCCATCTTCTGTTTCTCAATGTAGAAGTTACTGTTTTGTTTCAATATTTATAAACTAGTTTGTTTTACATCAGTTATTCCCTTAGGCTTTTTACTTTATTCAGCTTGTAAAATGGAAACAATAGACAGGTTTCACTTCCTGGTTTCTTGATGTAATATTTGGTTTAGAAAACAGTGCAAAGTAACTTTCAAATTTGATTGTTTTAATTACATGATAAATAATATTTCTGTTTGTGGTGGGTTGACCCTGGCTAGAGGCCGGATGCCCACCAAAGCCCACTCTATCACTCCCCCTCCTCAAAATGGGCAGAGGGAGAAAATTATAATGAAAAGCTCATGGGTGGAGATAAGGACAGAGAGAGATCACTCACCAATTACTGGCACGGGCAAAACAGACTCGACTTGGGGAAGAAAAACAAATTTACTTTATTACCAGTCAAAATTAGAGGATAGTGAGAAGTAAAGCCAAATCTTAAAACACCTCCCCCATCCCTCCCTTCTTCCCGGGCTTAATCTCTTTCCCGATTTCCACCTCCTCCCCCCAGCGGCACAGGGGAACAGGGAATGGGGTTGGGGTCAGTTCATCACACGGTGTTTCTGCCGCTCCTTCCTCCTCAGGGGGAGGTCTCCTTCCCCCGCACCAGCGTGGGGTCCCTCTCACGGGAGACAGTCCTCCACCAACTTCTCCAACGTGAGTCCTTCCCATGACCAACAGTTCCTCACGAACTGCTTTGGCATGGGTCCATTCCATGGTGTGCAGTCCTTCAGGAAGGGACTGCTCCAGCGCGGGTCCCCCACGGGGTCACAAGTCCTTCCAGCAAACCTGCTCCGGCGTGGGCTCCTCTCTCCACGGGCTACAGGTCCTGACAGGAACCTGCTCCAGCGCGGGCTTCCCGCGGGGTCACAGCCTCCTTCGGCATCCACCTGCTCTGGCGTGGGGTCCTCCACTGGCTACAGGTGGTCATCTGCACCACCATGGACCTCCAGGGGCTGCAGGGGGATGGCCTGCCTCACCATGGTCTTCACCACAGGCTGCGGGGAATCTCTGCTCCGGCGCCTGGAGCACCTCCTCCCCCTTCTTCTTCACTGACCTCGGTGTCTGCAGAGTTGTTTTCTCTTACATCTTCTCACTCCTCTCTCCAGCTGCAAAGTGTGCAGCTTTTTTTTTTTTCTTCCCTCTCTTCCTTTTTTTTTCTTAATTATGTTATCACAGAGGCGTTACTGATTGGCTCGGCCTTGGCCAGCGGCGGGCCCCTTCTTGTAGCCGGCTGGCATTGGCTGTGTTGGGTCGGACATGGGGGAAGCTTCTGGCAACTTCTCTCACAGAAGCCACGCCATGTCCCCTCCCCCACTGCTACCAAAACCTTGCCACGCAAACCCAATACACTGTTAGATAATTTTTACTGTATCAAGCCTTTTAAAACTGTCTTTTAAAACAAGACCAAAACAAAACATATACTTAAACCCTAAATTAAAGAGTATACTACAAGCAACCTGAAAATACATCTGATTCTCAGCTACTGAGTGAACCGAACTATTCTACTCCACTGAAAATGATAGAAGTTGTCTTTTCCTTTAGTAAGAAAAGGCAGGGTAGTGAGGTGGGAAAGCATTTTTCTGAGCAGTCTGGCAACGTGGGAACCATCTGGGAGCCCGGTCCTGCAGCCAGGCTCTGAAGTATGCACAGGGAAGAATTGATGGCTGTGGGAGTGCTGCCTGCACAGAAAGGTTCACTTGCAAAGAATACAACACTTTAACCTGATGTACTCCGGGAAAGAAAAACAATCACCAAAGATATCAGATGAACTGTCTGAGAAAAAAAAAATCTATAAAACCAAGACATCTTGCCAAGTCTAATAAAATTAATCTATAAGATGACTACCTAGCATATACTGTAAATACCATATTAAGTAAAAGGTAACTAAGAACCAGGGAAATAAAAAGGATGTGTGTTCAAGCTTTTACATTGTGGTGGGTTGACCCTGGCTAGAGACCGGATGCCCACCAAAGCCCACTCTATCACTCCCCCTCCTCAAATGGGCAGGGGGAGAAAATTATAACGAAAAGCTCGTGGGTGGAGATAAGGACGGAGAGAGATCACTCACCAATTACTGGCACGGGCAAAACAGACTCGACTTGGGGGAAAAAAAAACAAATTTACTTTATTACAAATCAAAATCAGAGGAGAATGAGAAGTAAAACCAAATCTTAAAACACCTCCCCCATCCCTCCCTTCTTCCCGGGCTTAATCTCTTTCCCGATTTTCCACCTCCTCCCCCCAGCAGCACAGGGGGACAGGGAATGGGGTTGGGGTCAGTTCATCACACGGTGTTTCTGCCGCTCCTTCCTCCTCAAGGGGAGGACTCCTTCCCCCACACCAGCGTGGGGTCCCTCTCACGGGAGACAGTCCTCCACCAACTGCTCCAACGTGAGTCCTTCCCATGACTGACAGCTCTTCACGAGCTGCTCCAGTCTGGGTCCATTCCATGGGGTGCAGTCCTTCAGGAAGGGACTGCTCCAGCGCGGGTCCCCCACGGGGTCACAAGTCCTGCCAGCAAACCTGCTCCGGCGTGGGCTCCTCTCTCCACGGGCTACAGGTCCTGACAGGAACCTGCTCCAGCGCGGGCTTCCCACGGGGTCACAGCCTCCTTCGGCATCCACCTGCTCCGGCGTGGGGTCCTCCACGGGCTACAGGTGGTCATCTGCACCACCATGGACCTCCATGGGCTGCAGGGGAACAGCCTGCTTCACCATGGTCTTCACCACATGTTGGGGGGGGAATCTCTGCTCCGGCGCCAGAGCCCATCCTCCCCCTCCTTCTTCACTGACCTTGGTGTCTGCGAAGTTGTTTTCTCTTACATCTTCTCACTCCTCTCTCTAGCTGCAAAGTGTGCAGCTTTTTTTTTTCTCCCTTCCTTTTTTTTTTTTTTTTTTTTTTTTTTTCTTAATTATGTTATCACAGAGGCGTTACTGATTGGCTCGGCCTTGGCCAGCGGCGGGTCCCTTCTTGTAGCCGGCTGGCATTGGCTGTGTTGGGTCGGACATGGGGGAAGCTTCTGGCAGCTTCTCTCACAGAAGCCACCCCATGTCCCCTCCCCCACTGCTACCAAAAACCTTGCCACTCAAACCCAATACATTCCACCCCTCGCCTCTGTGAATCACATATTTAAGAATCATCACTAAAATCCACATTCATCACACAATCTTCACAAACTTCTACTCACATCAACAGAAAATAAGAATTCCCCACACCAAAATCAAAATAACTTCATCACAACACCAGACAAAAGTGGACAATTTACACACATAATCCACCCCTTGTCTCTTCACCACAATTAAATCGATAAAATCCCCCATAATTGTCCTACTCATCACTTTTTAGCCATGTTCGGTCTATGTTTTGCCCGTTACCTCTCCTCTCTCCGTTAATAACCTTATCTCCAATCTCTCATGCCCCACGTTGGGCGCCAAAAAAGACTGTGGTGGGTTGACCCTGGCTAGAGACCGGATGCCCACCAAAGCCCACTCTATCACTCCCCCTCCTCAAATGGGCAGGGGGAGAAAATTATAACGAAAAGCTCGTGGGTGGAGATAAGGACGGAGAGAGATCACTCACCAATTACTGGCACGGGCAAAACAGACTCGACTTGGGGGAAAAAAAAACAAATTTACTTTATTACAAATCAAAATCAGAGGAGAATGAGAAGTAAAACCAAATCTTAAAACACCTCCCCCATCCCTCCCTTCTTCCCGGGCTTAATCTCTTTCCCGATTTTCCACCTCCTCCCCCCAGCAGCACAGGGGGACAGGGAATGGTGTTGGGGTCAGTTCATCACACGGTGTTTCTGCCGCTCCTTCCTCCTCAGGGGGAGGACTCCTTCCCCCACACCAGCGTGGGGTCCCTCTCACGGGAGACAGTCCTCCACCAACTGCTCCAACGTGAGTCCTTCCCATGACTGACAGCTCTTCACGAGCTGCTCCAGTCTGGGTCCATTCCATGGGGTGCAGTCCTTCAGGAAGGGACTGCTCCAGCGCGGGTCCCCCACGGGGTCACAAGTCCTGCCAGCAAACCTGTTCCGGCGTGGGCTCCTCTCTCCACGGGCTACAGGTCCTGACAGGAACCTGCTCCAGCGCGGGCTTCCCACGGGGTCACAGCCTCCTTCGGCATCCACCTGCTCCGGCGTGGGGTCCTCCACGGGCTACAGGTGGTCATCTGCACCACCATGGACCTCCATGGGCTGCAGGGGAACAGCCTGCTTCACCATGGTCTTCACCACATGTTGGGGGGGGAATCTCTGCTCCGGCGCCAGAGCCCATCCTCCCCCTCCTTCTTCACTGACCTTGGTGTCTGCGAAGTTGTTTTCTCTTACATCTTCTCACTCCTCTCTCTAGCTGCAAAGTGTGCAGCTTTTTTTTTTCTCCCTTCCTTTTTTTTTTTTTTTTTTTTTTTTTTTTTCTTAATTATGTTATCACAGAGGCGTTACTGATTGGCTCGGCCTTGGCCAGCGGCGGGTCCCTTCTTGTAGCCGGCTGGCATTGGCTGTGTTGGGTCGGACATGGGGGAAGCTTCTGGCAGCTTCTCTCACAGAAGCCACCCCATGTCCCCTCCCCCACTGCTACCAAAAACCTTGCCACGCAAACCCAATACATACATATATTTCCCTTTGAAAATAGACAAACACAACAAATGGCAAAATATAATAAAAAAATGTGTACATGCACAATCTACTTTATAACCAAAAGCTCATAACTACTTAGAAATAATATTTAAACTATCATTCAGTAAAACATTTGTTTAGCTTTAGAAGCTATACTGACATTTCACTTAATGTATCAATAGTTTAATTTGGTCAGTTGCAGATAGTCTTGCATCTGTCATGGGACTAAATATGGCTCTCATGCAAGAAAATAAGGTGTTGATGTAAAATTTGACCTATTTGTTATTAAAATAATAACTTTTTCAATTTCTTAAAGATAAATTAACTTTATATTTTATATGTTGATGGCTTTGCTGTGTTTCTGTTAAGTTTACATATGGCAGAAATTCTACATATACACATAAACTAAAAAAAGAGAAATGGTGAAGCGCCACAGGGAAACACTCAGAGGAACAAGCCTCCAACAACTAGGATCATCTTTCTGATCACCTCCCTCAACACTCCCTCCTCAGTGTTTGCACGAAGTTTTGCGAGAAGGCAGATGATTTATTGATCCTCTTTGCAAAAGGAAAGGAAACAAAAAAGCCTGCGCTATGGTATTGAACCACTGAAGGGAGTCATTATTGTAAAAAAAAGTACCTTTTGGAGCCTCCAATATAGGTGAAGGTAAAGGTGGAGTCTGAGTACCTGTAATCTGAAATACAAAGAGCTGCGTTATTACAACTTGTCTTTATTTTGGCTGAAATAGCTGAAGTTTTGCAGACCAACATTCTGCTACCGACATGGAGTGGGGGGGTGGAGTCGGCATGAATCAGAGGAAATGCAGCACCTCCCCTTCCAGCCCCTCGCAACAAGTGCCCACTGCTACGGTAACGGCAGAAACGTGTCAGAAATGTGCCATTGTCAGAAACGGCAACAGGCAGCTACAAACCGGGCTCCTATGACTGCAAATCACTGCCGACACCGCACCGCCCCCGCCAAGGAAGCGACGAAACCCCGGGTTTTGTTTTTTTTTGCACGGAAGCGGGGACGTTTACCTCCGGACATGCCCCCAGCCCTGAAGCCAAGCGAGCGTGAGGGGATAAAGGCATGCACCGAGAATGGCAGGAGCCTGTCCTTCCGGAAAACAGCTGTGTAGCGCCCGCCGGAGCAAAAAGTACAAGGGCTACGCTCGGCTGAGCGCTCGCACACACCCGCCCGGTTTTGATGCATCCCCTGCTTTCCCAGCCGGCGCCTGGTCTCATCTGCCCTCAAATACCCTCGGAAGGAGAGGAAGAAGAGAGCTGAGGGCAGGCACACGCCGGCTCGACGTCGACTCCCGCTCCCGGGAACGGCGACGAAGGGCATGGGCACAGCCCGGGTAGCCGCGCCGCTACGTAAGCGGGGTCTGGGGAGGACAGGCGGCGGCGGCGATAGCCTCCGCGCCACCAACCTGGCGCCCGGGAGAGAAACTCACCTGCAAATAGACAGTCCTTCTCCGCCTTGCACTTTTGGATCACAACGTCAATGTCCTTCTGAATCCTCTCTTGTCTTGAACACATCCCCATTAAATAAATCCCAGGGGAGAAAAAAAACAGCATTTATTTCCCCCCCCACTCCCCACGCTGCCAGTTTTAATGTTCAGTCCGAAAGACGGACCCTGGGGCTGGCGAGCAGGAGTCTCCCCGCGCCCCGGAGGGATCCGCTCGGCTGGCTAGAGGACGGAAGGCGGCGGGAACCTATGTTGCATGCCCAGAAATGTCGGCCTAGATGTGCCTCCGCTGCCGGCGGATGGTAATTTACTCACAATAGAACCAGCGGAGGGTGGCGGCGGCAACACGAGATCCCCCCCCACTCCCCACGCCCTCTAGGTTTTTGGAGGTTGGTTGGCTGGTTTGGTCTTATTTTGGAAGGAAAAAAAAATAAAAATAAAGGGAGGGGGGTGCAAGCCGACCCGACCGCTCCACATCCCTGCCCCTCCTGGGCAGCAGCAGAGCGGACAGCCGGCGGCGCCGCCCGCACCCGGTCCCTGGATCTGCGGCGGAGCTGGCGCTGCTGCAGCGACGCCGAGCCGCAGACCCTCCCCTCGCTCCCGGCCCGGCACGTACGGCCCCCGCCGGCTCCCCGGGAGGAGGCAGCGCTGGGAAAGGAAGAGGCGGATGCACAGAGCCGTGCGAGAAGCTTGTCAGGCGGTGGCTCGATGGTCCTGGCCCCACTGCCGGCCCTCGCCTCCTCTCCCCGCCCCGGCCACAGGCATAGGCTTTCGCCTTCTCCCAAGCAGCGGAGAAATGCAAATAGCAAGTGATCTAGGCGGCTGGGCGGCTCCCAAGCTGGCACCTGGGAGAAATCGGGAAGCGCTGTGGTGCGCAAGGCCGGCGGCGGTGGGGCACGGAGGAGAGGTCACTTCCCGGACGGGCAGAGCCCCACGGGGCCTGGCAGCGGGGGTTACTCGCCCTTTGTCCCAGAGGGGACGCCGTCTGGCTCCCAGTGGGGCGGGCGCGGCAGGCGGCCCCCCGCGGCTGTCCCACGCCGCAGCTCCCCTTCAGCCTGCGTCGGCGCCCTTCCCCCCGCGGCGGGTGCGCTCCTACCCGCCACTGAGGGCGGGCGTCGTCAAGAAGCACTCCGGTCCCACCACGGGCAGAGCTCCTCTACCTGGCCCTTCCTCAGGCAGGAAAATCGGGCAGCCCACCCTTACCAGAGTGCCATCCCCTGCCTGCCTCCGCGTCCATCCTATCGACGGGCATGCGTGTCCATTGAAACAATAAAAAGAGACTTAACGTGTTTATAATGTCTCTAACCATTGTGATTTTTAATCACGCTCCTCTCCCGTCAGTCTTCAGCAAACCTGTCTCTCACACCTAAAGGCTTTTGGAGAGGACACGGACTGTCGGTACAGTGCCTAACTGCACTAATCCAGACTAGAGGCCTTGGGCGGTAATGCAATACAAATAATGATCGTAATATAACTCAGAAGGAATGGTCAAGTCTGCAAAACCAAATATTTTTCATCAGCCAAAGAGCAAAGGGAATAATTAATAAAAAAATGAACGAATGTGAACACAGTGGAAACATATTTGATTTTAAAAATTCAAAAGAATATTAATAAAATTATTTTTTATGTATTTACCCAGCTCTAAACAGCTCCCATGGATTATTCATTATTGACTCCAGTAGTTTTAGTGTTTTTTCATTAAGCAAGTCTGTATTAATAATGTGTTATAGATTTCAAACACAGGGGAGAAACAATCATTATTTTGTTTTTTTTTTTCTTAAGTGGAAATAGATAAAAAAGTGAGGTTAAAAAGACTCCATATTTATTCCTATCTTGAAAAGATTTCATGCCTGAAGGAGGGAACAGAAGGGAAATTATAAAAAAAAGCAGGTAGTGTTTCAACAGAAAAAAAATTAATCACATAAGACTGCCTCTAAGAAAATAATTTATCTTTGAAGAGAGATTTCCAGACTACTTTTCAATATTGTTCACTAAATTCTCTTCTACTGCAGCAAGACTTTTCCAAGGTAGGGTACAGAACTTGTCACTGCAGTCAGAAATACAGTGTAATACAGTAAAATTTTCATTCTGTCAAGTTATGCCAACTTGGTCAATGAGTAATGCTTTTCTATTTTTTTTTTAGCTATTCAAGCTAGGACATCAGCAACCATTTTTGCTGCCTTCCCCTTAATCATAGTTAGAAGATATAATCATAACTTGATTTATTCTGGTGGGGTTTTGGTCCTTGTGAAAGATGGGGGAGAGTGTTGTTGGCTTTCGCCATAATAATTCTTTTTTTGCTGACATATGGGGAATTTGATGAAGAGGCCTAAAATGACCAATCCTGGGGAAACAAAGGGGGGAAGTTGAGGAACTGTGGAGATATGAACACCACTGCACCCACCATCTGGAGAGAACCAAACTGGCGGTCTGGAGGTCAGATAACCTCTTCATCAGGGGTGAAGAGGTCGCTCTGAAAAAGTCTGTGGGCCTTCCTGCCAAGGACCTTTCCCACAACCACTGGACAGTAGTGCACATACATGAAAAAATAAGATTTTATCTTAATAAGTCCCCTCAAAGTAATTAGTATAACCTTTTTAAAACTAATTTGTGGTGGGTTGACCCTGGCTAGATGCTGGGTGCCCACCAAAGCCCACTCTATCATCCCCCTCCTCAGCAAGATGGGGAGGGGAGAAAATAAGATGGAACACAAAAAAACAAACACGTGGATCGAGACAAAAGCAGCTTAATAGAAGCAAAGCAAAGCTGCGCGCGCAGAAGCAAAAGAACAAAATATTTACTCTCTACTTCCCATCAGCAGGCGAAGTTTGGCCACTTCCCGGGAAGCAGGGTTTGCATACGCGTTGCGGTTCCCGGAGGACAAAACGGAAGTAACGAATGCCCCCCCTTTCCCCTCTGTTCTCCTTGCTTTATTTCTGAGCTTAGGTCATACGGTATGGAATATCCCTTTTGTCCGTTTGGGTCAGCTGTCCTGGCTGTGTCCCCTCCCAAGACCTTCCCCACTCCCAGCCTACTGGGGGAAATGTTGGAGAGACAGCCTTGGTGCTGTGCTAGCACTGCTCACCAGTAACCAAAACACTGGTGTGTTATCAACACCCCTCGAGCCACCAAATACAAAACACAGCACTCTGAGGGCTGCCACGGGGAAAATCAACTCCATCCCAGCCAGACCCAATACAATCTCCACCCCTTATTCCATACCATTTGCGTCATGCTCAGGTCCCACATAATTTATACCCAGCATACAGGTTTATACATTCTTATTAGCTCTCCCCCCCTGTTCTTTATCAGATAGATATCCCATGGGTTTCCTCCATTCCTCCAAATGTTCACAAACAGGCTTTGACTTGGACCTCTTCTGTTCAAGATAGATGTTCAAGACAAGAGGAGCACTATGTTTGATTATTGGGCGCCAACACCATTCAGGTCATCATTGCAAAACTCAATATTTGTCAGCTTAGATCATTCCTGCTACATTCCTTCCTGTAACATACAACTCACATCACAGATTAGTTCCCCCCCCATCAAGGTTAGATCTCCTTGAGGCAAGCACCAGATCTCCCCATCTTTCCACATTACCCACCAAGTACACCCAGGCCCTTGGGCAAAGACGATCCCATGAATTGGTTTGCCTTTTCCCATGGGAGGGGCAATCCATACCACCTTTCCAAATCACTTCTCTAAGCGCTTGATTTGGGTCATCATTGCACTCGTCTGGTTCCTTTCTTTGTTAAACTCACTCTCCATCAGATCAGGTCACTCATGCTACATTCCTTCCTGCAACATACAACTCACATCACAGATTAGTTTTCCCCCAAGTTTAAATCTCCTTGAGGCACACACCAGGTCTCCCCATCTTTTCGCATTACCCACCAAGTACACCCAGGCCCTTGGGCAAAAACAATCCCACGAATGGGTTTACATTTTCCCATAGGAGGAGCAATCCATACCGCCTTCCCCAGCCACTTCCCTGTGTGCACTCCAGGGACCTTAGCTCCTCCCACAGTATGTAGGGGTTCTGTTTGTGCAGGCCCAGGACGGTTAGTAGATCCTCTGGTATTAACCAACAAAGTGGCTTCCATTAAATTTACATCCCAGTGCTTCCATCCCCCATTGTCTAATGCCCTCAACATCGTCTTTAACAGTCCATTGTATCTTTCAATCTTTTCAGAGGCTTGTGGGTGATAGGGGATGTGGTGCACCCACTCAATGCCATGTTTCTTTGCCCAGGAGTTTATGAGGTTATTTCGAAAATGAGTCCCATTGTCTGATTCAATTCTTTCTGGGGTACCATGTCTCCACAAAATTTGTCTTTCAAGGCCTAAGATGGTGTTTCGGGCAGTGGCATGGTTTACAGGGTATGTTTCTAGCCAACCAGTAGTTGCTTCAACCATGGTGAGTATGTAGCGCTTGCCTTGGTGTGTTCGTGGCAGTGGTCCAATATAGTTGATATGCCAGGCCTCACCATATCGAAAGCCCAGCCACCGCCCTCTGTTCCAGGGAGATTTTACTCATGTGGCTCGCTTGATTGCAGCACGTTTCACATTCATGAGTGACCTGTGTGATGGCTTCCATGGTCAGGTCCACCCCTCGATCACGAGCCCATCGATATGTTGGATCTCTCCCTAGATGTCCCGATGTTTCATGGGCCCATCGAGCTACAAATAGCTCACCTTTACGCTCCCAGTCCAAGTCCATGGGAGCTACTTCAATTTTGGCAGCCTTGTTTACATGTTCATTGTTTTGATGTTCTTCTGTGGCGTGGCTTTTGGGCACGTGAGCGTCTACGTGATGTACCTTTAAAGTCATGTTTTCTACTCGAGCAGCAATGTCCTGCCACAATGCAGCAGACCAGATGGGTTTAACCCTGCGCTGCCAATTGGTCTTCTTCCACTGCTGCAGCCACCCCCACAGGGCATTAGCCACCATCCAGGAGTCAGTGTAGAGATAGAGGACTGGCCACCTTTCTCGTTCAGCAATCTTTAGGGCTAGTTGGATGGCTTTCACTTCTGCAAACTGACTTGACTTGCCTTCTCCTTCAGTGGCCTTGATGACTTGTCGTGTGGGACTCCACACAGCAGCTTTCCACTTCCAATGGTTTCCTACCACATGACAGGATCCATCAGTAAACAAAGCATAACGCCTTTGGTCTTCTGATAACTCATTATATGGTGGTGCCTCTTGAGCACGAACCACCTCCTCAGGCTGTACTCCAAAATCTCTGCCTTCTGGCCAGTTCATGATCTCTTCCAGGATTCCTGGACAGTTGTGATTCCCTAGTCGAGCTCGTTGCGTGATCAATGCTACCCACTTACTCCATGTGGCACTGGTTGCATGATGTATAGAAGGAATGTTTCCTTTAAACATCCAGTGTAGCACAGGCAGTCGCGGTGCCAGGAGGAGATGCGCTTCTGTACCAACAACTTCTGAAGTGGTGCGAACCCCCTCATATGCTGCTAGTATCTCCCTTTCAGTTGGAGTGTAGTGGGCTTCTGATCCACAATACCCCCGACTCCAAAACCCTAATGGTCGACCTCGGGTTTCTCCTGATGTTTTCTGCCAGAGGCTCCAGGTAAGACCATGGTCTCCAGCTGCAGTGTAGATTACATTTTGCACAGCTGGTCCTGTCCGGATAGGCCCAAGAGCCATTGCAGGAGCTATTTCTTGTTTGATACGCTCAAAGGCTTGTTGTTGCTCAAGGCCCCACTCAAAACAGTTCTTCTTTCGAATTACTTGATAGAGAGGTCTCACAAGCTGACTGTAACCTGGAACATGCATTCTCCAAAATCTCACAAGGCCTAGGAAAGCTTGTGTTTCCTTCTTGTTAGCTGGTGGAGACAGAGCTGCTATCTTGTTAACCACATCCATAGGCACATGACGGAGTCCATCCTGCCATTTTATTCCCAAGAACTGAATTTCTTGTGCAGGTCCCTTGACCTTGCTTTTCTTAATAGCAAAGCCAGCTCTCAGAAGAATCTGAATTACTCTTTTTCCCTTCTCAAACACTTCTTCTGCCTTATTGCCCCATACAATGATGTTATCAATGTATTGTAGATGTTCAGGGGCATCACCCTTTTCCAGTGCAATTTGAATTAGTCCATGGCAAATGGTGAGGCTGTGTTTCCACCCGTGGGGCAGTTGATTCCAGGTGTACTGGACACCCCTCCAGGTGAAAGCAAACTGTGGCCTGCACTCTGCTGCCAAAGGAATGGAGAAGAACGCATTGGCAATGTCTATGGTGGCGCATCACTTGGCTGCCTTGGACTTCAGTTCATACTGGAGCTCTAACATGTCCGGCAGGGCAGCGCTCAGTGGTGGTGTCACTTCATTTAGGCCACGGTAGTCTACTGTTAACCTCCACGCTCCATCAGACTTTTGCACTGGCCTATATGGGGCTATTAAAAGGTGAATGAGTCTTGCTGATGACTCCTTGGCTCTCCAGATGACGAATCAGTTCATGGATGGGAGCCAAGGAGTCTCGGTTTGTACGATATTGCCGCCGGTGCACTGTCCTGGAGGCAACTGGCACCAACAGTTGAACAACAGTTCTTCAACTTGTAGCAATCCCACAACAAAGGGATCTTCTGAGAGGCCAGGCAGGGTAGACAGCTGCTTGACTTTGTCTGTGTTCACAGTGGCCACACCAAAAACCCATCGGTACCTCTTTGGGTCTTTGAAGTACCCTCTCCTGAGATAGTCAATGCCAAAGATGCAAGGGGCTTCTGGGCCAGTCACAATGGGGTGCTTTTCCTATTTGTCTCCTGTCAAGCTGACCTCAGCCTCCAACACAGACAATTCCTGGCATCTCCCTGTCACTCCGGATATCCAGATGGGTTCTGTGCCCTTGTATCGTGATGGCATCAATGTACACTGTGCACCAGTGTCAACCAGATCCTCATACTTTTGTGGACCTGATGTGCCAGGCCATCGGATCCACACAGTCCAATATACATGATCGTCCCTTTCCTCCTCCTGGCCGAAGGCAGGGACCCTCTACTCCTGTTCTTCATCAGAGTATTCACTGTCTGACCTTTGTAGTGCCAGACCAGATGTCCCCTCACCAGGGTCGAGGGAGGTGATTTCAGTTTTTCTATGTCTGGAAGATCGTTGATTACCTTCCTGGACGTCAGCATCAACTACACTGACAGCCTTCTTAATTGGTCCTTTCTTAACGGCTGTTTTCCCCTTCAATTCACGTACACGGGCCTCCAGTTTAAAGGTGGGTTCACCTTCCCACTTCCTCATGTCCTCCCCCGGACATGCAGGAAGAACCAGAGTGCATCATGTGGCATACGTCGGGGGCTCCCTTTCCCTCTGACTGGGGCAGGAGAGGATTGATTCCTCGGCATGCCTTTGACAGCCACGGTGCTGGCCCATAGGGACGAGGAGGTACAGCGATTCTCTTCGAAGTTTTGAAGCCACGAAGATACTCTTTCCACAGTTGGTGTCTCCACATCAGGGGAATACATTGCCGCCAAACTGTTAGCATATGGCATTGGGGCACCTTGGATTACCTTCCTCCACATAGCCCTTGTGCACAGGACATCCTCGGAATCTTTGGAGTTCTCATCATTGTCAGGATCACTATAAATTACTTCCAGCACTGCTAGTTCTCTCAGATACTGGATACGTTCATCTGCCGTAGTCCACTTTCCCGGGGAGTTCATGAGGTCATCTTTGAATGGATATGGAGCTCTCACACTGGAGAGGAGCTGTCTACAGAGACTACAAATTGCCGCCTCTTTTCCACTTCCTCTCTCGATCCCACGGTTTCTAGCAAGGGATCCCAGCTGCTGGGCTTCCCTTCCTTCCAGTTGCTGGCTGTTGGCCCCATTATCCCAGCATCGGAGCAGCCAGGCAGCAATCTGCTCACCTGGCTGGCGGCTGTAATCTTTCCGCATGTCTCGAAGCTCTGATGAGGTCAGGGACCAGGTAGTTTCTGCTTCTTGTTTTATTTCTCTCACTCCTTCCTCCAAGTTCCTCATCGAAGGACCGGCTTCTTGATCCCCTTCTTCCTCTGCCCTCACTAATCGATGATATGGACCAGTGGTTCTCCTTGTCCACTGTTTCTTTTTCACCACTGGGGCAATTACTGTGGTTGTTGTTGTTTGGATCCCTGTCTCAACCATGGTGTCCTCGGATGTGGTTTGGGTCCCTGCCTCAACCACAGTCCTCTGAGAGTACTGAACTGTGGCTCAATAGGCACAGGCCAAGCCCCAGTACAGTGCTAGAAGCTTCTGGTTCTCATTGGGGTAGGCCAGGCACCCCTCCATCAAGTGATGCGCTAGTTTGCCAGGGTTGTGTGCTTCTTCAGGTGTAAAATCCCAGGCTATGGGAGGTGATAACCGTCCTAGGAACCTGCCCAAATCCTTCCACACACCCTGCCACCCAGGGACTGGCCGCTTCAGGGCACTTTTCAGTATTTCATCACCCAAAAGCTGCCTTCTCTTACACCAGGACGAGACTATATTCCACAAAAACCATAATATTCCAATAGTATTACTAAGTAGTAATAAACAGCTCACATAAAGATGAACAAGGACCTCGGGAGCCTGCATAATAAAACCATCTACATTAACTTCAGGTAGGGAAAGGGAGATGTATTCTCTTGTCTCCTCCACAAGATAGCTCCCCCAGCACAGTAAGGCCATCAGTGCCAGGACTAAGCACATAGTCACTATTTGTACCAGCACATTCCTGAGTTCCTTCATCCTCCCCACAGAATAGCTCCCCCAGCACAGCAAAACTACGAATGTCATTATGAAGCCCATAGCTGTTCCTGTTAGCAACATGTTCCCAAACTGAGCAGAAACAGAGATAAGCAGTGCTACCAGCAGAGAAAGAAAAAAACCCAAAACTCCGTGACGTGCACAGGAGCTCACTGCTTAATAACTACTGCAGCTAAAGCACGCTGAATGTAAAACTGTTGTTGTATCGTGCCCCACGTTGGGCGCCAAAAAAGACTGTGGTGGGTTGACCCTGGCTAGATGCTGGGTGCCCACCAAAGCCCACTCTATCATCCCCCTCCTCAGCAAGATGGGGAGGGGAGAAAATAAGATGGAACACAAAAAAAACAAACTCGTGGATTGAGACAAAAGCAGCTTAATAGAAGCAAAGCAAAGCTGCGCGCGCAGAAGCAAAAGAACAAAATATTTACTCTCTTCTTCCCATCAGCAGACTATGTTTGGCCACTTCCCGGGAAGCAGGGTTTGCATACGCGTTGCTGTTCCCAGAGGACAAAACGGAAGTAACGAATGCCCCCCCTTCCCCCTCTGTTCTCCTTGCTTTATTTCTGAGCAGATGTCATATGGTATGGAATATCCCTTTGGTCCGTTTGGGTCAGCTGTCCTGGCTGTGTCCCCTCCCAAGACCTTCCCCACTCCCAGCCTACTGGGGGAAATGTTGGAGAGACAGCCTTGGTGCTGTGCTAGCACTGCTCACCAGTAACCAAAACACTGGTGTGTTATCAACACCCCTCGAGCCACCAAATACAAAACACAGCACTCTGAGGGCTGCCACGGGGAAAATCAACTCCATCCCAGCCAGACCCAATAGTAACCCAACCTTAAAATGAATATGTATGTGACTGATGCAATCCTAAACGTATATAAAGGGATAACGTATCTTTCCCGGTGTGCCTCTGACTTGGGTCAAGCACCCAGTTCTGTGCTTTTGCTTTATTGACTTTGTCCTCACAAATAAAACTAAACCTACCTTGATCACAAAGTTTGGTTTTTTATTACAGTCCTGAACCTTGTAGAGAACGGTCTCTGTTATCCCTCTTATATGGATCAGGAAGGGAGGAAGGTTATTAGATAGTTACAGGATATTTATGCTAACAATCCTGCTCACAGCTTATTCTGACGACAGGGTTCTTCTCAGTGTCATGTCAGTTAACACAATTCTTGACTGCCTTTTTAAGCTTTAGACTATTTTTATAGGCTTGGTAACAGTGAATTAAAAAGTCATTCACAAAGAAACGCTACTAACTTCAGGAAAACTAATATGATTGGTATCTGGTTTCACAGCATCAACTGACTAGAACAAGAAGTCTGGAAATATGGTTGGTTATTTATTCAATTTATTATTATTTATTGTAAGTTGCTCTTAAATTTCTAGATTCTTAACCAATTTGGCCCTTGATTTATCTGATTACTCCAGTACTGTTATAGCAGGAATGCTTGATTTCAATGAGGAAAAGCTAGATTATATATTGAGGTTATTCTATTGATTAAAATACTGAAAATGGAAGTGTTAGAAAATCCAAGCAAATCTTTAGAGTTAGAGTTGATCCTTACATTTGTACAGATTGACAAGTTGCTGACATTGCTGATATCCAAGTACCCTAAGTGTTATTGCAACAGTGTCCATATGTGTGCTGTAATCCCTATAACAATGTAAATTATACCATCCTCTTGAAGAAACTTTATGAAGAGTTTTACAAGTAATTTAATGAACAATAGTATAGTTGATCTTGGAAGTAATGGTCTTGGCTCAAGGGAATCCAGTGTATGTCTTTCCAATTGCTTTCTCAGTCTAGAAAATCATCTCATGTAATTTCTAGTTTTGTCTCAAGGTCAGCTCAACTCAGTTAGATTGTAATTACCCCAATTAAGTAAAAAAGATACAAAAGTAACTTTTATGATTGTATTCCTGGGAACTTGATAACATTTACAGAGGTGTAAATCAGGTGAAAATAAATTGAATACTGTGGAGTTACATGATTATAGAATTTATATGGGAAGATTGGCTCAAAATGCAATGGGTAAGCTATCTAAAGAGACAGAAACAACACAGTGAATGTGTTTCAATGTGTGAGCAGTGACTGAGAAAGTTATTGAGGAAATGCACAGGTCAGCTAATTTCTGCTCATTCTGGTCAGCCTATTTCTGCCTCCTTGAGACTAAGCAGATTTTTTTCATTTTATGCAGAGAAAAAAGAACCCTTTCTGTGTATTAATAAAGCTGTTAGAAATGTTTCAGTAAGTATCAGGACACCCTGTTCTGTCCCGAAGTATTTTCTTTATTTTTCTAAACATGTTCCTCTTAAGACTTAAGAAAAATAAAAAATATGTAGACTTGCCATTGAAGGGAATATACAGAACTCAGGGCAATGAGATAATTTGGCAGATATCCTGTATTTCTAATATAGGAGAGTGTTCATGTCACAGAGACACCCACAAAACAGACCAAGCAGTCACTTAAATGGGATCTATTATAACCAAAATTATTTAGCACTCCAACAAACAACATTGACCACAGGTTCAGATGTCAGTTGGGAATAAACTACTATGCAGCTGACTTAAGAATTCCTAAGTTTTTTTTCAAATATTCCTCTAGAATGATGACTCAAAATATGCATTCACTCACCTCTAAAATGAGGGCTCTCAGTCCCTGGGAAGTTACCTTGGGCAGCATCCCAACCCAGAGAGGGTCCCCAACTGCAGACCTGCTGCTCTGACTGTTAGAAAATAAGTAAACTCCTATCTTCAGCTGTAACTAGACATCTGTAGTTTAGCCTTGAATAAGTACCAAGGAGCCCATTGTCTTTAGCCTGTGCAAGTCCAGTTACTTTGTATAAACTATGCAGGCCTTACTAATGACTATGCCCTTGAAAAGGAGCTGAAAGACTGATAAAAGGAGACCATCCTACCCTAAAAGGTGCTGAAAGCTGGATAATTGCCTGAGAAGGATGAAGTCGGCAAGAATCTGCAGAAATTGGGGGAAAGGTAAATGAAGCAGAGGGAGATCATGATCACCGACTCAGAGACTGAACAGACTTACCTCCTCTCATATTAGACCATGCGCTGTGCATTTTTTGTGTACTGTACTCTTAACAGATAAGCAAGAAAAGTTTGAGCCAATCATAAAGTAGAATAGTAATGCATATGTATAGTGGGTGGAACAAGCTCATCAATTATATATAAATGTGTGAAGTTTTGCAAACTTGGTGCGCATGCTAGGAGAGATCCCCAATGCACCCAGCACTGAATAAAGTAATGCCTGCTCTTTAATGCACAACCTGTATTAAGTAGTTTTATTCCCAATTTCAGTGACAGTCTTTGTCCATTGCCCTCATTTCTCCTATTACCTGGCAAATTTCTCAGTTGCTGAGTAAATAAAAAAAACCCTTAAAACAAAACTCCTATTGCCTATATCCAGATTGTAATTTCTTAATTGCAAATATTCATGCCAGAAAGTACTCGTGTTGGGTTTGTGTGTGGGGGGAACACGGTTTTTTTTGCTAGTGGGGGAAGAGCCACCTTGTGAGAGTGAAAAGCTCCCCTGGTTCCAAGGCAGAGTCCCCCCAGTCCAGACTGGGCCAATGAGCACTAGAGAAATGCCTATGCAAATCCATATTTGTGAGGGGAAGGACTGTCTTGAAAAAAGAAGGTGTGGTACCTGGAGGAGAGGCCATTGACCTAACAAAAGATGACCATCAACCTAAACAAAGGACAGACAGACAGAGAGAGAGCTTCATAGTCAGAGGAAAAGATGGAGACCCACACCCAGTTCACCTGATGGAGTAGGAGAAGGCAAAGGAGGTTCTGCAGCCGATAGAGATTCAACGGCAGAGCAGACACACGTGTAGGCCATGGAGGACTCCACGCTGGAGCAGAGAAGTTGATCTTGAGGGCAAGTGTGATTGGAATTGGGACCCTGAGAGTCCCTTGCTGCCAGAGTGGGGGTGGACCCCCAGAGTGGGAGGTGAGTCTGCAGTCTATGGATGTCCCCATGCTGGAGCCAGGAGCTGAGCCCGAAGAGGTCCATGACTCCATGGGAAGCTTGCTTTGGAGCATCTTGTTCCTGGACTTTCATGCCAGGAAGAGCGACAGAGGTGAACTGACTGCAATCCCCATTCCCTGCCCCCTGTGCTGCTTGGGGTGGGGGGGAGGGGAAGGTAGAGAAATCAGAAGCAAAGTGATTTGAGCCCGGGAAGAAGGGAGGGGTGGGGGAAGGCATTGTAAGATGGGGTTCTTATGTCTCATTGTATTACTTAGATGAAATGGCAACAAATTAAATTGATTTTTCTTCCCCAAGTTTGAGTCTGTTTTGCCTGTGACCATAACTGGTGAGTGAACCATCCCAGTCCTTCATTCCTAATCCTGTGCCCCCTTTGTTGTGTCTCCCATCCCATCTCACTGGTTTGGGGGAGTGAATGCAGGACCGTATGGTCCTACTGTGGGTCAAACCACCACAAATCATGATACCATTCCGAAAGAACATATCCTTCTGCTTAAACAATGTGACATTGAAAGTTGTTTACATATCTGCTAGGCCTAGTCTAGTTTATAGTCTAAAATAGATAATAAGGAGACCTGAGGCATTGAATCTTTAAAATACAGTAAATAAGGTAGTGATGCTAGAATAAACTGTGTTTGTAGAGACAGTATTGTAAACAGGCCAAAAGAAGAACTAAGCATGAGCAGAAGAAAAATTCAGCTAAAGGGCACAGTGACAAAAGTTTCTATGATCATCAGACGACCCCCAAAGACGATCAGTATGCATGCAAAAAAGACATTTAAATACATTAATGGGTTCTTGGAAATGTGATGAATATGTTAATAATTTATTGGAAAAATAAATTAATTGCATGTTTTGATAGTATAAAGCTTTTGTAGAGGGACGAGTCGGTATGCACGATAAGTGGAATGATGCCCTGTGCATCTGATGCTGTAATAAAGAATGCCTGCTTCTTAAGACTGCATTGGTGTTAAGAAGTTCATTCCCGATTTCAGTGACACTCAAACGGTAAAATACTTACGTTGGGAAAAATATTCTATTTAGTCCATTTTCTGCAACAGTAATTATGATTCACCATGTCACCATCTGTTATCAGGTACTGATGCTTTCCTGCTATAACAACCTGTAGCCAACCTGTGCATGATCTTAACTAAGAATTTGCAATACAAATTTAAAAGGAACTGCCAATTACTCTCAGTTTAGCTGAAATTGACAGGATGGGAAGCACTCAGTACCTTGAAAGATTAGCCCTTAGAAACTGAGGACTAATTCCATCAGTAGGTCATGTCTCATACTGCAAGCCATGGGGTACTGTTTTGTTATCTGATGTAACTCTAACTGAGAGGCCAAGAAAGAGGGAAAATAAGCACATGCAGAGTTTCATACTGCTACAACTACACTGTTTCCCGTACCCAATTCATTTAGCATTTACTCAGCTAGTGCTGCGCAACCAACTGTGTTTAACCCTACAGACTTTCCCAGACTTAATTAGATTTGGGTGCCTCCATTTGTTCCCTTCAGAAGACTGGGACCAGGGTTTAATGGAATGTTCAATCAGTCTTCTTAAATCAAAGCACTCTTTAATCTTAAGGAACCAAACATAAAAGAAAGTGGCATTTACAATAATTAATAAGTGTATGCAACCAACTCATCTAACTATTGCCAAAAGCATCCCAAGCTTGCATACAACAGCCTAACTTTCAGACTCCATACCGATTTCTTCTTTAGTCGCTTTCCCACAGTCTCCTGTTGTCGCGACGGAGGGAAGACCCGGACGCTCAATCTGAGTGATCAGCAAGCTTTTCTGTTTATTGATTACATATGTGCTCCTTATATACAGTGGCTAACTAAGCTCACGCATACTCTCAAAGACCCACACCGATTGGTCTATCAATTATCCTGGGAACTTCTTCTTTGTTATAACAGGTGGTTTTGCTCTGTTTACGTCCCAAGGACGTCAACAGGATACTCCTCACTTTGCGGTTACCACCTGAAAGCTACTCCCTTCTTTTTCCCAGCTTATTTATTTGAAGTCTCAAGGGCAAGTAAGTATCCGGGAGACTTCTGTTAATTTAACCTGACTTATGTCAAGGGCCTAAGCTGGCTCACTGAGGCCTCTGATTGTACAACATCTCTAGTGATCTACAACAATTCCCCCTTTTTCTTTTTGTACAATCAGGGCTGTAGCAGTGACACTCCGTACTCCTTTCATTACACATCTATAAGCAATTTTTAGTATAATTAGAACTAAAAATATAATGCCTAAAAAGCGTACACTCTCTTTAATTAAAGTTAAAAGCTAAAGCGACAGGTTACCAAAAAGAAATGTTAATCATGCATC
The DNA here is from genome assembly GCA_907165065.1 of Caprimulgus europaeus. The sequence continues at coordinate 12,584,245 of OU015537.1, forward strand.
AAACGGGTTTATGTTCTTGACAATCTTCTGAGTGTGGTCTTTTAACCACTGCAATTTTACATGTATAGATTCTCCATGATCTGACAAATTAAAACAACACAAAAAATAATAGAGGGGGGAAGGGGGGGGGGGAAACTCACTGCTGACCCTGACATATCAGCACCTACACCAGATGTGTGCGGTGCTCTGCCAACAGTTTCCCACAAATCCCTCGTTTTTATTATTTTGAGCTAAAAAGATATTCTGGGTAAGTTGCTCCACACGTTTGGTTATACAAGAAAATTATATACGTGCTACAATGCAAAGCAAGATTATAATACCGAGCCATCTAAGGCCTTCCTTAATGAGAGACAAAACCCAACTGTCAATGTTACCAAACAAACTCATAAACCAGCCATCAAACCAAGAAGTTTGTTGTTTAATTTTCTTGGTGTGTTCAGTAAGCCATTTTAGTTGAGAATGTATCGATTGGCTGTGATCAGAAAGGTTAAAGCAACACAGCCCCTCTACTTCTTCACATCCATGGCCTTGTGCTAACAAATAAAAATCAATTGCTGCTCTATTTTGCAGTGTTGCATGTCTAATGCTATCAATGTCTACTAACATCTATGTGAGAATTTGTGACGTGAGATTTGTTTATTTAGCTATCCAACAACCTAGCTTTTTCACATCTCCTAATGCTTTTCCTGCTGCAACGTTAGGGGAAAACAACGCAGTTAGGATCATGGCAGCAGTGTCCCAAAACTGTATCTGATCGTTACAATTTTCAGCAAAATAAGAAACGCTTCTCTTGTGTTGAGTGTTGTGGTTGTATAAGAGATGTGTTTAAATGTGAGATTATGAAAACAGATCTAAAAGCTAGCATAGCATTTTTATTGTGCTTAAAATTGTTATTTGGCCATGTCCGATTATGTAGCTGCTAAATTTGTGTTTCATTAAATGTGATAATGCTATCAATACTTACATATCCTAAAAAGCTTTCAAAGTTATACAAAGACACTCCTATAAGACAGGTTCTAAAAGGATCCTTGGGCATAGCCAGTGAAAGACACAGTGATTCTTGCTTCCTTATATTAGCAAAAGTTACCCACATGTTTTGTCTAGGTACTACAGCTTAAGGTCTTAAAACAACACTAATTAACAAAAATCTTAATGCAGTAATAACTATAAACTTAAGACTTTTTTTTTTTTTTTTTTACTCTCCCTTGTCTTTCAACCAGAGGCGTATCCACTTCACTGAAACCCACCGTGTTCCAGAATCTGTAACGACACAAGCATAGCCCCTACCCCAAGTTATCAGTTCTCTGGGACTTTCTCATACAATAGTGATGACTTCGTATTTATCTCTGATTCTTTAAACTTTTCAAATTCTCGTTTAGTGTCTCATTAGTTCCCATTTCATTAAACAACCACAAAGAAAAATTACCTTTACAACATTGAACTATAACTTCTCATTCATTCAAGCAACACAGACACTCAGTCACACAAACAGGAAGGGCTCTTCACTCTTCTCACTCAGTCACTCACATCACAAAATATGCCAATCATACAATAATCAGATTCTCGTGCAATGCAAACTATAAACCGTTAACCATTTGCCACAGGTCCACACTAAGCAGTGCAATTTAAACCATAATTTTAGAGGGTCTGGAATGCAGGTTGATCTCATTTGAGGAAGCCGCGGAGGTTTCCATGATCAAGCAAAATCAGTAAGTGGAGCTGAGTCTCCTGGATGTTCTGTCTCTTGGTAAAACCTGGGCCATGGGCAGCAGCGGAGCGGCCGCTCTCGGGGCCAGGAATGCCGTGGTTGAAGCCGCAGGGGAATAGGAGGGGGGGAGCATCCCTCACCTCAGCCAGCCCAGGTGCGGCAGAGAGGGCCAGGCCTCTGCCCCCCTCGCCCCCTCTCTGTGTTGTTGTTGTCACGGCCAAAAATGCCTACATCGGTGTAAAAAGAATTTGCATCATAGTACGACAGTCAGATGGAGTTAAAAATTTAGTAGAAAAGATATTATCAACAAATGCCTGCGTATAGGGAGATTGCAGCCCATAATCTCTTACTGTTTTTCTGGCCTCTTTTACTAGTTCCCAAGGGAACGGAGACCAATAGTTAGGTTTCCTTCTTCCATCATTCCCGGTACCCCCATAATCACTGGATGTGCAGTAGGTGTGGGCAAGACACCCCCTCAAGCAAAGCGTTTTTATCACTCCTTGCCATCTCATGGCCGGATCATCATCATTCCCCATCCCCGTGGTTGTTCCTTTGGGATTCAAATCGGGTCAATGTCTGCTGTAAGGAGTTTCCTGCTGTTGTTCTAACTCTTCAAGCTCACGAATGAGTTGTGCCCATTCTAGATGATTCTCAGGATTAGAGTGTGGAAGTGGCTGTGGAAAATCAGAGGTCAGTAGTTTGCACCTTCTCTGGTGCTATTTGTAGACCTTTTGTCTTCAATGTGTCTCATAAAAACTCTTGTTGCTGTTCTGTAAATGGTTGTTTTTGGGCTAACAAAATATCGTCCATATAATTGTAAATAAAAGTGTCTGGGAATGCTTTTCAAATTGGTTGCAAGGCAGAGTCCACATAGAGCTGACAGAGGGTTGTTGAGTTACGCATGCCTTGTGGGAGTACCGTCCATTCGAATCGCTGAGCAGGGCCTTCCCTATTAATTGCAAGAAGGGTGAAGGCAAAACATTGCTTGTCTGCCTCATGCAAAGATATTGTGAAAAAACAGTCTTTGAGGTCAACAACAAGCACTGGCCATCCTTCTGGCAACATTGCTGGATTAGGGAGGCCTGGTTGAAGGGCCCCCATGTCATGCATTTGTTGATTAAGGGCTTGCAAATCATGTAACAGTCGGTATTTAACAGATTTCTTTTTGATCACAAAAATTGGCGTATTCCATGGACTTGTTGACAGCTGCAGATGTCCCTGGCTGTACTGCTCCTTGACCAAGGCGTGCGCTTGTTCCAGACTTTCCCTTTTTAGTGGCCACTGCTCAACCCAAACTGGATGCTCAGTCTTCCACCGGATCGGGATAGGGAAAGTCCAAGCAAAGGCCACTCCTAAAAAAGGCGTGTTGGTAGTGAGCACCATGCCCATTTGGGCAAGAATGTCTCTTCCCACAAGGGCAGCAACACTGGGTGGTAAAGGGATAATGGAGACACAGCAGTTCACTATTTGATCGTCTATTGTCCATTGCAATGGGGGCTACTTGCGTGCAATAGTGAGTCTTCCCACCCCCGTAACTGTAGCATCTGAGTCAAAGGTGGGCCAATGTTGGGGCCAGTTATAGCTGCTTATAATGGATACATCAGTGCCCATGTCAAGCAGTGCCGTGAGGGTAATCAATTGCCCCTGATATGCTACTGTTACTGTACGGCGCGGTCGAGTTTTCAGACCCACAGTTAGCATGGCAGTTGGTCCCATGGACCCAAATCCTTTATCGCCTCTCTCAATTGAATTCAGCAGTTCCAATTTTTTGGGTGAGCGCTGGAAGCAGAACCAATTGGGCCAACCGGGTACCTCGCTCAATAAAACATGGAGGGAAGAGGGTTTGCAATATAATTTGTATTTCTCCGGTGAAATCTGCATCAATTACTCCAGTAAGCACCTGTAGTCCTTTCATAGAGGCTGAGGAGCGGCCTATAAGCAACGCTCCAACAGCTCTACCTTTTATCACAATAGGTCCTTTAACTCCAGTGGGAACCCGCTGTGGTCGGTTATCAATGAGGGTAATGTCTATTGCGGTTGCCAAGTCCATCCCGAGGCTCCCTCGGGTTGCGGGTAGGAGAGGAAAGGGTTGTTCATCGCTACTGTCACTGTGCCGCTGGCGAGTTCCTGATTCGCTGAAAACGCTGCTGCTCTTGGGGTCGTCACGGGGCGGGCTTTTCCGCTCTGCTTCCCGTTTCCCGATCGTGATCTTTTACACGCTGCGCTGGCATGGGTGTCGGACTGGCAGTGTTGGCACCATACTGTTCCGGAGTTGCATGCTCTTCGTATATGACCAGAGACACCATATCGAAAGCACCGTAGACGAATATTGGGGCGTGTGGTGCCGCCCTTTTGGTATTGCAAAGGTGCAAGAGCAGCAAGGACTTGGTTTTGAGATGCTTCTGCTTGTTGTGTAAGTCCCTTACCTAGCTCTTTTATAGCATTCACTAACATAGCTTGAGGTCCTACAGGGATTTGTGACATTCTTTCTAAAGCTTCCTCAATTGTCCATGTTCCAGGCAGCGTAACTAATATGCCTCGCGTGATGGGGTTACAGTTTTGGATGGCGCACTGTTTTAGCAAAGCACCATGCAAATGTTTTGGGACCCCAGCTGCTATAATAGCGCTGGCTACTCGATCAATAAAAGTGCCAAACGGTTCTTCTATTCCCTGCTTAATTCCCATATATGATGGGGTGCCCCCTGGCTGCTTTATTTGATCGAGTGCCTGGCGTGCTAATCTCATAGACTCACATACTTTATCTGGTCCTAACAGCGCTTGTGCCTCTATCCTTATATATGGTCCTACTCCCATGAGTTCCTCTAATGTTACTCCATGCAGTGGGTCCCCTGCTCCCCTCTGCATTGCCACAGATTGCTGACAGAGTGCTTGCCAATATTCCCCAAATAGTATTTGCTGGTGCTGTGTTAATATAAGTTTTGTGATGCTCCGAACATCACTCGGAAGCAATAAGGTAGACCCCCACATAAAATCTAACATTTGGCGAGTCAGCTCTCCTTTTATGCCTGACTCGTTAACAGTAGCACGCAGTTGGGTCAACAATTTCCAATCGAGAGTCTTAAGCGTAACGTTTATTTGACCCTGTGCATTGGGGCCAGAATATTCTACCGGAAATGCATGAGCAAGCTCTCTGGCAGTTTCTGTATCACCCTTGGCAGCAATGTTCTTCACAATCTCCTTCCAAAATTCTTCTCGTTCCTGAGCTACCCTTTGACCTTCCCCAAAAAAAGGGTTAGTATTTGCTTGGGGTGTTGATGAAATATATCGTTCAGGGGGAGGCGCCGTCGGCAGGACTGGCGCCTGCGCAATTGGAGAGTCGGAAGGAGCTGGGGGAGTGGCAGGGCAGCGGCGGGGGGAACGCAGCGCGGCTCGACTGGTCCCCTTTCCCCTCCCTTTCTCCCCTCACACTGTGGTTCCCTCCAAGAGACCCAGGAAAACGGCGGGGGGGGAGGAGGAGGAGAAGAAGGAGGAGGAGAGGAAGGCAGGAGGCGGGGGGGGGAGGGAGACAGGGGGTGGGGGGGGAGGGAGACAAGCGGCAGTGGGGGGAAAGACAAGCGGCAACCAGCGGAGCGGGTGGGGGGAGGGGCGGGGGGGGAGGAAAAGGCCGTTGTGTTACTGGCATAGGTGGTGACACCATGTCCCCAAAGCCGGACGCTTGCACGGTGAACTGTCTCACCGAGGGTGGCAACAGGCAGCTTTCCCTTTCTCCCCCCCGGGGTGCACCTAGACTCTGTGACGCCACGGCAGCAGCCTCCTGCTCCACCTCATGCTGAGCTAAAGCATTAATCACCGCCCGCCATGGCTTCATTAATTTTTTAGCTAACTTGTCATCTTGAATAACTGCATTAAGAATCTTATCCCCGAATGCTTGCCATTCCTCCCTCTCAAAAACCTCATTAGGGTCAAGAAAACAGCTATTCGCAACCCCATATGCTAAAAGTTCAGGGAGTTCCTTTTTACAGTTAATCCCTGGGGTGCTCCGCTTTTCTAAAAAGCATTTGAGCAAATCATACTCCACTGGTCTATTTGCCATACCTAATCGTCAGTGCTGTTGCAACCTTTTGCAAGACCTCAGCGGTGCGTTCATCAGGACCCCTCTATAGGTGCTTCCAGGGCTCGGAGGTGCCAGCCTCTTACAGCCTCCTTCGTTGCAAAGGGATCGATGTAGAACTCCGTGTGTCGTGGCTGCAGGATGCCCTCTGTAGGGTCCGATCCTCGCCCTCTTTAGGGTCCCTGTTCGGGCACCATTTGTCGCGATGGAGGGAAGACCCGGACGCTCAATCTGAGTGATCAGCAAGCTTTTTCGTTTATTGATTACATATGTGCTCCTTATATATAGTGGCTAACTAAGCTCACGCATACTCTCAAAGACCCACACCGATTGGTCTATCAATTATCCTGGGAATTTCTTCTTTGTTATAACAGGTGGTTTTGCTCTGTTCATGTCCCAAGGACGTCAACAGGATACTCCTCACTTTGCGGTTACCACCTGAAAGCTACTCCCTTCTTTTTCCCAGCTTATTTATTTGAAGTCTCAAGGGCAAGTAAGTATCCTGGAGACTTCTGTTAATTTACCCTGACTTATGTCAAGGGCCTAAGCTGGCTCACTGCAGCCTCTGACTGTACAACATCTCTAGTGATCTACAACATCCTGTCTAGTGCCTCTATGGCTAAGAAAAGGGTTTTGGCTTTTCAGCTGTTTATAGACCATCTTTTATGGCTGTTTCTCATCTGGTAGAACAGTTGTGTAACCTGGCAAGAGCCAGAGTAGATTTTTTTTTTATTTATAAATAATTGCTCAGGCATTGTATTGAACATTAAACTCATACAAGGGAGTACATGATGTGGGTGTTTTCTCATTTCTTTAGCTGCTAGGAAATCCAGCCAAATGTGTAGAGTGTATAGTATTCACAGAATCATAGACTGGTACGAGTTGGAAGGGACCTTAAAGATCATCTAGTTCCAACCACCCTGCCATGAGCAAGGACACCTTCCACTAGATCACTGTGGTGGGTTGACCCTGGCTGGATGTCAGGTGCCCACCAAGCTGCTCTATCACCCCCTCCTCAGCAGGATGGGGAGAGAAGAAAATAAGATGGAAAAAAAAAACAATTAGTGGGTTGAGATAAAGGCAGTTTAACAGAAGCACAAAGCAAAGCGGCACATGCAGAAGCAAAGGAAGAGCAAAATATAGTTCTCTGCTTCCCATCAGCAGGCCACTGGCAACTTCCGGGGAAGCAGGGCTTCAGTATGCATAGCAGTTATTCGTAAGGAAAAACATAGTAAAAAATCCGAATGTCATCGCTCCCTTTCCCCTTTGTTCAGCTTTTGTTGCTGAGCAGAAGTCATATGGCATGGAATATCTCTTTGGTAAGTTTTAGTCAGCTTCATTTAGGCCACTTTTGCATTGGTCATATCACAGAATCACAGAATGCTAGGGATTGGAAGGGACCTCGAAAGATCATCTAGTCCAATCCCCCTGCCGGAGCAGGAACACCTAGATGAGATTGCACAGGAAGGCGTCCAGGCGGGTCTTGAATGTCTCCAGAGAAGGAGACTCCACAACCTCCCTGGGCAGCCTGTTCCAGTGCTCTGTTACTCTCACAGTAAAGAAGTTTCTTCTCAAGTTTAAGCGGAACCTCCTGTGTTCCAGCTTAAACCCATTGCCCCTTGTCCTATCATTGGACATCACTGAGAAGAGCCTGGCTGCATCCTCCTGACATTCGCCCTTTACATATTTATAAACATTAATAAGGTCCGCCCTCAGTCTCCTCTTCTCCAAGCTAAAGAGACCCAGCTCCCTCAGCCTTTCCTCATAAGGGAGATGCTCCACTCCCTTAGTCCTCTTTGTGGCTCTGTGCTGGACTCTCTCAAGCAGTTCCCTGTCCTTCTTGAAATGAGGGGCCCAGAACTGGACACAATATTCCAGATGCGGCCTCACCAGGGCAGAGTAAAGGAGAAGGAGAACTTCTCTTGACCTACTAACCACACCCCTTCTAATACACTCCAGGATGCCATTTGCCTTCCTGGCCACAAGGGCACAGTAATGGCTCATGGTCATCCTGCTGTCCACCAGGACTCCCAGATCCCTTTCCCCTACACTGCTCTCTAGTGGAACATTTCCCAAGCTGTACTGGAACCTGGGGTTGTTCCTGCCCAGATGCAACACCCTACACTTGCCCTTATTATATTTCATTAATTTTTTCCCTGCCCAGCTCTCCAGCCTGTCTAGGTCTCGTTGAATGGCAGCACAGCCTTCTGGTGTGGAGCAACTCCTCCCAGCTTTGTATCATCAGCAAACTTGCTGTCAGTGCACTCCATATGGGGCTATTAAAAGGTGAATGGGTCTTGCTGATTTCTCCTTGGTTCTCCAGTTGACGAATCAGTTCATGGATGTGAGCCAAAAAGCCTTGGTTGGTGTGATAAGAAAATATGATGGAACACAAAAAAACAAACTCCTGGATCGAGACAAAAGCAGTTTAATAGAAGCGAAGCAAAGCTGCGCGCGCAGAAGCAAAAGAACAAAATCTTTATTCTCTACTTCCCATCAGCAAGCGATGTTTGGCCACTTCCCGGGAAGCAGGGTTTGCATATGTGTTACGGTTCCCAGAGGACAAACGGAAGTAACGAATGCCCCCACTTCCCTCTCTGTTCCCCTTGCTTTTATTTCTGAGCAGACGTCATATGGTATGGAATATCCCTTTGGTCCGTTTGGTTCAGCTGTCTTGGCTATATCCCCTCCCAAGACCTTCTTCACCCTCAGCTTACTGGGAGTGAGGGGGGAATGTTGGAGAGCCAGCCTTGATGCTGTGGGAGCACTGCTCAGCAGTAACCAAAAAACTGGTGTGTTATCAACACCTTTCTAGGTACTAATACAAAACACAGCACTCTGAGGGCTGCTGTGGGGAAAATTAACTCCATCCCAGCCAGACCCAATACAATCCCCCATTATCCAATGCCCTCAACATCATCTTTAACAGTCCATTGTATCTTTCAGTCTTTCAAGAGGCTTGTGGGTGACAGGGGATGTGGTCCACCCACTCAGTGCCATGTTTTTTTTCCCAGGTGTTTGTGAGGTTATTTCGAAAATGAGTCCCATTGTCCGATTCAATTCTTTTGTCTTTCAAGGCCTAAGATGGTGTTTTGGGAAGCGGCATGGTTTACAAAGTATGTTTCTAGCCAACCAGCAGTTGCTTCCACCATAGTGAGCACGTAGCTCTTGCCTTGGTGTGTTCGTGCCAGTGGTCCAATAGAGTAGATTTGCCAGGCCTCGCCATATTGAAAGCCCAGCCACCGCCCTCTGTTCCAGGGAGATTTTACTCATGTGGCTCGCTTGATTGCAGCATGTGTTTCACATTCATGAGTGACCTGTGTGATGGCTTCCACGTTCGTGAGCCCATCTATATGTTGGATCTCTCCCTAGATGTCCCGATGTTTCATGGGCCCATCGAGCTACAAATAGCTCACCTTTACGCTCCCAGTCCAAGTCCACTGGAGCTACTTCAATTTTGGTGGCTTTGTTTACCTGTTCATTGTTTTAATGTTCTTCTGTGGTGCGGCTTTTGGGCATGTGAGCGTCTACGTGACATACCTTTACAGTCATGTTTTCTACTCGAGCAGCAATGTCCTGCCACAATGCAGCAGACCAGATGGGTTTAACCCTGCGCTGCCAATTGGTCTTCTTCCACTGCTGCAGCCACCCCCACAGGGCATTAGCCACCATTCAGGAGTCAAGGTAGATTTAGAGGACTGGCCACTTTTCTCATTCAGCAATCTTTAGGGCTAGTTGGATGGCTTTCACTTCTGCAAACTGATTTGACTCGCCTTCTCCTTCAGTGTCCTCGATGACTTGTCTTGTGAGACTCCACACAGCAGCCTTTCACTTCCCATGGTTTCCTACCACACGACAGGATCCATCAGTAAACAAAGCATAACTGTCGCGGGCTATTCGGGCGAGCGAGAAATGAGCCACTCCCACATCCACAAGATGCAAGCTCAAATCCGTTTATTATCAGGAAGCTGCTTGTTATATACCCTTTAAGTTCCGCATACGTGTCCACACACTACGAAGCTAATTACTATTGGTTAATAGCACTAATCACACGTTGATCTCTCATTCTCACTGGTTCGCTCTTATCTCGGTTCAGGTTCACTTTCTCATCGTAATTTCCAGCTGGTGTCCATCTTGTCAGTAGTTGTTTATTACTTTCATACGGCTTTCATACGTAGCCGCATTCCTTTCTCTCAGCTTATCTCTTCTGGCAGTTGTTGAAAGCGGCCTAGCTGGGGCCCAGCTAGTATTATAGTCCTGTAATATGGCTAGGGCCCCAACACATAAAGCCTTTCATCTTCTGATAACTCATTATGTGGTGGTGCCTCTTGCTGTACTCAAAATCTCTGCCTTCTGGCCAGTCCATGATCTCTTCCAGGATTCCTGGACAGTTGGGTTTCCCTAGTCGAGCTCGTTGCGTGATCAATGCTACCTGCTTACTCATTGTAGCACTGGCTGTGTGATGTGTAGAAGGGATGTTTCCTTTAAACATTCAGTGTAGCACAGGCAGTCGCGGTGCCAGGAGGAATTGTACTTCTGTACCAACAACTTCTGAAGCGGCGCGAACCCCCTCATATGCTGCTAGTATCTCCCTTTCAGTTGGAGTGTAGTGGGCTTCTGATCCTCGATACCCCCTGCTCCAAAACCCTAATGGTCATTCTTGAGTTTCTCCTGTTGTTTTCTGCCAGAGGCTCCAGGTGAGACCATGTTCCCCAGCTGCAGCGTAGAGTACATTTTGCACAGCTGGTCCTGTTCAGATAGGCCCAAGAGCTACAGCACCAGCTATTTCCTGTTTGATAAGCTCAAAGGCTTGTTGCTGCTCAAGGCCCCACTCAAAACAGTTCTTCTTTTGGGTTACTCACTAGAAAGGTGTGATAGTTTAACTTAGCTGGCAGCCAAACAAGACACATCCACTGGCAGCCCAACCCCCTCCCCCTTCCCCCCCACCCATGGAATCAGAGAATGAATTGGAGGAGTAAAGGTAAGGAGAATTGTAGGTTGAGATAAGAACAATTTAATCATTAGAGTAAAATAAAATTAAAATAATAATAAGAATAATAATGATAACAACTATATATATATATATGAGTGATGCATAGTACATTTGCTCACCACCCGCTGATAACAATCCTGGAGGTATGAAAAAGAACCCCAAAACTGAAATTGCAATCCTGGAAAAGCAAGCCCGAGCGATTCCTGAGAGAATCCCCCCTGCCCTTTCCTATCAGTCCCAGCTGATATACTGAACATGACGTAATATTATATGGAATATCTTATTGGCATATCCACTTGTCAATTCTGGGTTTTGCTAACTACTACACTTTCCCCTCGCAGTGCTCTGCACTTGCAAACTACCCAAAAAAGCATGTTCTTGTACCTTATCAACATTCATATAAAAAATCCCACACTGAAACCAAAATAGTGGTTTCCAGCTTCTAAGAAGAAAATTAATTATATCCTAGCAAAAACCAGGACAAGAGGGCTCACAAACTGACTGTAACCTGGAACATGCATTCTCCAGAATCCAACAAGGCTGTGGAAAGCTTGTGTTTCCTTCTTGTTAGCTGGTGGAGACATAGCTGCTATCTTGTTGACCACATCCATAGGCATGTGGCGGGATCCATCCTACCATTTTATTCCCAAGAACTGAATCTCTTGTGCAGGTCCCTTGATCTTGCTTTTCTTAATGGCAAAACCAGCTCTCAGAAGAATCTGAATTGCTCTTTTTCCCTTCTCAAATGCTTCTTCTACCTTGTTGCCCCACTGTCCTGGTTTTGCTAAGACAGAGTTAAATTTCTTTTTAGTTAGTGTTTCGGTTCAGACTTATTGTGAGAAGAACGTTGGTAACAGTGCTGGTGTTGTGAGTTGCTGCTGGAGCTCAAGGCCACCGTGTTTGGCTGCTTCACAGCTGCATTAGGACTGGGAGGGAGAAGTGTAGTGAATAGCAAAGCCCAGAACTGGCATTTGGATGTGCCAACGAAATATTCCATATCATATCACGTCATGCCAGTATATTAACCAGGGCTGACAGGAAGACGGGGCACTTCTCTTCCGGGGGATACTTCTCTCGGGGATCGCTCAGGCACTTCTCTTCCTGGGGTACCTCTCTGGGGGATCGCTCGGGCTCACTCTTCCAGGGTTTCGGTTCTGGGACTTTCTCTCCTCCGGGATCGTTAGCTGGCACAGGCCGGACATCAGTCAGCGGGCAGCGAGCACTGTGTATCACTCATTTGTATAATTCTGTTATCACTGTTGTTATCATTATCATTTCATTTTAATTAGTAAATAGTTTTTATCTCAACCCGTGAGTCTCCTTGCCCTTCTTTCCAATTCTCTCCCCTACTCCCTGGGCGAGGGGAGGGGGGAGAGTGATAGAGCAGGCTGTGTTTGGCTGCAAGCTGCAAGCAAAAGGGGTGAATCCACCCAAACGGCCACACCCACACAATAACATCATCACTGTATTGTAGGTGTTCAGGGGCATTACCCTTTTCCAGTGCATTTTGAATTAGTTCTTGACAAATGGTAGGGCTGTGTTTCCACCCCTGGGGCAGTCAATTCCAGGTGTACTGGACACCCTTCCAGGTGAAAGCAAACTGCGGCCTGCACTCTGCTGCCAAAGGAATGGAGAAGAATGGAGAAGAATGCACTGGCAATGTCTGTGGTGGCGTACCACTTGGCTGCCTTTGAATCCAGTTCACATTGGAGCTCTAACTCAGTGGTGGCATCACTTCATTCAGGCCACAATAGTCTACTGTTAACCTTCACACTCTGTCAGCCTTTTGCACTGGCCTATATGGGACTATTAAAAGGTGAATGAGTCTTGCTGATGACTCCTTGGCTCTCCAGTTGACGAATCAGTTCATGGGTGGGAGCCAAAGAGTCTCAGTTTGTGCGATATTGCTGCCGGTGCACTGTTCTGGAGGCAACTGGCACCTGTTGTTCTTCAACTTGTAGCAATCCCACAGTGAAGGGATCTTCTGAGAGGCCAGGCAGGGTAGACAGCTGCTTGACCTTTTTTGTGTTTACAGTGGCTACCCCAAAAGCCCATCGCTACCCCTTTGGGTCCTTGAAGTACCCTCTCCTGAGATAATCCATGCCAAGGATACAGGGGGCTTCAGGGCCAGTCACAATGTTTGGTTTTTTTTCCCATTTGTCTCCAGTCAAGCTCACCTCAGCCTCCAATATAGAGAATTCTTTGCATCCCCCTTGTATCCAACCTGTGCCCCACCCCACTCACCATCAGAGGGTGAAGGATCTAGTTTTCCACTGGGTACTGGGGCCATTTTGTTGTTAGAAATCAATCAAGGAGGGTGCGCTGGGACTAATATTTCTGTGATCTACTCTACTTGTTGATTTATCGGGCCATCCTGTTACCAACTTTTCTAATTTGTCTGTTGGCAGTCCGTCCATTAAGTCACGTAGGATCCCTTTTTGCTGTCCTTCCACCCACAGTCTATTACGTCTGTTCGGGATGTCTCTCCCTCCCAGTGCTCTGACGAGGGGTGGAGTTCTCTTATCACTCCCAGGGTGTGGGATTATTTTTACTTCTGCTTGCCTCAAGCCCCGGGAGTCCATTTTGGTGACTGGAGGGTTAATGAGACCATACTTGTGACCATAATTAATCAATTCTTGGGCTACTTCTCCCCAAGTCCACACTTTCCTATCCGAGGGCTGATGTTGTGGTGTAAACCCTTCTAAAGCAGCCACAACTGTCACGTCGGGGCATTGCTTGTATTCTCCCCTGTAATTATATGCCAATTGGTTTTAAGGAGTCGGGGAGTCCCCTTATAAGGGGAGTCATTTGTTCAGGATCTACTGGCATCATCATCGGAGCTTCCTGTCTAGGTTCTAACTTTCAATCATACATCATCTGCAGACAAGCTGCCTTCTGCACACTCTCCACCAATTGATCAACAGTCGTCATAATTGCAAGAGGGTCCCCTCTCTCTAAGTTGTTCAAACCACCTGCCCAATAGACTGCTCATTCAGTTAAAGACCAGGGGGCATGGTGGTTTCCAGTAGTTAAAAACATTCCCAGTCCCCAATACCCTTCTGTCTCTTTTTCACTTAACAGAATCTGGTCCCCCCCCAGACCATGATATTCTCCACACATATTCTGTCTCTGACTCCCCAGGAGTCAAGCCAAATTCCTTTTTCAATTTCACCAACTCGGTGGCGGTATAGGGGACTTCCTTAGTTGTAACCTGGGGGGACTGGTCCTTGTAATAGGCATATAAAGGGAATTTGCTAATCAAGCAATATAATTTGTGAAATATTAAACTGCGATGGTAGGTTACCATAGCATCAGTATATCCTGTTATTTAGCTAAAGGTTTAAAGCTTATGCAATGTTGTCATTGTGCTCAAGCATCCTGTTGTTTGACCAAGGATTAAGCCCAAAATGTACTTATAAGGCATGTAGTAAAGGGACTTGCAAGCACAGCATAATAGGCTAAGTAGCAAACAAAGGAAACTTCATATCTCAACTAAGGAAGAGATCCCAGAGATTGTGAAAGATACTAACTGAAAACTGCCACGGTAACAGAGACTCCGGAGGGCGTCGGCAACAACTGAAGCATTTTTACTATGAGCAAAGAGGGTGCAACCCCCAAGAAGAGCCAAGATAAAAAAGGACTGCTGTGCCTATCTAATTTGTGAGCCATTGGTGGAGAGGAGACTCCCCGGCCGCCCAGTGCTGCTTTTGCTCACCTATTCCTACTCAATAAATTACTTCTAAATTTATTATTGGACTTTGAGTCAAATTTACTCATAACAATTTGGTGCCGTGACTCGGATCTAGACTACCTTGGTTCAGAAGCCCGCTCCGGGAGGGTGCCCCCATCCTTGGATGGTCCTGGAGTAAGGGACCTCTGGTCCTAAGGTCTCCTAGATCCACGAACTGAAATAGGTGGAGCAAAAGGAAACTGCAGTTCCTCGTAATTTTTGTGCACGGAGATCCAAACGAAGACTCCAGGAGGAAGTGAGTTGTGTTGAGCCGTCTGGTCGAAAGACTTAAGATGAAGACCCTGAGAGAGGGTGAGTATAAAAGGCAAGCCGTTCGGTCAGGGATTTTCCCCTTTCAGTCGGGGACTGAGAGTGACTGAGACGTCCAATTGCGGACGAAGCGAGTGCGGACCTCCTAGTAGTGCAGTTCTCATTGTCTGCAAGGGTGTGAGCCACAAACGGAGGGAAGCGATTGTGTATTGTGTGAAAGGAAGGCACCTTCGGAAGATGGGACAGAAAGAGAGTAGGTCTTCTGTTTCCATGCAGGAGGAGCGGGTGGGATTGCCCAACATACCTCGAGATAGTCCATTAGGTATAATGATTAAATATTGGAATGACTATCCCTCTAGGAAGGGAAAATCAAGAAGAAAGATGGTACATTATTGTATGAAGATGTGGGGAGGAAAACAAATCTGACAGGACCAGTTAATTTGGCTAATATTTGGGTCCTTTGAAGATTGGATATGTCAGGCTTTGAACATCTATGTGAATAATAAAAAACCCTTTAGCCAGGAGGAAAGTGAGTATGCCTTTTTATGGATAGGAGCAGACACTCAAACCAATCTGTACCCTCTAAGGGAAATGAAAAAAGAAAAGAAGAAAAATTGGGAGTTGGACAAATCACAAATGTCCCCTCCACCTTATGCTTCTCCACCCCCCCTTCAGAATGATTTGGTCCCAGTCCAGGGTCTTTGCCCCTCTGCTCCTACTCATAAGAGCCTCCTGAGTCTGATAATAAAAGAGTAACTAGAAGTCAGACCAGGAATAAGGTAGCAGAGGAGGACTTAAAAGAAACTGCCGAAAATGAGGGTCTATTATATCCCTTGAGAGAAATCGCCATGGGGGGCCCAAATCCGGGAGTGGGATTTGTATCAGTTCCTCTCAATTCTGGAGATGTTAGAGAATTCAAAAAGGAAATGGAAAATTTACTGGAAGACCCTTTAGGGGTAGCTGAAAGATTTGATCAGTTCCTCAGCCCAAACATGTATACTTGGGACGAAATGCAGGCCATTTTAAAAATCCTATTTACTGCTGAAGAATGAAATATGATTAGGGCGGCAGGAATGAGACACTGGGACCAAAGACATCAGCAGGGACCTGCAGCTGACCTAAAATGGACCCTGCGGAGACCTAATTGGAATAATCAGGACCCAGCCCACCGAAATAATATGGTGGATCTATGCGATATTATTGTATAAGGTATTGGAGACTCTGTTCCTAGAGGACAGAATGTTAACAGAGCATTTAATGAATGACAGAAAAAGGATGAAACCCCCACTGAATGGTTAGAAAGGTTAAGGAAAAGCTTGCAATTATACTCAGGGTTAGATCCTGATGGCCAAGTTGGGCAGGCATTATTAAAAACCCAGTTTGTGGCAAAAATCCTGGGAAGATCTAAGAAAGAAATTAGAAAAGATTGAGGATTGGCATGACAGAGGTTTGGACGAATTATTGAGGGAAGCTCAAAAGTGTATGTATGAAGGGAAGAGGGAAGTCAGAAGAGACAGGCCAAAATTCTTGTGGCAGCTGTTAGAGAAGGACAGAGTAATGACAAAAGACGGTGGAATCCTAGGGAAAACCAGGCGGGAGCATTAAAGAAGGACAAACCGCAGGTAATGGAATGCTATTATTGTGGGAGAAAAGGACACATGAAAAGAAACTGTAAAGAAAGCATACAAGATGAACGAGCGTTTAAAGAAGATTAGGGGGGTCAGGGGCTCTATTTGCTGGGGATCCAAAAATCCAATGAGCCCTTGATAAAATTAAAGTTAGGTCCTCAGCAAGAAGAAATCGAGTTCCTTGTGGACTCAGGGGCCGAAAGATCTACGGTCCAGACATTACCGTTAGGCTGTACAGAATCAAAAGAAAAGCTCCAAGTAATAGGAGCAAAAGGGGAACCTTTCAAGGTGCCCCTCATTAAGAATGTAGAAATCGAGGCCCCAAATAAATTTGGAATTGGAACATTTTTTGTTGGTACCTGAAGCTGAATATAACCTATTGGGAAGGGACCTAATGATTAAGTTAGGAATCAATCTGGAAGTAAATAAAGATAAATTAGATGTGAAAATATGTGTTTTAACTACAGAAGATGAGAATAAAATTAACCCAGAAGTCTGGTATACTCCAGACTCAGTGGGAAAATTAAATATTAAACTAATCACTGTTTCAATAAGAGACCCAGATAATCCAATCAGGGTTAAACAATACCCTATTTCACAAGAAGGTTTTAGAGGGATGTGTAACCTGTTAAAAAGTAAACAAAGGGCAACTTGGAGAAAAGGTCCTTGGGGGAAGAGAACTAGCCAAAAGATCTTTTGAAAGAATTCAAGTAGATTTTACCGAACTACCCAAGGTGGGGAGGTATCAGTATTTATTAGTTCTAGTAGACCACCTCACACACTTCATAGAGGCTTTCCCTGTGGCAAGGGCAACAGCCAAAACCGTAGTTAAAATTTTGTTAGAAGAACTAATACCAAGATATGGGGTAATCATAGCCATTGATTCAGATAGAGGACCACACTTTACTTCCAAAATAATTAAAGAAACCACTGACTTATTTAATATTAAGTGAGAATACCATACTCCCTGGCACCCACAGAGCTCGGGAAAGGTGGAATGAATGAATGGAGAAATTAAGAAGCACTTAACCAAATTGATGATAGAAACCAAAATGAATTGGGTAAAATGTTTTCTGTTGGCTTTATTGTATATACGAACACAACCTAGAACTGATACTAGAGTGCTTCCTTTTGAAATGATGTATGGAATGCCTTACAATTTCGGGACCTTAGTAGAACATCCAAAAGTCGAGGACAAAATAATAACAGAATATATATATTAGAATTATCAAAAAGGAGACAGGAACTCAGGAAAAAGGGTTTAATTGTGCCAAAGGCCCCTTTTAGATCGCTCAATACATAAAATCCAACCAGGGAACCAAGTATTAGTAAAAACATGGAAAGAATCATCTCTAACGCCTAGGTGGGAGGGTCTTTTTGTCGTTTTGCTTACTACAGATACTGCTGTGAGGACAGTGGAAAAAGGATGGAGCCATGCCAGCAGAACCAAGGGAGCCCTGCCTCCAGGGAAGTGGACTGTCACTCCAGTACCAAATTCGATGAAGTTAAGGTTTTCAAAGAGATAAGTATAAGCCATTCTACTTTCAGATAAATGAATGGAAGAATTTGAAAGGTGGCTGCATACCTGCCCTAAGGACGTCTACCTTCGAATAGAGCATCAGTGGACTGGGGTCCTAATTCCTCTAATACGATAGGTTCTTGAGGAGGGACCACATGAAAATATTTTTCGAATATTTGAATTAGCTAGAGATATTATTAGAAATAAGGAGCATTATTTAAAACACAAAAGAGTCCATAAGGATTTATTACAAATCTGTGTATGTCAAGATCTTTCATGTGATTATTGGGTTAAAGTGATTTGTGGCCAATGTAAAAGTTTGTGTTTGGGGAATAGAGTAGATGCTATAGAAACCAAAGTATGTTTTAATTGTTGGCATCAGAATTTGTATGAAACACTAGATCAACACTGGAATAAAATTGTGGAAAATCAGTGAACCACCTCGGAAGGACGTCCTGTGGGAAGCCCTTGGGTAGTAGATAAATATGTTTTAGAAAACAAGGAACATCATATTTTATTATTTATTTGGTGGGAATTATCTAAACTAACAAAAAAGGTGAGAGGAATTAGACAAACCAAAATTTTGGGGCGATATTGTTCTAAAATAATATCCCTCATTTCACCTGAAGATCTATATAAACCAAATTTGGAAGAAATAATAGCATATCGACTTAGTGAGCAATTTCAAAGATCTTCACCTGCAGAGATCCACCAAAAAGGGCGGGAAAGGCTATAAAAAGAAAAAGGGAAGGAACCCTGAAGAATACGACTGCTGCCGAGAAGATGGTACACCTTGCTGCTCCCAGCAAAGGAGTAGGCAAAGGAGGCAGAGGCGTAGAAATGTGGGGATGGAAGAACAACCTCCCTAAGCCGATCAAAGCCCTGGTGGAAGTATTTCCCTTACTCTTCATCTTTAACCACATCACACCTAAATCAAGGGCTTGGTGGGTATGTTCAAAACCAGGACTTACTCCGTGTTTGTCCACTGTGGACCTTTGTTTATGTTGTTATTAGCATTGACTTTCGGACCTTGTGTTATTGATAGATTTGTAACATTTGTAAAGAACAGGATTGAAAAGGTACAGCTTTTGGTAATAAAACACTCAGACTTAGGAGAGACAGATAGTTTAGTTTGATCAGCAAATTCATAATAAAAAAAGAAAAAGGGGGAATTGTAATAGGCATATAAAGGGAATTTGCTAATCAAGCAATATAATTTGTGAAATATTAAACCGCGATGGTAGGTTACCATAGCATCGCTATACCCTGTTATTTAGCTAAAGGTTTAAAGTTTATGCAACGTTGTCATCGTGCTCAAGCATCCTGTTGTTTGACCAAGGATTAAGCCCAAAATGTACTTATAAGGCATGTAGTAAAGGGATTTGCAAGCCGTTGGCGGAGCGCAGACTCCCCAGCCGCCCAGTGCTGCTTTTGCTCACCTATTCCTACTCAATAAATTACTTTTAAATTTATTATTGGACTTTGAGTCAAATCCATCCCGGGCACAGAGGGTCGCACTTTATACTTTTCTAGAAAATCAAACAAGAATTCTCTTCCCGGAGGAACGGTCACACGGTTCTGTTATCACACATCTTATTTAAAGCGGGGGAGTGGTCATCTTGTAAGTTTTAAACATAGCAAACACAAGGAAGTCCACCCCCTTCACTTTCCTGAGAGGTTTCACTCAGCACACGTCTCAAAGCAGGGAAATGTCCCGATGTGATGTCGGGGAAGGTTTCGATATGATCCCAAGAGCGAGATTAAGACACAAACGCGGTCAAATGCCATACACTCAGAACACCTTTTATTACAAAAAGAAGTAATAAAGAGGATAGAGATAAGACAGGATGGAAAGAAATATGGAAATCAAGTTGGGATAGGGCAGCAAGAATAGTCACCACCATGGGTGGTAAGTATAGTCCCACTGTGGCCAGGCAGCGGTGAGTGGGGGGCAAGGGGGTCTCAGTTCCTCAGAGACACAGAGAAAAGCAGTCACGCATGCTCTGGCAGTGGTGGTGATGAGGCAAGGTGCGGAGAGGTCAGGTGGTCATCATCTCTCCCCCCAAAACTTGCCCATGCAGGACCTTCTTAAATACCCCTTTAAGGGCTGTGGTTTCCATGACAACGACTCATGTGTGTCTCTCTCTCTCTGTGCCCCTCAGCAACTGCTGCATGCTTGGGGCAGGGGCATGTCCGAGCAGAAAGTTTTCACAAGTAGGGGTTTTCAGGACCCTGTGATCTTGTGACCGTCCTTGCAAGCAATCTTTGAGACAAGTTCATAGTGCAGTTCCTCACACCCCTGTCACTCTGGAGATCCAGATGGGTTCTGTGCCCCTATATCCTGATGGCACCAGTGTACACTGTGCACCAGTGTCTACCAAAGCTTGTACTTCTGTGGATCTGATGTGCCAGGCCATCAAATCCACACAGTCCAGTATACTTGGTCATCCCTTTCCTCCTCTTGGCTGAAGGCAGGGACCCTCTACTCCTGTTCCTCATCAGATTATTCACTGTCTGACCTTTGCAGTGCCACGCCAGAAGTCCCCTCACCACAGTCAAAGGAGGTGATTTCAGTTCTTCTGTGCCTGGGAGATTGCTGATTGCCTTCTTGGGTGTCTGCAGCACCTACACGGACAGTCTTCTTGGGTGTCCCTTTCTTAAAAGCTGTCTTCCCTCTCAGTTCACATACACGAGGGTGTTGGGTTGGGGGGTCCCTTTCCTTCTGACCGAGGCAGGAGAGGATTGATTTCTTGGGACACTCCTGACAGCCATGTTGCTGTCCCATAGGGATGAGGAGGTACAGAGATTTTCTTCAAAGTTTTGGAGCCAAGGAGACACTCTGGGCAATATATCGCTGCCAAGCTATTCGAATATGACACTGGGGCACTTTGGATCACCTTTCTCCACGTGGTCCATGTGCACAGGACATCCTCTGGATCTTTGGAGGCTTCATCATTGTCTGGATCACTGTAGATGACTTCCAGCACTGCTAATTCTCTCAGGTACTGGATGCATTCATCTGCAGTAGTTCACTTTCCTGGGGTGTTAATAGGATCTTCCTTGAATGGATATCTGGCCTTCACACTTGAGAGGAGCTGTCTCCAGAGACTGCAGATTGCTGCCTCTTTTCCAAAACCTCTCTCAGTTCCTTGTTTTCTAGCAAGGGATAATTTCTAGCTACTAATACAAAACACAGCACTCTGAGAGCTGCTATGGGGAAAATTAACTCCATCTCAGCCAGACCCAATACAACCAGGTTACTCAAATAGTCATCCAACCTGGCCTTCAACACTTCCACAGAGGGGACATACCCACTTTTCTGTATATTCATCTCATTGACCATATCTTTTGGTAGTTATCCAGATCGTTTGTTTGCAAGCCATGTTCATGTTTATTATAAGTTAATCCTTTCCCTGGTTTCCCCGTTATCTTAACCCTGAGGTACAGTGTGAGTCTACAGTATCCAGAATACAGAAATCACCATTAAAAACTAAATAACACCATAATCTAAAGTAGTAAAAATCTGCAGTCTTTGCTATACCCCAAACAGACTGCAACAATTAAAAAATTATTTGTCAAAAAGGCTGTGGAGTTATAAGTCAAAACCACCAAAGTATTTGGAGAAACAAATCCACTCCCTTATATATGTTTTGAGGCACTTTGCACATTTTAATTACAAAATCATGCTTGCCACGTATAAAGTAGATGTCTTTCCTTTGAAAACCATGTACTAACTTCAGAAGTTTTTTTAGTAGATGACCAGCCTAACATGTCCAGTGGTGAGACTGCTGTCTGTCTGCACGATAGGAAATGGGTGAAACAGAAGAAAAACCTGACAGCCCTCAAAGACATATATATCAAATGCAAAAGAAGTGTGCAATATTTACAATAAAAGATCTGTCAGAGGTAAATCTACAATTTGGTGGAGGGAAAGGAAGGGAGGAAGGGGAGAAAAAAGGTAGAGGAGTTTTAATAAAATAAATCCAGAAATAACTGGGAGAAAAGGAGTAAGATTGAATTTACTTGTAAGAGAAGAAATGTTTATTCACTTGTTTTTTTTAAAGGAGATCGTGTCAGTATTCTTGCTTCTTATTAATAATGTCCATGGATATTAAAAATTAATATTGAAGACCAAGCCTTCACTGAAGAAATTGTGAATTCAGTTAGACTTTGCTTTTGCAAAACACATCTAAGCTTTCAGCATGAGTTGTCTCATTGACATGAACAATAGTTGTTTAACCTTAAACAGGACCTGAAACACATTCAGGAGACATAGCAATAAGAACATGCTGGTTTGAACATCTCAAGGATATTCAAAATTCTCAAAAGCTGTTGTAACTAGCCTGAAGGAGAAGAGGAAGGTGAAGGAAGGTGTCTCCCCCATAGATTGGCCCTCCGAGGAGAAAAAGTAGAGTGTAATTATCAATAGTTTCCAAGAGATGGTTCCCGAAGTATGGAGATAATGACAATCCTGAGTACAAATACCACATTAGTCTCTCGACTGGTAATTTTATCCTATCATAAACCAGTGCTACATAGCACAGCAAATTGATAACCTTAATCCAGGCCCTAGAGGTGATAAACAGCACAACAGGGAACACATATACAGCAAGTAAGGTGTTACATAACACAACTCTGAGAACAAGCACAACTCTGAGAGCAAATAAATCAACATTGTGACCAGCAACTTTTACACTAATATAATGAATGCTTATAACAATTTTGTTTTAACACACTCCGGTCACATTTGTCATTATCTCAACCCTTCGTGCCCCATGTTGGGCACCAAAAGGGACTGTTGTGTTTTAACCTGGCAGGCAGCTAAACACCACGCAACTGTTCCCTCACTCCCCCTAGTTTATATGCTGAGCATGATGTCGTATGGTATGGAATATCCCTTTGGCCAGTTTGAGTCAGCTGTCCTGGTTGGATCCCCTCCCAGCTTCTTGCACACCTCCAGCCTTCTCGCTGGCAAGGCATGAGAAGCTGAAAAGTCCTTGACTTGGTGCTTATCAGCAACTAAAACTTCAGTGTGTTATCAACATTAATCTCATACTAAATCCAAACCACAGTACTATACCAGCTACTAGGAAGAAAATTAACTCTATCCCAGCCAAAACCAGCACAGTGAGAGAAACAACTCTGCAGGCACAGAGGTCAGTGAAGAAGGAGGGGGAGGAGGTGCTCCAGGCGTCAGAGCAGAGATTCCTCTGCAGCCCATGGTGAAGATCATGGTGAGGCAGGCTGGCCCCTTGCAGTCCATGGAAGTCCATGATGGAGCAGATATCCAACCTGCAGCCCATGGAGGACCCCACACCAGAGGAGGTGGATGCACCCAAAGGAGGCTGTGACTCTATGGGAAGTCTGTGCTGGAGCAGGCTCCTGTCAGGACCTGTGGCCCCATGGAGAGAGGAGCCCATGCTGGAGCAGGTTTGCTGGCAGGACTTGTGGCCCCATGGGGGACCCACACTGGAGCAGTCCCTTCCTGAAGGACTGTACCCTGTGGAAAGGACCCATGCTGGAGCAATTAGTGAAGAACTGTAGCCTGTGGGAAGGACGCACATTGAAGAAGTTCATGGAGAACTGTCTCCTGTGGGAGTGACTCCATGCTGGAGCAGGGGAAGATTGTGAGGAGTCTTCCCCCTGAGGAGGAAGGAGCATCAGAGACATGTGATGAACTGACTGAAATCCCCATTCCCCATCTCCTTGCACTACTCGGAGGAAGGAGGTAGAGAAAATTAGGAATAAAGTTGAGCCTGGGAAGAAGGGAGGGATGAGGGGAATGTGTTTTTAAGATTTGGTTTTATTTCTTATTATCCTATTCTGATTTGATTGGTAATAAATTAAATTAATTTCCCCAAGATTAGTCTGTTTTGCCCATGATAGTAATTGGTGAGTGATCTCTCCTTGTCCTTATCTTAACCCATGAGCCTTTCACTATATTTTCTGTCCCTTGTCCAGCTGAGGAGGAGAGTGAAAGATCTGCTTTGGTAGGTTCCTGGTATCCAGCCAGGGTCAACCCACCACAGGGGACGATGAGTCATTTCATCTCTTCTCTGTATCTTGATGTTTTATTATTTGGAATTACTTACGATATCTGAGCTACACGAGAATTTTAAATATGGTCATCAAAAAGGACTAGACACATCTTCAAAAGCATCAGCCAGTCAAAGTCCTTACATTAGATAATTTATTGACCTCCAAGTTTTCCCAGTCTTGAATGATTCTATTTATCTGTATGTTATTTTACTGACACCTTATTAAATTATGTGAAAAATCCCTCCTCCTGAAAAAGTCTGGTTGATTTTCAACATAGTGAAAGAAATGCACTGGGTTATGAGACAACTAATATTATGTTTAAGCTTCATCATATTCTCTGAAACTGAAAGGCTATTTGCTTTATTTTATAATACTTCTGCCTCTACACCTTCTTTTGCCTTTTACCATGGAGCCTCAGGAAGGATAAATAATTTTTGAAAGGAACACTGCAACTAGAAGAGACTATTTAAAAAATAATTGTCAAGCCCTAAAGAGTCACAAACTGATGATAAGTTGCATGCATAAAAATATAGGCAAAATGTTGACTATTGTACAATATGAACAGTTCTTACTGAGGCTTAAAAGTAGTGGATGAGCAAAATTGTACATACAGGTGTATTTTTACTGCAAGACTTGCTGAAAACGTTAAAATTACAGATAAGATTATTTTACTCAATTCAATTATATGTTTGTAGCAAAAATTCACTGCTCTACTTCAGAAAACAAAATCATAATTAAAGGAATAAAAACTACAATGTTTTTTCTTTGCTGTTTTTTCTTTAGATAAAATGAAATACTAAAATCCTGGACTATTATCAAATCTATACTTTCTTGAATGAGAATTAAAGAGGCCATTTAAAGACTGAGCTATGTAAAAGTGCTATGGTTTTGAGGAGATTCATAATGACAATAACAAAAAAGCCTGCCTGTCTTGAGGCAATGAATGATTTCTTTTTTTTGAATCAGTTATTATGTTAGTGCTTTAGAGAATATGTAACCCTTAGGAGATATGTAACAATCAAAGAACAGCTAGTAAGAATCTGGGATAGATAGAGGAAGATAGAGGAGTACTCATGTAGGAGTTAAAAAGAAATTATCTACTCAGTCTGAAAACACTATTTAGCTGGTACCTTACCTTGGAAATATCCAAATACCATGGGGTGCCATAGGCTGTGTCTTTCAGGGGCTAGCTATGCACACCATGCATTTATTTTGACTGGACTGATGTTCTCAGCCCCCCAAGACAGACTGCACTGTAATCCTCATCGACAAGGTCGCCCCACTGCTGTGGAGAGTCCCTGTTCAGTAACTGGATTTCAGAGTATGGAAATAACATGAAAGGGATTTAACTTCACAAGGGCCTTTTCTCAGTCTTTGCTCCAAGGTCTGTTATTAATTAAACTGTCATTAGATGAAACGTTCATGTAATGATTGAAGTGAGGCCTAACACAAAAACAACACTGTTTTCTGCTCCCGCTGCCTGCCTTGGTGGTTCCTCCCTGGCCTGTGCATCTTCATGGATCCAGACACAGAAATATCTCTCTGACTAGGCTGGCCACCTTCTCAAAATGAGAAATAAAGATGTACATGAAAGAAGCAGATGTCTTGTCAGAGTGCCCTGGGGCCCTCCATGGAGCCCTGTCAGGAGTGAAAGGAGATGGACTGCAGAAAAACTATAACAGGGGCCTAACCTCCACCCTGTGGGCAGGATCCAAGAACAGAAACACTGAAAACAGCCCAGGCAGGGACTGACAGACTACTCTGGGTGGAAATGGGAGCAGAGTGAGGAGAGGCCAGAGGGCCAGGCAAGGCCTGTTGATGCCTTCTGGGCCTGTCGCTAACAGGAAGCAGGCCGGACATGACAGGCCTCATGTGGGAAGGGAAGAGGAGGGCATTGCCTCTACTGCTTCATACTTAGTTTGTCTTCTGCTTTCTGACCTGTGAAGAAATGCTTATTTTCAAATTTGTACTCAGAGGTGCTGGAATTACTGAGTGCCATGAACACCTTAGGGCTGGGGCTCTGCACCTTCCCCTGCTGCCAGGGCTTCCTCTGCTTCCCACTACAGGGCTGAAAAATGGTTTTGATACAGGAAAAACATGGCTTGATACCTACTGGATAAGACTCTCTCCTTCTCTGGAGACATTAAAAACCCACCTGGACGCCTCTCTGTGTAATCTCATCTAGGTGTTCCTGCTCCAGCAGGGGGATTGGACTAGATGATCTTTCGAGGTCCCTTGCAATCCCTAACATTCTGTGAAAGGAAAATTTGAAATATGAAATTAAATGAAAAATTGGATTTCCAATGCTGTTTTAAGAACAGTTACTGAACAAAGTACATAAATGGGATTTAGAGTATTTCCAGTCACTCCCTATCTGGTGCTTTGACCACACAGACACAGATTCATGCTCCCTTTCAGTATGTCTCTTTGGCCCAATTAATCTTTAATTATGCTGTGACAAATGTAAGAGCTATGGCAGAGGGTGGGGGGACACGCTGGGGTTAGGGAGTGAGGGATGGGGCTGGAGCCCATCATGGTGAAAGAGCAAGTCTCATCTCAGTGCCACCTCAACAAGGGGATTTTTATCCCATTCTGGATGTTGAGAGGAATTGATCTGCGATATCAAACCTCACAACTCTT
Source organism: Caprimulgus europaeus (assembly GCA_907165065.1). The sequence continues at coordinate 12,610,844 of OU015537.1, forward strand.
AGAGAGTTATAAAGCAGGTATGTTTTACTCGCCAGTGGGCGACAGGGTAGATCGCTCTATAAAGGCCCTGCGCGCCCCACTCTTTTACAAAGGCATTATTTAAAGTACACAGGCATACATATTCATTAAATTTAGGATGGGTTAAGCTAATTAGTTCAAAAAAATTTTAACATAAATTCACTCCCATTCACGCTTGCGCACTGCCTCCTGTTGGTGCTTGTTAGCACCCTTGTAGACCTCTAGACAAAACAAAGCCAGCTTTCTTGCTTCAGACTGCAGGTGTTGCATACCAGTTCCTTCTTCTCTTGCTCCAGACTGCTCGCATACCAGGCACCGCAAGGCCTTTGCTGATAGTGTGGAATAGCTTGTTAGTTATTGTAAAAGTTTCCCACTTAACACAGACAAAATGATCTAAACTTGAAGTTTCCCACCTAACACAGAGACAAAATGAAGCTAAGCTTATTTTCTAAAATCTAACTCTTAATACAGAAAAAAAAAAGAATCTGAAACTCACTTTTTAAAATCTAACTATATTTTATATGCTTGCTTATCAGCTGGAGCCCATCATGGTGAAAGAGCAAGTCTCATCTCAGTGCCACCTCAACAAGGGGATTTTTATCCCATTCTGGATGTTGAGAGGATGTCATTTCAGTTTCTCATTCATCAGCCAGTTTAGGTCAGGGTCAATCCCTGGGACAGATAGATCTCTACATCTGTTCTAACTGTAAATGTAGTAAGCACAATTTAGTTGGGATGTCTTGCCTTGAAAATGAGCTTGAAATATCTGGTTATGTACTTTTATTACTATATTAGAGAGACAGAGGCAGATTTGCTTTACCTACTTCTTTAAGGAAATCATTAAATTCTGAAGTGTCTGTACAAGCATAGGTACCGAAACAATGAAAAATTCACAGTCATTGCCAAGTAGGTACAAAATAAAAGCATTGTCTTAATTCTTTGACCTGGGACAGAATGGAGTCTGTTAAAGGACAAAGCTCTGAAGTGTCAGGACAAGTCTGAGGGATAGGGAAGAGAAATTTCAATCCTTTGTTGAAGGCGGGGGGAAGTGTGATCCCTGAGAAGACACAAATTATGAAAGACTACATGCATAAAAACAGAGGCAAACTGCTGTCTGTAGCACTGAATAGGTTGTTCTAAATTCAGCATGATAGGTGAACAGATTTTCACATGCAGGAGTACATTAATTCCTCACTACAAGAAAAGAAACAATCTAGAACAACATTTGAATTATAGAGAGAGAACTTAGTGCAAGCAAAAACAAGAAAAAAAGGATACAAGTCTTACTCTGGGATATAACTTTCTCAAGTCACAACTTTTCTCACCATGAAGGGAAAAGGGGAAAACATTGAATGCATGGAGGTTTAGGTAGGTACAGCAAGGGAAAAAAAAAACAGAAATAAGTAGATGCTGACTTTACACATACAGAAAGGCATGCAAAGAAACTGAGAGACACACAACCACCACTATTTCCCAAAAAGTGGTTTCCCTAGGTTTCCCACTGGTTTCACTAGATGTTGGCTGCAACATGAAGCATCTAGCACTTAAAGATATTTAAGGTGCTATGCCAAATGACCTTTAAGGACCTGACTCAAAATTTTGCAATTTTTTTGTTCCTCTCTAAAACAAATGAAAGCTCTCAAAAGCTTCTGTGCTGAAATTTTTCACAATGTATTTATCACCATTACTAGAACTCTGGAATTATCAACTACTACTAGATAACTAAGGCATTGCTTTGGTAATTATCAGATTACAGAGATGTCCTCAGTACCATTTAGGCCGATATACCAGCATTAGCCGTTCAAGTAATGGGCCCTGTAAAGATTATATTTGCTATAATATTTATAGTGCAACAGCTATCAGCAACTTTTTAGTAGCAATTAGCAATGTTTTTGGTTAGAACTGAAATAGATGGTGAAATCAGACAGATATCAGTTGAGAAGCATATGGTTAAAACCACAAGAACAGAAATACTCCCTTGGCTTTCTCCCTGAGCTCTGGACAGACTTTGGGTGGAATCCAACTTGGAGTATGATGTGCCAGATGTTTCTGCACAAAGAAAAATGCAAGTCATCCTGACTTGCTGAATTTGGTAATTGAGTACTATAAAGCTAGACCCCTGCACAGCGATTCTTGGGTGGCCTCATCTGTGCATGGACGCACTATGCAGGACTTTCAAATTGCCCGAGAGAGATTCTCCAAACCCTTGCTGCTCTGAGGCACCCCAGTGACTGTGGGTCTGGATGGTGGTAAATAGGGAAGTTGGTGATGTATCTTTCTTAATCACTATTGCTAACTTTATGTAGTAATGATTAGATGCATTGCCTAACCTTGTGTTGTTGCTTAGCAATATATTTAGCTTATTCTGATTGTTTACTGTGTTGTTTCTTTTTTTTTTTTGTATTACCTCAAGATAATCAGTGAAATAAGCTTACTCTTTTGGTTGGTGCCTGCATCCTTTCTGTTAGCCCCTGTTAATTGCCAAAACACACCACAAAACAGAACCAAAGCATTGTTTCTAAGGCCATCTCCTCATTTTGTGTTGATTGCTACAAAAAGAGGTCTTTGTCAACATTCAGTATTCAGTATCCTCTCAGATTTCTAAGCATGAGAAACATACCCAACACAGTAACAATCCAACTTACTATTATAGTAGGCATAAGAGAGATTAACAATGCTTAAAAAAGTTTAGGTGATATAAGCATTATCAGAAATAACAGTAAAAAGATCACACAGACCATGTTAAAACATTTACACTTCTTGATCTAGTCACATGACCAATATTCATCATCTTACAACTTGCTATCAAGAAGAAATTAGACAGATGAAATCCTGCATACTTACAATGTCCATTTCTCTTGACTGAGCAAAATTCAGGGGTTTCATACACGTTGAAGAATAGAAAGATTTCAACTCTCAACAAACAAACTTCTATTGAAAACACTGTTTAACAAAGTTCATTTTGTTTCTTCATGGTTGTACTAGTTCTTCATGACCATGGTATTTCTACTGCTTTTTTGAAATTCTCTGCAAGCTTAAGTGCCAGTTCTGTTTCTTTATTAGAGCTCACTATGAAAGTAATCAATATTGAAACTGCATTCAAATCTAGGAATAAAAGATTCTTATAAAAGCACATAGCTCATTTCTTATTCTAGCCTTTCCCCTTTGTTTTGACCATAAACTCCGTAAATCCTCTAAAACCACACATACAATAAAATGATCATTTTAAAAATCACAGAATCACAGACTGTCAGGAATTGAAAGGGACCTCGAAAGATCATCTAGTCTAATCCCCCTGCTGGAGCAGGAACACCTAGATGAGTTCACACAGGAAGGCGTCCAGGCAGGTCTTGAATGTCTCCAGAGAAGGAGACTCCGCAACCTCCCTGGGCAGCCTGTTCCAGTGCTCTGTCATCCTCACAGTAAAGAAGTTTCTTCTCAAGTTTAAGCGGAACCTCCTGTGTTCCAGCTTACACCCATTGCCCCTTGTCCTATCATTGGACATCACAGAGAAGAGCCTGGCTCCATCCACCTGACATTCTTCCTTAACATATTTATAAACATTAATCAGATCACCCCTCAGTCTACTCTTCTCCAAGCTAAAGAGACCCAGCTCCCTCAGCCTTTCCTCATAAGGGAGATGCTCCACTCCCTTAATCATCTTGGTGGCTCTGTGCTGGACTCTCTCAAGCAGTTCCCTGTCCTTTTTGAACAGTGGGGCCCAGAAATGGACACAATATTCCAGATGTGGCCTCACCAGGGCAGAGTAGAGGGGGAGGAGAACTTCTCTTGACCTACTAACCACACCCCTTCTAATGCACCCCAGGATGCCATTTGCCTTCCTGGCCACAAGGGCACAGTAATGGCTCATGGTCATCCTGCTGTCCACCAGGACTCCCAGATCCCTTTCCCCTACACTGCTCTCTAGTAGATCATCTCCCAACCTATACTGGAACCTGGGGTTGTTCCTGCCCAGGTGCAACACCCTACACTTGCCCTTACTATATTTCATTAAGTTTTTCCCTGCCCAGCTCTCCAGTCTGTCCAGGTCTCGCTGGATGGCAGCACAGCCTTCTGGCGTGTCAGCCACTCCTCCCAGCTTTCTGTCATCATCAAACTTGCTGACAGTGCACTCTATTCCCTCATCCAGGTCATTGATGAACATATTAAATAATACTGGACCCAGTACTGACCCCTGAGGGACTCCACTAGACACAGGTCTCCAACTAGACTCTGCCCCATTGACCACCACTCTCTGGCTTCTTCCCACCAGCCAGTTAGGACTCCATCTCACTACCCGATCATCTAATCCACACTTCCTCAATTTGGCAGCAAGGATGCTGTGGGAGACCGTGCCAAATGCTTTGCTGAAATCAAGATAGACCACATCCACTGCTCCACCATCATCAAGCCACCTCGTTGTGTTTTCATAAAAGTCTAGTAGGTTGGTCAAGCACAACTTTCCCTTGGTGAAGTTATGCTGACTGGCCCTAATGACCCTCTTATCCTTGATATGCCTTGAGATGGCACCAAGGATAAGTCGTTCCATCACCTTCCCAGGGATGGAGGTGAGGCTGACCGGTCTGTAGTTACCCGGGTCCTCCTTCTTGCCCTTTTTGAAGATTGGAGTGACATTTGCTTTCCTCCAGTCCTCAGGCATCTCTCCCGTTCCCCACAACTTAGCAAAGATGATGGAGAGTTGCCTAGCAATGACTTCAGCAAGCTCCTTCAACACCCACGGGTGCATCCCATCTGGATCCATAGATTTATGGATGTCCAGATTGCTTAATTGGTCCCTGACCCAGTCCTCATCAACCAAGGCAAACTCCTCTATTGTCCTGGCTTCCTCTGGGTCCTCAGGGGTCCGGGGCTCCTCAGGACAGCTTCCGGCAGAGTAGACAGAGACAAAGAAGGCATTCAGTAACTCTGCCTTCTCTGTATCTTCTGTCACCAGGGCACCCACCTCATTCATCAGTGGGCCTACATTGCCTCTAGTGTTAGTTTTATCTGCCATGTATTTGAAGAAGCTCTTTCTGTTGTCCTTGACCCCTCTGTCAATTCTAAGGAGGCCTTAGCTTTCCCAGTTGCCTCCCTACATCCTCTGACAACAGCCTTATATTCTTCCCAAGTGGCCAACCCCTCCTTCCATGATCTGTAAACTCTCCTCTTCCACTTGAGTTTGCCCAGCAGTTCCTTGTTTAACCAAGCAGGTCTCCTGGCTCCCTTCCTTGACTTCCTGTGTATCAGGATGCTTTGATCTTGAGCTTGGAAGAAGCAGTCCCTGAATGTTAACCAGCTATCTTGAGCCCCTTTACCTTCAAGTACCCTTTCCCATGGGATTTCCCCTAGCAATTGCTTGAAAAGGCCAAAGTTGGCCCTCCTGAAGTCCAGGGTTGCAATTCTGCTTGGAATTTTGCACTTGAAATATACAGGTATTATCATATTGTATGGCCCTAGTAGAGATTCTTGCTTATGCCATATTAACACAAAAGAAATGTGTACAGCAGTACGAAAATCCAACTGTCTTAATACAATAAACTAATTTAATCAGTGCAGATGAAGTTGAACATGTCCTTAAAAGCATGGCTGAGTCTAGGCTTTTATGAGGAGTAAGCAGAGTTTTCTATCCATTGCTACAACTCAGGTGATGCCAGAATGCTTTGCATTCCCCAGCCAACAACCGTGCTAGCTGTATCATACTGTGGCTGGAGTAATCTTCGAAGTCATTATAACACACATGAAATATTACAAGAAGTTTAGTGTTAACAGGTGGCCTGTGCAAAGAGATCACCATCTACAAAGTGCTGAGCATACACAGGTAACTGCACAGAGACAGTAGTTCCAGCTGGATGAGCATAGCAGGTCTACTGTATGCATGCCAACACAGTGCATTCATATTATGTCAGCCTTGCTGCCCAGGCAGATTAATTTGTTCATGAGCAATACCTACAATTACAAGTTCATCAGACCTTCCTGCATCAGCAAAGTCAGTTTTCTTAACAAAAAATCAGCTAGAGTAATTGGAAACTGTGGTGGGTTGACCCTGGCTGGATGCCAGATGCCCACCAAAGCCCACTCTGTCACTCCCCCTCCTCAACTGGACAGAGGGAGAAAAATATGACAAAAGGCTCGTGGGTCGAGATAAGGCCAGGGGGATCACTCAGCAATTACCGTCACAGGCAAAACAGACTCGACTTGAGGAAATTAGTTTAATTTGTTACCAATCAAAAGTCAGAGTAGGATAATGAGAAATAAAATCAAGTCTTAAAGCATCTTCCGGCCACCCGTCCCTTCTTCCCAGGTTAAGCTTTACTCCTAGCTTCTCTACCTGCTCCCCTCGAGTGGCACAGGGGGATGAGGAATGGGGATTGCAGTCAGTTCATCACATGTTGTCTCTACCACTCCTTCCTCCTCAGGAGGAGGACTCCTCATGGTATTCCCCTGCTCCAGCATGGGGTCCCACTCATGGGAGACAGTCCTACACAAACTTCTCCAGTGTGAGTCCTTCCCATGAACAACAGTTCTTCAATATGGGTCCTGTCTATGGTGTGCAGTCCTTGAGGAATGGACTGCTCCAGTGCATTTCCCCTATGGGGTGTGGTGGTTTGACCCACAGTAGGACCATGCGGTCCTGCACTCACCCTCCCCCCACCTTCTACCCAGTGAGATAGGATCGGAGTTACAAGAAAGGGGGCACAGGATTAGGACCTCCTTTACCTTCTACTCCATCTGATTGAACTGGGTGTCTGAGGTTCTCTGTCCTCCCCTCCTCCTCCTTCCTCCTGCAGTGAAGCTCTCTCTTTTGTTTAGGCCGATGGTCATCTGTTGTTCAGGTCATTGGCCTCTCCTCCAGGTTCTCTCCACCTTCTTCTTTTCAAGACAGTCCTTCCCCTCACAAATATGGATTTGCAGAAGCATTTCTCTGGTGCTCATTGGCCCAGCCTGGGCTAGGGGGTCTCCGCCTTGGAGTGAGGGGAGTTTTTTGCTCTCACAAAGTGGCCCTTCCCCCACTACCAAAAAAACCTTCCCCGTCCCCCCCCCACCCCACACAGAAACCCAACACATGGGGTCAGAAGTCCTGCCAGCAAACCCGCTTCAATGTGGGTTCCTCTCTCTCCATGGGGCCACAGGTCCTGCCAGGAACTTACTCTAGCATGAGCTTTCCACGGGGTCACAGCCTCCTTCAGGCATCCATCCACTCCGGCGTGGGGACCTCCACAGGCTACAGGTGGTCATCTGCTCCACCATGGACCTCCATGGACTGCAGGGGGACAGCCTGCCTCACCATGGTCTTCACCACAAGTTACAGGGGAATCTCTGCTCCAGAGCCTGGAGCACCTCCTCCCCCTCCTTATTAACTGACCTTGGTGTCTGCAAGGGTTGTTTCTCTTACATCTTCTCACTCCTCTCACTCTCGCTGCAAAGTATGCATTTTTTTTTTCTCTTTCCCTTCTTAATTATGTTATCACAGAGGCATTACCATCATTACTGATTGGCTCAGCCTTGGCCAGCAGCAGGTCCATCTTGGAGTCGGTTGGCATTGGCTCTCTCGGACATAGGGGAAGTTTCTGGCAGCTTCTCACAGAAACCATCCCTATGCCCCCCCCGCTACCAAAACCCAGCCACGCAAACCCAATACAAACCTACAAAACTGTGTATCATAAAATCCAAGAAGGCTATCGTTCAGGGCAAACTGCTTAAAGAAAAGAAAACTTTAAAGGGATGCAGCAGTTGTCTAAAGCTTACATTTCAAGTTATAAGAAAGTGCAGATGAAAATCAGAGCAAAATTACTGATGGAAAATTTTTATATTCTGTTCATTTTGTGCTGACTCTTTTCAAGATTGAAGTATTCTGAGGAATGAAATGTGTTAGTGCTGTATGGGATGAAAAAGTGACCTAGAAGTAATGAGTTAGCTGGTTACAAATGAGGCCTCATCTTCAAGATCTGCTGAAATGTATGAAAACTACAATAGAGCCAACATTGCTAGTTTGTTGCCTTCTCCTGCAACAAGCATTTAAGTTTAAAAACATACTAATCTGAAAGCGAGTCTCATATGTATTAGTGACATTCGCAGTCACTTCAATCAGTGTAGTTAGTGAAGATTTCAAACAATGCAAACTAGGATTACACTGCATCCAATGTAGTCTGTTAATTTACCTAATATTGATCACTTATTATTTACATTATATATAATTAGAACTAAGCTTTTTTGATGAAAAATCCATCACTAACCATATGTTGAAGTACAATATATATATTTACAGTTCAAAATTTACCATGTTTTAGCTAAATTTAAAATATTATTACTTTATCTTTAATATGTTCCACTCATGCCATAATTATGTTAGTTTAGCAGCACATTTGAAATATGTAAAATAAGTGCTAGTTCTTGCAGATTATGGTACAAAATGTTAAATATTGAATGGAGAATGACTACATATCTGCTGCATATTATTACATACAAGAAGATGCAAAGTATTTTCCTGTGCTAAGCATTCTTTGAAAGGCAAAATAACACTTTGGTAATTTTAGTTATAAAAAAAACCAAAACACACAAAAAAAACCCTGGGCATATTTTGTGGTGTGAGTGAGTGAGTGGAGTGAGAGGAGTGAAAGGCCCTTCCTGTTTGTGTGACTGAGTGTCTGTTGCTGGAGTGGATACAGCCTGACTGCAAGGCGGGTGCAGAGTCTAACTAACAGTTCTGTTCTCCTGTGAGGGAAACAGACGTAGATGAACGAAGCAAGAGGTTATAGTTCAATGCTGTAAACATAATTTTTCTTTGTGGTTGTTTAAGGTGTAAATAGAAATTAAACAGGAACTAAATGGGAACTAAACAGGAATTTAAGACTCATAGATGTTAGAGAGGCCCTTGGAGACCCCTGCTGGGGTTCAATCAGTACCAATGGACTTTTGTGTCTTTTTTAATTTCTCTACAAGTCCATGGAACACTCCTATATTTACCATACCAAAGAAAAGTGGAAAATGGCAGTTACTTCATGACCTCCAAAAGGTTAATGAAGTCATGGAGGACATGGGTACCCTTCAACCTGGTTTGCCATCCTCAAATATGATACCTCAGGGGTGGGATGTTTTAATCATTGACTTAAAAGATTGCTTTTTCATCATACTGTTGCATGTGGAAGACTTGGAAAAATTTGCCTTTTCAGTTCCATCTGTCAATAAGCAAGAACCTATGAAAAGGTACCATTGGGTTGTTTTGCCGCAGGGCATGAAAAATTCACCTACCATGTGTCAAATTTTTATTGCCTGGGCGTTAACTCCATTTTGAGATAAGCATAATGAGCTGGTAGTCTGTCATTATATGGATGATATTTTAATTGTCAGACAAAATATTGATCAGAAAACCATAATTAAAGAATTAGAAAAATTGCTAAATTAAAAATAGCCCCAGAAAAAATACAGTGTGCTTCACCCTGGAAATATTTAGGGTAGGAGATAACAAAAGCCACTGTGCACCCACAAAAATTAACAATCCATACAGACATTCAAACCTTCAATGATGTGCAGAAACTTATGGGAGATCTTAACTGGATTCGTACCTGTTATGGAATCACCAATGAAGATCTCCTCCCAATTGGTGAAGTATTGCAGGGAGGAGGTGGAGTTGAGGCCCCCAGACAAACAAATGAAAAAGTGCAACAGACACTAACAGAAATATTAGGGAAAATTACAAAGCAATATGCACATAGATGGGACCCTGATTATTGCATTGGGTTAATGATTATTAACTGTGATCAACATCCTTTTGCCCTACTTATGCAATGGGTCATTAGTCCTGATCCTTTACGGATCTTGGAGTGGATATTTCTTCCAATACAACCCAAACGATCAATTGTAACTCGAGTGGAAGCAGTCTAATTGTTCAGATAGGAGGGAAAGATCCAGATTATTTAGTTGTCCCTCTGTCGGCGGAATATTTGCAGTGGTCATTACAAAATTCTACAACATTACAGATTGCAATATTGAATTATCACAGTAAAATTTGTGTTCACTATCCACCACATAAACTATTAGGATGGCTACCCAAGTTTCAGATAGAGCACCTGCCTTTACTGTCACCAACTCCTGTAAAAGGTGTCACTGTTTTTACAGATGCGGGTGGCCACACCCGTAAGGCTGCATTGACATGGCTCGAGAATGGGCAATGGAAAGACATGGTGTTGACAAACCTCACAGGATCTGTGCAATTATTAGAGTTACAAGCAGTAATTCAAGTCTTCATTTTCTGGGCAACACAACCAGTAAATGTTGTCAGTGACTCTTTGTATGTAGTAGGAGTAGTTCAACGTATGGAGAGAGCAGTGGGAAAGAACATTGACGTGTTATTTCAATATCAATTGTTCAAGAAGCTGTGGGATTTGCTCAACCAGAGATCACATTGATATTTCATTGCTCACATTAGAAGCCACACAAACCTTACAGGTAGCCTTGCTGAAGGCAACCATCGCACGGACAGTCTGATCCCCCCAGCATGGACAGGTCCGCCAATAGATCACTTTGCCCAGGTGCGGCAATTGCATGACTTTTTCCACCAAGCAGCAAATGTTTTACAATGACAATTCCACATTTCTGAGGTCGATGCACGAAACATTGCCCTCTCCTGTCCTGATTGTCAGCAGCAATCCAGTGGCCTTGCAACAGGAGTCAACCCCCGTGGTCTTGGACCCCCTAGAACTGTGGCAAATGGACATAACACACATCCCAGAATTTGGTAAATTTAAATATCTACATGTTTCTATCGATACCTGGTCTCATGCTACATGGGCCACAGCACAAACAGGAGAATCTAGTAAGCACGTGCAATGTCATTTAGGTGCAGCATTTGCAGTGCTTGGTGTTCCCCGCAAAATAAAGACAGACAATGGACGTGGATACACAGCCAAAACTACAGGCCATTTTTTAGCCTTGTGGGACATTCAACATAGTACTGGTACACCGCATTTGCCCACAGGGCAAGCTTTGGTTGAACGTACTCATCAAACATTAAAACACCTGTTGCAAAAACAAAAGAAAGGGGAATCGGGTTTAACACCTCATGAAAGACTCAGCAAAGCATTGTATGTATTAAATTACCTAAGATTGCCCCGAGTGGAACTGCACCCTCCAATGGTGGCACATGGCAAAGGCCTATCAGGAGGACTGGACAATATAAAAAGAGGCCAAGCCACAGTATGGGTAAAAAATGGTGTCACTGGACAATGGGAGGGTCCCAGAGAACTGATAACTTGGGGTAGGGGCTGTGCTTGTGTCCTTACAGATTCTGGAACACAGTGGGTTCCGGTGAAGTGGATACACCCCTGGTTGGAAGACAAGCAAGAGGCACAAAAGAAAGATGATCCGTCTTGAGCTTATAGTTATTACTGCATTAAGGTTTTTGGTAATTGATGCTGTTTCAAGACCTTGGGCTGTAGTACCTAAATAGAACATGTGGGTAACTTTTGCTAATATAAAAAAGCAAGAATCACTGTGGCTTTCACTGGCTAAGCTCAAGGATCCTTTTAGAATCTGTCTTATAAGAGTGCCTTTGTATAAATTTGAAAGCTTTTTAGGATATGTAAGTATTGATAGCATTATCACATTTAACGAAACACAAATTTAGCAGCTATATAATCAGACATGGCCAAATAACAATTTTAAGCACGATAAAAATGCTATGTTAGCTTTCAGATCTGTTTTTATAATCTCACATTTAAACACATCTCTTACAGAACCACAACAACATTCGACACAAGGGAAGCGTTTCTTATTTTGATGAAAATTGTAATGATCAGATAAAGCTTTGGGACACTGCTGCCATGGTCCTAACTGCGTTGTTTTCCCCTAACGTTGCAGCAGGAAAAGCATTAGGAGATGTGAAAAGGCTAGGTTGTTGGATAGTTAAATAAACAAATCTCAAGTCACAAATTCTCACATAGATTTTAGTAGACACTGATAGTATTAGACATACAACGTTGAAAAATAAAGCAGCAACTGATTTTTATTTGTTGGCACAAGGGACATATTTGTGAGGAATCTGAAGTCATGTGCTGTATGATTGTATCAGACCACTCAGAATCAATTCATATGGCCATTAAATGGTTAAAGGAAAATGTCAAACAGTTGAGGGTAAATAGTGATGATTGGTTAAGCAAGTGGTTTTTACAAGGATGGGTCTCTTCACCATTAAAGTCAGGATTTAAGATGATATTCGTAATTTTGGTAATCCTTTTATTAGTGCCTTTTTTGCTATTGTGTCTGCAAAGGGCCCTGCAGAAGATGGTGAACAATGCCTTTGTGCTACAAAAACAAAAAGGGGGAATTGTTGGCTCAAGGCTTCGGCCTTGAGCAATTAAGTCCTGACTTCGAGTGAAAAAATAGAACAGAGCAGATTCGCAAGAAAAAAGATAAGATAAATTTCTTATGTAACCAGTCAGAAGTAAAAAGAATGGCTCATGAACAGGTGGATTTATCCAATCAAGTATTGTAACCAGGTATGTGAACAGTAGCTTTTAGCCAATGAAGAGTTGTTTGTGTGTGTGTTAGCAGCTTAAGAGTATATAAGTGATCATGTAACCAATAATAAAGGTCTCCAGTAGAATCGTGTGTGGAGTCCATGGGTGTTCCCTCTAGGCAAATGCCAGTTTTGGGTTTTTGCTATTTTCTACGCTTCTCCCTCCCAATCCTAATGGAGCTGTGAACCAGCCAAACACGGTGGCCTTGAGCTCCAGCAGCAAGTAAAAACATTAGTACTGTTATCAACATTCTTCTCATAACAAGTTCTGCTGAAACAAAACCACAGCTCTTCTAACTACTAAAAAGAAAATTAACTCTATCCTAGAAAAACCAAAACAGTATCCACCCCTTATACCCTGCCATTTACGTCATACTCAGGTTTCTATCTATATTCACATATATACACACAAATATCATCCCCTTAGTTTATGGACCATTCCTTCAAAATGTCTATTGAGTTCATTTAGTCCATTATCTTGGGTTCTGTCTGTCATGACAGTCTTTCAAGGCAGGAGAGATGATGTAGAATTTGCACAGTCAATGGAGTAGGTAACATTGGACACGTGCCTCTAGGGCTGAGGTGGGTTTGCCATCCCATTTTCTCATGTCGTTTCCATGGTCACGCAATTCAAACCACAGTGTGCCTCGTGGTGTGTGCCGTTTCTCTTGGGCAGAGAAACACTTGTTCTCATCACCTGAGACCTTGTTATGTGCAGAGGAATTGGACATGTATTCCCAGAACTCTTGGGTCATTTTCTCTACAGCTGAGATGAGGGAGGAGGACAGAGTGTCTCCGTATGTCCGGAGGTGGCAAGCCATGTCATCCACCCTTGGCTCCTCTCCAGATTTGAACTTAAGTACTGCCAGTGACTTGGCATACAATGCTGGTGCATTCTGTAGAACCTTCCGCCACATGCCTTGTGTGCATGGGACTTCATCTGGATCTTTGGGTAACTGATCATCATTCAGGTTACTACAAATCACTTCCAACACAGCTAATTCTCTCAAGCACTGGATGCCTTTCTCTGTGTTGTCCCACTTGCTTAGATTGCACAAAATATCATCCTTAAAGTTGAACCTTTCTTTCACACTTGACAGGAGTCGCTTCCAGAGGTTGAGAGTCTGTGGCTCTTTCCCAATAGCTTTGTCAATGCCACTTTCTCTGGCAATGGAACCCAATTGCTTGGCTTCCCTGCCATCTAGATCCATGCTGCTGGCCCCATTGTCCCAGCATCGAAGCATCCAGGTGGCAACTTACCAAAACCAGGATAGTCATGTAGATGCCCATGTGCCCAAAAGTCAAGCCACTGAAAACCATTGACACAACCAACAGGTGGACCAGACTGCTAAGAAGTGTCTCAAGAAGAGCTAGACTGGCAACATAAGGGTGAAAAATTTTTAGCCTGCTTGGCCCATGACTCTTCAGGCCATCAGGGAAGAGATGCAACATATAGATGGGCTCGTGATCGAGGGGTGGACCTAACCATGGACATTATTGCACAGGTTATTCATGAATGTGAAACATGTGCTGTGATTAAGCAAGCCAAGAGGTTAAAACCTCTCTGGTATGGAGGACGATGGTTAAAATATAAATATAAGGAGGCCTAGTAGGTTGACTGTATCACACTTCCACAAACACGCAGTGGTAAGCGTTACGTGCTCACCATGGTGGAAGCAACCACCGGGTGGCTGGAAACATATGCTGTGCCTCATGCCACTGCCGGAAACACTATTCTAGGCCTTGAAAAGCAGGTCTTGTGGCGACATGGCACCCCAGACAGAATTGAGTCGGACAACGGGACTCATTTCCGAAACAATCTCATAGATACTTGGGCCAAAGCACATGGCAGTGAGTGGGTGTACCACTTTCCTTGTCATGCACCAGCCTCCGGGAAAGTTGAACGATGCAATGGGCTGTTAAAAACCACACTCAAAGCAATGGGTGGTGGAACTTTCAAACACTGGGACACACATTTAGCAAAAGCCACCTGGTTGGTCAACACCAGAGGATCTGCCAACCGAGCCGGTCCTGCCCAATCAAGACTTTTATGTACTGTGGAAGGGGATAAAGTCCCTGTGGTTTGTGCTAAAAATTTGCTCGGGAAAACAGTCTGGGTTATTCCTGCCTTGGGTAAAGGCAAACCCATTCGTGGGATTGCTTTTGCTCAGGGACCTGAGTGTACTTGGTGGGTGATGCAGAAAGATGGGGAAGTCCGATGTGTACCTCAAGGAGATTTGATTTTGGGTGAAAATAGCAGATAAATTGCTATGTCATCATTGCTTTGGTTGTTGTGTGTTATACTAACATCTTTGTTTTGAGAATCTCCCCAGGTTAATGCAGACTGAACTCTGATGGACCAGAGTTGGCACCCAACAACATCTTTGAGATCATCATCTTCAAACTGCAGATCCTGAGCATAGACCACACCAGTTACACCAACTATAAATTCCAGATAGGACATGCAACAGAGACTGCACACCATCCTCCTGCTGTGTCCAACGTCACCTACTTCATTGACTGTGCAAACTCCACATCATCTCTCCTATCTTAAAAGACTGTCGTGATAGACAGAACCCAAGGTAATGGACTAAATGAACACAATAGACATTTTAAAGGAATGGTCCATAAACTAAGGGAATAATATTTGTATGTATATATGAGTATATATGTGTGTATGTATATAGATAGAAACCTGAGCATGACGTAAATGGTGGATACTGTCCTGGTTTTGCTAAGATAGGGTTAATTTTCTTTTTAGTATTTTAGTTAGTGTTTCGGTTCAGACTTATTGTGAGAAGAACGTTGATAACAGTGCTGGTGTTGTGAGTTGCTGCTGGAGCTCAATGCCACCGTGTTTGGCTGCTTCACAGCTGCATTAGGACTGGGAGGGAGAAGTGTAGTGAATAGCAAAGCCCAGAACTGGCATTTGGATGTGCCAACGAAATATTCCATATCATATCATGTCATGCCAGTATATTAACCAGGGCTGACTTGAAGACAGGGCACTTCTCTTCTGGGGGTACTTCTCTAGGGGATCGCTCGGGCTCACTCTTCCAGGATTTCGGTTTTGGGACTGTGTCTCCTCCGGGATCGTTAGCTGGCAGAGGCCGGGCATCAGTCAGCGGGCGGTGAGCACTGTGTATCACTCATTTGTATAATTCTGTTATCACTGTTGTTATCATTATCATTTCATTTTAATTAGTAAATAGTTTTTATCTCAACCCGTGAGTCTCCTTGCCCTTCTTTCCAATTCTCTCCCCTACTCCCTGGGCAGGGGGCGGGGGGTTGGTGATAGAGCAGGCTGTGTTTGGCTGCAAGCTGCAAGCAAAAGGGGTGAATTCACCCAAACTACCACAATGACATATCTTTACAACTAGTCTCTCTAGACAAGCAGCAATGTCTTGCCATAATTCAGCAATTCAGCCTGTACCAGCCAGCGATCCCGGAGCAGAGACAGTCCCGAAACCGAAACCCTGGAAGAGTGAGCCCGAGTGATCCTCGAGAGAATACCCTGTCTTCTGGTCAACCCTGTTTAATATACTGACATGATGTGATATGATATGGAATACTCCACTGGCACATTCAAATGTCAATTTTGGGTTTTGCTATTCACTACGCTTCTCCCTCCCAGTCCTAATGCAGCTGTGAAGCAGTCAAACAAGGGGGCCTTGAGCTCCAGCAGCAATTAATAACACCCATACTGTTATCAATGTTCTTCTCATAGCAAGTTCTGCTGAAACAAAAACACAGCTCTTCTAACTACTGAAAAGAAAATTAACTCTATCCTAGCAAAACCAGGACACCTCACTAAGATAATGCATTTTACTTCCAAGTGTTGAATATTTTTGCTCTTCATGTACAGCATTTACTTCATACTTTCCCGGCAGGTGACTTTTCTCCATATATTCAGCATGAATTGCATGCACAACTGTACCCCACACATCTTAACATTATTAGTATCTTTTCTTTACAACTAGTATCAGCTGTGATGAGTTTCAAACATTCACCAGAGTACACTAAAAATAACATCCTCAGCAGACAACAATCTGAAATTTTGAGTTGCTTTCATTTCTCTGAATTCCTTTGAACAGCATTCAGAACAGTCACTTTCTTTTAGCTTTGGACTCAATTTTACACTGAAATCCCCTTTGCTCAGAAACATACATAGAGTTTACAGCACACTCCGAGGAGGTTCCTTATCATATGTTGACTTACATAATACAAATTCAATATCAGCCTCTAATGAATAAAATAAATAACAACCTCTAATAAAAGCCAATTAAGAGATAACTATTCCATATTTTAGTTGTAGTTATTTAACCCTTATTAGTTTTAATTTCATGACGCAAGATAATCTCTCTATGTGGTATTGCAGATATCCCTTCCAACAAAAATTCCAAACTAGTTCTCTTCTAAAGTAATTGTGCACTTTTCCCCACTTATCAGTTCTCTGTTTCCTTCTGAAATTCTCTATGGGCATGTGTAAAATTATATAGAATCCTGAAGGATTCTAGATTATTATAAACAATATAGGCCCCTGAAACTATTTTAAAGTTAGTTACAAAGATGACAGAGCCAACCCCTTTCTTGGTAATGCCAGATGAGATAAAGGGAGCAATGATCACAAATTATTGCTTGTAAGGCTCAAGTTAGACATCAGCTAAATAAGCCACTGAGGTGAAGGGCTCCGGAGCAGGGGATCATGCCGGCGGACCTTTCCCGAAGCGGCAAAACCACAGCTAAATCAGCCAAGGCAAAAGCACTGGCAGAAAGGGTGCCCCAGTCCCACCTTCCCAAAGCTCCAGCCAGAGCTGCTGACACGCGGCAGTTGGTGCAGCATGGCCATTGCCATGGCCACTGTGACCACACCTGCACCCTTAATGGAGCCTCAGGAGTCAGCGATGAGTCGCTGACCACCCAGCACAGGCAGGTGAACAGCGCGTGTGCATCAGCCCGCATGCAGTGCAGCAGAGCATGGGGACAGGGCATGGGAAGGAACTCACTCAGCTGTCTTGACAGGTGAGTTCTGTCTGTGGTCATTACCCTCTAGGAAGGAACTCAGCTACGGTCTCCACCCGGCAGAGGGTCAGGATCCCAACACCCACCAGAATGGATGTGGGAACCCAAACAGAGCAACCACAGGAACACACAGCTGTCCAGGTAACAGGCTGCAGGGAGTGCCAGGGCCTTTCACTAGCAATGGGTGGCAGCTATGAGAACTGCTGTGTGTGTTGTGAACAGGTAGATGACCTGCTCAGCTTGGTGGCAGAGCTACGAGAGGAAGTAGAAAGGTTAAGGAGGCTGAACAGTTTTGCCACCAGGCTGAAGGAGGGGATCTAAGAGTCTGAGGGGAATGGAAACAGGTCCTTGCTCAGGGCAGCAGGCGAATGCCCTCCAGGCCTCCCTCACCCACCCAGCTGCCCTCACACAACAGGTATGGGGCTCTGGAACTTGAGGGTCTGGCAAATGAAGATAAAAATATAGATGAGGGCCTATCCAGGGGGTTGCCTAAGGTGAGGCAATCTGCCCCACGCATTCTGACTGTCTCTGTTAAGAAAAAAAGGAGGGTAATTGTCATAGGTGATTCCCTTCTGAGGGGAACAGAGGGGCCAATAGGCAGACCAGACCCAATCCACAGGAAAGTTTGTTGCCTCCCTGGGGCCCAGATAAGGGATGTCACTAGGAAACTCCCTGGTCTGGTACAGCCCTCTGATTATTATCCACTATTGGTCATGCAGGTTGGAACTGATGAGGTAACAAAGTCCAAAAGCAATCAAAAGGGACTTCAGGGCACTGGGACAATTGGTTGAAAGATCGGGAGCACAGGTAGTGTTTTCCTCAATCCCTTTAGCAGCAGGAAACAATACTGAAAGGAACAGGAAAACACACCTGATCAACACATGGCTCAGAGGCTGGTGACATTGGTGGAATTTTGGTTTCTTTGATCATGGGGATGTTTACACAGCACTGGGTCTGATGGCAACAGATGGATTTCAGTTGTCTCAAAGGGGGAAAAGCATTCTTGCTCATGAGTTGGGAGGGTTCATTGAGAGGGCTTTAAACTAGGTTTGAAGGGGGAAGGGGATAAATTTAGGCTCAGTAGAGATAAGCCCAGGGGCAGTATGCCAATGTTGGGGGTGAAATCTATAGCCCAGCTCAACTGCATCTACACCAATGCAAGCAGCATGGGCAATAAGCAGGAAGAGGTGGAAGCCATTGTGCAGCAGGGTAGCTATGACATAGTCACAATCACAGAAACATGGTGGGATGACTCTCATGACTGGAGTGCTGCAATGGATGGCTACAAGCTCTTCTGGAGGAATAGGCAAGGAAGGAGGGGTGGTGGGGTGGCTTTCTATGTTAGGGAGTGTTTTGATTGTATAGAGCTCAAAGATTGAGCAGAAGGGTTAGTTCAAGACTGGGCAATATGAAAAGAGAGAACTAACAAACACAGCAATGCCAATTAACATTAGGTTTTAGTTATTGTCTTTGAGGACCTAATTCACATAAGAAACAGCATTCAAATTCCTATAAAATTTTCAGTTACTAGATCTCTCATCTAAACTTTGGAGAACAATGTATTACTCACTTTTCAGTCCAACACAATAGTTAACCTTTGAGAAGTAAGAATCAATAATTGTACCTAATATATGTGCATACTTGTAATACTGTCTAGAATAAAATTAAACAATAAATTTTCATACCTCTAATTCTCTTCCAGTACCTTCCCAAAAAAAAAACCTCAAAACAAAAAAATTCCAAAGCTTGAAAGCTTTACTACATATTCTTCTTGGAGTATCAAGGACTACAAAGCCCTGGGAATGGCACTAAGGAACTCTGGAGCACAGGTAGTTTCTTCATCAGTCCTCCCAGTCAAAGGGAAGGGGTTTGAAAGGGCCAATCAAATCTGGCGAATCAACAAAGAGTTACAGGACTGGTGCCGCAGCCAGGGATTTGGCTTCTTTGACCACAAGACTTGCTTTGAAAAACCTGGCCTACTGGGGGCTGATGGAATCCATCTGTCAGAGAAGGGGAAGAGCATCTTCAGTCATAGGCTTGCCAAGCTGGTGAAGAGGGCTTTAAACTAAAGTTGCTGGGGGAGGGGAACCTCAATCCATCCCACTCCTGCCAGTTTGGTGTCAGTGCCAGCACCACATGCCCGGAGCCTGGTGAGGGATGACAGGTCAGCAGGAGAGCAGGAGAGTGGCAGCACAATGGAACTCCAGCTTCTCCAGTCAGTAGGTCAGCTCCATCGGAGGCCCAACTTAAATGCCTCTACATAAACGCATATAGCATGGGGAATAAACAAGAGGAGTTAGAGATGCGCGCACGCCTGCAGGGCTATGACCTGATTGTCATCAAGGAGATGCGGTAAGATGGCTCCTATGACTGGAGCACTGGAATGGAAGGATACAGGCTCTTTAGGGAGGACAGGCAGGGGAGACAAGGAGGGGGTGTCACCCTCTACGTCAGTGACCAGCTGGAGTGCATGAAGCTCTGCCTGGGAGTGGATGATGAGTCGACAGAGAGTTTATGGGTCAGGATCAGAGGGAGGAGAGGGAATGGCAACATTACAGTGGGGGGTCTGCTATGGGCCACCCACCCAAGAAGACTGAGCGGATGAGATTCTCTATAGGCAGATAGGAGCAGCCTCAGGTTCACAAGCCCAGGTCCTCATGGGAGACTTCAACCACCCTGATATCTGTTGGAGGGACAACACAACAGGGCTTAAGCAACCCCATGAAAATGTGGGCTCTCTCCGGAAGGCAATGGGAGATCTGGTCACCCGGGACATTGAGAAGGCTGAGGTGCTCAGTGACATTTTTGCCTCAGTCTTCACCATCAAGGGCTTGTGCCACACTGCCCAAGTCCTAGAAATCCAAGGATGGGTCCAGGAGAACGCCCATTGTAGGAGAAGATCAGGTTCAGGACCACCTAAGGAACCTGAATGTGCATGGGACATGGGACCTGATGTGATGCATCCGTGGGTCCTGAGGGAACTGGCAGATGAAGTTGCAAAGACACTATCCATCATATTTGAGAAGTCATGGCAGTCTGGTGAAGTTCCCACAGACTGGAAAAAAGGGAACATAACCCCCATTTTTAAAAAGGGAAACAAGGAAGACCTGGGGAACTACAGGCCAGTCAGTCTCACCTCAGTGCCAGGCAAGATCATGGAGCAGATACTCCTAGAAACTATGCTAAGGCACATGGAGAATGAGAAGGTGATTGGTGACAACCAACATAGCTTCACCAAGGTCAAATGGTGCCTGACCAATCTGGTGGCCTTTTATGATGGGGTTACAACATTGGTGGATAAGGCTAAAGCAACTGATGTTCTGGACTTGTGCAAGGCATTTGACACTGTCCCGCATGACATCCTTGTCTCTAAATTGGAGACAGGTGGGTTTGATGGATGGACCACTTGGTGGATAAGGAATCGGCTGGATGGTAGTACTCAAAGAGTTGTGGTCAACAGCTCGATGTCCGAGTGGAGACCGGTGATGCGTGGTGTCCCTCAGGGGTCGGTATTGGGGCCGGTACTGTTCAACATCTTTGTTGGAGACATGGACAGTAGGATTGAGTGCACCCTCAGCAAGTTTTCCGACGACACCAAGCTGTGTGGTGCGGTTGACATGCTGGAGGGATGGGACGCCATCCAGAAGGACCTTGACAGGCTTGAGAGGTGAACCTGTGCTAACCTCATGAAGTTCAACAAGGCCAAATGCAGGGTCCTGCACCTGGGTTGGGGCAATCCCAGACATAAATACAGACTGGGTGATGAGTGGATTGAGATCAGCTCTGAAGAGAAGGACTTGGGGGTGGTGGTAGACGAGAAGCTCAACATGAGCCGACAATGTGCGTTTGCAGCCCAGAAGGCCAACCGTATCCTGGGCTGCATCAAGACAAGTGTGTCCAGCAGGTCGAAGGAGGTGATTATCCCCCTCTACTCTGCTCTTGTGAGACCCCACCTGGAGTACTGTGTCCAGTTCTGGAGCCCCCAACATAAGAAAGACATGGACCTGTTAGAACGAGTCCAGAGGAGGGCCATGAGGATGATCAGAGGGCTGGAGTACATCTCCTATGAGGACAGGCTGAGAGAGTTGAGGCTGTTCAGCCTGGACAAAAGAAGGCTTCGGGGAGACCTTATAGCGGCCTTCCAATACCTGAAGGGGGCCTACAGGAAAGCTGGGGAGGGACTTTGTAAAAAGGCAGGTAGTGATAGAACAAGGGGTAATGACTTTAAGTTGGAAGAGGGGAGGTTTAGATTAGATATTAGGAAGAAATTATTTACTGTGAGGGTGGTGGAATAGATTGTCCAGAGAAGTTATGGATGCCCCCTCCCTGGAAGTGTTCAAGGCCAGGTTGGATGAGGCTTTGATCAACCTGGTCTAGTGGAAGGTGTCCCTGCTCATTGCAGAGGGGATGGAACTAGATGATCTTTAAGGTCCCTTCCAACCCTAACCATTCTTTGATTCTGTGATTCTATGACCAAAATTTATTCCATGCAGAATGAAGTGCATAATTTTTATTCTGATAAGGAATGCTTTACAAAGGAATTATGTCTGTCGTTTATAAAATGAACATTTTTTTTCCTAGTAGCTCTGATAGATTGTTTGTAATAGATTATTTGATTAGTGTTTGAGATCTTTCATGTCCCACATGTCAGAAAGACTTCCTTTGTCATGATGCAGAATATCCACACTTCCAGCTAGACCAAACTTTCTCTGCAAATTACATAAAGTATGTGACATATGAAATGGGAACTTAGATGTGATATTAAAGCCTCATAATTTGAATTATGTAGCATAAGTAGCATGGCTATGCAGCTCTCAGATGAATAATGGATCAACATAAGCTTATAGCAGTAAAAAGAGGCTTTTATCCCACAGTATCTTCCTAAGGTAAATTTTAGAAGTTCTGACTTGTCTACAGTATTTGAGTGCTATTGACTTTCATTGTGTGCTGGTTCTTAGTTTTATAAGTCATATAACATACCTCTGTAAATGCAAAATAATGTAAGACACTTGGGGCTTTGGTTTTAAGCAGCTCCAGAATTAATCAACCTCTGGTCATTTGGTGAATTTTGCTTATGACATAGTCTCTAGTTACATGATTTAATACAGTTAAATTTTAAAAGCTAGATTATAGGAAGAGATGAATGATTTAGCACTGCTGTAAAAATAATAGTCTCAGACTCTGCCTAATCTAAATCTTACGTGGAATGGTTGACTAATCAATAATTGAACATGCAAACAAGGCTGCCAAAATTGAAGTAGCTCCCGTGGACTTGGACTGGGAGCGTAAAGGTGAGCTATTTGTAGCTCGATGGGCCCATTGAAACATCGGGACATCTAGGGAGAGACATATCAATGAGCTATTGATCGAGGGGTGGACCTGACCATGGAAGCCATCACACAGATTACTCATGAATGTGAAACATGTGCTGCAATCAAGCGAGCCATACTGTTGCAGATCACTAGAGATGCTGTACAATCAGAGGCTTAGCAGAAGCAGCGAGTGTATGAAATGGCTCAGGCCACAGTAGCCAGCTTAGGCCCTTGACATAAATCAGGGTAAATTAGCAGAAGTCTCCAGGATACTTACTTGTCCTTGAGACTTCAGACAAACAACTTTAGCAAAACTAAGCTGGGAAAAAGAAGAGAATAGCTTTAGCTGGTAACCGCAAAGTAGGAGTACCCTGTTAACATCCTGCGGCGTGAACAGAGCAAAGCCACCTGTTATAACAAAGGAGAAAGTTCCCAGGATAATTAATAAACCAATCAGTATAGGTCTTTAGGAATATGCATGAGCTTAATTAACCACTGTATATAAGGAGCACATATGTAATCAATAAACAAAGCTTTCTGATCACTCATATTGAGCGTATCCGGGTTTTCCCTCCATCGCGACACCACACGAGTAAAATCTCCCTGGAACAGAGGGCGGTGGCTGGGTTTTCGATATGGCGAGGCCTGGCAAATCGACTCTATCGGACCACTGCCACAAACACGCCAAGTCAAGTGCTACGTGCTCACCATGGTGAAAGCAACTGCTGGTTGGCTAGAAACATACCTTATAGACCATGCCACTGCCTGAAACACCACCTTAGGCCTTGAAAGACAAATTTTGTGGCGACATGGTACCTGGGCAAAGAAACATGGCATTGAGTGGGTGTACCACATCCCCTGTCACCCACAAGCCTCTGGAAAGATTGAAAGATACAGTGGACTGTTAAAGACGATGTTGAGGGCATTGGATAATGGGGGAGGGAAGCACTGGGATATAAAATTAATGGAAGCCACTTGGCTGGTTAACACCAGAGGATCTGCTAACCATCCTGGCCCTGCCCAAACAAAATCCCTACATACTGTGGGAGGAGCTAAGGTCCCTGTCGTGCACACAGGGAAGTGGTTGGGGAAGGCAATGTGGATTGTTCTTCCCATGGGAAAAGGCAAACCCATTCATGGCATTGTCTTTGCTCAAGGACCTGGGTGTACTTGGTGGGTAATGTGAAAAGATGGGGAGACCTGGTGTGTGCCTCAAGGAGATTTAACCTTGGGGGGAAAACTAATCTGTGATGTGAGTAGTATGTTGCAGGAAGGAATGTAGCAGGAATGACCTGAACTGACAAAGAGTGAGTTTTGCAATAAAGGAACCTGACGAGTGCAATGATGACCCGAACCAAGTCGGTTTTGGTGCCCAACAATCAAACATGATGCTTCTCCTGTCCTGAATATCCATCTTGACAGAAGAAGCCCAAGTCAAAGCCTGTTTCTGAACATCTGGAGGAATGGAGGAAGCCCATGGGATATCTATCTGATAAAGGACAGGGGGCAGAGCTAATAAGAATGTATAAACCTGTATGCTGGGTATAAATTATGTGGGACCTGAGCATGATGCAAATTGTATGGAACAAGGGGTGGAGATTGTATTGGGTCTGGCTGGGATGGAGTTGATTTTCCCTGTGGCAGCCCTCAGAGTGCTCTGTTTTGTATCGGCGAGGACCACAGTGGTGGCAACTGTAAGTTCTGTGGTTGAGCGCATGCTGAGGAGGAGGGGGAGGTTCCAGAGCAAGGGAAGGCCGTGGACATAATGTTGAGTCCTGTCAACATTAGCCCCTGGCGGGGCTGATGTGGCGAGGGCGTTGCCAGGGGCAATTTAATGACCCCCAGGGAGCTCGAGTGACCAGGAGAATGGCACGTTCGTTTGCGCAGGCAGGGCGAGCAGGCAAGGGTGTAGGGCAGCTCGCTGTAGCTCTGCTTGAAGCAGCATTCCATCACAGCTGCTAGCTAACTTGCAGGTCTGCTACCAGGGGAAGTGCTTGTGACTCCTGGCAGTATGGTTGTGAGCACTCGTCTGAGAGATAAAACCAGTCCCCCTTCAGGTAAACCCCCTGAGATGTCTGATGCATCCACCCAGACAGATCTTGTAAGAAAGGAGGTGGCTGTCTCGACTGAGTGCCCAGAACCTTCTCCCAATGATAAGGTAAGTCCCTGTGCTAGATGTGCACAGGTGGATGATTTCCTATGCCAGGTGACTGAGCTGCAAGAAGCAGTGGAAAGACTGTGTTGTATTAGAGGTGCTGAGAAAGAGATAGATTATTTGACAATCATGTCCCACTAGGGGACGATACTGGGATGGAGGCACCTTGGTCCTTGGTGACCTGGAAAAGCAGGGCTCCTCTTCAGCCCCCACCCACCACCATCACCACCAAAAACAGGTTTGAAGCTTTCCCACCTATTGAACCCCTCAAGACACAGGAGCAATATCTGCAAGAAGTAACTGCCCCAGCAGCCTGCAGTGGATATGGAAAAAAAGAAACACCGGGTGCTTGTAGCCAGTGACTTCCTGTTAAAGGGCTGTGTTAGTTTCACTGGACTGGCCCTTGGCTAGCAGCCAACACAGCCGTTCACCCACTTTCCCCCCACCCCCAGGGGATAGGGGAGAGGATTGGGGGGCAAGGATAAGGAGGCTTGTAGGTTGAGATAAGAACAGTTTAATAATACAAATAAACCAAAACTTTAAATAATACTAATATTAAAATAGTAGTGATAATGATAACAGAAACAAAATACACAAATGAATGACACCCAATGCCATTGCTCACTACCCGCCGACCAAGCCCAGCCTGTTCCCAGAAAACGATCTCGGAGGAGCAATAATCCCGAACCGAAACCACGATCCCGGAAGAGCGAGAGCCCAAGCGAAAGCCAGAGAGAGCTAAAAGAGGAAGAGACCCTCACTAATATACTGGATGTGATGGGATATGATATGGAATATCCCACTGGCATACCCAAATGCCAATTTAGTTTATTAATTTAAATATTCCTCACCCCCTTAGATCTTGTGCTTGTAGACTAACAAGACAAAGTCCTTCACTTCCAGCGACAAAAATGTAAACACTGGGATGTTCTCAGTGTTTCTCTCATAACAAGTCCCAGGCTGAAAAGCAAAACGCAGCACAATTCTAACTACTGAAAAAGAAACCCAGCTCTGTTTCAGCTAAAAACCAGGACAAGGGCACAGAGGGTCCCCTCTGCTGGCCTGACAGGGAGTCTCGAGAGGTCTGTTGCCTCCCCGGAGCCAAGATCCGGGACGTTGCTATGAGGGTGCCACAACTTGTCAAAGAAACAGAACACTATCTGCTGCTGGTCTTTCATGTGGGCACCAATGACGCTGCAAGGCACAACATGAGAAGAATCCAGGAAGATTATAAAGCCCTGGGTAGACAAGTGAAAAAAATCAGTGCCCTTGTTATTTCCTCTTCCATTTTGCCTGTTGGAGGAAGGTGGGAAGCCAGAAATAAATGCATAATGCACATAAACTCATGGCTACATGGCTGGTGTCGACATGAGGGTTTTGATTTTTATGATAATGGGACTTCCTATTTAGATTATAATCTATTAGGGAGGGATGGGATCCACCTGTCTAGAAGAAGCAGAGCAATCTTTGGCAGCAAGCTGGCTGACCTAGTAAGGTGGGCTTTAAACTAAATGGCTTGGGGGTGGGGTCCAAAGTAGCAATGCTCAAGACATTGCAGTAGACTGGGGAATGGGACAGGCCAACTGTCAGAGTGAGAAGTCCGCCTTAGCTGCCTCCCATGACTGGAGCTCTGCCAGTCAGCCAGTTCTCAGTCCACCTCACCGTCCACTCATCTATCCCATACCTTCTAAGCTTTTCTACAAGGATGTTTTGGGATACTGTATCAAAAGACTTGCTGAAATCAAGGTAGACAACATCCACTGCTTTCCCCTCATCTACCCAGCTGGTGATGACATCATATAAGGCTACCAGATTGGTCAAGCATGATTTCCCCTTAGTGAAACCATGTTGACTACTCCTGATAACTTTCTTTTCTTCCAATTGCTTAGAGATGGTATCAAGAATGAGCTGTTCCATCACCTTCCCAGGGATGGAAGTGAGGCTGACTGGCCTGTAGTTGCCTGGATCCTCCTTCTTGCCCTTTTTGAAGACTGGAGTGACATTGGCTATCCTCCAGTCTTCAGGCACCTCTCCCATTGTCCAGGACATTTCAAAGATGATACAGAGTGGTTTAGCAATCAAGTCCACTTCAGCACTCATGGGTGCATCCCCTCGGGTCCCATGGATTTGTGTATATTGATTTTGTTTAGACTATCTCTGACCAGTTCTTCCTCAACCAAGGAGCAGTCTTCCTCTATCCAGACACTCTCTCTTCCCTCTAGCATCTGGGATTCCTGAGGGGCACTTTTAGCCATAAAGACTGAAGCAAAGAAGGCGTTCAGTATCTCTGCCTTCTCAGCGTCTCCTGAACCCAGGGCACCCGCCTCGTTCAACAGCGGGCCCACATTTTCCCTGGTCTGCCTTTTGTTATTGATGTACTTGAAAAAGTCTTTTTTGTTGTCTTCAACCTCCTTTGCCAGATTCAGCTCCAAGTGGGCCTTAGCCTTCCTAGTTGCATCCCTGCAGGCCCTGACCACATTCCTGTATTCCTCCCAAGTATCTAGACCCTTTTTCCACATTTCATAGACCTTCCTCTTCCCTTTGAGATTTTCCACGAGCTCATTGCTCATCCACACGGGTTTCCTGCCACTCTTGCCTGATTTCTTTCTCTTAGGGATGCATCAGTCTTGGGCTTGGAGGAAGTGGTACTTGAATGCCAACCAACTCTCTTGGGCCCCCTTACCTTCCAACACTCTAGTCCATGCGATACCCCCAATTAGGTCCTTGAAGAGGTTGAAGTTGGCTCTCCTAAAGTCCAGGGTTGCAACCCTACTTATTGGCTTACATCTCCCACTTGAGATCCTGAACTCTACCATCTCATGGTTGCTGGCCAACAATCACTAACATTCTGTGATTCTGTGATTATTACTGCATTAAGGTTTTTGGTAACTGGTGTTGTTTCAGGACCCTGGGCTGTAGTACCTAGACAGAACATTTGGGTAGCTTTTGCTAATATAAAAAAGCAAGAATCACTGTGTCTTTTACTGGAGAGAGTCCAGTAGAGGGCCACAAAGATGATAAGGGGCCTTAAGCACGGGTATACCACATAGTCCTACAGGCCAAGCTATAGTAGAAAGGGCCCATAGAACTTTAAAAGATGTTTTGGAAAGACAAAAAGACCCAGATAATATAGATCCCAGTAATCGATTATATAAAGCATTGTTTACATTGAACTTTCTCACCCTAACAGATAGGGAAATGCCTCCTGCACTTATCCATTATAGCAAGCAGGCTATGATGGACATCTCAGGAGCGCAAGTGTATTATAAAAATCCCAGCACCGGGCAATGGGAAGGGCCGTCCCCATTGTTTTTTACCGGTCGAGGTTATTCTTGTGTTTCCACAGAAACTGGGCCTTGGTGGATTCCGAGCAGATGGACGCAAGCTGTCAATGACAGATGAAATTACCTATCGTCGACAGTATAGACGATGACAGCTTTTATCCCCTCTGCTTGCTGAGATCAGCACACTGCTCGGAGAAGAAGTGATCCACTGGACACCAAGGACTGATTTGATAAACTTGTTGCATGTATTATAAGTGAGCTTTTGCTGTTTCTTAAGACAAGATATAGATTATAATTGCTTGCATTGTGCCTCTATACACCATCGTGCCTAGATCAAAATTCCACACTTGTGGACCCTTGAGCCGAACAATTAGAATGATGCACAACGGCGCTTTTTTCGCCTTCGTAACTGCCTGGTCATTCAATCAGCTAAAACAAAAAATGTGGATGACTGAAGTTATCATTTTATCTACCCTTTGTAGTGTCACTTATGGCCTGCATACTATTGATCCCCGAACGAATTTATGGGTCACTTGGGCAAAGAAAACCCAGGCGACCTCGTTTTGTCTAGCACTAGCCTCTGTGACCGACCCTTTTCAAACATGTTTAATTGGCATTCCTGGGTACAATGAAACCAATTTTAAAAATATGACCACAGCAAATTGCAACACAGCTAGAAATACCAGTGCCTGTACAGCAATGCTGTTGGCCGGTCTCAATGTGTCATTACCAGAGGACCCCCAAGAAATTAACCTATTGGGTAGTAGACAACTAAATAGTTCTCTAAAGGAGTCTGGATGTGTGTTGGGATTTTACAGGTGGTGTGTAGATGATACTCCTGTTTGGCTCACCCCTAAACGTTATCCTTTTTGGAACGGCCGATATATGTGTGGTAACGATACCAACGGTACCAGTACGAGATATGGCTGGGAACCTGGTCAGATCAGAATTTGGACAAACAACAGTGCCAAAGCATTACCTAACAATGTGTATTTGAGATGTGGAGAGCGAGCCTGGCACGGTATCCCGAGACATGCCTATGGCGGCCCCTGTTACCTGGGCAGATTAGCCTTTTTTGCACCAAATGCTTCTATGGTCTCGCGGTTCCTTTTTAACAAAGCAGCTCGACCGAAGCATTCTATTACTGACCTCTCCCCTAACTGCAATGACCAGGCAGAGCTGTGGGGACCAACGGCTCGATTTTTTGCTGCACTAGTCCCGGGAGTGGGCATGGCCCATGCCCTCACGACAATTGGCAAATTAGCATGTTGGATGGTCAAACAGTCTAATGCCACCACATGAATCTTGACTGAATTAGCCCAAGACATGGATAGCCTGAGGCACCAAATTTTACAAAATCGGTCAGCAATTGATTTTTTATTGTTGGTTCACGGCCACGGTTGTGATGATTTTGAAGGCATGTGTTGTTTTAACCTCTCTTCTCACTCAGTATCTATTCACAAACAACTACAATGGCTTAAGGACCACACTGGTGACATTAAGGTAGTCACCAACCCTCTTGATGCCTGGCTCTCTTCATTTGGATTGGGGCCAAGGCTGAAAACCATAGTGATGTATTTAATTGGTATTGGAGGCACAATTTTATTGGTAATATTTTTGTTGCCCTGTCTGCTTAGCTGCTTGCAAAATTTAGTTATTAAGACAGCTCATAGAACACAGACTGCTCTCCTTGTACAAAAAGAAAACGGGGGAAATGTGGAGAACACTATTGAAATTTGGCTATGAGACAGGGGTCATGATAACATCCAGCTAGTTAAAAGCATGAGAAAGAACAGAGCCCCTGTGAAACATTTTAATTAATGGCTAACGAGAATAGAAGGTCTTTATCTGTAAGAAACAAGTAGAGTCCTTGCAGCTGCAGCCATAAGATAAGCATTCTGTGAGAAACTAAGGTGTGGATAACTTTTAATCACTAACCAATAGAGAGCTAGACTTTCGTGATATGCATAAACCTCATTAACTGTGTCGTGGGAATAGAGTTTTAATCAATTAGTTACTAACACGCATCGTATGTTACATTATGTTGTATGGCAAAGTATATAAAAGGCACTTGTATCAAATAAAGTCGGAACATCACTCTAACTCTATGAGTATACGTGTAGATTCCCGGCACAGGCTACACTCCTCCTGAAACTTCTCTGCTTAAATACTGAGCATGACATCACATGGTATGGAATACCTGTCCTGCCAGCCCCCCCTCTCAGTTCCCTGAGAATAGTTAACTCTATCCTAACCAAACCCAGGACAAGAATACATATTACTACAATACAACTGACATTGTCAGTCATTTATTTGAAAATTAGGGAGTGTCTAAAGTAAGATCTCATCCTGCTGTGTTTTGGTAGTGGGATATTTGCCATAGTTTTCAAAATATAAAGGAGTACAGAGTACCTAAGACCATCATTCTCAATTAGATCTTCACTGATGAATTATTATTAATAAATATATATGTTTTTAAGATATTAGCTCATGTGTACTTTGATCACAGGCTTTTTAAAAAATTTATATATTTGAATAAACTCATGTCTATACTAAACACATCTGACAATGACAAAGATAAAAAGCCTCTGTGTCTTGATTTCAATAGGATAGAGTTGTTTTTCTTCTTAGTAGCTAGAATAGCTGTGTTTTGGATTCAGTGTGGGATTTAGTATGAGAAGAATATTGATAACATACTAATTGTTTTAGTTGTTGCTGGAAGTTCAAGAACTTTGCGTTTTTCTAGTCTGCAAGTGCAAAGGACTGGGCGGAGTGGAGCATAGTAATTAGCAAAGCCCAAAATTGGCATTTGGATATGCCAATGAGATATTCCATATCATATAACGTCATGTTCAGTATATTAATGAGGGTTGACTGGAACGCTGGGGGATTATTTAGGGGATCATTTGAGCTTGCTCATCCGGGATTGCAATTTCAGTTTCAGGACTGTCTCTGCTCTAGGATCGCTAACTGGGGAACAGTCTAGGCATCGTTCAGTGGGAGGTGAGCAATTGCACTGTGCATCATCCATTTGCATATTCTATTATTACTGTTATTATTTTATTTCAATTAGTATTTTTTTCTTATCTCAGTCTATGAGTCTTCTTACCTTTATCCCTCCAATTCTCTCCCCTGTTCCCTGGGTGGGAGGGAAGAGTGAATGAGAGGCTGTGTTTGACTGCTAGCCAAGTGAAACCACAACACCTATACAACTTGAGCATAGTCTAAAGTGATTTTGTTTATAAATGAAGGCATATCACATTTTAAATTGTGGACTGCTTATTCTGATTTTCATAAGCCATAATTCTTGGAAATTGTATAATGATCTAGGAAGCCTATCATCTCCCATACAAACATAGATAAGCATATCAGTGACACATGGATTTAAAAAAAAAATCTATTAAGCCTATAATACTTAGAAGAATGAAACTTTTAATTTAAAACATAAATTACAAAATTATTTTTGCTTCAGTGTTTCAATGCATAGAAGGAATCCATCACAAAGTTTCAGTAATTTTTAGATTGAGAACAAAAGACGTGGGTAGCGCTTTGAGGACTTTCTTATTCATGTTAAATAGAAAGGGCTCAAATGCAACAGTACTAAATAGCAGTAGAAAACTAAAAGAATGGTTAGTGAATAGCCAATACAAATGAAGATATAGTTTACAAATCTATCCAAGTTGCTGAAAATAGAGAATCCAAGAATAAAATCTACCAAGACACTAACTTACAGAACATTAACTGGGAAGTGATTTTTCACACAAGCAGAGAATGTACTACTAGATCATGTACAAGATGATAAAAAGTGCTAGGATTCTCATTTGGTTAGAAATATTTAGCTTCATCAGTTTGTAGACTAAAAGCCTCAGTCTTTTGTGGACACAAAATGATAACAGCACAAGAAGAATCTATTATAGTCCCTGCCCAGAGAGGTGATATTTCTTAAAGACAAGAAAAAAAGTGAGTCAAAAAAAAATCAAAACCAAGTTTAGAACACAATAGCTCATCAGCAAAATATTTTTTTTTTTTTGCAACTTGCCACCTAGTGTATGAAGACAGTTATTCAAGCATTTCAGAAAAAGCAAGTTTTAGACACAGAGCTTTCCAGACCTTTTTTCTATTGCTACCACTGCCTAGTCTCAGGTTGTATTACAGTCTTCTACTTATCAGATTTGACTTTCCAGCTTGAAATATTATACTCTGAAATTCCATTTCTTTCTTACAAATGAAATTGAGATAATGTTGTATCATCTAAGATCAACATCATCTACCCTCTGTAGTGCATTACTATCAGAGAAGGCTGTTGTGCTTTTGAACACCATTACAAGCAAGCAAGATAGGAGAACTCTCTATTAGTGAAGTGCCAGATACTTTTGCTATTTATCTGTGAGTGCTGCACATGGCATGTATTTTCTCTCAAGCGTGGAAAAACTTTCAGAATATTCTTTGCTCCTTCTATGTCAAGTAGTATCTTCTTGTAACCAATTTGAAAGATCACATTTTGTGTAGACTACTATCCCTATTTTTCCTGAAGACATTTTCAATTTTTTTATCCTTTTTGTAATATATTGCTTTCCCTGATGCTCAAATTTTACCTGACCAATCTGACAAAGTTCTTTTTAGTTCCTAAGTAAGATGCTTCCAGTTTTTCAGGTAAGGTTTGAAGGCAAATATGCATTCTTTCTTATTTCCCCCTTTTCTCTCTGTTGCATCACCTTATTTTCAAATGGAGATTGTTCAGTGTTGAAGAATATGTCCTCTCCTTTGCCTAACAAAAAAACCCCACCCTCCTCCCGCCCAAAAAATTATATTAAAAAGTCCTCTGAGTTTTGTTAAAGAAATAAAATACTGTAGAAAGATTGCCCATGTTGTTTGGTTTGTTTGAGTTTTGTTTGTTTTGTTTGAGTTTTGTTTGTTTTGTTTGGTTTTGGGGGTTTTTTTTTCTGGTTGATCTGAGCCCAGTTCTTCCTGGTGAGATGGGAAGAGAAACACAACAAAGGGGGTTGTGGGTCAAGAAGAGGACAGGGAGTGCTCACTCACTGGTTATGGTCATGGGCAAAACAGACTCAACTTGGGGAAGAAAAATCAATTTAATTCATTATGAATCATCAGAGTAGGATAGTGAGATATGACAACCACATATTTAAGACACCTTCCCCCACTCCTCTCTTCTTTCTGGGCTCAAATTACTTTGCTCCCGATTTCTCTAACTTCTCCCCTCAGCAGCACAGGGGACAGGGAATGGGGGTTGCAGTCATTTAATCTATGCCAGTTCTTCCAGCATGAAGTCCCTCCCAAGGGCTACAAGAGTCCAGGAACAAAGTGTTCCAATGCAGGCTTCCCATGGAGCCACGGACCTCTTCAGGCACAGCTCCCACCTGTTGGCCCTTTAAGAGCTACAGGTGGCTACAGCCTTGAGCAATTAATTCCTGACTTTGAGTGAAAAATAAAACAAAGTGGCACTGCGAAGTAAAGAAGATGTATCATCGCGATGGACACCTGAGAGGTCAGGTGAGCAGACGGAGGAGATCTTCCTACAACTTAGAAACACCTGGAGTAGGCCTTCCTCTTTGTAAACACTTAGCAATCATCAGCTTTCAAGATTTTAGTTTATTCCTTTTAAGAAAGATCCCAAGTATCTTTCCAAAAGTAGTATATTTAACTTCAGTAACGTTATATTGAAGACAGATAATAGTCTTGCAAGACATTGCTCTGTATAAGAAACTGAATACAAGACATAACTTATGCATATTGTTTGCCTTGTAAGTATACTGCGAGTGTCTACATCCATTAAAATATGATGGTTGAGTGATGGATCTTAAGTACTTGAACTGTCACTCAACATGCAAGAGTAGTTTGCAGAATTAAAACTGACAGCTACTAAAACCTTAACTAATGAACTCAAAAGTCAACAAGAGGGCACTTTCCAGCTCTCTCTAAAAGCATCCCACCTGAGCAAAGTTAGGATGAAAAGGTGAAGTTTGTTGATTTCTGGAAAATCAGGACTATAGAAAGTTATTTTTGAAGCAGCATCTGTGATAATACATTGCAGTCAAATATTTGACAACATATACTTATTCATTCTGTTTTATGCTGATATTCATACACTATAGAAATATACAACTGTAAAAAAGCATTTCTTTATTTGGTCCTGGAACTTTCAGGGGGAAGAGATTCTAAATCACAAGAACTTGTTGTGGATTATACGATTATTTAGGAACACTGTGTAACAGGAGGAAAAAGGTATTATTAATGTGAAATTGCACTCAATAAGAATTAAAGGTACTTGTATTTTTAGAGAAGTGTCATATTTTTCTCATATTGCAGAGAAGAGATCCAAGAAGTCTGAACATACCTGTTGCCCAGCATAGTATTCACAACTCTGAATAGTATCATGTGACCTTTCACAGTTACATATACTAACTTTAGAATGTTCATAGGATTAGCCTTTGTATTAAACAGATATGTTCTATATAAAAATTATTCAGAACTGTCTACATCTTTGTTATGTAAAATCACAGTTATTTAAACCACTACAATCATAAGATAAATATTATTTTAAAGAAAGTTAAATTTTTTATGGAATCTACTTGCATATGTACTAAATGAAAAAAGAATGATTTTTACCAAAGAAAAAATTCAAAGGGTAATGTCAAAGCTATTTAGCTGGTCAGTTTAACAGTTGTCAGAGAAAGTGATTTCTTAATGATTTCTAAAGCACTGCAAGTACTCAACAATGCAGACAGTAGCAAAGGTTAATAAACAATTATCTACACACCTATGACTTGTGATAGTTTACCTTAGCTGGCAGTCAAGCAAGACACAGCCACTTGCAGCACCCCCCTCCTTCCCCCCCAACACAGGGAATCGGAGAGAGAATTGGAGGGGTAAAGGTGAGAGACTTGTAGGTTGGGATAAGAACAATTTAATAATTAGAGTAAAAATTAAAATAATAATACTAAGAGTAATGATTATAACAAATATATATATATATATATATATATATATATATGAGTGATGCAGAGTACAATTGCTCACCACCCGCTGACAACAATCCTGGAAGAGCAAAAAGGAACCCTGAAACCGAAATCGCAATCCTGGAAAAATAAACCTGAGCGATTCCAGAGAGAATCCCCTCCTTTCTTTCAGCTCGGTTGGCAGATCCTCTAGTGTTGATTAACCAGGTAGCTTTTGCTAAATTTGTGTCCCAGTGTTTGAAAGTTCCACCACCCATTGCTTTGTGTGGTTTTCAGCAGTCCATTGCATCATTAAACTTTCCCGGAGGCTGGTGCATGATAGGGAATGTGGTGCACCCACTCAATGCCATGTGCTTTGGCCCAAGTATCTATGAGATTGTTTCGGAAATGAGTCCCGTTGTCCGACTCACTTCTGTCTGGGGTGCCATGTCGCCACAAGACCTGCTTTTCAAGGCCTAGAATATGTTTCGGGCAGTGGTATGGGGCACAGCATATGTCTCCAACCATCCAGTGGTTGCTTCCACCATGGTGAGCATGTAACACTTGCCACTGCGGGTTTGTGGTAGCGCAATATAGTCAATCTGCCAGGCCTCTCCATATTTATATTTTAACCATCGTCCTCCTTACTAAATAGGTTTTAACCTCTTGGCTTGCTTAATCACAGCACATGTTTCACAGTCATGAATGACTTGTGCAATAATGTCCGTGGTTAAGTTCAACCCTTGATCACGAGCCCATCTATATGTTGCATCTCTTCCTTGATGGCCTAAGGCATTATGGGCCCAGTAGGCTAAAAATTTTTCACTCTGTTGCCAGTCCAAGTCTACTTGAGATACTTTGATCTTAGCAGCCTGATCCACCTGATGATTATTTTGGTGTTCTTCAGTGGTTTGGCTCTTGGGAACATGAGCATCTACATGATGTATCTTTACAACCAGTCTTTCTCACTGAGCAGCAATGTCTTGCCATAATTCAGAAGCCCAGATAGGTTTGCCTCTGCACTGCCAGTTGCTCATTTTCCATTGCTGTACCCACCCAGAATTTCTGTCTTCTGGCCAGTTTGTGATCACTTCCAAAATTTCTGGATGACTGGGGCTTCCAATTCAAGCCTCTTGTGTGATCAGTGCGACCCACTTACTCCATGTGGCATCAGTTGCGTGGTGTCTAGAGGGAACGTTCCCTTTGAACATCCAGCCCAGCATGGGCAATTGGGGCATCAGGAGGAGCTGTGCTTCAGTACTGATCACTTCTGAAGCAGATTGAACTCCCTCACACCCTGCCAATATCTCTTTTTCAGTTGGAGTATATCGGATCTTTGATCCTCTGTATCCACGACTCCAAAACCCAAGGTGTTGACCTTGCATCTCCCCTGGTGCTTTCTGCCAGAGGCTCCAGGTACGGCCATTCTTTCAGTGGCAGTGTAGGGCACATTTTTAACATCATGTCGTGTCCAGACTGGCCCAAGGGCTACTGCATGGACTACTTCCTGTTTGATTAGTTCAAACAATTGTTGTTGTTCAGGACCACATGAGAAATTGTTCTTATTTTGGGTCACCTAGTAGAGAGGCCTAACGATCTCACCATAATTTGGAATGTGCATTCTCCATAAACCCACAATGCCTAAGAAGGTTTGTGCTTCCTCTTTGTTAGTTGGTGGAGACATAGCTGTTATTTTATTGATCACATCCATTTGGATCTGACGACGTCCATCTTGCCACTTTATACCTAAAAACTGGATGTCTGGTGCAGGTCCCTTGACTTTGCTTTGTTTTATGGCAAAACCAGCTCTCAGAAGGATTTGGATTATCTCCTTCCTTTTCTCAAAAACTTCTGCTGTGTTGCCCCACACAATGATGTCATCAAGGTATTGCAGGTGTTCTGGAGCTCCACCCTGTTCCAGGCCAGCCTGGATCAGTCCATGGCAAATGGTGGGGATGTGTTTCCACCCCTGGGGCAGTCAATTCCAGGTGTACTGGACACCCCTCCAGGTGAAAGCAAACTGTGGCCTGCAATCTGCTGCCAGAGGAATGGAGAAAAAGGCATTAGCAATGTCTATGGTGGCGTACCACTTGGCTGCCTTGGACTCCAGTTCATATTGGAGCTCTAACATGTCTGGCACGGCAGCGCTCAGTGGTGGTGTGACTTCATTCAAGCCACGATGATCCACTGTCAGTGTCCATTCCCCATTAGACTTCCTCACTGGCCATATGGGGCTGTTAAAGGGAGGGCGAGTCCTGATGATCAGTCCTTGTCTCTCAAGCTGATGAATCATTTTATGGATGGGAATTATGGAGTCTCGGTTGGTGTGATATTGACACCAGTGCACTGTTGTTGCACCAATTGGCACCTGCTGTTCTTCAGCCCTTAGCAGTCCCACCACAGAAGGGTCCTCTGAGAGACCAGGCAGAGCAGACAGCCGTTTGATTTTCTCTGTCTCCAAGGCAACTATGCCAAAAGCCCACCAGTACCCTTTTGGGTCCTTGAAATACCCTCTCCTGATGTAATCTATGCTGATAATGCACGGAGCACCTGGGCCAGTCACAATGGGGTGCTTTTCCATTTCCTCCCAGTCAGGCTCATTTCAGCCTCCAACACAGTCAACTGTTGGGACTCCCCTTTGACTCCAGAAATACAGATGGATTCTGCTCCTTTAAAGTTCGATGGCATCAGGGTGCATTGGGCACCAGTGTCCACTAGTATAAAACTCCTTTGAGTCAGATGTGCCAGGCCACCGAATCCACACAGTCCAGTAAACTCGGTTATCCCTTTCCTCCACCTGGCTGGAGGCAGGGCCCCTCTAATGCTGGTCATAATATTTATCACTCACTTCTGCTGAAATATGATCAAAAGGTGTGGTGGGTTGACCTTGGCTGGATGCCAGATGCCCACCAAAGCCCACTCTATCATCTCCCTCCTCAGCAAGATGGAAAGGGGAGAAAATTATATGAAACACAAAAGAAAGCCCCAAACTTGTGGGTCGAAACAAAGACAGTTTAATAGAAGCAAAGCAAAGCTGTGCACGCAGAAGCAAAAGAACAAAATATTTATTCTCTACTTCCCATCAGCAGGCGATGTTTGGCCACTTCCTGGGAAGCAGGGTTTGCATACGCGTTGCGGTTCCCGGAGGACAAAACGGAAGTAACGAATGCCCCCCCTTCCCCCTCTGTTCTCCTTGCTTTATTTCTGAGCATATGTCATATGGTATGGAATATCCCTTTGGCCCGTTTGGGTCAGCTGTCCTGTCTATGTCCTCCCAAGACCTTCCCCACCCCCAGCCTACTGCGGGGGGGAAATGTTGGAGAGCCAGCCTTGGTGCTGTGCTAGCACTGCTCAGCAGTAACCAAAACACTGGTGTGTTATCAACACCCCTCGAGCCACCAATACAAAACACAGCACTCTGAGGGCTGCCACAGGGAAAATCAACTCCATCCCAGCCAGACCCAATACAATCTC
Source organism: Caprimulgus europaeus (assembly GCA_907165065.1). The sequence goes on from OU015537.1 coordinate 12,649,579, forward strand.
CACCCCTTATTCCATACCATTTGCGTCATGCTCAGGTCCCACATAATTTATACCCAGCATACAGGTTTATACATTCTTATTAGCTCTGCCCCCTGTCCTTTATCAGATAGATATCCCATGGGCTTCCTCCATTCCTCCAGATGTTCAGAAACAGTCTTTGACTTGGGCCTCTTCTGTCAACACAGATGTTCAAGACAGGAGGAGCAGCATCTTTAATTGCTGGGCGCCAACACTGACTTGGTTCGGGTCATCATTGCACTCGCCAGGTTCCTTTATTGCAAAACTCACTCTTTGTCAGTTCAGGTCATTCCTGCTACATTCCTTCCTGCAACATACTACTCACATCATAGATTAGTTTCCCCCTGTATTGGGTTTGCATGGCAAGGTTTTGGTAGCAGTGGGGGGGGGGACATTGGGTGGCTTCTGTGAGAGAAGCTGCCAGAAGCTTCCCCCATGTCTGACCCGACACAGCCAATGCCAGCAGGCTACAAGAAGGGACCCGCCGCTGGCCAAGGCCGAGCCCATCAGTAACGCCTCTGTGATAACATAATTAAGAAAAAAAAAAAGGAAGGGAGAAAAAAAAGCTGCACACTTTGCAGCGGGAGAGAGGAGTGAGAAGATGTAAGAAAAAACAACTCTGCAGACACCAAGGTCAATGAAGAAGGAGGGGGAGGATGGGCTCTGGCGCCGGAGCAGCGATTCCCCTGCAGCCTGTGGTGAAGACCAGGGTGAGACAGGCTTCTCACAGAAGCCACCCCATGTCCCCCCCTCCCCCACTGCTACCAAAACCTTGCCATGCAAACCCAATACACCCCCCAAGGTTAAATCTCCTTGAGGCACACACCAGGTCTCCCCATCTTTTCACATTACCCACCTAGTACACCCAGGTCCTTGAGCAAAGATGATCCCATGAATGGGTTTGCTTTTTCCCATGGGAGGGGCAATCCATGCCACCTTCCCCAACCACTTCCCTGTGTGCACGACAGGGACCTTATCTCCTCCCACAGTATGTAGGGGTTTTGTTTGGGCAGGGCCAGGATGGTTAGCAGATCTTCTGGTGTTAACCAGCCAAGTGGCTTCCATTAATTTTATATCTCAGTGCTTCCCTCCCCCATTATCCAATGCCCTCAACATCGTCTTTAACAGTCCATTGTATCTTTCAATCTTTCCAGAGGCTTGTGGGTGATAGGGGATGTGGTACACCCACTCAATGTCATGTTTCTTTGCCCAGGAGTTTATGAGGTTATTTCGAAAATGAGTCTCATTGTCTGATTCAATTCTTTCTGGGGTACCATGTCGCCACAAAATTTGTCTTTCAAGGCCTAAGATGGTGTTTCAGGCAGTGGCATGGTTTACAGGGTATGTTTCTAGCCAACCAGCAGTTGCTTCCACCATGGTGAGTATGTAACCCTTGCCTTGGCGTGTTTGTGGCAGTGGTCCGATAGAGTCGATTTGCCAGGCCTCGCCATATCGAAAACCCAGCCACCGCCCTCTATTCCAGGGAGATTTTACTTGATTGCAGCCTGTGTTTCACATTCATGAGTAATCTGTGTGATGGCTTCCATGGTTCAGGTCCACCCCTCAATCACGAGTCCATCGATATGTTGCATCTCTCCCTAGATGTCCCGATGTTTCATGGGCCCATCAAGCTACAAATAGCTCACCTTTACCTTCCCAGTCCACGTCCACAGAAGCTACTTCAATTTTTGCAGCCTTGTCTACCTGTTCATTGTTTTGATGTTCTTCTGTGGCGCGGCTTTTGGGCACGTGAGCGTCTACATGACGTACCTTTAAAGTCATGTTTTCTACTCGAGCAGCAATGTCCTGCCACAATGCAGCAGCCCAGATGGGTTTACCCCTGCGCTGCCAATTGGTCTTCTTCCACTGCTGCAGCCACCCCCACAGGGCATTAGCCACCATCCAGGAGTCAGTGTAGAGATATGTATACTGGCCACTTTTCTCATTCAGCAATCTTTAGGGCTAGTTGGATGACTTTCACTTCTGCAAACTGACTTGACTCGCCTTCTCCTTTAGTGGCCTCAATGGCACAGGTTTTCACTCAGGTTCTGTCTCTTCCGGGAGAGAGAAGTTTCCAGTTTATTATTAAACTGTTTTTATCTCAATCTACAAGCCTCCTAATCCTTGCCCCCAATCCTCTCCCCTGTCCCCTGGTGGACCATAAAAAGCAAGAAACTCAGCCAAGGGAAGGAGACTAGCTGCCTATAAAATACTGCAAAGATTGCTGTGTAGGTGGGTGTCCCACCTCAGGATTGGACATCCCTGTTGGCAGGGCTGATGGTGGACCCAGGGCTGCTGAAATTTCTCTCTTTCTCTTCTCTTCTTTTCCTTCTCGTAACTCTTTCTCTTTTTCTTCTCGTAACTAAGATATGAACCCCATGAAAGTGGTGAATTCTTCTTGTAACTAAGATAAGAATCCACATTACCAATGTTTTTAATAATACAAATAAAAGAAAACTTAAAAACACCTAATATTAAAATAGTAGTGATAATGATAACAGTAATAAGATATGCAAATAAGTGATAACTCAGTGCAACTGCTTACCACCCACTGATAAGCCAGGCCCGTTCCTGGATAACGATCCCAAAGGAGCAAAAATCCTGAACCAAAGCTGAGATCCCGGAAGAGAGAGAACCTGAGTAAAAACCCGTGCCGATCCACCCCTCCTTTCCGGTCAACCCTGGATAATATACTGACATGACGTGATATGATATGGAATATTTTATTGGCACATCCAAATGCCAGTTTTGGGTTTTTATATTCACTACACTTATCCCTCCCAGTCCTAATGCAGCTGTGAACAGCCAAACACGATGGCCTTGAGCTCCAGCAGCAACTAATAACATTAATACTTTTATCAGTGATGTTCTCGTAGCAAGTCTGAACTGAAACAAAAACACGGTTCTTCTAACTACTGAGGAGAAAATTAACTCTATCCTAGCAAAACCAGGACAATACTGTAGCACCCAAAACTGCACACAGTACTCAAGGTGAGGCCGCATCATTGCAGAGTAGAGCGGGACGATCATCTCCCTCGACCAGCTCACAATTCAGTGCTTGATGCACCCCAGGACATGGTTGGCCCTCTTGGCTGCCAGGGCACACTGTTGGCTCATGTTCAACTTGCCATTGACCAGAACTCCCAGGTCCCTCTCTGCAGAGCTGCTCTTCAGCCTCTCATTCCCCAGTCTGTGTGTGTCCAGGGTTGCCATGTCCCAGGTACAGAATCCGGCACTTGCCCTTGTTAAAATTCATACAGTTGGTGATTGCTACTTGTAGGTGTGCTTGCTTTTTGATAGTTTTTTTCAAGGGATATTAATGATTTCAAAAATAAGATTCTTCCTTCTTCATAAATGCTATTTAATAATAATGATATAAGATTTATTGGCAAGCATTTGTTGCCCCTAAGTATGTATGACTGAATATTCATGGAAATCAATGCAAGTAGGGTGGGACCAAACCAAAATTATTTTATTGCAAACTTCAAGTGACCAGATACAGAAAATGCCACATATTATGGTGACCAGTACCCCCTGCTCCTGATACCTGGTAATATGGTTAGCCTGCCCAACACCATTTTAATAAAGTAAATGGCCATTCTCTGTAATGGAGCAGGTCACATATTAGTCCCCTTTCCCCTCATTATCAGGCCCTGAAGGTCCTGTGCACCAAGCACACAAACCAAACATTTTTTCTTCCCCTCCCTGTTGGCCTCAAGATTCCTGGATGCCAAGCTGATTACTCCCTTCCTTACCAGCCTTGAAGATCCCGGGCACCTGGACAGCCAGGTGTTGTTGATGACCCTGCCACAGAACAGGGAAACATAACAGTAGAGAGCCGTGTCTATAAAATCAAGCAGTTACAAGTCTTGAGTGGATGGGAACTGCTGCTGGACAGTAAAACCTGTGATCATCCATCCATCCATCCATCCATCCATCCATCCATCCATCCGTCCATCCATCCATCCATCCATCCATCCATCTCCTCCCAGGGCCAGAGATGCTTCCTCCGCTACCTGCTTCCTCTGAGGACTGTTTCATATTCTTTTATATGTTTTTGAGTTTAGATTATGATTGTTATGTTGATACAAGCCATGTATTAAGATTTGACCTGATCTGCACAGGATCCAGGTGATTAGAAACCATAAGCTAAGATGTGCTATAAAATTCTATGTTGTGCTACCTATAAAGTTGTGCTGCACTGATTCTGCTTATAGAAATACTGTGCTATTCTGATCATAAATTCTATGCTATGCTAATCATAAAATCCCGTTAAGAAAATAAAGCTTTAATTGTAACTACATCTTAATGCCATCATCATTCTGGCAAGGATCCCTAAAAGAATATGTCTGTCCGTCCCCTTATTGTTGGGTGACAATTATGAGTTTCAATTAATTGTCAATTTAGCTTGCACAGCTACTCCTATAGTTGTAAATATTATTTTGCTACCTTGCTAATCTTGCTTTAGCATTTAACTTGATGGTGATCTTCACTTGAGAAATAATCTTTAAAAATCTCATAGGACATGAAACTAAAACTTGAGAAATGAGCTTTATTCTGTAGTCAGGCACATCTTAATGTGACATCTCATAGAAGTCCTGTTACTTCTCTGTGCCCTTGTTTCTTCACTGAACAAACTAGGTATACTTCAATACATATGCTGTTATTTTTTTCAGTTCTAGAGCTGAGCTGTTCTGGATCTGTTCAGGTAGTATCAAAATAAGAAAATATGAGAAAATAAGAGAAGTGGGACTGTATTTACTATAGGCATTAAAATTTACTACATTTGGCAGAAGAAAAGGAAATTAATTGAGGTATACATTAGTATTACAGTTTTGCAGTCAAATAAAGCACTAGAATTAATGAAGTTATAATAATTTGATGAAGTCCAGTAAGTAATCAAAACAATTCAATAGAAACAAAAAAGAGCCTACTAAATTTTTAGTAGGGATCCATTAACCTAGGAGATAGCAAAGGGATACAAAAGAAAGAGATTTTATTTTCCTTGTTCTGCTAACACTGATTTATTGGAAATTTCATTTATTAATTTCATTTTTTCAGTGTCCCTCCTGACATAGTCACAAAATCAAAATCAAACTTGACAGAAAACAAGTTATATCTTTAGCTAAAGTGAGTCTGTGACCTTTCTACATTATGTTGCCTTGGTACAGTCTTCAGAACTATTCACACATGCCATGCTCCATTACTTCTTTCTGTCTTTGAAACCAAAATTCTCTCATCTAAACTAACATGTTAGCCTGGACCTCAGGAGTCCATGGGTGTTCCCTCTCGGCACCTTCCAGTCTCTAACATTCTGTGATTCTGTGATCTTGCCATAAGTCAGCAGCCCAGATGGCTTTGCCTCTGCGCTGCCAGTTGCTTTGTTTCCATTGCTGTAACCACCCCCACAGGGCATTTGCCACCATCCATGAGTCAGTACAGAGGTAGAGGATTGGCCATTTTTCTCGCTCAGCAATGTCTGAGGCCAGCTGGATGGCTTTTACCTCTGCAAACTGACTCAATTCACCTTTTCCTTCAGCAACCTCAGCAACTCGTCGGGTAGAGCTCCACACAGCAACTTTCCACTTTCGATGTTTTCCTACAATACGACAGGAGCCATCAGTGAACAGGGCATATCGTTTCTCATCATCTGGTAATTCATTATATGGTGGAGCCTCCTCAGCACATGTTACCTCTTCCTCTGGTGACATTCCAAAATCTTTGCCTTCTGGCCAATGCGTGATCACTTCCAAAATTTTTGGATGACTGGGGCTTCCAATTCGAGCTTGTTGTGTGATTAGTGCGGCCCACTTACTCCATGTGGCATCAGTTGCATGGTGTGTAGAGGGAACGCTCCCTTTGAACATCCAGCCCAGCATGGGCAATCAGGGCACCAGGAGGAGCTGTGCTTCAGTACTGATCACGTCCAAAGCAGCTCGAACTCTCATATGCTGTCAATATCACTTTTTCAGTTGGTCTGTTGTCATTAGACTTCCGCACAGGCCATATGGGGCTGTTAAAGGGAGAGCGAGTCCTGCTGATCACTCCTTGGCTCTCCAGCTGATGAATCAGTTTATGGATGGGAATTATGGAGTCTCAGTTGCTGTGATATTGACACCAGTGCACTGTTGAGGTAGGAATGGGCACCTGTTTTTCTTTGACCTGTAACAGTCCCACCACAGAAGGGTCCTCTGAGAGACTGGGCAGAGCAGAAAACTGTTTGATTTCCTCTGTCTCCGAGGCAGCTATGCCAAAAGCCCACCAGTACCCTTTTGAGTCCTTGAAATACCCTCTCCTAAGGTAATCTGTGCCGAGAATGCAAGGAGCACCCAGGCCAGTCACAATGGGGTGCTTTTGCCAGTCGCTCCCAGTCAGACGCATTTCAGCCTCCAACACAGTCAGCTCTTGGGACTGCACTGTGACTCCAGAAATACAGATGGATTCTGCTCCTTTAGAGTTCGATGGCATCAGGATGCATTGGGCACCAGTGTCCACTAAAGCTTTATACTGCTGGGGGTCAAATGTGCCAGGCCAATGAATCCACACAGTCCAGTAAACTCGGTTATCCCTTTCCTCCGCCTGGCTGGAGGCAGGGCACCTCTAATGCTGGTCATAATATTTATCACTCACTTCTGCTGAATTATGATCAAAAGGATTAGGATCAAGGAAAGGATTGAGAGTAGCATCAGCACTCCTATTCTGTCTGGGGAATTGTCCACTGGAGACTGGAGCAGCATTTTTCCTTGAAGGACCAGAAAAATCCCTATTTGTACTTGTTTTTCTTTGCAGCTCATGTACTCATGCATGCAGGACTGAGATCAGTTTCCCATCCCACTTTCTCATGTCTTCTCTGTGGTCACTCAAGTATAACACAGTGCGCCCCGTGGTTTATACCATCTCTCTTGAGCAGGGAAACGCTTGCTCCTAACAGCTGGGACATAGGTCTGAATGGGTGGAGGTTGGACCCTATCCTCTAATCACTGTAACTCTTGGGACAGTTTACCCACGTGTTTCTCCAGGAGTTCTGGTAGCTTTTGCAGGCCAAGACACAGACTCGTATATGATGTGCGGAAAGAGACTCCACAACTTTGTAAAGTTGTAAAGTAGGTATGTTTATTCAGCGCTGGGCGCACGGGGGAAGTAGAAAACTGTAAAGCATAATGTATAAGTTAGGATTGTTAAGTTTGAACTAGGTAATCAGAGAAACCTCACCAAGAAGAGACTGTAAAGTCCCAGGCCTGTTCTAACCATTAACTTAGTACTGGAGTTAAGAACAATGTATCTTTGTCACAGAGTTTCAGAAATAGAAATGTATTACCTTAGCGTTCATAGAAGCATTAAGACTCTTTGTTTTACTGACCAATGGGATGTGACAAGGGAACATGTTGAGCTAACTCCTTGGGACAAGGTAGACAGAAGTGTTGGAGACAGGCCGAGGAGAGAATTGAGCATGTGCAGAGGAAAAGTACAGCCAAAGGACACAGTGATGCCGACCACCAGAAGACCATGAGGACCACCAGAGAGAGAGAGTGCGCATGCGAAAGGGATATTTACATATATGAATAAGTTCCTGAAAACTTAATGACTTCTTGGAAAAGTAATGAATATGCATATTTTGATCGTATAAAGCTTTTGTGGAGAGACGAGTGGGTATGCACGGTTGATGGAGCGATCCCCCATGCATCCGGCACTGTAATAAAGAAGTGCCTGCTTCTTAAGACTACACTGGTATTAAGAAGTTTATTTCTTGATTTCGGTGACAATATCAAAAAGTCAATTTTACAGAGGCTTGTACCTGTGCGGTTTATACATATACTGTGTCTGAGAAGCATGCAGAGAATGTGTTACATATATTGCAGGTTATTTTCTCTCATTCACTTCTCTTAAATAATATGACATTTTGATATAATAAACCACTTCCAGATCTATATAATGCAAGAAATGAAAAATAATATTTCTAGACTCTTGTACTGTAGAAAGAGGGAGCAGCTAGGCAGGAGTAGTCATTCTAGTAGCTCTGTAGTCCATGCTAAGTAAAAATAGATAAACTGTTGTATTGGGTTTGCATGGCAAGGTATTTGTAGTGGAGGGGGAGGCATAGGGATGACTTCTGTGAGAAGCTGCCAGAAGCTTCCCCCATGTCCGACACAGCCAATACCAGCCGGCTCCAAGGCAGACACACTGCTGGCCAAGGCCGAGCCCATCAGCAACGCCTCTGTGGTAACATAATAAAGAAAAAAAAAAGGGAAGAGAGGAAAAAAAAGCTGCACACTTTGCAGCTAGGGAGAGAGGAGTGAGAAGATATGAGAGAAACAACTCTGAAGACACCAAGGTCAGTGAAGAAGGAGGGGGAGGAGGTGATCCAGGTGCCAGAGCAGAGGTTCCCCTGTAACTTGTGGTGAAGACCATGGTGAGGCAGGCTGTCCCTCTGCAGTCCATGGAGGTCCTCGGTGGAGCAGATGACCACCTGTAGCCCATGGAGGACCCCACACCGGAGCAGGTGGATGCCTGAAGGAGGCTGTGACCCGATGGGAAGCCCATGCTGGAGCAGGTTCCTGTCAGGACCTGTGGCCCCATGGAGAGAGGAGCCCACGCCAGAGTAGGCTTGCTGGCAGGACTTGTGACCCCGTGGTGGACCCACGCTGGAGCAGTCCATTCCTGAAGGACTGCACACCATGGAAGGACCCAGGCTGAAGCAGTTCATGAATAACTGTCGTTCATGGGAAGGACTCACATTGGAGAAGTTCGTGGAGGACCCCACACCGGTGCGGAGGAAGGAGTCCTCCCCCTGAGGAGGAAGGAGTGGTAGAAACAATGATGAGCTGATCCCAACCCCCATTCCCTGTCCCCCTGTGCCACTGGAGGGGAGGAGGTGGAAATCAGGAGAGAAGTTAAGCCCAGGAAGAAGGAAGGGGTGGGGGGAAGTGTTTTAAGATTTGGTTTTACTTCTCATTATCCTCTTGTCTGATTGCTAATAAATTAAATATGTTTTATTCCCCCAAATCGTGTTTGTTTTGCCTGTGTCAGTAACTGGTGAGTGATCTCTCTCTGTCCTTATCTCCACCCACGAGCCTTTAATTATATTTTTCTCCCTCTGTCCAGTTGAGGAGGGGGAGTGATAGAGTGGGCTTTGGTGGGCATCTGGCATCCAGCCAGGGTCAACCCACCACAATTGTATTGAGTCTGGCTGAGATGGAGTTAATTTTCCTCATAGCGGCCCTCAGAGTGCTGTGTTGTGTATTAGTAGCTAGAAAGGTGTTGATAACACACCAGTGTTTTGGTTACTGCTGAGCAGTGCTCCCACAGCATCAAGGCTGGCTCTCCAACATTTTCCCCTCCCAGTAGGCTGGGGTAGGGAAGGTCTTGGGAGGGGACATAGCCAGGACAGCTGACCCAAACTGACCAGAGGGATGTTCCATACCATATGATATCTGCTCAGCAATAAAAGCTAAGAGAAGGGAGGTGGAAATGGGGGCATTCGTTATCACAATGTTTGTCTTCTGGAGTAACCACTATGTGTACTGAAGCCCTACTTCCCAGGAAGTGGCTGGACATCACCTGCTGATGGGAAGTAGCTAATAAATCTTTTTTTTTTTTCCTTTGCTTCCATATGTGGCGTTTGCTTTTGCTTTGTTAAACTACCTTTATCTTGACCCATCTTATTTTCTCCTCCTCTGTCCTCCTGAGGAAGAGAGTGATAGAGTGGCTTTGTGGACACTTGGTATCCACCTGGTGTCAACTTGCCACAGTCCTTTTTGGCACTCAATGTGGGGCAAGAGACAATGGCAGTTTTGTATTAAGCATGTTATAGCTATAGTAGGTAAGTGGCAAGCTTCTGTGCATGTCAAGGAGTTTGTTGGGTGCACTACTTATCTTTCTATTTTGATGAGCTTGGGAACATGTTAATACAAATAATGACTATGTGCTTTGCCCTGGCATTGTTGGTTTTGCTGTGCTGAGGGAGCTATCTTGTGGAAAGGAAAAGGGAGTACATCTCTTTCTCCCTACCCGGGACTGATGTGGATGGTTTTATTATGCAGGCCAGAGGTCCTTGTTCACCCTTATGTGAGCTGTTTGATACTACTAAGTAATACTGTTGTCATATTATGGGATTTGTGGAATCTAGTGTTGTCCTGATATAAGAGAAGACAACTTTTGGGTGAGGCAATACTGAAACATGCCATGAGGTGGCTGGACCCTGGGTGGCAGGGTGTGTGAAAGGACTTGGGCAGGTTCCTGGGGCGGTAATCACCTCCCATAGCCTGAGATTTTACACCTGAAGAGGCATGCGACCCTGGCAAATTAACGCGTCACTTGATGGAAGGGTGCCTGGCCTACCCCAATGAGAACCAGCCGCTTCTAGCACTGTACTGGGGCTTGGCCTGTGCCTATCGAGCCCTAGTTTAGTACTCTCATGGGACTGTGGTTGAGGTTGGGATTCAAAAAACAACTACAGTAATTGCCCCAGTGGTGAAAAAGAAACAGTGGACACGTAGAACAAGAAGTTCATATCATCAATTAGTAAGGGAGGAAGAAGAAGAGGAAAGATGTGATCAAGAAGCTGGTCCTTCGACAAGGACCTTGGAGGAAGGAGTGAGAGAACTTAAGCAGGAAGCAGAAAATATTCAGTCCCTGACCTCATCAGAGCTTCAAGACATGCGGAAAGATTACAGCCGCCAGCCAGGTGAGTGGATTGCTGCCTGGCTGCTCTGATGCTGGGATAATGGGGCCAACAGTCAGCAACTGGAAGGAAGGGAAGCCCAACAGCTGGGATCCCTTGATAGAAAACAGGGAATCAACAGAGGAATAGGAAGAGAGACAGCAATTTGCAGTCTCTGGAGATGGCTCCTCTCAGTTGTGAGGGCATAATATCCATTCAAGGAAGATCTTATGAATTCCCCAGGAAAGTGAACTACCACAGATGAAGGCATCCAGTACCTGAGAGAATTAGCAGTGCTGGAAGTCATCTACAGTGATCCAGACGATGAGGCCTCCAAAGATCCCGAGGATGTCTTGTGCACATGGGCCATGTAGAGGAAGGTGATTTAAAGTGCCCCAGTGTCATATTCAACAGCTTGGCAGCAATGTATTGCCCAGATAGGGAAACACCAACTGGGGAGAGAGTGTCTCCTTGGCTCCAAAACTTTGAAGAAAATCTCTGGACCTCCTCATCCCTATGGGCCAGAGCCTTGACTGTCAGAGGCACTCCATGAAAACAGTCCTCTCCTGCCCCAGTCAGAGGGAAAAGGAGCCCTTGGTGCATGCCACATGGTGCACTCTGATTCTTTTTGTGTGACCAGGGGGAGGACATGAGGAAGTGGGATGGTGAACCCACCTTTAAACTGGAAGCCTGTGTACGTGAACTGAGGGGAAAGACAGCTGTTAAGAAAAGGCCACCCAAGAAGGCTGTCAGTGTAGTTGGTGCTGAAGCCCAGGAAGGTAATCAACGATCTTCCAGACATAGAAAAACTGAAATCACCTCCCTCGACCCTGGTGAGGGGACTTCTGGTCTGGCGCTAAAAGGGTCAGACAGTGGATACTCTGATGAGGAACAGGAAAAGAGTCTCTGCTTTTCACCAGGAGGAGTAAAGGATTGACTAGGTATACTGAATTGTGTGGATTAGGTGGCCTGGCACATCAGCTCCACAAAGGTACAAGTCTTAGGTAGACACTGGTGCACAGTGAATGCTGGTGTCATCAGGGTACAGGGGCACAGAACCCATCTGGATCTCCAGAGTGACAGAGGGATGCCAAGAATTGTCTGTATTGGAGGCTGAGATGACCTTAACAGGGTAAAAATGGGAAAAGCACCCCATTGTGACTGGCCCAGAGACCCCTTGTATCCTTGGCATGGAATACCTCAGGAGAGGATACTTCAAGGACTCAAAGGGATACCAATGGGCTTTTGGTGTAGCCACTGTGAACACAGAAAATTACAAAGAACTATCTACCCTGCCTGGTCTCTTTGAAGATACCTTTGTTGTGGGATTGCTGGGAGTTGAAGAACAAGAGGTGCACTGGCAGCAATATCACACAAACTGAGACTCCCTGGCTCCCATTTCAGCTAAAAATCAGGGCACACATGGAGGGATGCCCAATACATCTGGAATCAACTGCCCCAGGGGTGGAAACACAGCCTCATCATTTGTCATGGTGTGGTGGGTTGACCCTGGCTGGATGCCAGATGCCCACCAAAGCCCACTCTATCACTCCCCCTCCTCAACTGGGCAGGGGGAGAAAAATATAATGAAAAGCTCGTGGGTGGAGATAAGGACAGAGAGAGATCACTCACCAATTACTGGCACGGGCAAAACAGACTCGACTTGGGGGAAAAAAAAAAAAACAAATTTAATTTATTACCAATCAGACAAGAGGATAATGAGAAGTAAAACCAAATCTTAAAACACCTCACCCACCCCACCCTTCTTCCAAGGCTTAACTTCTCTCCTGATTTCCACCTCCTCCCCTTCAGTGGCACAGGGGGACAGGGAATAGGGGTTGGGGTCAGTTCCTCACAGGTTGTCCCTGCCACTCCTTCCTCATCAGGGGGAGGACTCCTTCCCCCACACCAGCATGGGGTCCCTCTCACAGGAGACAGTCCTCCATGAACTTCTCCAACGTGAGTCCTTCCCATGACTGACAGTTCTTCACAAACTGCTCCAGCATGGGTCCTTTCCACAGGGTCACAAGTCCTGCCAGCAAACCTGCTCCGGCGTGGGCTCCTCTCTCCATGGGGCCACAGGTCCTGACAGGAACCTGCTCCAGCATGGGCTTCCCACGGGGACACAGACTCCTTCAGGCATCTACCTGCTCTGGCGTGGGGTCCTCCATGGGCTACAGGTGGTCATCTGCTCCACCATGGACCTCCATGGACTGCAGGGGGACAGCCTGCCTCACCATGGTCTTCACCACAAGTTACAGGGGAATCTCTGCTCCGGCTCCTGGAGCACCTCCTCCCCCTCCTTCTTCACTGACCTTGGTGCCTGCAAGGGTTGTTTCTCTCACATCTTCTCACTCCTCTCTCCTGCTGCAAAGTGTGCAGCTTTTTTCTCTTCCCGTTTTTTCTGTCTTAATTATGTTATCACAGAGGCTTTATTGATTGGCTCGGCCTTGGCCAGCGGCGGGTCTGTCTTCGAGACGGCTGGCACTGGCTGTGTCGGAGATGGAGGAAGCTTCTGGCAGCTTCCCACAGAAGCCATCCCCATGGCCCCTGCCCACTACCAAAACCTTGCCACGCAAACCAAATACACATGGACTAATCCAAACTGCACTGGAAAATGGTAATGCTCCTGAACATCTACAATACATTGATGACATCATCGTGTGGGGCAACAAGGCAGAAGTGTTTGAGAAGGGAAAAAAAGTAATTCAGATTCTTCTGAGAGCTGGTTTTGCCATTAAGAAAAGCAAGGTCAAGGGACCTGCACAGGAGATTCAGTTCTTGGGAATAAAATGGCAGGGTGGACTCTTTTCATGTGCCTATGGATGTGGTTAACAAGATAGCAGCTATGTCTCCACCAGCTAACAAGAAGGAAACACAAGCTTTCCTAGGCCTTGTGGGATCCTGGAGAATGCATGTTTGTAGTGGGTCTGGCTGGGATGGAGTTGATTTTCCCCGTGGCAGCCCTCAGAGTGCTGTGTTTTGTATTTGGTGGCTCGAGGGGTGTTGATAACACAGCAGTGTTTTGGTTACTGGTGAGCAGTGCTAGCACAGCACCAAGGCTGTCCCTCCAACATTTCCCCCAGTAGGCTGGGAGGGGGGAAGGTCTTGGGAGGGGACACAGCCAGGACAGCTGACCCAAACGGACCAAAGGGATATTCCATACCATATGACGTATGCTCAGAAATAAAGCAAGGAGAACAGAGGGGGAAGGGGGGGCATTCGTTACTTCCGTTTTGTCCTCTGGGAACCGCAACGCGTATGAAGCCCTGCTTCCCGGGAAGTGGCCAGACATCGCCTGCTGATGGGAAGTAGAGAGTAAATATTTTGTTCTTTTGCTTCTGCGCGCGCAGCTTTGCTTTGCTTCTATTAAACTGCTTTTGTCTCGATCCACGAGTTTGGTTTTTTTGTGTTCCATCTTATTTTCTCCCCTCCCCATCTTGCTGAGGAGGGGGGTGATAGAGTGGGCTTTGGTGGGCACCCAGTATCTAGCCAGGGTCAACCCACCACAGTCTTTTTTGGCGCCCAACGTGGGGCACGAGACAACAACAGTTTTACATTCAGCGGGCTTTAGCTGCAGTAGTTATTAAGCAGTGAGCTCCTGTGCAGGTCACGGAGTTGTTTTTTTTCCTTTCTCTGCTGGTAGCATTGCTTATCTCTGTTTCTGCTCAGTTTGGGAACATGTTGATAACAGGAACAGCTATGGGCTTCATGCTGACATTCGTAGTTTTGCTGTGCTGGGGGAGCTATTCTGTGGGGAGGATGAAGGAACTCGGGAGTGTGCTGGTACAAATAGTGACTATGTGCTTATTCCTGGCGCTGATGGCCTTACTGTGCTTGGGGAGCTATCTTGTGGAGGAGACAAGAGAATACATCTCCTTTTCCCTACCTGAAGTCAATGTAGATGGCTTTATTATGCAGGCTCCCGAGGTCCTTGTTCATCCATATGTGAGCTGTTTATTACTGCTTAGTAATACTATTGGAATATTATGGTTTTTGTGGAGTATAGTCTCGTCCTGGTGTAGGAGAAGGCAGTTTTTGGGTGATGAAATACTGAAAAGTGCCCTGAAGCGTCCGGTCCCTGGGTGGCAGGGTGTGTGGAAGGATTTGGGCAGGTTCTTAGGACGGTTATCACCTCCTATAGCCTGGGATTTTACACCTGAAGAAGCACACAACCCTGGCAAACTAACACGTCACCTGATGGAGGGGTGCCTGGCCTACCCCAATGAAAACCAGCAGCTTCTAGCACTGTACTGGGGCTTGGCCTGTGCCTATCGAGCCACAGTTCAGTACTCTCAGAGGACTGTGGTTGAGGCAGGGACCCAGACCACATCCGAGGACACCATGGTTGAGACAGGGATCCAAACAGCAACAACTACAGTAATCGCCCCAGTGGTGAAAAAGAAACAGTGGACAAGGAGAACCACTGGTCCATATCATCGATTAGTGAGGGCAGAGGAAGAAGAGGATCAAGAAGCCGGTCCTTCTATGAGGAACTTGGAGGAAGGAGTGAGAGAACTAAAACAAGAAGCAGAAACTACCCGGTCCCTGACCTCATCAGAACTTCGAGACATGCAGAAAGACTACAGCCGCCAGCCAGGTGAGCGGATTGCTGCCTGGCTGCTCCGATGCTGGGATAATGGGGCCGACAGCCAGCAGTTGGAAGGGAGGGAAGCCCAGCAGCTGGGATCCCTTGCTAGAAACCGTGGGATTGAGAGAGGAATTGGAAGAGAGGCGGCAATTTGCAGTCTCTGGAAACGGCTCCTCTCTAGTGTGAGAGCTCGCTATCCGTTCAAAGATGACCTTATGAATTCCCCAGGAAAGTGGAGTACAGCAGATGAGGGTATCCAGTATTTGAGAGAACTGGCAGTGCTGGAAGTAATTTATAGTGATACTGACAATGATGAGAACTCCAAAGATCCCGAGGATGTCCTGTGCACACGGGCTATGTGGAGGAAGGTAATCCGGGGTGCCCCAATGCCATATGCTAATAGCTTGGCGGCAATGTATTCTCCCGATGTTGAGACACCAACTGTGGAAAGAGCGTCTTCATGGCTTCAAAACTTCGAAGAGAATCTCTGTACCTCCTCGTCCCTACGGGCCAGCACCGTGGCTATCAAAGGCATGCCGAGGAATCAAACCTCTCCTGCTCCAGTCAGAGGGAAAGGGAGCCCCTGACGTATGCCACGTGGTGCACTCTGGTTCTTGTTGCGTGACCAGGGGGAAGACATGAGGAAGTGGGATGGTGAACCCACCTTTAAACTGGAGGCCCGTGTACGCGAATTGAAGGGGAAAACAGCCATTAAGAAAGGACCAATTAAGAAGGCTGTCAGTGTAATTGGTGCTGACACCCAGGAAGGTAATCAACGATCTTCCAGACATAGAAAAACTGAAATCACCTCCCTCGACCCTGGTGAGGGGACGTCTGGTCTGGCACTACAAAGGTCAGACAGCGAATACTCTGATGAAGAACAGGAGTAGAGGGTCCCTGCCTTCGGCCAGGAGGAGGAAAGGGACGATCGTGTATATTGGACTGTGTGGATCCGATGGCCTGGCACATCAGGTCCACAAAAGTATAAGGCTCTGGTTGACACTGGCGCACAGTGTACCTTGATACCATCACAATACAAGGGCACAGAACCCATCTGGATATCCAGAGTGACAGGGGGATGCCAAGAATTGTCTGTGTTGGAGGTTGAAGTGAGCTTGACGGGAGACAAATGGGAAAAGCATCCCATTGTGACTGGCCCAGAAGCCCCTTGCATCCTTGGCATCGACTATCTCAAGAGAGGGTACTTTAAAGACCCAAAGGGGTACAGATGGGTTTTTGGTGTGGCCACTGTGAACACAGACAAGGTCAAGCAGCTGTCTACCCTGCCTGGCCTCTCAGAAGATCCCTTTGTTGTGGGATTGCTACAAGTTGAAGAACAACAGGTGCCAGTTGCCACCAGGACAGTGCACAGGCGGCAATATCGTACAAACCGAGACTCCTTGGCTCCCATCCGTGAACTGATTCATCAACTGGAGAGCCAAGGAGTTGTCAGCAAGACTCATTCACCTTTTAATAGCCCCATATGGCCAGTGCAAAAGTCTGATGGAACGTGGAGATTAACAGTAGACTATCGTGGCCTGAATGAAGTGACACCACCACTGAGCGCTGCTGTGCCGGACATGTTAGAGCTCCAATATGAATTGGAGTCCAAGGCAGCCAAGTGGTACGCCACCATAGACATTGCCAATGCGTTCTTCTCCATTCCTTTGGCACCAGAGTGCAGGCCGCAGTTTGCTTTCACCTGGAGGGGTGTCCAGTACACCTGGAATCGACTGCCCCAGGGGTGGAAACACAGCCCCACCATTTGCCATGGACTGATTCAAAATGCACTGGAAAAGGGTGATGCCCCTGAACATCTACAATACATTGATGACATCATCGTATGGGGCAATAAGGCAGAAGAAGTGTTTGAGAAGGGAAAAAGAGTAATTCAGATTCTTCTGAGAGCTGGCTTTGCTATTAAGAAAAGCAAGGTCAAGGGACCTGCACAAGAGATTCAGTTCTTGGGAATCAAATGGCAGGATGGACGCCGTCATGTGCCTATGGATGTGGTTAACAAGATAGCAGCTCTGTCTCCACCAACTAAGAAGGAAACACAAGCTTTCCTAGGCCTTGTGGGATTTTGGAGAATGCATGTTCCAGGTTACAGTCAGCTTGTGAGACCTCTCTATCAAGTAACTCGAAAGAAGAACTGTTTTGAGTGGGGCCTTGAGCAACAACAAGCCTTTGAGCGTATCAAACAAGAAATAGCTCGTGCAATGGCTCTTGGGCCTATCCGAACAGGACCAGCTGTGCAAAATGTACTCTACACTGCAGCTGGAGACCATGGTCTCACCTGGAGCCTCTGGCAGAAAACAACAGGAGAAACCCGAGGTCGACCATTAGGGTTCTGGAGCCGGGGGTATCGTGGATCAGAAGCCCACTACACTCCAACTGAAAGGGAGATACTAGCAGCATATGAGGGGGTTCGCGCCGCTTCAGAAGTTGTTGGTACAGAAGCGCATCTGCTCCTGGCACCGCGATTGCCTGTGCTACATTGGATGTTTAAAGGAAACATCCCTTCTACACATCATGCAACCAGTGCTACATGGAGTAAGTGGGCAGCATTGATCACGCAACGAGCTCGACTAGGGAATCACAACCGTCCAGGAATCCTGGAAGAGATCATGGACTGGCCAGAAGGCAGAGATTTTGGAGTACAGCCTGAGGAGATGGTTAGTGTTAAGAAGATGAAATGTATTATGTTCTCTTTACCAGGGGATCCTGTTTTGTTGTAGGAAACCATTGGAAGTGGAAGGCTGCTGTGTGGAATCCCACACAACAAGTCATTGAGGCTACTGAAGGAGAAAGTCAGTCGAATCAATTTGCAGAAGTGAAAGCCATTCAACTAGCCCTAAAGATTGCTGAATGAGAAAAGTGGCCAGTATACATATCTCTATACTGACTCCTGGATGGTGGCTAATGCCCTGTGGGGGTGGCTGCAGCAGTGGAAGAAGACCAATGGGCAGCGCAGGGGTAAACCCATCTGGGCTGCTGCATTGTGGCAGGACATTGCTGCTCGAGTAGAAAACATGACTTTAAAGGTACGTCACGTAGACGCTCACGTGCCCAAAAGCCGAGCCACAGAAGAACATCAAAACAATGAACAGGTAGACAAGGCTGCCAAAACTGAAGTAGCTCCGGTAGACCTGGACTGGGAGTGTAAGGATGAGCTATTTGTAGCTCCATGGGCCCATGAAACATCGGGACATCTAGGGAGAGATGCAACATATCGATAGACTCGTGATCGAGGGGTGGACCTGAACCATGGAAGCCATCACACAGGTTACTCATGAATGTGAAACACATGCTGCAATCAAGCAAGCCACACGAGTAAAATCTTCCTGGAATATAGGGCGGTGGCTGGGCTTTCGATATGGCGAGGCCTGGCAAATCGACTCTACTGGACCACTGGCACGAACACGCCAAGGCAAGCGCTACGTGCTCACCATGTTGGAAACAAGTACTGGTTGGCTAGAAACATACCCTATAAACCATGCCACTGCCTGAAACACCATCTTAGGCCTTGAAAGACAAATTTTGTGGCGACATGGTACCCCAGAAAGAATTGAATCAGACAATGAGACTGTGGTGGTTTAGCCCACAGGCAGGACCATGCGGTCTTGCACTCATTCCCCCTACCCGGTGAGATGGGAATCACAAGAAAGGGCCATGGATTAGGAATGAGTACAGGGACAGCTCACTCATCAGTTATGGTCACGGGTAATACAGACTCAACTTGGGGAAGAAAAATCAATTTAATTCGTTACCAATCATCCAAGTAGCACAGTGAGACATAACAACCACATCTTCAGACACCTTCCCCCCACCCCTCCTTTCTTCTCAGGCTCAAATCACTTTGCTCCTTATTTCTCTACCTTCTCCCCCCAGTGGAACAGTGGATAGGGAATGGGGGTTGCAGTCAGTTTTCCATTGCCGCTCTTTACAGCATGAAAGTCCAGGAACAAAAGTGTTCCAAGTGTGCTTCCCATGGAGTCACGGACCTCTTTGGGCACAGCTCCCAGCTCCGGCATGGGGACATCCCCAGGCTGCAGATGGGCCCCCAGTCCAGCACACCTCCTCCCCCACTGGCTCTGGGGGTCCACCCCTGCTCTGGGGTCTCAATTTCAGTCACACCTGTTCTCAGGCTCAGCTTTCTGCACCAGCGTGGAGTCCTCCATAGCCTACATATGAGGTATCTGCTCCACCATTGAACCTCCATGGGCTTCAGGGGACCTCCTTTACCTTCTCCTACTCCATGTGTGTTGAACTGGGTGTCTGAGGTTCTCTGTCCCTCCCCTCTCCCAAAGTCCTCCGGAATTCCAAGGTGGCAGTTCTGCTGACAGTAATAGCTAATGATAATGATAATAGGTAATGAGAATGTATAAATCTGTATGTTGGGTATAAAGATGGTTTAAGTATGTAGTTTAAGTTGTAAGTGTTGGTAAGAAGGGATAGTTAGAAGATATTGTTGTGGTTTTTAGCTGAGACAGAGCTGGGTTTCTTTTTAGTAGCTAGAATAGTGCTGCGTTTTGCTCTCAGCATGGGTTTTGTTATGAGAGAAACACTGATAACATCCCAGTGTTTGCATTTTTGTCACTGGAAGTGAAAGACTTCATGTTTTGTTAGTCTACTAGCGCAAGATCTGGGGGGGAGACGAATATTTAAATTAATAAGCTAAATTGGCATTTAGGTATGCAAATGGGATATTCCATATCATATAACGTGATGTTCAGTATATTAATGAGAGTCTCTTCCTTTTTTGATCTCTCTGACTTTTGCTCGGGCTCTCACTCTTCTGGGATTGTGCTTTCGGTTCGAGATCATCGGTCCTCCAGGATCTGGGAACAAGTGGAGCTTGGTCAGCGAGTGGTGAACAATTGCATTGTGTATCACTCATTTGCATATTTTATTACTATTATTATCATTATCATTTTAAATTTTATTTTATTTCCATTATTAAATTGTTTTAATCTCAACATACAGGCCTTACCCATGCCCCCAATTCTCTCCCCTTTCCATGGGGGGTGGGGAGTGAGCGAACAGCTGTTTTTGGATGCTAGCCAAGTGAAACCACCACAGATATATGTGTATTAAATTATGTGGGACATGAGCATGACACAAATGGTATGGAATAAGGGGTGGAGATTGTATTTGGTCTGTCTGGGATGGAGTTAATTTTCCCTACAGCAGCCCTCAGAGTGCTGTGTTTTGTATTAGTAGCTAGAAAGGTGTTGATAACACACCAGTGTTTTGGTTACTGCTGAGCAGTGCTCCCACAGCATCAAGGCTGGCTCTCCAACATTCCTCCCCTCACCCAATAGGCTGGGGGTGTGCAAGATATTGGGAGGGGACGTAGCCAGGACAATTTTCATCATTCCTAAGTGTAGGACCATTACCATTGATACAATGTTACTATTTCTCCATTTAAAGGAATGTACATCAGAATCTGCTTACTGCAGCTGTATATGTCTCCATTTCACTGTTCTAATTTACTCCATTACAAGCCTATTTTATTCTGTACATGACTAGTTGTTGCTTAGCTTATGCTGGGAGAGATCATTCAGGTCAAGGGCTGCATGCAAAAGTCCTCTGAAATAACAAGTGAAGAGCTAGGAAAATTGCTTTCTTTTGGAGAAGAAAGTTAGGTTGCAACATATATGTGACTGAAATGAGGAAAGTGTTATTTTCACTGATGCTGACTGGTAAACTGTGTGAGTGTGTGGAACAGCACAGTGTGATCTAGCCTTTTTATCCCTTGCCTTTGTGGGTTTCTGTCAAATATGGAGTGAGCTAATTCTTTCACAAAGCTGTAAAACAATAATAATGTCTTACTTTTTAATTATCATTTAGTGACAGACATTGGATGAGTGAGGGAGGAGGACATCATCTGGGGATAAACCAGTAAGAGGGTTTTGTCTATCAGCAGCTGTGGACACACTCTTCACTGTTTTAGGATAAAATCATACAGAAAAGTATAATTCCAGATGGGGAAGGTTTATGTATGCCAGCCCTCAACCAATCACTCCGTGAGCATATTCCTTCCTGTTCTGGTCACTGCCCAGCCTTCAGCAATCCATCCTGGTACATCTATACTTGCCATCTTCTTCCACACTAATATCATGTTAATGTCAACATCTACACTTAACAACACATTAACATCATCCAAACCTTGCATGTTTGAGAGCACTAGGCATAAACATTCTGTTAAAGCTGGAATTGCTGAGAAAAGCCCTCAGATAAAGTTTTGAAACACAGCTCCCCAACGCATCTGATTTGCACTGTGCAAACTGTGGTGTGTGGATTTGCACATCTGTTTCTCAATCAAGTTTGTTTTAAACATCTGCTTTGTAAAGGAGGAAATGGGTAACAATGAAGAGACACATACCACTGAAAACACTAGAACCAAGCTTGGGAGACTTTACTAATTCTTTCTTAAAATATTTTTAATGTTGAAAATTAAAAGTGTGTTGAGAATTTGTGAAAAACAAACCTATGTCAAACCAAATGGAGCCCCGGGACCTATGCATATGTGCTGTAATACATGCCTTTATGTTTTTGCAGGTGCGCATCATTCTGTAACCCAAACAAACTCGCAAGAGACAGGCTGTGCATAAAGGGTGAGCCTGTGAAACCTCTTCACGGTTTCATTTCCAGGCACCATTTCCTGATCTCAGCGTGGAGGCACACTACCACCCATCACCTCGCTGCTCGGTTCACCCGAGGTGAAATACAAACCCACCCGTTTTATTGTATTTCTTTTGGAAGAACAGGCAGGTCCGCCGGCCGCGGCCCTTGGGGCAGCCCCGCACGCTGCCGGGGAGCCTTTCTCCTCCCCACCCCTCCCCTTGCCCGGCGGCCGTCGCCTCAGAGCGCACCGAGCGCCACCACGGCGGGCAGCACCGACAAGTGGAGGGAGGGAGGCCGAGCCCCCCGCCCCCGAGGGCCACCACCTCGCTCGCGGCGGCTCCGAGGGCAGAGCCCGCCCCCCTCCGCCGGCTCCTCCCCCTCCCCTCGGCCCGGGAGCCTCAGCCCCTCAAGGACTCCGGGGCGCTCAATGTCAGGCGGGCGGTGTGGCGCGGCCGCTGGCAGGGGGCGAGCGAGGAGAAGCAGTGCCAGCTCTGCGCGGGAACGTGGCTCGGAGTCGGCGGCGCTGGCCATGCCGGGCGGCGCGGCGGCTCGGAGCTGAGCCGAGCCGAGCCCAGACGCTCCGCTGAAGGGCACCGGCGGCTGCGAGGCTTCCTCTCGCTCTCCCGCAGCTGGGGCGCGCCCGCCCCGCAGCATGGAGGCTGGGAAGCGCAGCTCCTCTCCCGGCCGCCGAGACGATAGCAACGCTAACGCCTTCCCAGCCAAGCCGGCGGCCTCGGCGGAAAAAACCCAGAGCAGCCCCGGCGGCGGGGGCAGCGGCGGCGTGAAGGAGCATGGCAACTCGGTGTGCTTCAAAGTGGACGGCGGCGGGGGCGAGGAGTCCATGGTGGACTTCGAGGATGCCGAGGGGCCCCGGCGGCAGTACGGCTTCATGCAGCGGCAGTTCACCTCCATGCTGCAGCCAGGGGTCAACAAATTCTCCCTCCGCATGTTCGGCAGCCAGAAGGCGGTGGAGAAGGAGCAAGAAAGGGTTAAAACTGCGGGGTTCTGGATCATTCACCCCTACAGCGACTTCAGGTGAGCGCGGGGCTCCCGCCGCCCCTCGGGGGGTGGACCCGTCGCGGGAGACAGGGCGGCGCTCCCGCCGCCTTGCATTTCGCCCGGTGCAAACTTCGTCGGGTTCCGGCCTGGCGGGGGCGGCGAGCACCGCCGCTCGCTCGGCGGCCGGCCGCGCCCCGCGGAGGTGAGAGGCTTCCCCCCTCGCCTCCCCTGCGGGAGGGTCCCGCCTCGCCCCTTCCCTCCCTCACTCCCCGCGGAGCCTCGCTGCCCCGATTAGCGACTAAAACTTTGCCTGCCCCGTACCCCGCCCGTGCGCTGGGGAAGGGTCCGGAAGCCGGCGTGGGGCGGTTGCCCTGCCCTCCGCGATCTGTGCACCGTCAGTGGGGCGGCCGCGGGGCTTGGCCCGGCGCGGCGCTCTCCAGCGTGCTGCACCCGGGCCGCGCCGGCTGTCCCCGGGGGGGCTGCGGGCACCGCCCGGCCGGCTCGGCGCGGCGGGGAAGCTGCGCGGGCAACGGGGACGCCCCGGGTTGGTTGCTTCGCGGGGGCTGCCGCATTCGCTGCGTCCGTCGGGCGGGGAGCGGGCGAGGGCATCACTGGAGCGGGACACGGCCCTGCTCAAGGGTGGGAGAGTTCGCTGGGGTGCAAGCAGCGACAGTAACATAATAATTTAAAATCTTCGAGGCAGCGTTGGGCGCATGCCGGCTCCTTCTTGAGCGCCCAGCATAAACACTTGTACATGGTGTCGCGTGAAGGAAGCACGTTTTTGTCAGAGTTGCAGCAAAAATATTTTATCCAAGCTAACGCTGTGTGGGAAGCTACTTTTTCAGAGACAGAAGTAAATGTGATGCTAAATTAGAACGTTGCTGTCATAATAAGTTGAAGGCATGAAAATTTGGAATATTCGCACAGAAAGCAGTGCAAAAAAAAATCGGGGAAGATATATTTCCCTTTAGAGTTATATTTTAAATGAAGGATTATTTAATTTTCCTATATATGCCAACTGGCTATATGCCTTTGTAAATTTTACACTCTATGATATTTGCTGAAGAATTATCAGTGGTGTTAAGCATATTTGATCAACGTCTTGAATTGAACAGCTTGCATGTATAAAATAAGTGAATCACATCTGAAACCATTTTAAAAAAAGGAAAATCCGGAATGTTTAATAGTTACATGTATTTTCTAAGAAAAAGTAGCTTAAATAGAACATGCTTCAAGAGGGAATGAGAGGAAATACTTCCAAAGTCCAAGTTTCTATGGGACTATTCAGAGTGGGTTGTTACACAGTGAGCTGTGCTAGCACCTTGCAGTTGAGCCCAAGAACAGCTAAAAGAGCAGAGGAGCAGGGCAGCACTCCATTATTACTCAAAATCATGCTTCAAATTCCTGCTTTTTACTGGCTCCCTGGAGGCAATAAGCTGCACTCATTCTTTTCCTGTAGCACCTTTTCCCTCTCACACGCCAGGTCAGCTGCACTAGCAGGTTCATTAAGGGGGAGAGAGACTGGAGTCCACCCACTCTCTTCTGCCAGCCCGTCACATCTGGTGCTGTGGTAGCATGCATAGGGGATTGGGGAGGGGGTCTGATAGCCTCTTACTTACCCTCGTGTGTGCATGAGTAACTTTATTCACATGGGAATTCCATTAAAATGAATGAGATTATTTTTGTGAGTAAATTCCCTCATTTTGTTGTAAGCTTGGATTCTGAGCAAGGTACACAACCAAATGATGTTTTGGGCAATAGGAGATTATGCATCATATTTTGCACCATGTAACTTTTTAAGCTGATGTGTGAAATAGATGATAGGTATGTTGATTCTGTTTCTTTATACAAATATCTTCTAATTCTGTCCTAATTTTTCCTGTGGGAAGGTTCAGAGATCATAGCATATGTTTACTAATCTTTTTCAGTAGGAGTAAACACCACTGCATCCTTTTCAGGACTTTCATCTGCATATTCTTAAATTAACTATATTTTTGGAGGATTTTATTATATTTTTATTTTATTAGAATGGAAATGTTTGGTTTTTAAATAAAGTTCATAGTCTTTCATTAGTCTTGGGATGATGTGGCCTGATCTGGACCCAATTTTTTAGCCAGTAGGACTGTTTCAGTGCGAAATGTGAAATGTTTGTGTCATTTCTCCTGAAATAATTGCAACTGTATAATGGTAATGCTCTTTTTGAGTGCAATGTTTATAGAAACATGTGAAGAAATTGTACTATATATTATATTCATCTTCCTATATGGGAATAAGGACAATGTTAGTAAGTGCCTCCTGACAAGTGTCTCTGTACCAGAATAAATGCATATATAAGGGTGGAGTTGTTTTGATTTATTTTTGCATGT
Organism: Caprimulgus europaeus; assembly: GCA_907165065.1. The sequence goes on from OU015537.1 coordinate 12,674,843, forward strand.
GTTTTTGTAACAGTGTAATGCTTCTTTATAGACAAGCCTTAAAGCTTCCAAAGAGACGGAGATATTCTAATTTTATTGTGTTAATGTTGATACCACCAAGGGAAAGAACTAAATTTTCTATCAAAATAACAAGAAAAAGGTAAAAAGCTGAATATTTTATGATATCCAAGTGGGAAGCTTTAAGGTAAGTTTGTAAATTTAGCTATTATTAGGGTGTTTGTAGCACATATGCAAATAAACATCACAGTAAATTTAAAATATAGGCACGCTTAGGAGAATACTGGGTTAACCATTTAAGACATGGGAAAATTCTGGTACAGGCTCCTGGGGATTCTGATTTTTTTTTTTTTCCTAGTTCTGAATGCTTGCATGCATTTGCTGGGATACTTTGATGCATTTGGTTACATTTATTGACCTAATTCTCATTATTTTTATAAAACTTAGCATGTTTATCTACACACTGAGCAATATTTTGCTGTGTTGTTTGGGAGGGAGGTATGAACAGTGTGGAAGCTGTGTCTGTAAACTCAGTGCTCTGTGAATCAATTACTTGCATCCTTGTAAGGCTTGGTCTCTAGCTTTATGGCTCTTCATCCTGCCCGTGTTTCAGGGAAGAATTTGCTCTTCATCAGACAGATGCACCCTTGGAGAATTAAATTCAATAAGTATTACATAATTTTTCCACAAGAGGATCATTTTGTTCCTGGTTGTCTCTTCCCAGTCTTCCGAGGTTAATGTCTAATTTGGAAGCTGTTATGTAAACCAAGCTCGTAATGCTCATCAAACCCAGCAAAAGACCTCTGTTTATCTCTTTGTAGCTGTGATTACTGCGTCTCTAAACTTGGACAACAATTCTGTGTAACTGTACAACTCACAAAAGTGAATTTATTGTCAGTGTTTCGGTTAGAGTTTCTTGAAGTCCTGCGTGCTTTCTGTGAGATACCAAGTGCCTCTGGTCATCCCTGCTTGTGTGCAGAACAAGCCCACGGGAGAGCATCACCAAGTCAGCGCCGTGGCCTCACAGCCACCGGATGAGAGCAGCATGAAGCCAATGGGAGATGCAAGCAACTGCACATGGTTCTACTGCTGCCATACGTTTCACTCATTTCATAGCAGAGTTGTGGTGGACCTGGGCTTTGGGTGACTTTTATATGTTAGGACCTTCTGGTATTAGTGGAAATGTATGTGGCTGATTTTTAAGACAATTAATTACTCAGTGTCATTAGGCACATCAGGAGTTTCATTAACACCCAGAGGGCTTGCTTGCACATGCCTGGACTATTGAGTCCAGCCCTATGTCATCTCCCTCCCTCCTTGTCTATGAGTACACAGAGAAACTCGTGCTGTCATAGAAATCTTTTTTTATTACCACATCAGCTAGGGCATCTGTAGTAAGCATTCTAAAAATAAATCAAAGTTACTACCTCCAGAGTCACAAGGGAGAGGCATCTTTTGACAAGAAAGAGCAATGTATGAGAAAGAATGAGTGAGAATAATATGTGTATGAGCAAATGTAGCCTTTGCACTCTGATGGTTCCAGTTCTTAATTTGACGCTTGGGAACAGCCTTTGACTGAAAGTGGGGGCAGAAATTTTAACTGGCTTAAAGATGAAATGAAGTAAGACTGTGATGTGGAATTATCTGGCAGAGTAGTGGATAAGGAGGTGCAATTCAGGCAATGCTGAAGGTCTTTTTCCTATATAGATGAATATAAAGTATGAACTGATTTGCAACAATAGCAATAAACTATTACCATCTTGTATGGGGAGAATCTCTCTGGGTAACTTCTCATCTATTCAAGGAGCACAAAGCCTTATTTTAATAACAGAAAAGTAAAAGCAGAGTTAATTCAGAAACTTGGAACATAAAATTTCAGAGCATAGCAAATAGTAAAGGTATGCCTTTTTTTTTAATGTGTGGTATTCCAGTTTCAAAACCTTTTTGTGTACATATTTAAGGATTATAATGTAAACCTATGAGGTTTATCATATAAACCTTCTTTCGAGGTCCCTTCCAATCCCTAGCATTCTGTGATTCTGTGAAATCATATAAAGGTCTACTGATGCTACGTTGTAAGTAAATTTAATGTCAGGTTTTAGTGGGTTTTAATCAGGGTGAAAGACAATAATATTTGCATATGTACATCTAGGTAGTTATGGAAAAATATTTTTATGTCTGTTGCTATTAAAAATATTCTCTTATTTTGTGCAGTTTTATGCAACTCATCCAGGTTGTCATGCACATGTGCAGCTTAATTTTTCAGTTAAGTATGTGTCAAAGTGTAAGTCATAATGGCAACATATTAGTGTGCCTCATGTTTTTTCATTATAATTCTCTCGACTTTGAATTTACATTTGCCTTATACATCAACTTTATTTTTAATTTGTACGTATCTTTTGGACCTGCCTTTGACCACCAGCAGTCACCCTAATGTGGTAGACCATGTATGTTGTATGTGAAGCTCACATACATATTTCTAAAATTTGTGCATGTATTGATTTAAAACCTGTTCTTCCTTGGGACCAGTTTTCACTCTGTGTGTTATATCTATCATTTATATTTTAAGAAGCTTAGGGTAAGCACTTTGTCCCTCTCTTTTATCACATCTGTAATGTCTCAGTTGAAGTTAATAAGGTTTATCTTTTTGTGAGCTGTTACATACTTAGGTTTATACAGAGCAGTAGAGTTTGAAAGTAATGTTATATGTGATGAAGACAAAATGTGTTGTATCATACTTAAGTGTAATTGATACAGATATATGTATGTAAAATTAAGTATATATATCATTTGGGTTTTTATTAAATAGATCAGTTACAAATTAGTGTGGGTTTTAATGGATACATTATGTCATTGGAAGTGTAAGAGTATCAAATATCTGTAGTTTTGTATTCTAAAGGTAGTCATCTCAGTCTTGTTGCTCAGGATTTGTCATGAGGTTCTCTTACAGTATTGAGACTTTTGAATTATTTGCTAATAAACTGATAATCAGGATTTATAATTATACTATATACATTCCTTGCACAGATTTTTTTTTATTCATGTTTTTATGACTGAAGCACATTTTTAGCTAGGGCTGTCTTTCATGTATCATTTTCAAATACTATTGTGGTGATTATAATTTTTATTTCTGTTAAAGAAAAATGTCATACAGTTAAACTATTCCTATTACATGCACTCTTTATACGTGACTTAACATAGAGAACTGTTTAGTATTAAAAAGATTATTAGTAGTGCTTGGCTTTTTATTTGCTGCATTCCAACAATTTTTGCACTTTACTTCTGTAAATGCCCCAGAGGATAAAATGACAAAATTGTAGCATTATTCTAAACAATGCATTTATAATGTCCAATTTTTTTTTTCTGACTGTACATTATATATTAAGCTTTATAATAGTTCCCCGGGTAAAATGCAACTCCCATAAAGGTAGGCTGAAGAGAAATATGATAACAGTCTTCAAAAGCATAAATGGATGTTACAAAGAGGAAATAAATTGCAGAGAAGCAATAGGGTGAAATTGCAGCAAGAAATATCAAAATTGGACATTTAGGAAGCAGGACCAAAAATAAGCAATGAAATTTTATATTAGAAATATTTTGATGTGGAATATGGGCCAGAAATGCATTAGGTTCTTGTGGTGGTTTCACCCAGAGGTAGGACCATGCAGTCCTGCACTCACTCCCCCTCCATCCAGTGAGATAGGAAGAGACACAGAACAAAGGATTAGACACAGCCCATGGATTAGAATGAGGACAGGAACAGCTCACTCACCAGTTATGGTCATGGGCAAAACAGACTCAACTTGGGGAAGAAAAATCAATTTAATTCATTACCAATCATCTGAGTAGTACAGTGAGACATAACCACATTTTAAGACACCTTTCCCCCACCCCTCCCTTCTTCTCAGGCTCAAATTACTTTGCTCCCAATTTCTCTCCCTTCTTTCCCGTGTTATGCCACTCTTTCCATCATGAAGTCCCTCCCACAGGCTGCAAAGAGTCCAGGAACAAAGTGTTCCAAACGAGCTTCCCATGGAGTCACGGACCTCTTCAGGCACAGCTCCCAGCTCTGGCATGGGGATGTCCATGGGCTGCAGACAGGTCTCCGGTCCAGTGCACTTCTGCTCCCCACTCTGGGGGTCCCCTCTGCTCTGGCGTTGAGTGCCTCTGGGGTCTCAATTCAGTCGCACCTATCCTCGGGCTCAGCTTTCTGCTCCAGCGTGGAGTCCTCCATTGCTTATATGTGGGGTATCTGCTCCACCGTTGAACCTCCATGGGCTGCAGGGTACCTCCTTTACCTTCTCCTACTCCATGCGCGTTGAACTGGGTGTCCGAGGTTCTCTGTCCTCCCCCTCCTCCTCCTGGCAACGAAGCTCTCTCTTTGTTTAGGCCCATGGTTGTCTTTTGTTCAGGACAATGGCCTTCCCTCTAGGTTCTCTGCACCTTCTTCTTTTCAAAACAATCCTTCCTCTCATAAATATGGGTTCAAAGAGGCGTTTTTTTCTATTGCTAATTAGCTCAGCCTGGGCTGGAAGTGGGTCCACCTTGGAGCCAGGGGAGCTTTGTGAAGATTCTCAACGGGGGACATCACTGTAGCCCCTTCCCTCACTAAGAACCCCCCCCCCACACACACAAAACCAACATATTTCTTTATCATCTTATTTTCCTATTATTTTTAATATTGAATAATGTCTCATCATTGGCTGTCACTGATTTATTTGTTATGAAATCTAGTTGACTAAAGTTAGCTACTGGTGTTTCTTTTTGTACCAGTTATAAGCAATAAGCATGTATTAGTGAAAATGGATATGTAGAAGTGTACGTTGTGCTTTTGGGCTCTGAGGGTCATATGTTCTTGTCCTCTCTGAAATTTTCTTCAAGAACCACAAAAGAAAGCCAGCCAAGTCCACCTGAGATTGGTGCATCATCCACTCACCTTCCAGTCCTCTAGGGGATGTGGGAAGGTTTATGCCTTTATTTGTGCAAGGAAAGAAATTCATTTTATTGATAAGACATCCTTCTGTCTCTGGATAATGCAGAATACTAATGTTCAGTTTGAGCTCACATATATGTTGAACATTTCCCAATTTTTATTATGTCCATTCTAGTCCTGGAATAACAGTCTTTCAAACTTTGGACATGTTAAATACTTGAACATAGAGTAATGTTTACAGCAGAGAAAGAGCTCAGTAAGTGTAACTCAAATAATTCCTCAGTTCTTTGAGGTACTTTTAATTTAACTTGGCATGTTTTGAAGATTACCTGCAGCACCTATGAAGAAGTACACAAGTACATTTTTTTTACGGGATGCTTAGTTTTAGAATATTCAACTTCCTCACAATCTAAATAAAGGCAAATGTATTCACTATGATTTTGAGATATGTTTAAAAAAACCCAAAACAACAAACCAAAAAAACCAAAACATTACAGAATTCCTATGGGTAATCTAAAAGATGATATTTTGGGGGTGTTATATGCAAGTCTTTAAACTTTGACCTGGGATGCTCAGTATCATGAGACTTCCTCTTCTGTTTTCTGAATTTTTTTTTTTGTAGTAAGAAAAAAAGTACTTGATTAATATTATCTCTATATGTACATGTATCAAAATTTAGATCTCATAAGATCAGCTTCATACTTGGGCTCATGGGGGAAAAATGACTGGTTCTGTTATTCCCATTGGTTAGTTTAGCAAGGCTACACTTTTTTGAATGTGTACTTGCACTTTATTTGTTAGCTCATCAAAATAAGCAATGCTTATAATCATGTCAGTAAAAGGTTTTTCTTTATATTAGGTTTCTTCTACTTGAGTGTATGGAGGGAACTGTTAATTGGAATACTACATAAAAGCATGGAATAGTAAATAACGGTCTGGGTTTAGGATTTGGTTTGAGGGTTTTGGTGACTTCAAAGCTGAATAAAAATTGCATAATGTTTGATAAGTCACTTAGACTTTTCTATGATTGTATAATCAAGTTACAATTTAAGTGGCTCAGTTTCTGATTGTTCAGTCTGGGCTAGATTTTTCAGAGTACTCGGAAATAGAGACTTATGAAATCAGAGGTAACTTAAAAATTATGAATCTTTAGCTCTGCATTTCATATCTGAGATCGGTGATGCTCTAATATTTAATTAAACTTTGTCAGCTTTTTGAGAGGTTCGGTTTGAAGGCTCAGTTTGAATTATGAAAATTAGTAGAGAAACTTACTTAATTTGGTTGCAAATAAGCAGTATCCATTGTCACCTCTGCTTTCACTCAATAGCATGCCTGAGAGTCATTTTCTATGTCAGCATACAATTTTTGAGAGAAAAATCACTTAACCTACTTTGCAATGTTTAATTTTCAACCTGACAGTACAGTTATCGTTAATAGCTTGAAAGTCCTTTAGCTGTCTATTCCTTGATTCTTTCCCAGAGGCATGATTTAATTTTAAAAACCATAGTGTATTCAGCTCTAATTATTGGAGGGCTCGTTCTAGACACATAGTAAGGTATGTTAATGACTAAAAACTGTATCAGCTGGAGTCAATGTCAGTACTACCTCAAGGACACTGTCATTTAGCTTCCATAAAATCTCTGCTAATATCTTTTAATCTGATGATAGTCAGATTCAGGCAATCTGCATGTTATTTTGAAATAATCTTATTGCCCTGGTTTGCAATGCAACCAGAACAAGTCTGGAGTAAACTTGTGTTCTGAAAATATTTATTTAATTACAAAAGAAATGCAGTCTATTACATTATATATTCAAAAAACAAAACAAAACAACCCAAAAACGTTCTTATTTATGCCAGTGAAATTCCCACAACTGGAGTTGCAGCATGTAGCTAAGATAATTTTTTTCTTATTTTATTAACTTCTGTGCTGTTTATGTGGATGTCTTACCTATGAAGCATGTTATTTAACAAATAATTTGGTAAACTATTGGAATTTAGCATACTGCTGACATTAATACATTTTCTATCTCTAAAATTGTCATATTTATTAAAAAATTCTTATTAAGATATTTTGCTTTCAGCTGAAAAAACACAGATTGCTTTATGCTCACAATCAAAGCTAGTTTAATATAGAAAATCATAGTCAAGTCTGTTACTGTCAGGAATAAGTCTTTTTTTTTGAAGTGATGTAATTTTAAATAGCCAACATACATAAAAATTGCTTTGACTGTGTCCCGATCCGATGTCGGGATCATTCAAATATCCCGATCCGATGTCGGGGAAAGGTTTCGATATGATCCCAAGAGCGAGATTAAGACACAAACGAGGTCAAATGCCGCATTCCCGAAACACCATTTATTACCAAAAGAAAAAGTAATAAGGAGGGTAGCGATAGGACAGAAATGGAAAGAAAGATGGAAATGAAGCAAGGAGTCGGGATAGGGCAGCAAGAATAGTCACCACCACGGGTCCAGCGGCGAGGCGACGGTGAAGGGGCGGGTGAGGAGGTCTCGGTTGCTTGTTCCACGTGGTGCAGCGCGGCGTGGTGCGGTCAGGCAGTCAGGTGGTCGTCCTCTCTGTCCCTCTTCTCTCTCTTTCTCCCCTGCTTGCTGTTGCCCATGCAGGTCTTCCTTAAGTACCCCTTCGAGGGCTGTGGTTACCATCTTTGTGCCCCCCAGCACTAGGGCAGGGACATGTCCGGGCAGAAGACCTCCTGCGGGCAGGGCATTTCACAAGTGGGCAGGGCATCTTCAAACAATCTTTGAGACAAGACAATAGTGCCGTTCCTCACATCACCCCGTGGCTCAAAGATTGTCTTATGGGCAGGGCGCCTTCACAAGTTGGGGTTTCCAGAACCCAATGGTCTTGTGACCGTCCTTGCAAGCAATCTTTGAGACAGTGCAGTTCCTCACATCACCCCGTGGCTCAAAGATTGCCTTAAGACCCATGGTGGTTTTGAGAAAAGATAGTTGTCCAGAAAAGGTTGGAAAAGGGCACTTTAAATAATTTGCAAAAATGATGGCTTGGATTGGCGTACAACACGAATTTGTTTAACGCCATCAGGAGTAACAGTAGATATAAATTGCACGTTAGATACAACGCGTTGAATTAATTGTATAAAACACGGGATAATACATGGTAAAAACATTAGCATTGCCAAACCACATAACAACTAAAATAAAACCCTCTTAACCCATGGACCACCTGGAAGACAAGAAAACATATCAATATCCCATCCTTTCCATGTTTGAACAGGAACATGGGCTAGCTTTCTCATGCCTGCAGTAATTTGCTTAATAACTTTTCCACTGTTATCAATTTGTAGACAACAATTAGAAGCATTAAGTTTACCACAAACACCCCCTTCTTCGGCTAGCAGGTAATCGAGAACCATGCGATGCTGGTAAATGGCAGTTTGCATTTGTGTTGCTTGATCTGCCAATAGATCAAGGGCCTCAGCAGTTTGATTGGTGACAATTTCTATGACAGCTTGTAGTCGAATTATACGATTTAAATTATAGATAGGTTCTCGAGCACCACTAACCCACTCATTGGGATTCCAGGTGGCAGGTCCATAATGCTGTATAATACGTTGAGGGGTCCATTCATCTGTTCTCCAGGCTTGACTGCTTCCGCTGGCTATAGAAGTATCAATGGATCGCCGATACCGGTTAAGATCATCATACACTTTAATACTTAGTTCATTACTCTCATCCCCAGGGAGCAGAAAAAACAGAGGACGAATTGCCCCCACGTAACACACTCCGGTCCAGTTTGGTGGTAGTAGTTTATAGGCATGGTGGCCACACACCCAATAGTGGCCCTTCAAGGCTCGGGCACCATTTTCGAAAGGACCAGTTTCACCGGGGTCTGGGTCAAAATAGGGTTTTAGATTATAGTCTCCAAAGGGATTATCAGTCCCAGGTCCATCACGGGTGTCCTCACACCACCATGCTCCTTCCCTATTTCGCCAGGAGCAACTATAAAGTGCTCTAAAATCATCTTCGTGTCTGGGCCCTGAATAATTCTTAAGAGACCAATAACCTTTAAAGTTCACCCTCTTTCCCGCTTCGTCCAGCCATACCCACCTAGGTCGGTTGGCAAAGTGGTACGCTCCTAGGGATAACTTGGGGTCACCGAGAATATTTGGCATGGAAATGTTTTCTTGGATAAGATTAAAGGTATAGTTACATTTGCTGTTTCCTACAAAGACACCACCTTTTTGTGTTCTGTTTAAACAATATACACCTCGAGTTGGGTATTGCACTGGCCATGGTGGTGGCTCATTTTCCTCCCAGTAAGTATTGTTATTGATTTCACTATAACTGCTTACCAACCATTCAGGAGAAAGAGGGGTAGCAGTCTATGGCCAACTTTCTGAACCTAATGGTCCACCGCATACCCAACAGGCACTTAGGTTAAAGGCATCGGCCACTTGTTGGCCTAAAGCAATAAACTCATTCTGCCATGGCAAGTCAAAGAGGGGAGCATAGGAGTTTCCCCAGATATTAAAAGCAACAACCATTGTTAACCAAAACAACATTTGTGATGGTTGTATATTAAACATTCTGTAAAATTAATGAAACAATTATCAACAAAAGCACACAGTGAATTAGCAGTCTCGTGGGCTCCTTCAGACAAACTCCAGGCTCTTTACCTGAAAGAGAAAAGAAAACAGACCCGGTTCGCTCTAGGGAACCAGGGGCAAGTTGTTAGAAGGATGGAATAATCCACCTTGTGTTGATTTTGTGTTCTTTTCCACGCGCATCTTTTGCCTTCCAAACATATTTGTTTATTGAGGTTTCTAATACCAGGGGTACGGCTCCTACTGTAGGAGTTCAACCAAGACTGGTTGGCCTGGGAAGAACTGTGGGTCCTGGGAATGATTTGGTTTGTATGGGTCTGGTATAATGTTTGGGGCCTTTGGACAAAATGCGGTAATTTTCGGGCACCCGTTTACTCCCTACCGACTGTTGACACTCGTCACTGCATCCCATAGCCGTTCAGCCCATCGTGGCTTGTGTGGTTTGAGGAAGCGCTTCAAAAGACCATTTGTTCTTTCCACAATTCCATTTGCTTGTGGATAATATGGGGTATGGTATACCCACGAGATTCCTTCCTGAGTTGCCCAGTCTTGGACTACTTTGGCAGTAAAGTGGGAACCATTATCTGATTGAATTGACTGTGGTTTGGGGAAGGTACCAAACCACTCTTTTAAGGCTTTTACTGTGTTCTCCCCAGTAGCCCGGGCGAATACTTCAGCTTGGACTAACCCTGACACTATTTCAACCCCAACTAACACATAACATCTTCCCTCTGATTTTCAGAAGGGACCAATGTAATTCACTTGCCAGGCCTCCCACAGCCCTTTTCCGTCTCTCAAGTGTAGGGGATCCCCTTCCAGGGGGTGTCTTTCTAAGCGAGTACAGCATTGTTTGCAAGCAGACACACAAGTTTTACATTCTTCCCTGGTGACTGGCCAACCTCGAGCATGGGCCTCACAATAGAGATCTTTAACCCCTGAATGTTTTCTCTTTACATGCAGCCATTCTAATAATCGCTCCCAGTCTTCTGCTATTTGGGTGTTCTGCAGGGGTGCTAATCTGGCTAACTCATCAGCTTTGTCATTCCACCTGCTAACAGGAGTGTTATCCCGTTGATGAGAAGCCACCCAGGCTATTGCAAACTTTCCTTGTCTAGAAACAGCTAGGATGTCTTGCCATTTTTCCTTTTGCCATACAGGTATCCTGTTAACCTCCCACCCATTTTGCTCCCAGAACGGAAGCCATTCAGTGCAGCCTTTAAACACAGCATAAGAATCAGTATAGATATAGACAGGAGAGGGAGATTGAGCTTCATGTTGGAAAACACTCCATGCTGCTACCAATTCCCCTACTTGTGCACTACCTTCTCCTTCAGTAATTACCTGCTTGTCCACATCTACGCGGAGAGCTACAGCTCTGTATTTCCAAGTTTTTCCTTCTCTTTTGGAGGACGCATCAGTAAACCAAACATTTTGCAGCTGCTCTGAGAATGGAGGGGCTACAGATATTACCGAGGGGAATTCGATCGTTTCTTTATCTGGACTCACCTCATCTTGAATAGTTAGCATTTTTACAGCCCCCTCAGATACTGCAAAAATGTCACAATAATGTTCTATTTGGGCATACCATTTTCGCACAGAGGCCTTCTGAGCCACCCCGTCAGGGTGTGCAGTCCCTGACAAAACCATTTTAATTACCTTAAATGGGCCCCTAAGCACTATTGGCTGTTGTCGAATGGTTCGTTCAGCCTCTCTCAAGGCTAAACTGACTACAAACAAGCCTTTTTCCCATGTTGTGTATCTTTTTTCAACATCTTTAAAACTACGGGAATAGAACCCAATAGGTCGAGTGGGTCCTTCAGGGCCCTTTTGCCACAAAAGTATTGATAGCCCAGTGTTGGCAAATCCCCATTCAATATGGACAGGGTCTGTAGGGTGGATAGGACCAAGAGCTTGATGGGCGGTTGCTTCAAATACTAGCAACTGCAAAGCTTCTTCATGGAGCTCAGTCCATTGCCATTGCACCCCTTTTCGCAACAAGTCATATAGGGGTCTTGCAATAATTGAAAAATCAGGAATATGCTTTCTCCAAAACACAAGTAATCCTAGCACATGCTGTAAGTCCTTTTTTGATTCTGGCATCTTAATTAGGTCTAATGAGGAAAGAGTGTCTGGTGGAATGCATGTCATTCCTCCTTTCCACCAGATTCCTAAAAACTTCACTTCACCTGACGGTGTTTGTATTTTCTCAGGTGGGATTCTTAGCCCCAAACTTTCCAAGTGGGAAATTATATTATTTTGAGTTGTTCGAACCTTATCTATATCATTCCCTCCCACGAGGATGTCATCGATATATTGGTAAACACTGACTTCTTTCTCTACTTGAATTATTGCTAGTTCTTGTGCCAAAGCCTGGTGGGCTAAAGTGGGGGAATGCTTATACCCCTGTGGGAGTTGGGTGAAAGTAAATTGCTGACCTTCCCAAGTAAAAGCAAAACAGTCTTGGTCCTCAGGCTGTAGGGGGACCATGAAAAACATATCTTTAACATCCACTGTTGCCATGATTGGGTGAGCTCCTTCCTGAATTGTGGCTATGAGCTCTGCAATGTTTGGTACCGCAGCTGTCAATGGGCCAGTATTTGCATTGAGCCTGCGATAATCTACAGTCAGTCTCCAGGTGCCATTAGGTTTGCGTACTGGCCACACTGGAGAGTTAAAAGGAGAATGGGTTGCGATCACTATACCTTGTTCCTTTAAGTCTTCTAGTACAGGTGCTATTCCCTCTCTAGCTCCCAAAGGTATCGGGTAAGGTTTAACATTTGTAAGCTTTGAAGGGGGAAGTAACGGTGCAGCTTGTAGGAGCCGAATATCTATTGTGGGAGTACCAAATGACCACTGTTTCCCTTTATTGTCAACCCAGGTCCTTCCTTTTAAAACATCAAGTCCCAGAAGGTTAACTGGAAATTCCCCCACAACCATAGCTACAGTAGTGGCATCATCTTCTCCAGGCAGACGCAGGCTGACCATTGCCAATGCCTGTGGTTGAACATTGCCAAAGGCATCTGCCACAAATAGCATCTGTTTGGATGGTGCAATTCCACAATTGGTGGCGTCCTTTATTTTAATGGCTGAGATGTGAGCCCCAGTGTGTACTAAAAATGTCACTGGGACTTGCTTTGGCCCTACAATGCCCGTAATTAAATCACCCCAGCCATTTTCAGTGAGCTGTCTGATATGTATCCAACCTTCACCCCCCCGCCCACCACCAGAGGGTGAAGGATCTAGTTTTCAGCCGGGTTTTTGGGGCTGTTTTGTTCCAACAAATCAATCAAGGGGGGTGCACTGGGAGTGGTACTTCTACAATCCACTCCTCTATTTACTGTCTTATCAGGCCATTCTGTTATCAGTTTTTCTAATTTGTCTGTTGGTAGCCCGTCCATCAAGTCACATGGGATCCCTTTTTGTTGTCCTTCCATCCACAGTCTATTACGTCTGTTCGGGATATCTCTCCCTCCCGGTGGTCTGGCGAGGGGTGGAGTTCTCCTAAAAGGTGGTGGAGTTCTCTTATCACTCCCAGAGTGTGGGACTATTTTTGCTTCTGCTCGCCTCAAGCCCCGGCAGTCCATTTTGGTGACTGGAGGGTTAATGGGACCATACTTGCAACTATAATTAATCAGTTCTTGGGCTACTTCTCCCCAAGTCCACACTTTCCTATCTGAGGGCTGGCATTGTGGGGTGCACCCTTCTAAAGCAGCTGCAAGTCTATTACCTCGGGGCATTGCTTGTATTCTCCCCCGTAATTGTATGCCAATAGGTTTTAATGAGTCAGGGACTCCCCTTATAAGGGGAGTCATTCGTTCAGGGTCTACCAGCATCATCATAGGAGACTCCTGTGAAGGTTCTAACCTTCGATCATACATCATCTGCAGACAAGCTGCCTTCTGCACTCTCCACCAATTGATCAACAGACCCCATAATTGCGAGGGGGTCCCCCCTCTCCAAGGGGTTCAAACCACCAGCCCAGTAGGCTGCCCGCTGAGTTAGAGACCAGGGGGCACGGTAGTTTCCAGTAGTTAAAAACACTCCCGGTCCCCAATACCCTTCTGCCTCTTTTTCACTTAGCAGAATCTGGTCCCCCCCAAACAATGATATTCTCCACACATATTCTGTCTCGGACTCCCTAGGAGTCCGGCCAAATTCCTTTTTCAATTTTGCCAACTCAGTGGCAGTATAGGGGACTTCCTTAGTTGTAACCTGCGGGGACGGGTCTTGTTCATCGTCATAGATATACTCGGTTTTAACCAGGGGTCTCAGAGAGGGTGGTTCAGATTTCTCTGCTTTCTCTTTTGTTTGTGACAAATCGCTAAAAGGGTAACTGATCTCTGGTGGGGGAGGCATCTCCTCAGGGGCAGTATCAGTGAGGAGACGCTCCTTAAGGGCAATTTGCAGGTTTTTCACCAGGTCTTTTTCTGCTTTAAGTTGTTCCTTTAATTCAGCCACCTGCCCTTGAAGGGACTGGGAGAGGTTTTGCAGTGAAACAATAGTTTGGGATTCCGAGCCAAGGCGGAGGTCCCTGTCTTTTACCGCAGCTGCCAAACTGGCCCTGAGAACAGCACAAATAATTGCTTTACCTTTTCCAGCCTTTACTCTGGCATCTTTTTGTAAAGCACACATCCGATCAACCACGCTTTGCAAATTATACCAATTTCCCTGAGCCCAATCTACCCCGGGCACAGAGGGTCGCGCTTTATGCTTTTCTAGAAAATCAAACAAGATTTGAACAAGATTCCCGAAGGAAGGGTCACGGTTCTGTTATCACTCATCTTACTTCACGCACAAATTTCAAACAAAAACTACGGTAGTCAAAATGGGGGAGTACTCTTCTCAGGAAGGCAGCACGTTAGTTTTAAACACAGCAAACGGCAAACACAACGAAGCCCACCCCCTTTACTTTCCTGAGAGGTCTCACTTAGCACACGTCTCAAATCAAGTGGGGAAACGGTCGTCTCAGGAAGGCAGCACGTGAGTTTAAAACACAGATCAAGCCCGCTCCCCTTTACTTTCCTGAGAGGTTTCACTCAGCGCACGGAGGCAATAGGAGAAAGAGATTTCACTTAAGCAAAGTTGAAGGAGCGGTTATCTCAGGAAGGCAGCACATGAGTTTAAAACACAGATCAAGCCCGCTCCCCTTTACTTTCCTGAGAGGTTTCACTCAGCGCACGGAGGCAATAGGAGAAAGAGATTTCACTTAAGCACAGTTGAAGGAGCGGTTATCTCAGGAAGGCAGCACGTGAGTTTAAGACACAGATCAAGCCCGCTCCCTTTACTTTCCTGAGAGGTCTCACTTAGCACAACAGGGGCAATGCGGCACTCTCGCCTCAAGGGATCCTGTCCGTGACGCCAATTTAAATGTCCCGATCCGTTGTCGGGATCATTCAAATATCCCGATCCGATGTCGGGGAAAGGTTTCGATATGATCCCAAGAGCGAGATTAAGACACAAACGAGGTCAAATGCCGCATTCCCGAAACACCATTTATTACCAAAAGAAAAAGTAATAAGGAGGGTAGCGATAGGACAGAAATGGAAAGAAAGATGGAAATGAAGCAAGGAGTCGGGATAGGGCAGCAAGAATAGTCACCACCACGGGTCCAGCGGCGAGGCGACGGTGAAGGGGCGGGTGAGGAGGTCTCGGTTGCTTGTTCCACGTGATGCAGCGCGGCGTGGTGCGGTCAGGCAGTCAGGTGGTCGTCCTCTCTGTCCCTCTTCTCTCTCTTTCTCCCCTGCTTGCTGTTGCCCATGCAGGTCTTCCTTAAGTACCCCTTCGAGGGCTGTGGTTACCATCTTTGTGCCCCCCAGCACTAGGGCAGGGACATGTCCGGGCAGAAGACCTCCTGCGGGCAGGGCATTTCACAAGTGGGCAGGGCATCTTCAAACAATCTTTGAGACAAGACAATAGTGCCGTTCCTCACAGACTGTATGGTGCTTTCACTTGGCTAACAGCCAAACACAGCTGCTCCCACTCAGGGAATAGGGGAGAGAATTGGAAGGGTAAAAGTGAGAAAACTCATGGGTTGAGATTAAAAAAAAAAATTACTCATTGAAATAAAATAATAATAACAGTAATAGAAGATGGAAATGAGTGATGCCCAGTGCAATTGCTCACCACTCACCGACTGATGCCCAACCTTTCCCCAGCTACCAATCCCGGAGCAAAGACAGTCCTGAAACCGAAACCGCAATCCCGGAAGAATGATCCCAAACAATTCCCAAGAGGCTCCCCCAGCTTTCCAGTCAACCCTCATTAATATACTGCGCATGACGTATATGGTATGGGATATCTTATTGGCGTATCCAAATGCCAATTTTGGGCTTTGCTAATTACAATGCTTCCCCCCTCAGTCCTTTGCACTTGCAGACTAACAAAACAGAAAGTCCTTGGACTTCCAGCAACAACTAAAAACATTAGTATGTTATCAACATTACTCTTATAACAAATCCCATACTGAAACCAAAACATGGCACTATTCTAGCTACTAAGAAAATTAACTATATCCTAGTGAAACCAGGACAGACTGCATGGGGGTATTATTGTTCTTTTTCATCCAGTTCTTAAGTCTGCAATCCACTGAAGCTTATGCTTGTGCTGAACCTTCAGTATGTGAAGATTGCCATAGAAATAAAATGTGCCCGCACAATATGAAATCCTCCAATTCTCTACGTAGCGTATTCTGGTTGCCTCCAGATTTTTGTCTCCTGTCAGCAAAGTATGAAAGTATTGATATTTCCTTGACTGGTTCTGTTGTATCTTACAATAACTTACCAGATTCTCAAAGCAGCACCTCTCTTTGACATGACTGCAGCAATATGCAGTTGTATTGGGTTTGCGTGGCAAGGTTTTTGGTAGCAGTGGGGGAGGGGACATGGGGTGGCTTCTGTGAGAGAAGCTGCCAGAAGCTTCCCCCATGTCCGACCCGACACAGCCAATGCCAGCCGGCTACAAGAAGGGACCCGCCGCTGGCCAAGGCCGAGCCAATCAGTAACGCCTCTGTGATAACATAATTAAGAAAAAAAAAAGGAAGGGAGAAAAAAAAAGCTGCACACTTTGCAGCTAGAGAGAGGAGTGAGAAGATGTAAGAGAAAACAACTTCGCAGACACCAAGGTCAGTGAAGAAGGAGGGGGAGGATGGGCTCTGGCGCCGGAGCAGAGATTCCCCCCCCCAACATGTGGTGAAGACCATGGTGAAGCAGGCTGTCCCCCTGCAGCCCATGGAGGTCCATGGTGGTGCAGATGACCACCTGTAGCCCGTGGAGGACCCCACGCCGGAGCAGGTGGATGCCGAAGGAGGCTGTGACCCCGTGGGAAGCCTGCACTGGAGCAGGTTCCTGTCAGGACCTGTAGCCCGTGGAGAGAGGAGCCCACGCCGGAGCAGGTTTGCTGGCAGGACTTGTGACCCCGTGGGGGACCCGCGCTGGAGCAGTCCCTTCCTGAAGGACTGCACCCCATGGAATGGACCCAGACTGGAGCAGCTCGTGAAGAGCTGTCAGTCATGGGAAGGACTCACGTTGGAGCAGTTGGTGGAGGACTGTCTCCCGTGAGAGGGACCCCACGCTGGTGCGGGGGAAGGAGACCTCCCCCTGAGGAGGAAGCAGCGGCAGAAACACCATGTGATGAACTGACCCTAACCCCATTCCCTGTCCCCCTGTGCTGCTGGGGGGAGGAGGTGGAAAATCGGGAAAGAGATTAAGCCCGGGAAGAAGGGAGGGATGGGGGAGGTGTTTTAAGATTTGGTTTTACTTCTCATTCTCCTCTGATTTTGATTTGTAATAAAGTAAATTTGGTTTTTTTTCCCCCAAGTCGAGTCTGTTTTGCCCGTGCCAGTAATTGGTGAGTGATCTCTCTCCGTCCTTATCTCCACCCACGAGCTTTTCGTTATAATTTTCTCCCCCTGCCCATTTGAGGAGGGGGAGTGATAGAGTGGGCTTTGGTGGGCATCCGGTCTCTAGCCAGGGTCAACCCACCACAGCAGTGATGTTCTGATATGATCTGAACCTTAAGTAAATCTGTAGATTGCAGTAAATTTAGGGTAATATATGATAGGATCCTAAAGATAAATGATTATTATAGGTCAAAACTGTGGACAATATTCAGAACCTTTATAAGATATATACAGTAAGATCTATCCAACTCTACCCAGGAGATTAAATAAGGATATGCGTGGAAAAACATGGGAGTGCAATCAAACTTTCACATGACTACTGAGAGGTTTTCCATCAGGCTCTAGTGACTTTTTTATTTTTTTTAATTCCAGGAGGAGTTATGATTCTGTCTGGTAGAGAAATTCCTTTGAAACCAGTAATAGGCAATACTGCCCCCTAAAACATCCTATTACTGCCTGACAGTACATACTTGCAAGCATCTGGGTTCCCCAAACACATCCTGGGCTACAGGTTCCTTGGGACAGCTGCATATGTGCTTGTTTGCACTTGATTCCTCAGTGAAGATAACACAGCCAAGCTCATCTGTCACTCTGGTTCACCTTGTCTTCACTGCCAGTAGTAAAGCAAAAGATTTCCTTAGTTCAACTAGGGATTAGTCTGTCAGACAAAAACTTGGAAATAAAACATAAGTAGAAAAATAAATAAAGCATATACTTCAAGCTTTGGTTAATACTTGGTTACCTTTCTTATTACTCACTTTAACAAGTATACTTCAGAGATTTACTGTTTTTCAGAACTGCCCCCTCACTGTTTATGGAAATTGTTATCTAGGTGAGTCCCTAAATACTGAATCCTGCTTTTGATGTCTCTTATTTATAGCATTTCTTATGGTCTAATTTTCAGGTAATGAAATCCTGATGTAGACAACTTGCAATTCTCATTTGAAAGTTAGCAAGAGCATGGTGATGTAGTCCCTGACAGATGAGTTGCGTAGTTGTTCTTTGTTTGGTTTTGACTTTCTTTTTTGAAAACAATTTTTTTCCCCCATTCTGTTTTTCCTTCCCCCTCCTACATTGCTTCCTGAAGATATAATGAGATCCTTTCTATAATGGAAATTATGCATTGATTTTTTTAAAATTTGTTAGCTCTGCTATGCAGTTTTTCATTTTTACTGAGTCTGATATAGCTAGGAGATACTGAGCTGTTCAAACTAGCAGGGAGAAGTTAGCCTAGGGCCTAGGTATTCTTCAGAGTGTCTTGGAGTTTGTAGATAAATATCTTGTAATAATTTTAAAAAAAGTATTTTTATGCACATTTTCTGTTTCCCATGACTTGGACAGGTTGGCAGCTTTCTGTTGAGAATTGTGGTGTGTTGACCCCGACTAGAGGCCAGATGCCCACCAAAGACCACTCTATCACTCCCCCTCCTCAAATGGGCAGGGGGAGAAAAATATAACGAAGAACTCGTGGGTGGAGATAAGGACGGAGAGAGATCACTCACCAATTACTGGCATGCGCAAAACAGACTCGACTTGGGGGAAAAAACAAAAGTACTTTATTGCCAATCAAAATCAGAGGATAATGAGAAGTAAAACCAAATCTTAAAACACCTTCCCCACCCCTCCCTTCTTCCTGGGCTTAATCTCTCCCGATTTTCCACCTCCTCCCCACAGCAGCACAGGGGGACAGGGAATAGGGTTGGGGTCAGTTCATCACATGTTGTTTCTGCCGCTGCTTCCTCCTCAGGGGGAGGACTCCTTCACCCGCACCAGCGTGGGGTCCCTCTCACGGGAGACAGTTCTCCACAAACTTCTTCAACGTGAGTCCTTCCCATGACTGACAGTTCTTCACAAACTGCTTTAGCATGGGTCCATTCCATGGTGTGCAGTCCTTCAGGAAGGGACTGCTCCAGCGCGGATATCCCACAGGGTCACAAAACCTGCCAGCAAACTGCTCTGGCGTGGGCTCCTCTCTCAACGGGGCCACAGGTCCTGACAGGAACCTGCTCCAGCGTGGGCTTCCTGTGGGGTCACAGCCTCCTTTGGGTATCTACCCGCTCCAGCATGGGGTCCTCCAAGGGCTACAGGTGGTTATCTGCTCCACTATGGATCTCCATGGACTGCAGGGGGACAGCCTGCCTCACCATGGTCTTCACCACAAGTTGCGGGGAAATCTCTGCTCCGGCGCCCAGAGCGCCTCTTCCCCCTCCTTCTTCACTGACCTTGGTGTCTGCAAGGGTTGTTTCTCTCACATCTTCTCATTCCTCTCTCCATCTGCAAAGTGTGCAGCTTTTTTTCTCTTCTTTTTTTCTTAATTATGTTATCACAGAGGCGTTACTGATTGGCTCGGCCTTGGCCAGCGGTGGGTCCGTTCTTGTAGCCGGCTGGCATTGGCTGTGTCGGGTTGGACATCGGGAAGCTTCTGGCAGCTTCTCTCACAGAAGCCACCCCATGTCCCCCCCTCTCGCTGCTACCAAAACCTTGCCACGCAAAACCAATACAAGAATGCACCTCATACAATTGCACATGTTGTCACCATAGACCTAGTAACAAGATACTTTGCTCAAATTCTCCCCTCAGCCCATTTTTTTCCAACTTGGGAATTCTGGTGTTGCATACATCTAAGATATAAAAAACACACTTCTGTAACGCATAGGGAGCGTGATATCAAGAGTAAGCACTGCCAGATGGTAGGCAGTCTTAACAGAGCATTTAAAAAGGGTCACAATCGAAAATGTCTGAAATCCGATGGTTTATTAATCAGTAGATATTTGTGACAGTTTAACTTAGCTGGTAGCCAAACAAGACACAGCCACTCGCAACTCCCCCCCCTTCCCCCTCCCCCGCCCAGGGAGACTTGTAGGTTGAGATAAAAACAATTTAATAATTAGAGTAAAATAAAATTAAAATAGTAATAATAATAATAATGATAACAACTATATATATATGAGTGATGCACAGTACAGTTGCTCACCACCCCCTGATAACGATCCCAGAGGAGCGAAAAGGAACCCCGAAAACTGAAATTGCAATCCCGGAAAAATGAGCCCCAGTGATTCCCCAGAGAATCTCCCCCACTTTCCGTTCAGCCTTGGTTAATATAATGAACGTGACATAATATGATATGGAATATCTTATTGGTATATCCAACTGTCAATTCTGGGTTTTACTAACTACTACACTTTTCTCCCTCCCTAGTCCTCTGCTCTTGCAAACTACCCAAACACAGTGTCCTTGTATCTTAGTAACATTCTTGTCATAACAAATCCCACACTGAAACCAGAACACAGTGCTTTCTAGCTACTAAGAAGAAAATTAACCCCATCCTAGGAAAAACCAGGACAACATTGCATGTATGGGATAAGTGAGAGAGAAGTAACCTAATTTAGGTGCCCACATGACCAAACCTGACTTTTAATTGCATACATCTTGTCAGTAAATATCTGAAATGCATGTTTTTAATAACGTATAGGTGTTTATTGAAATTTGGAACAGAATATTAAATACAATGATATACTGCTGGGTGTTGAAAAGTTGAGTAGAATTTGTACATGTACTTATTGAAGTAGTGAAAAGAAAAAGTTTTCAATTTCTGGAACAACTTTAAAAATGCAAATTTTGCCCAGTGCTCTGCACAGAGGGTGCAAATCTATAGGATGTTAGATGAAGATCCGAGATGGAAGTCAGGAGCCTGTCTGTCTTTGGATTTCAGAACAAGTTAGGGACATAGATACTTGTAAGCATATGAACTCTGTGGCTGAACATCTTTCAAAATTCTAGCCATAAGGAACTGTAAATGGTAAAATCGATTTTTTAAAAATGTCACTCATGGGTGCTGTGCATTTTCTGAATTAGTATGTCAGAATATTTTTAATATGCTTCATGTTCCATTTCTGTCATATTATATATTTTGATTGTGCAGTTTACAAATCAATATCTTTTCTAAGGTTATGATAAGTTCTATTAATAATTTTTCATCCTCAATTTCTTGCTGTTCTCCACCAATGATTTATTAACACCTATTTGTCTGTTCTAATTCTTGCACATCTTTAGCTTAAACATGTTTGAATAGTTCATAACTCATTGTCCGCCAAAAATGAGACATAAATATTTGGCTAAATTAAATTTTGTCTTTCTGAGGAATATTGGCTTGTGGCTAAAACCTCTTCAGAGATCTTCAAAGTAAGATGTTTTCATTTGCTGAAAGCCAGAAACCTATTTATTATATTTGGACAACTTCATTTTCAGTGAATATAGATAGAAGATAAAGATGGACATCTGATGTTTTATTCACTATGGTAAAGGAAAACTCTTTTTGTTTTGCTGTATCAAAGCAGTAATCATCTGTCTGTATGGGAGTAAATAGCTTCCTTGGTACTTTTGCTGCTGTTTATAGTTCAGGTCATAGGTCCATGACCAAAGTTTCTTTGAGTGCTTATGTTAGAGCCACTTATAATTGTCTATGATTACAGGCAACTTTACTTGCTGGCAAACACTTTCCCTTGTCACCCTTAACCTGTACTGTGTGGCTGATCTTGAGAGCCAACACGGGTGCTGTGCCATCGTTAAGGAATATGGACTACTTTGTTTGAATACTTGAAGACTGAAGAAAGAGAATTTTTGTAACAAGAGACTTCAAAGTCAATTGTGAAAAACAAACACTACCAAAATATAAAGTGGAGAAGTAGATTATTAAATAATTCCCTTTTATATTTTTTCTGATAAATATTTATAGGTGAAGCATAT
Organism: Caprimulgus europaeus; assembly: GCA_907165065.1. The sequence continues at coordinate 12,697,002 of OU015537.1, forward strand.
AACAAAGCCTGTGGTTAAGTCTGAATAAATTTTCAAATCTTAATATCTTTATCAATCTTTTATTTGTCAGGTTGAAAAATGACATGTTTTTCTGCAGCTTGAAGTAACTTTCTTTTTTTTATTAAAAAAACAAAGGCAACTGTGGAGGAAAAAAACTTTATCTAATATACCTATTTTGTATAATAACTTTACTTTAGATGGTTCTGTCTCAATGAAGATAGATATAGACTTAAACTTTAAATTAATTTATGTATTGGTAACAAATATCTTCCAGTGGCTCAACAACAATTTCATATGACTAAATTAAAACAAAATAATTAACAAATATATTTCAAGCTTATAATATGACATAACTCAATAAGTACTTTCAACACATAGCTTTATAAATTTAATACATTTTGTTTTCAGAAATGGATCTCGACCATCTATTTCAGTGTTTCAGTACCGCTGTTTCCAAAGGTGTACTGAAAAGAGAAAGGTCTCATTGCATGTAAAGGCAATCTTTCTGGGCTGCTTGATATTGCAGGTTATCTCCTGTTTCGCAGATCAAAAAGCATCTAATAAATAAGTATACATAGGTGTACTGGGTTTGTGTGTCAAAGTTTGGGGTTTTTTTGGGGGGAATTGGGGTGGCTTCTGTGAGAAGCTTCAGAAGCTTCCCCCATGTCTGACACAGCCAATTCCAGCTGGCTCCAAGATGGACCCACTGCTGGCCAAGGCCGAGCCAATCAGTAATGCCTCTGTGATAACATAATTAAGAAAAAAAAGGAGACGAGAAAAAAAGCTGCACACTTTGCAGATGGAGAGAGGAATGAGAAGATGTGAGAGAAACAACCTTTGCAGACACCGAGATCAGGGAAGAAACCTGTCTGGCATGGGATCCTCCACCTGTAGCCAGTGGAGGACCCCATGCCAGAGCAGGTGGATGCCTGAAGGAGGCTGTGACCCCATGGAAAGCCCGTGCTGGAGCAGGTTCCTGTCAGGACCTGTGGTCACGTGGAGAGAGGAGCCCACGCTGGAGCAGGTTTCTGGCAGGATTTGTGACCCTGTGGGGAACCTGTGCTGGAGCAGTCTGTCCCTGAAGACTGCACCCCATGGAATGGACCCACGCTGGAGCAGTTTGTGAAGAACTGTCAGTCATGGGAAGGACTCACGTTGAAGAAATTCGTGGAAGACTGTCTCCTGTGAGAGGGACCCCATGCTGGTGTGGGGGATGGAGTCCTCCCCCTGAGGAGGAAGGAGTGGCAGAAACAGTGTGTGATGAACTGACCCCAACCCCCATTCCCTGTCCCCCTGTGCTGCTGTGGAAGGGAGGAGATGGAAATGGGGAGACAAGTTAAGCCTGGGAAGAAGGGAGGAGTGGGGGCAAGTGTTTTAAGATTTGGTTTTATTTCTCATTATTCTCTTGTCTGATTGGTAATAAATTAAAATTTGTTTTTTTTCCCGCAAGTCGAGCCTGTTTTGCCCGTGCCAGTAATTGGTGAGTGATCTCTCTCTGTCCTTATCTCAACCCACGAACCCTTTGTTATATTTTTCTCCGCGTGCCCAGTTGAGGAGGGGGAGTGATAGAGTGGGCTTTGGTGGGCATCTGGCATCCAACCAGTGTCAACCCACCACAATAGGTTTTTTTGTTGTTGGGATTTTTTTTTGCAAGGCGTTTGATTGATTTTTTTTTTTTTTGAGAATATCCAAAGCCATTTCATTGAATAAAACTTCTTTCCTTAAGGCCATTCAGCAATCACATTCCATTACAGTGACTAATGTTCATAAACGTCAGAGTCAGATTTTACATCCCTAGAAATTTGATTTGTATTCTAAACGTCTACCTTTCACTGAGCTGCTTGCAGCGGCAGTAAATGAGGTTTTGCTCAGACCTGCTTGTGTGGAGCTTGCTGGCAAGTTAGAGGGTAAATAGCATGAAAAGTTGATGAGGAGCAGAGGTAAAATTAACAAGATCATGGTTACGTAGGCCAATAACTAGAACATCTTTGAACATTATGTATTCTCTTTCTTGTTTACTTTGTTTGCTTTTCTGGGTTTTCCTTTTTGTTTTAAACAAGTGAATATCAGGTGTTGCGACGGGGGGAAAAATCTGGACGCTCAATATGAGAATCATCAGACTTCCCATTTTATTAATCACACACATGCCTCTTATATACAATCTGTTAACCAAGCCCACATACGTTCTTAAAAATCCACACTGGCTTATTAATTCTCCTGAGAACTTTCTCTTGGTCACAACAGCTGGTGTTTGTTCAGTTGAACTTCAAAGGGCAAAAACAGAATACTCCCTTTTTTCCCAGCTTGATTAGAATTGTTTTGTCTAAAGTTCTCAAGGAGAAGAGGCCTCCCGAAGATCTCTGCTAATCCTCTCTGATTTATGTCAAGGGGCCTAAGCCATTTCAATGATTTACAACAATCAGGTCTATCTGATCACTGTTCTGTCTAGCTACATAATTAGACGATTTGTTTCGTCAATGCAGGCAGAGTGCTATGCTGTCAAAAGGATGGCAGAACTGGAGCATGCAGTATGCAAATTGGAAAATTTTAAAGAAATGTTAAAATTGTATTGCATCTGTTGGAATACTGTCAAAGGGAAATGGCTAGAAGGGAGATTTGGATACAAGTTGAAAAAAATTGAGATTCCTGAATATGGTTGGTTTTAAGGAGGAAAAATATTCAAGAGCTGCATTTTATTTCTGGTAAGGATAGGTGTTTTAATTAATGAAGTATGAAATTTTTTTTTGAAAGATGATGGTAGAACTGTAATATTGAACTTCCTAGCTGAGCAGTCTCCTTTCTACCCACTCATTAGTGCAGAACTCCTAAGGTATGTCATTCTGTAAAAAAGGGATCTTAAGAAATACACATGGGGAAAGGCATAAGCAGGCTTGTGGAAGATTACTTCTGTAATTTTGTAAAATATTTTGTGTTGTACACACTGTTTTTTCCCATTATTTGATGCTTTAGAGAGATAAAATGATACAATGAATTCAGTCAATAAAATATCAATACAATAATAATAATAATATAATTTTTAGCATGTATATTTGAGTGTGTACATGAATGTTTCTTGTCACCATTCAGCATTCAGCTCAGATGTTGAAAGTGAAGACTAATTTCCATCCTCTGCTGGAGAGCATTTGGACCTGTCTATTTACTTTGCATAGCACTTCTGTCATGGATACTTTCAATATCAATATCATCTCTCAGTTCTGCTTTGACAGAGCAAAAAAGTGATAACTTCTCTCTGGTCTAGTGGTTGCCTTCCCTGGGAAGAAGGTTTTGGTTCCTGCTCTAGTTTATATTTGTTTAAGGAAAGGAGAACATGTCAGCAGTGTACCTTGCTTCAGGAGATATAGTATGTCTTGGGGGTTATGAATTTTCCTGAGAGGCAAGAGATTCTGCTTTCAGCTTCCCACAGATAGATGAGGAAAGTCACATGGATTTTCCTAGGCATTAGTGAGAGCTCTAGGTATTGAGCTGTTTTGCAAAAGGAGGATGTGTGTGACGTGACCCCTAATGACTTCTCATGTTGCTCTGTTTTGAATTTGAACTTTCTTTTTCTTTTACTTTTCTAAAAAGTATCTGAAATGTATTTTAATCATTTTTCATCAAAGTATAAGTAAAAATTAAGAAAAAGATCATTTTAATTTGATCTGAACACCAATTTCTCAGTTTAGAATAGAATACAATAGAATAGTTCAGTTGGAAGGGACCTACAACAATCATCTAGTCCAACTGCCTGACCACTTAAGGGCTGACCAAAAGTTAATAGCATGTTATTAAGGGCATTGTCCAAATGCCTCCTAATCACTGACAGGCATGGGGCATCGACCACCTCTCTAGGAAGCCTGTTCCAGTGTTTGACTACCCACTCAGTAAAGAAATACTTCCTAATGTCAAGTCTAAACCTCTTCTGACACAGCTTTGATGCAGTTTCTCAAGTTATTTTCACAACAAACATGAGCTATAAATATACTGCTAAAATGCATAAATATTTTAATTAGATTTAATTACCTTTTGAAGCAAATGATTTAATGCAGCATGCAATATTAATGGATTAGAATAAAACAACCTACTGATTCTTAAAATGGTACTTCCACTTATTTTAAGGGAAGGGTTGAAAATATTGTTACATTCTCGATACTTATTTTTATTTTTGAAGAAACACAGACTTTGGAGCCAAAGATCAGCCATAAATAGCTGTAAAAGGGAATAAAAATTTAATTTGATATATTTATGCTATCTTGATTACTTGTTCTTGCATTAGAATTTTGTACATCTGTGTAGATAGTGGGACAGCTCACATGACTGGAATGTGGTCATGGATGGCTATGTCCTTCTCAGGAAAGACAGGACAGCAAGGCGAGGTGGTGATATCGCTCTTTACGTGAGAGAGAAACTGCAGTGTATTGAGATCTGTCCAGGGGCGGATGAGGAGCAAGTTGAGAGTCTGTGGATGAAAATTAAGGGGCAGGCTGGTATGGGTGATACTGTTGTGGGTGTCTATTACAGGCCACCAGATCAGGGTGAGGAAGTTGATGAGGCCTTCTACAGGCAGCTGAGAGCAGCCTCGCAATTACAGGCCCTGGTTGTCATGGGGGATTTTAACTACCCTGATGTTTGCTGGAGGGACTATTCAGCCAGCCACCCACAGTCCAGGAGGTTCCTCCAGTGCATCGATGATAACTTCCTGATGCAAATGGTGGATGAACCAACTAGGAAGGGAGCACTGCTGGATCTCATCCTCACTAACAAGGAGGGTCTAGTTGAAGCGGTAAAGCTTGAGGACTGCCTGGGCTGCAGCAACCATGAGATGGTGGAGTTCAGGATCTCATGTGGCAGGAGCAGAATTCCAAGCAGAATTGCAACCCTGGACTTCAGGAGGGCCAACTTTGGCCTTTTCAAGCAATTGCTAGGGGAAATCCCATGGGAAAGGGTACTTGAAGGTAAAGGGGCCCAAGATAGCTGGTTAACATTCAGGGACTGCTTCTTCCAAGCTCAAGATCAGAGCATCCCAACATGTAGGAAGTCAAGGAAGAGAGCCAGGAGACCTGCTTGGTTAAATAAGGAACTGCTGAGTAAACTCAAGTGGAAGAGGAGAGTTTACAGATCATGGAAGGAGGGGCTGGCCACTTGGGAAGAATATAAGGCTGTTGTCAGAGGATGTAGGGAGGCAACTAGGAAAGCTAAGGCCTCCTTAGAATTAAACCTTGCCAGAGGGGTCAAGGACAACAGAAAGAGCTTCTTCAAATACATGGCAGATAAAACTAACACTAGAGGCAATGTAGGCCTACTGATGAATGAGGTGGGTGCCCTGGTGACAAAAGATACAGAGAAGTCAGAGTTACTGAATGCCTTCTTTGTCTCTGTCTACTCTGCCGGAAGCTGTCCTGAGGAGCCCCGTACCCCTGAGGCCCTAGAGGAAGCCAGGACAATAGAGGAGTTTGCCTTGGTTGATGAGGACTTGTGGGGGATGAAGAAATGACCAACACCGAGGTGTCTTCAGGCATCAGCACTTTATTGAAGCTTTGCACTGCTTATATATCCTTTTTTCCACCAGAATGTCCCAAGCACATGACACTCTTTCACTTTTGATTCGTTACCCATTATCACACATGCGCCTAAACAACAAACATGATTGGATAAATCCACCTGTTCACAAGCCATTCTTTTACTTTTGACTGGTTACTGATTACAGCACACAAACCATCCTTATCTTCTCATTCACATTCTTTCTTGTTTTTTCAACTTTTTTTTATTTTTCACCCAAGGTCAGGAATTAATTGCTCAAGGCTGAGGCTGCCTGCTGCTTCAGCTCTTAAAGGGCCAAAAATTCCCCCTTTTTGTTTTTGTACCACAAAGGTGTTGTTCACCATCTTCTGCAGGGCCCTTTGCAGACACAATAGCAAACAAGGCACTAATAGGAGGATCACCAAAATTACGAATAACACCTTTAATCCTGATTTAATAGTGAAGAGACCCATCTTTGTATTCCTCAATTCCGAAACCACTTGCTTAACCAATCATCACTGTTTACCCCCAACTGTTTGACATTTTCCTTTAACCTTTTAATGGCCATATGAATTGATTCTGAGTGGTCTGATAGATTCATACAGCACATGCCTTCAAATTCCTCACAACCATGTCCTTGAGCTAAAAGCAAAAAATCAATAGCATCTCGATTTTGCAAAGTGGCATGTCGAACTGAGTCGACATCTGTCAACAAGCCTGATTGATAGCACCAAAGATGTAAGATTAGATTGTTTTGAAAGCCAACATCTTAATTTGCGTAGGTTTGTTAATGCGCTCACTGCTACTTCTTCAGGGGCCAGAATAGAATCTGCAGCTATTTACCCAGGATTCTAAAACTCTACATTGGAATCACAGTCGTGCTCAAATGAATGAGTGCTACGCTTGCTTCTTATCCGATTTTTTAACTTTCCCAAAATCATGGTAATGTTAGGTGTCAACAGAGTTAAACGGCCCAAACTGCAGGGAATTCCACGAATACGTGATGGTATTCCTTCCCACGCTCTGTCTCCACAAATAAGGAAAACACCTGATGGTAGCTGTACTGTATTATGAGTAGATTTAGAAATGTTTGGTGAAGTGTAACTACACCAAGCTGTTTTATTTCTAAAAGCAGAAACAGTGGCATTTACATCCTGGGCAGTGACTCTTGTGTTGCTTGTAGAGAAATTAAAAAAGACACAAAAGTCTATTGGTACTGACTGATCCCCAGCGGGGGTCTCCAAGGGCCTCTGTTTGGGAAGATAATGTACTTGCAGCACTTTAAGCACTTAGCATGACAAAAAAGACAACAGCAGTCACAAGGTGGACAGGAGCTTGTGCACTCCCCACTGAGGGAGTTATTACTTTGTTTTACATTCCCTCCCATATGATAGCAATGAACTTTGTATTTATCTCTACCATATAAGTTTCACCAATCTCGCTGACTTTTTAAACTTTCTAAATTCCCATTTAGTTCCCGTTTACTTTCCGTTTTGTTCCCCCCTACACATTAAACAACCACAAAGACAAATTGTGTTTACTTCTTACTGGTTACTGATTACAGCTCACAAACCATCCTTTTCTTCTCATACACATTCTTTCTTGTTTTTTCAACTTTGTTTTATTTTTCACTCAAGGTCAGGAATTAATTGCGCAAGGCTGAGGCCGCCTGCGGCTTCAGCTCTTAAAGCACCAACAAGGACTGGGTTAGGGACCAATTAAGCAATCTGGACATCCATAAATCTATGGGTCCAGATGGGATGAACCCGCAGGTGTTGAGGGAGATGGCTGAAGTCATTGCTAGACCACTCTCCATCATCTTTGCTAAGTCGTGGGAAACGGGAGAGGTGCCTGAGGACTGGAGGAAGGCAAATGTCACTCCAGTCTTCAAAAAGGGCAAGAAGGAGGACCCGGGTAACTACAGACCGGTCAGCCTCACCTCCATCCCTGGGAAGGTGATGAAACGACTTATCATTGGTGCCATCTCAAAGCATATCAAGGATAAGAGGGTCATTAGGGACATTCAGCATGGCTTCACCAAGGGGAAGTCGTGCTTGACCAACCTTCTAGACTTTTATGAAGACATAACCAGGTGGCTAGATGATGGCAGAGCAGTGGATGTGGTCTATCTTGATTTCAGTAAGGGCATTTGACACGGTCTCCCACAGCATCCTCGCTGCCAAATTGAGGAAGTGTGGATTAGATGATCAGGTAGTGAGCTGGACTGTTAACTGGCTGGTGGGAAGAAGCCAGAGAGTGGTGGTCAATGGGGCAGAGTCTAGTTGGAGACCTGTGTCTAGTGGAGTCCCTCAAGGGTCGGTACTAGGACCAGTGCTATTCAATATATTCATCAATGACCTGGATGAGGGAATAGAGTGCACTGTCAGCAAGTTTGACAATGACACAAAGCTGGGAGTAGTGGCTGACACACCAGAAGGCTGTGCTGCCATCCAGAGAGACCTGGACAGGCTGGAGAGTTGGACAGAGAAAAACTTAATGAAATATAATAAGGGCAAGTGTAGGCTGTTGCACCTGGGCAGAAACAACCCCAGGTTCCAGTATAGGTTGGGAGATGATCTACTAGAGAGCAGTGTAGGGGAAAGGGATCTGGGAGTCCTGTTGGACAGCAGGATGACCATGAGCCATTACTGTGCCCTTGTGGCCAGGAAGGCCAATGGCATCCTGGGGTGCATTAGAAGGGCTGTGGTGAGTAGGTCAAGAGAGGTTCTTCTTCCCCTCTACTCAGCCCTGGTGAGGCCGCATCTGGAATATTGTGTCCAGTTCTGGGCCCCACAGTTCAAGAAGGACAGGGAGCTGCTTGAGAGAGTCCAGCACAGAGCCACCAAGATGATTAAGGGAGTGGAACATCTCCCTTATGAGGAAAAGCTGAGGGAGCTGGACCTCTTTAGCTTGGAGAAGAGGAGACTGAGGGGGGACCTCATTAATGTTTATAAATATGTTAAGGAAGAATGTCAGGAGGATGGAGCCAGGCTCTTCTCAGTGATGTCCAATGGTAGGACAAGGGGCAATGGGTGTAAGCTGGAACACAGGAGGTTCTGCTTAAACTTGAGAAGAAACTTCTTTACTGTGATGGTGACAGAGCACTGGAACAGGCTGCCCAGGGAGGTTGTGGAGTCTCCTTCTCTGGAGACATTCAAGACCCGCCTGGACGCCTTCCTGTGTGAACTCATCTAGGTGTTCCTGCTCTGGCAGGGGGATTGGACTAGATGATCTTTCGAGGTCCCTTCCCATCCCTAGCATTCTGTGATTCTGTGAAGAGGTGTATAAATATTCAGTCATGTATATTTATTTTCACTCGTGGTATAGGAGTACAATGTCTGCATATATAATCCATTAACTTGTTTCATACCTATCTATATTTCTTTTACACTTTTTCACATCTCTCTTTTTTCCCTTTACAAATTTGAATATCTCTTTTTTTGTTCAGTTTGCCTGTAATTAACTTTTTCAAGAAATGATATACCATATTCTGGTAAATGAAAATTAATGTTTGAAGTTGATTATCCGATTGTACTGTATCTTTTTAGTTATACATACAAAGCCAGTTTTTACCTCTGATTATCAGAATGTAATTAGTATTAGTAGCATATATGTCAAATACCAGAAATCTTGGTGTCTTATGTGAACTAAGTTGATGGTTCACATAAGAAATCTCATAGTCTTATGTGACTAAGTTTTTATTGTCAGAGGTATTCACCTCAAAAAACTAATTGACACAACTCATTTGATGGGCACAGGCCAGTCTCCTCACCAAACCCCATGACTGAGATGCATCAATAGCTACTGAGCAATGTCTTCCTCATAATCTCTTCTGCTTCTTTTCTGAAGATAAGTAGAGAAAATGGAGTTTTCCCCATCAGCAGAAACTTTAAAGATTGCACTGATAATTGGGAGATTGAATTGGTTAAAAAAAGAAAAAAAAACTATTAAAGAAGAATATTAGGTGATATTGTCTGGCTTCCTTTGTTTTTCAAGGAGATGTGGGTTAAATCACACCATGCTTTGTTGAGAATTACTGAAGGCTTCTACCAATTTAGCCTCTCAATTTTTACTTAGTACAGAGGCATCCTAAATGTCATGTTTCTAAATGGCACTCTTAAAATTACCGTCACCACAAAATTCTTAATTAATGCAAGCATTCCAACATGAGATATGAGATTAATTTGCAGCTGAAATATTTTTAGATGTCTCTTTCAATTTTTTTCTCATGTCTGTAAAGTGGTAATTTCTAATTTGAAAATGTGAATGTTTATTTTACAGTGATCTACTACAGAAATTTGCTGACACTTAAAGAGTGGCAATTTGCGATTAGTTTAAGGATTAGTAATACAAAATTGAAAAAATCATTTGGAGTACCTACACAAAATGTTGCCTAATACTGAGAAGCTATGGTCTAATGGTTTGAACAGAAGGCGTAAATTCAAGGAAGATGTTACATTACTTGTGCTGTGAGGAATGTCGATGCAGAAGCAATCTTGAAGATCTGAACTCAGGTCATCATAGACAGGTTCAACCTTTTCCAGTAGAAAACTCATTTGTGTGTCCTGACTCTTCATCAACACTTTTCTCTAGCTGGTAGCTATCTGGACAGGAGCACTAGGTGGTTTTGGTTTTTTTGGGGTTTTTTTTGTTTGGTTGGTTGGGTTTTTTTCCGAGGAATGGGGCTGAAGAAAGGAGGAACTGTGTAAAGATGGGGGAATGCAAGAGCAATATCAGTGGTGCACTGTTCTTGCCCAAGGTTAAGTGGAAGTTAGGCTTTAATTCTTTCTACTGTAGTTTAGTAAGTCTCTCTGCAGGAAAAGCAAATGCAAACATCCGATGTATTCAAGCACTTGTAGTAGGAGATTATTGGCTAAAACCAAAGAGACATTATATAATATTGCTATATTACATGTATTTCTCTTTGTCCTCTCCATCCTCCCCTCCTGTATGCAATGAAGGCAATATTACTCCTCTACCTTTATTTTTCCACCTCACAAATCTGAGACTTAATTTGTTAATGCCTGTAAAATACTATGGAAACTTTGGACAGAAGCTATTGCATGTATATCAATAAAATATTTTTATGAAATGTCCACTGCTTAACTATTAGTTGAATTTACTGAAAAAAAAAATGTATACACATATATATGTGTGTGTGTAATGTTAATTAGTTAATTTTATAGTCACTTTCTGTGGAAAGTACCTGTATTGGGTTTCCGTGGCAAGGTTTTGGTAGCAGTGGGGCTACAGGGGTGGCTTCTGTAAGAAGCTGCTAGAAGCTTCCCCTATGATAGAGCCAGGCAGCTCCAAGACAGGCCCGCTGCATCCCAACAGAGGTAGCGACTCTGTGATAACATATTTAAGAAGGGGAAAAAGTTGCTGCACAGCAGCAATTGCAACTGGGAGAGAGGAGCGAGAATATGTAAGAAACAACTCTGCAAACACCAAGGTCAGTGAAGAAGGAGGGGGAGGAAGTGCTCCAGGTGCTGGAGCAGAGATTCCCCTGCAACTTGTGGTGAAGATCATGGTGAAGCAGGCTGTCTCCCTGCAGCCCATGGAGGTTAACAGCAGAGCAGATATCCATCTACAGCCTGTGGAGGATCCCATGCCAGAGCAGGTTGATGCCTGAAGGAGACTGTGACCTCGTGGGAAGTCCACGCTGGAACAGGTTCCTGGCAGGACTTGTGACCCCGTGGTGGACCTGTGCTGGAGCAGTCCCTTCCTGAAGGACTGCACCCCATGGAATGGACCCATGCTGAAGCAGTTTGTGAAGAACTGTCGGTCATGGGAAGGACTCACGTTGGAGAAGTTTATGGAGAACTGTCTACCATGGGAGGGACCCCATGCTGGAGCAGGGGAAGAGTATGAGGAGTTCTCCCTTTGAGGAGGAAAGGTAAGCAGAGACAATATGTGATGAACTGACTGCAACCCCCGTTCCCTGTCCCCCTGCGCTGCTTGTGGAGAGGACATAGAGAAAATTGGGAGTGAAGTTAAGCCCGGGAAGAAGGGAGGGGTGGGAGAAGGTTTTTTAAGATTTATTTTTATTTCTCATTATCCTCCTCTGATTTGATTGGTAATAAATTAAACTAATTTTCACAAGTTGAGTTTGTTTTGCTCCTGAGGATAATTGGTGAATGATCTCTCCCTGCCCTTATCTTGACCCACGAGCCTTTTGTTATATTTTCTCTCCTCTGTTGAGTTGAGGAGGGGGAGTGATAGAGCTGCTTTGGTGGGCATCTGGCATCTAGCCAGGGCCAACCCACCACAGTATTGTGATTTTCTTTTCTAGTAATCAAGCCTGTTAAGCACTCAAGCTTTAAACCTAACAAATGCTATAAGCAAAGCTTTTTGAAAGTAGTAAATTGCCATTGATTGGCATAACTGGGCTCCGATCAGGTCACCCAAGAGCTGCCTTTGTATAATCATCTGCCTTGCATATAAAATTACAACTGAGCAACAAATTTCAAAATTCCACTGCTAACAAAGTACACTTATCAGATAAAACTGATGAAATGTGCCTGAAATTGTTCAAGTTTATAATTTTTAGATATTCTATGGCTGTATAAAAATCAGTATTGCTGAATTTTATTAATCTCTCTTTGAATTCCTTTTCTGCTACTAAGTAGAAAGTTGCATCAATATTAAAAAAAAAATAAAAATAGCAGGGATTGGATTTCTAAGCATATATGGCTGACCTTGAAGTGAAGGACTTCAATATTGGTCTGAAATCAAATGGAGATTTCTGAAGATTTAATTTTTTTTTTATTATTATTTAATTGCTTTTAGTCTGAATCAGAACAAAACCATTAAGCTGCAAGATTCCCAGGTCCAGCACCATTCATAATTCATGCAGTGAAAGCTTCATCCCAGACTGACCAGTATCAGGCAGGCAGAGAAAGCCTTTCTACCGCTTCAGCAAGTTACCTAGCTAAGTTAATGAAAGTTCACTAAGCTTGATAGATTCTAAATGAAAAAAGAATAGCAAATTTTGTTGAAGTTTTCACCTGAGAAAGTGTCACAGGCTTCCATTTCATAATATTTTTGCCCTTCAACCTCAGCACTTGAAGTGTAGGAGATGCTGTTAGTACTCTACTGTAGTGTGGACTTGACAATCAAAAGGGGTGAGCCATGAAAGGAACTGTTTCAGCCTTGCAAGATTTGTTTGTGTTTACCTAACAGAAGCTAAAAGCTGTCAGAGCAGAAGTAGAGGGGAATAAAGAATATAAATCAACAATTTCAGGAGAATAGTTTGTCTTTTAAAAACAAAACAAAACGCAACCCCAACCTTTTGCCGTCCTAAATCTGCAAACTGAAGTATGTTCAGATGAGGAAAAAGTTTTATCCATAGAGAAGGACAACACAACTGCAGAAGTAACCTGTTTGCTAGTGCAAAACTGGACAACGTGAAAAAGTAACACTTCACTAGTCATTTTAATGCATTTCTATCAATGTGAACACAGAGGCAGGTTACAGTAAATTCTAAGTTTTGAAATTTTAAAATAAAAAAATTGCTGCATTTTATATCATCTTTCATGTTAAACATCCAGAGGCCAGAACTCATAAATCATATATACAGAGTTATATCTGAGCCAAAATCATAGAAGCACTCCAGAATACATTTGTGTGGTAGTTTCACCCACAGGTAAGACCATGTGGTCCTGCACTCACTCCCCCCACCTAGTGAGATAGGAAGGGAATCACAACGAAGGGGGCACAGATTAAAAAACTGAGGACAAGGACAGCTCACTCACCAGTTATGGTCACGGGCAAAACAGACTCAACTCGGGGAAGAAAAATCAATTTAATTTGTTACCATTCTTCCTAATAGCACAGTGAGACATAACAACCACATTTTAAGACACCTTCCCCCCACCCCTCCCTTCTTCTCAGGCTCAAATCACTTTGCTTCCAACTTCTCTACCTTCTCCCCCTCAGTGGCACAGGGGACAGGGAATGGGGGTTTCAGTCAGTTCACCCATTCTGCTCTTCCTGGCACGAAGTCCAAGAACAATGTGTTCCAACATTGACTTCCAATGGAGTCACAGACCTCTTCAGGCACAGCTCTCGGCTCTGGCATGGTGACGTCCACAGGCTGCAGATGGGCCACTGGTCCAGTGCACCTCCTCACCCCCCAGCTCTGGGGGGTCCACCCCCACTCTGGGATTGAGCATCTCTGGGGTCTCAATACAGTCACATTTGCCCTCGGGCTCGGCTTTCTGCTCCACTGTGAACCTCCATGGGCTGCAAGTGACCTCCTTTACCTTCTCCTACTTTTTATGCATGTTGAACTGGGTGTCTGAAGTTCTCTGTCCTCCCCCTCCTCCTCCTTGCAATGAAGCCCTCCCTTTGTTTAGGCCCATGGTTGTCTTTTGTTCAGGTCAATGGCCTCTCCTCCATGTTCTCTGCACCTTCTTCTTTTCAAGACAGTCCTTCCCCTCATAAATATGAATTCGAAGAGGTGCTTTCTATTGCTAATTGGCTTAGCCTGGGCTGGAGGCGGATCCACCTTGGAGCCAGGGGAGCTTTGCAAAGCTTCTCACAGGGTAGCCCCTTCCCCCACTACAAAAAATCGCCCCCCCCCCCCCCCCCCCCAAACCCAACACACTCTGGTGATCTCGTTTCTCTCTACAGCTTGCTGAGGAGGGGAAGTGGAGAGGAAGGTGATGATCTTGCCTCCCTGGTATCCAGTGACAAGACGCATGGGAATGGTTTAAAGCTGTGTCAGGGGAGGTTTAGGCCTGACATTAAGAAGCATTTATTTACTGAGAGGGTGGTCAAACACTGGAAGACGCTTCTGAGTCTGTTTTGCCCATGACCATAATTGGTGAGTGAGCTGTCCCTGTCCTCATCCTAATCTGTACCCCCTTTGTTGTGATTCCCTTCCCATCTCACTGGGTAGGGGGACTGAGTACAGGACTGCATGGTCCTACCTGTGGGTGAAACCACCACACCAGAATCCTTAGCTGCTCCTCATAGGTCATGCCTTCCAGCCCTTTCACCAGCTTTGTTGCCTTCCCCTGGATGCATTCAAGGACCTTAACATCCTTTTTAAATTGTAGGGCCCAGAACTACACACAGTGCTCAAGGTGAAGCTGCACCAACACTAAATACAGCAGGATAATCACCTCCTTTGATTGGCTGGTTATACTGTGGTTAACGCACCCCAGAATGTGGTTTGCCCTCTTGGCTGCCAGGGCACACTGCTGACTCCTACTGAGCCTGCTGTTGACAAGCACCTCCAGATCCCTTTCTGCAGGGCTGCTCTCCAGCCACTCCTCTCCCAGTTTATACTTGTGTCTGGTGTTACTCTGTTCCAGGTGAAGAATCTGGTGTTTGGACTTGTTAAATTTCAAGCCATTGATGATTGCCCAGTGCTCCAATCTATCTAGATCCCTTTGCAAGACCTCTTGTCCATTGAGAGAGTCACCAGTACCTCCCAGTTTAGTATTGTCAAAAAACCTGCTAATGGTGCATTCCACTCCTTCATCCAGATTGTTGAAATAAGTATTGAAATGAACCAGCCCTTCTTGTAAATTGGAATAACATTGGCTAGCTTCCAGTCATCAGGGACCTCCCCAGATTCTCAAGACCTTTGGTAGATGATCAAGATGGGTCCTGCCGTAACATCTGCTAGCTCCTTCGGTACTCTGGGATGAATCCCATCAGGCCCCATGGACTTATGAACTGATACAGTTGATCCCTTACAATTTCAGTTTCCACGAGTGGAAAGTCATTGCTCCCATAGTCGTGGTCTTCCAACTCAGAGAACTGGGCAGCCCAAGGTCTATTAGTATTATTAAAGACTGAGGCAAAAAAACACAAAAAACCCCCCTAAAAACCATTGAGTGCCTCCACTTTTTCCCAGGAGACACTGCTAAGTAGCTCCCTGAAGAGCTTAAAATTTTGCTCTCTTGAAATCCAGGGTACATTCATTACACTGAAAACTTTAAACTCAACCATTTCCTGATTGCTGTGGCCAAGACAGCCACCTACCATCACATCTCTGTTCACAAACAACAAGTCTAAGAGGACATATTTCCTAGCTGGCTCACTGAGTACTTGTGACAAGAAATTATCTTCCACAAACTTCAGGAATTTCCCAGACTTGCTCGTTGCAGCAGTATGTTATTCCCAGTTATGTCTGGGAAGTTGAAGTCTCCCATAAGGAGAAATCCAGAGATTTCTCCTAATCACTGCTATCATCCTGTCTGGGTGATCAATAGTAGACAATAGTCAATAGTGGGTGTCAATAATAGACACCCACTACAACATCTGCTTTGTTTTCCCAATTTCCCCCTAATCCTCACCCAGAGGCTCTCAACCACATCATTGTTAACTGTAAGGGCTGTTTAGTCAAACCTCTCCCTTACATACAGTGAAACTCCTCCACCTCACCTGTCCTGCCTATCCCTCCTGAACAGCCTATAGTCCTCCATCCCAGCATCTCAGCTTTAGTAGAAATATACCATCTGCAGCAGAAATCTCTTTTTTAAAACAAACTATGAGCCCTCCATCCCAGCACTCCAATTGTGGGACTCCTTCCACCAAGTCTCGCTAATACCAATGACATCATGAATGCTCCCTAGAGTGGCGCAAATGCTGCCATTAGGATTGCCACCCTCAGTGGATACCATGCCAACCCTTGGTTTACCTTCAGCTCTCCTGATGGTATCCCCTTCCCCCACCAATTCTAGTTTAAAGCCCTCTCAATCAGTCCTGCCAGTTTCTAAGCAAAGATGGGTTTCCTCCCCATCAGGACAGGTGGATGCCATCATGCCTCAGCATACCTTGGGTTTCAAAGACTCTTCCATGGCTATAAAAAACAAAGTTCTGGCAGAGGCACCAGTCCTGAAGCCAGGTATTGATGTCTTGGGCACGCCTGTTTCTTCCAAATTCTATCCCCATTACTGGGAGGATTGAGGAAAACACTACTTGTGCTCTTGAATCTTTTAACATCCTTCCCAGGGTGCCGTGGGCTATTCAGGCGAGCGGGAAATGAGTGACTCACACACATCCACAAGATGCAACTCAAATCCGTTTATTATCAGAAAGCTGCGTGTTTTATACCCCTTTAAGTTCCGCATACATGTTCACACACTACGAAGCTAATTATTATTGGTTAATAGCACTAATCACACGTTTGACCTCTCAGTCTTTCTCAGTCTCACTGGTTCACTCTTATCTTGGTTCAGGTTCACTTTCTCGACGTAATTTCCAGCTGGCGTCCATCTTGTCAGCAGTTGTTTATTACTTTCACACGTCTTTCATACGTAGCTGTATTCCTTTCTCTCAGCTTATCTCTTCTGGCAGTTGTTGAAAGCGACCTAGCTGCGGCCTAGCCAGTATCACAGCCATGTAATAATGCTAAGGCCCCAACACTTCCCCCCTTTTCTTTAACAACAGAGGTTATCATACAATACATGCAATTCTGTAAATACTGAAATATACAAGGCACTAATAAAGCTTTTACAAACAGAAGTATTGAAACAGAGAGACCTCGTTTCACGAGATCCCTAACCCAGCCGGTAAAGCCCCACGAAGTAAACCAAGAATCTAATCCAGAGTTATCTTGCTTGATATAATGCATACGATCTTTCAATTGTTGTAACTGCTTATAAATGCTCTCTGAATGATCAGATAAACTTATACAACACATACCTTTAAACTCTTAACAACCATGATGACCCTATGCTAGGAATAAGAAATCAATTGCCACTCTGTTTTGCAGTACTGCATGTCTAATGCTATCAATGACTACTAACATCTATGTGAGCAAAGTTACACAAAGGCACTCTTATAACACAGGTTCTAAAAGGAACCTTGAGCTTAGCCAGTGAAAGGCATAGTGATTCTTGCTTCCTTATATTAGCAAAAGTTATCTACATGTTTTGTCTAGGTGCTACAGCTTAAGGTCTTAAAACAATGCTAATTAGCAAAATCTTAATGCAGTAATAATTATAGACTGAAGACTCTTTTCTCCTTTTTTTTTTTTTTTTTTGCAAGTACTAATTTATCAGATGTGTGAATGCTATGTAGTGCTAATCATGTTGAAATCTTCTCTTCTCCTTTTGCATTGGTGAGTGTCTGAATGGTACAATACTTGATCTTCATGGTTTACTGACACTGCAACCTGTTTCCAAGCACCTGTTTCCAAGCAGTAGCACTAAAAACTATTACAATTATTACAATGATTTCTATTTCAATATATACATCAATATAAAATACTACCCAAAACACTTACACATTTCAAACAATTTAACTACTTCAACAAAAATGCATCTGCAGAATTAAAGAAAAATCCAAATTAATGTTGATTGCAAGTTAGAGCAGTTCAAGGATTCCCAATTTGTCAATATCTACCCTAACCAGTGCTACCCAAATACAATATGAGCCATTTAGTGTTTCTACAATGAGAAAAAACATTCAAATATTAAAGCTATGACAAACACACAAAAGCAAGGAAAGAAAATTTGTTCTGTACTCATCCCTGTTGTAGCAAGGTACAGCATGTCAGGAGATTGCACTCAGTGCATCTTATGTGCTAAGATGCCTGGATAAAACCATGGAAGACAACTGAAATGGAAATCAACTCTGAATTTCCTTACTGTTGTGGTTTTACATCAGAACATTCAAGTTATAACATCTTACTTAGTGTCTTTTTAAGAATTCATAATGAAATTGTAAAAATGCTACTAAAAATCCCTACCTTAAATGCAACATTCTGTTTTAAGAGCTACTGTGTCATTGTACAATATAAGTGGCTTATTAATCACTGAATTGTTGGTGTAGCAGAGTGTATTTATCATTGTGGATGTGTTTTGAAAATTGGTATTTTAAAACCTGCATTTATTCCGTAAGAAGCCACAGTTTTGTGTATTGCAAACACTAATATCCTTACCCAAAGTACTAAATGTACATTTATAGTGGCCAATTTAAAATCTCTGCCTTTGCTGCTTCAGTTTTCAAAATAAGACTTAGTTCAGAGTTTTCATTCTTTACATTACCCTAAAACAGAACTATTTCTGAAGCATAAAAAATTCATAATAATAACAATAGTAATAATAATAATAATATGGGGTTGGTCCTGCTTTGCTGATTGATTTCTGATTTGAAATATAATCCATGTCACAAAACAAACAAACAAAACAAACAAACAAACAATAAATTTTTTCCCCAGGAGAAGTCCCTGCTAGTTGACATTGTTTTTCAAAACCAAGTTTCATGCTTACAGTATCTTTATAGTCATGTTATATACCCTTGAAAATAAAGGCTCACATTGAAAATGATGACAGGCCTCCAACTATAGAGGTGTTAACTGGTGACACTATTTTTCATCAGAAAAGAAAATTAAAAGTTAAAAGCTCCCCAAAAATTCATAGCTTATACTGGAAATTTGATTCATGCTCATCTTGTTAATTTAAAAATACTCTTTAGAAACTGTGTAAACTCCTGCAGAAAACTTAGTGATACATCTTCTCCTGTTAAAATAAGGATAATTCATATTCACCTCTATCCCATGCTATGTTCTACTACTAATATACACTTCATTATGTGATCATATTACCATCTAACACATATCTTTACATCTTTACCATTCTTCTACATATAGAGTCCATATTTTTCACCAAACAGAATTTGACAACTATTATACTTCGAAATGTTGCTTGAAGAAGATCTCACCGTGTTCCAGAATCTGTAACGACACAAGCATAGCTCCTACCCAAAGTTATTAGTTCTCTGGGACTTTCTCATACAAAGGTGATGACCTCGTATTTATCTCTGATTCTTTAAACTTTTTAAATTCTTGTTTAATGTCTGTTTAGTTCCCATTTCATTTCTGTTTCCGCATTAAACGATCACAAAGAAAAATTACCTTTACAAAATTAAATCATGACCTTTCATTCATTCAAATCACAGACACACCTATGCACACAGATACATACATATGCACACAAATAAACATATGCACTCAGATGGGCCCATCATCACTCAATCACTCATTTACACAAATCTCATGCAATGCAAAATCTAAACCATTAATCATTTGCTACAAGTCCACACCAAGTAGTACAACCCAAACCACAATACTAGAATGTCTGGAATGCTCCTCAGCTAGTCCAGGCTACTCTCCGGGGAGGAATGCGGCTCCCCCGCCTGGCTCTGTTGTCATCGAAACCGCCGTTTGCGCTGCCACCATGCCTGCTTCGGTGTGAAAAATATTTGCATTATAATACCGACATTCAAATGGAGTTAAAAGTTAAACTTAGTAGAAAAGATACTATCAACAAATTAACAAATGCCTGCTACTGCAGCCCATAATCTCCCATTGTCTTCCTGTCCTCCTCCACAAGCCGTCCCTCTGGCTGCTTCCACTAGTTCCCAAGCACCCTCGTCCTCCTTGGGCGTGGGGGGGGAAGGGAGGGGTGCCGGGGGGCGGGGAAGGTGCCCACCGGGTCCAGCCTATCAGCTCGTGGCTCGGCGCCGCGCCCCCTCGGGCGGGCAATTCCTCCGTCGCCTCCACCGCCGCCTCCGTCGCCCCCCCGCCGGACTCTCGCGGGGGGGGTGGGAGGGGGAAAAGCGGAAAACGCAATGTGCCACTGCTCGGGAGGTGGGAGTGATGAGAAACTCGATCGCTCCGTTCAGCGCTGCCGATGTTGCAAAAGTTTAACCGGAGCCTCTGAGTGTCCAATACCAGCTAAGTGCTGCTCCATTTTACATTTCTCAACAGCGTCACAAAGTTCTTCTCCAAAACTTCTCCGCTCATCCTCATCAAAGTACTTCTCAGGAGTTTGTAAAAACTCATCAGCAAAACCATAAGCACAGTCCAGCTAAATGCTTCAGGTTAAACGCTCTATCTCGCTTTTCTAAAAAGCATTTAAGTAATGAGAGGGTTAACTCTTTATATAGATAGAGTTGTCACTGCCATAGTGACAGTTGTCACTGTCACTGGTCGATGTCACTGCCATAAAACCCTGCCATAAAAGTCCTGCGTAGAGAGATAAGACTGCCATTCCCCAGAGCGTTGAATTTACGGCTCAGTCTTTTCTGCTAGCTTCAGAAAACTTTTTACGACCGCTTTCTCCACTGCAAAATGCAGTGATTTCCATCCTGCTTTTTATCCTAACTCACCGGTTAGCCATGCATGATCCGCCATTCTTCGGGCGCCCAGCTTCTTATCTCCGCTGGCATCAGCAGGATTCCTCGCTGCTCCACGGAACGGTGATAACGCGTCCCCAATTCATCACGTCGGGGTCACCATTTGCCGTGGGCTATTCAGGTGAGCGGGAAATGAGTGACTCACACACATCCACAAGATGCAACTCAAATCCGTTTATTATCAGAAAGCTGCGTGTTTTATACCCCTTTAAGTTCCGCATACATGTTCACACACTACGAAGCTAATTATTATTGGCTAATAGCACTAATCACACGTTTGACCTCTCAGTCTTTCTCAGTCTCACTGGTTCACTCTTATCTTGGTTTAGGTTCACTTTCTCGACGTAATTTCCAGCTGGCGTCCATCTTGTCAGCAGTTGTTTATTACTTTCGCACGTCTTTCATACGTAGCTGCATTCCTTTCTCTCAGCTTATCTCTTCTGGCAGTTGTTGAAAGCGGCCTAGCTGCGGCCTAGCCAGTATCACAGCCATGTAATAATGCTAAGGCCTCAACACCAGGGCCTTGAAATCTCTTTTGATTGACTTCAGACTTCTTGTTGCGACATCATTAGTACTCACATGAAAGAGCAGGAGTTGGTAATAGTCCAAAGGCTGTACTAAGTTTTTCAGTCATCTGGTGACATCCTTGATTTGGGCCCCAGGAAGGAAGCAAACTTACCTGAAAAGAGGGTCTGGTCTGCAAATGGGTGCCTCCATTCCGCTAAGGAGGGAGTCACCTATGACCATAACTCACTGCTTTTTCTTCTCAGTGCTGGTCTTAATGCAGGTCTTGTTGCAATGTGTTAGTTGATCTGACCTTGATGAGAGTACTTGCATAGGTTCCTCTTCTTCTATCTCATCATGTCCTTTGTCTACTATACCCAGAGCCTCATACCTATTCTGTAAAGGTATCTGAGAGGGTAAGGATAGGTTTCTCTTACAGCTCCGTGCAGTAACTTGCTTCAACCCCTCCCTATCCCTTGTAACAATGCTTTCCTTCTGGCACAAAACAGATCCTGGACCTACCTCAGTAGTGGCCATGCTGAGTTGGCTTGTGTGCAACAGAGACGGTAGAGCACAGCTCCGTTGGTCAATCTCCTTCTTCGATGCTCCTCAGTCTGTCCTCCTGCATCTCAGCCACTAGGCAGAGCAGTTCATCTACTTGGTCACACCACCCACAGGCTTGCTTGCTATCATCTTCCATCTCCAGGAATATCCCTGCACACATCCCACAGTCAGAAACCTGACTAGTCACATGCTTTAACAGGATCTCTGCCTACATTAGTGGTACTAAAAACTTAAATTGATCTGCGGAATCAAACCTTACAACTCGCAGAGAGTTATAAAGCAGGTATGTTTTACTCGCCGGCGGGCGACAGGGTGGATCGCTCCATAAAGGCCCTGCGCCCCCACTCTTTTACAAAGGCATTATTTAAAGTACACACACATACATATTAATTAAATTTAGGATGGGTTAAGCTAATTGGTTCAAAAACCCATAAGTTCACTCCCATTCACGCTTGCGCACTGCCTCCTGTTGGTGCTTGTTAGCACCCTTGTAGACCTCTAGACAAAATAAAGCCAGCTTTCTTGTTTCAGACTGCAGGTGTTGCATACCAGTTCCTTCTTCTCTTGCTCCAGACTGCTCGCATACCAGGCACTGCAAGGCCTTTGCTGATAGTGTGGAATAGTTGTTAGTTATTGTAAAAGTTTCCCACTTAACACAGACAAAACGATCTAAACTTGAAGTTTCCCACCTAACACAGAGACAAAATGAAGCTAAGCTTATTTTCTAAAATCTAATTCTCAATACAGAAAATAAATGAATAAATCTAACTATATTTTATATTTTCGCATATCAACAAGATCTCTGCCTACGTTAGTGGTACTAAAAACTCAGAAAAAATAGAGAACACCATTTCTTGCTGTGTACTTCCCCACCAGGAAATATATATGCTCAGCAGTTGCAATTAGCTGGGCTGATTGTTTTGTCCTTATTAAATCACATGTGCTGCTGGGTGCAGGCTCTGTTCCTTGCTGATTTGTCCAATCAGTGGACCTGGGCTCAGTCACTTGGGGAATGCTCCTTGTTCAGCTGTAGTCTCTTCTTGTCCTTGTGTGTCACTTTTCACTGCTTACTGCCACTCCTTGTACTGCTATGGCCTCTGTGTAGTTCTTGCAATGTCTCCATTAATAAATGGGGTATTGATATTTTTATGGGATTGTTCTTGAAACACAGGAATACTGATACTTTGCATAGAAATGTATTCAAGTCATAGAATCGCATAATAATTTAGGTCAGGAGGAACCCATGGGAGGCTATCTAGTCCAACCACTCTCACAATGTAGAACTGAAATCAGTTCTCAAGCAGAACAAGAGGTTATGCTTTGGATTCAGGCTTTCTCAGGTTCAGTGTCAGTTTTTTTATTGAACAAGAATAACTTTCTTTGACAATTTAACATTTAGGAGTTATTGCAGAATCGCAGGGGTTGGAAGGGACTTCAGGAGATCATTGTATTGGGTCTGGCTGGGATGGAGTTGATTTTTCCCTGTGGCAGCCCTCAGAGTGCTGTGTTTTGTATTTGGTGGCTCAAGGGATGTTGATAACACACCAGTGTTTTGGTTACTGGTGAGCAGTGCTAGCACAGCACCAAGGCTGGCTCTCCAACATTTCCCCCAGTACGCTGGGGGTGGGGAAGGTCTTGGGAGGGGACACAGCCAGGACAGCTGACCCAAACGGACAAAAGGGATATTCCATACCATATGACATATGCTCAGAAATAAAGCAAGGAGAACAGAGGGGGAAGGGGGGGCATTCATTACTTCCGTTTTGTCCTCCGGGAACCGCAACGCGCATGCAAACCCTGCTTCCCGGGAAGTGGCCAAACATTGCCTGCTGATGGGAAGTCCCTTCCTGAAGGACTGCACACCATGGAATGGACCCATGCTAAAGCAGTTTGTGAAGAACTGTCAGTCATGGGAAGGACTCACGTTGAAGAAGTTTGTGGAGAACTGTCTCCCGTGAGAGGGACCCCACGCTGGTGCGGGGGGAGGAGTCCTCCCCCTGAGGAGGAAGCAGCGGCAGAAACAACATGTGATGAACTGACCCCAACCCCATTCCCTGTTCTCCTGTGCCGCTGGGGGGAGGAGGTGGAAATTGGGAGTGAAGTTAAGCCCGGGAAGAAGGGAGGGATGGGGGAGGTGTTTTAAGATTTGTTTTTTTACTTCTCACTATCCTCTGATTTTGATTGGTAATAAAGTACTTTTGTTTTTTCCCCCAAGTCGAGTCTGTTTTGCCCGTGCCAGTAATTGGTGAGTGATCTCTCTCTGTCCTTATCTCCACCCACGAGCTTTTCTTTATAATTTTCTCCCCCTGCCCATTTGAGGAGGGGGAGTGATAGAGTGGGCTTTGGTGGGCATCCAGCCTTTGGTCAGGGCCAACCCACCACAGTCTTTTTTTTTTAAACACCTCCCCCATCATCTAGTCCAACCCTCCTGCTAAAGCAGGTTCCCTACAACAGGTTGCACAGGAAAGCGTCCAGGTGGGTTTTGAACATCTCCAGAGATGGAGACTCCACAACCAATCTGGGCAGCCTATTCCAGTGCTTTGTCACCCTCACAGTAAAGAAGTTTTTCCTTAAGTTTGTATGGAACTTTCGGTGTTCCATTTTTTGCCCAGGTCCTTTTCCACAGAGCTCCTTTCCAGCA
Source organism: Caprimulgus europaeus (assembly GCA_907165065.1). The sequence goes on from OU015537.1 coordinate 12,721,387, forward strand.
GGTCAGTCCCTAACCTGTACTGGTGCATGCCGTTATTCCTCCCCAGGTGAAGGACTCTACACTTGCTCTTGTTGAACCTCATCAGGTTCCTTTCTGTCCAAGTCTCCAGTGTGTCCGGGTCTCGTGTAATGGCAACGCAGCCTTCTGGTGTGTCAGCCACTCCTCCCAACTTTGTATCATCAGCAAACTTGCTGAGGGCAGGCTCTATCCCTACATCCAGGTCATTGATGAAGATGTTAAACAAGACCGGACCCAGTACCGACCCCTGGGGAACACCACTAGTTGCAGGCCTCCAACTAGATTCTGTGTTGGGGAATGGCTCAGAGAGCAAGGACATGGATTCGCAGAATAGTTGTACGATCAGAGTCTGGTCTAACATTCAGCGGGCCGCAGTGGAAAAGTACTGAATACTGACACTGCGACTTTATCTCAATCTGGTAAACAACCTTGAGAAAGTAAGTGTGTGAAAAATGTAGAGAATGCTTTACCGTTAAACCGCAAGTAGGAGGACCTTGTAAATGCAACGTTTAGAGCTTAAGCCAATTAGCAAAGGACTAGTAAGAATAATTATCATAGCCTGCATAAATATGACTTAGTGAGAGCAATAAAGTGAACTATGCCTTATCACTCACATTGAGTCGACTCTCATAGTTTCCTCCGTCGCTTGCAATTCTGTGCCACTGATCACAACCTTCTGAGCTCTGCCAGTCAGCCAGTTTTCAATCCACCTCACCGTCCACTCATCAGTCCCATACCTTCTAAGCTTTGCTACAAAGATGTTGTGGGAGATAGTATCAAAAGCCTTGCTGAAATCAGTTATCATAATTTTCTTAAAAACTGTTAAGTATATATTGCCATCCCCTGGAAATCTTCCATCAGGATGGATTTATGTTCTACATAATAGGTGGGTTTATGCACCATTTCTATAGTACATACTAAAGTTATGAGTTTGACTCTACTATCTGTATCAAGCACTGTTAGCAGCAGAGGGGAGCCTTTAGATACTTCTGGAACAAAATAGTGAAATGCAGTATCCATTTTATACTATGGAAGTTGCAACTTTTGTTGTCCAGACTTTTTTACTAGTTCTGAAAGAAGATAAGACTATCGGGTTATAAAAATACATGAAAATTCAATTCAGATTGTAAAAGTGGATGAAGGTTTGGATCTTATCTAATTTTTGTTTCTATTTTTTGCTTCAGTGCTTTTTTACTCCTCCTATAATTTTATTCCAGCACTGTAATGGTATAAGTTTCCATTTGGATAGAAGTCTTAAAAAAATATTGCATTGCTAAAGCACTTGTGATTGGCACAGATAGGAGTCTGGAGAAGTCTACTGAGTGCCGCACATGCACAATTTTCTGATATGCCATGGAGTGATAAGCCATGGTACTGTCTTTATCCTAGATGCATATTCTTGAGAAGGAAATTGCGATTAAATGTATTAATTACCTTGTCTTCTCTACTGACTGTGAATATATTGAATGAGTTAAAAATCAATGAGAGTTTTCTTAGCATTAACAAAACGTTTAAGCATCCTCATATATGTTGTATCTCTATACAAAAGCATATTATAATTACTAACCTCATTTGGACAAAACTGACATGGAATTTCAGTACTGTAATTAATTTGTATAGAACCAAAAATGTGCTTGAGGTGAAGAAATGACTTGATAGAGATCACATTACATCAGCCATTCTTTTTCTTCCTTTTTTTAGGTTTTACTGGGACTTAATCATGCTCATAATGATGGTTGGAAACCTTGTCATTATACCAGTTGGAATCACATTCTTCACAGAACAAACAACAACACCATGGATTATTTTCAATGTGGCATCAGATACTGTTTTTCTATTGGACTTGATCATGAATTTTAGAACTGGGACTGTAAACGAAGACAGCTCTGAAATAATACTGGACCCTAAAATTATTAAGATGAACTACTTAAAAAGCTGGTTTGTGGTTGACTTTATCTCATCAATACCAGTGGATTATATCTTTCTCATTGTAGAAAAAGGAATGGATTCAGAGGTTTACAAGACAGCAAGAGCACTTCGTATTGTGAGATTTACAAAAATCCTCAGCCTGTTACGTTTATTACGCCTTTCAAGACTGATTAGATACATACACCAGTGGGAAGAGGTAAGATATATATGGCTATAACATCATTAGCTAAGATCTTATTCCTACAAAAAACTATTCAGGTCTCTCTGAAGAGCTACACACAAACCAGAATAGAATAAAGAGTTTTTACTCCCCAGTTAGTGTAATTACATACAGGTGCTATTAGAAAAGCGTTGTTGGAATAAAGCACAAAGGAGTAACCATCTTCTGTCTGCTAACCACAGAGACCAAAAATATGTTTGGGACCATCAGCACAATGAGCATGGATAGGCTCCTTTTGAGAATATTATAAATTTTAGCAACCACCTAAATCTGCATTTGAGTTTGGTTACTAGCACTTAGACTTATGAAGTGAATACTTTTGTAATCACAGAGAACTTAAAATACATGTTCATATTTTTCTATTTCAGGAGAAATTGAAACTATTTTAATTGAGTAAATTTCCTAGAACACTCATTATCAACAATAGTTGATTCTTATTTTGAATGTAGGGTGTGAAACTGTTCTGCATGGTGATTCATTACCACTTTGGAGAAATTGTACATTATAGCATTATAATATTTTAAAACAACAAAACTGGCTAAGGATGAACTTTGCTGAATAAGGAAACAATAGTTGGATGGTCCCATAGGGGTAGTCAATGAGACCTTTGCTGCTGATATTAATCTTTTCTGTGTTGTGTGTGTTTGCACATGCACAACAGGGAGCAACTGTTAACTAATTTTTATGATACAGAACTAGTGCCTGTTTGTGTATAGTTAAAAGGATTTAATAGTTTTTGCATATGGGCTGACATGTTGGTTTTAAATATGGTGCATATAAATATGAAACAGTATGTATTTGGATCCCAAATAATGTGCATTATGTCAAAAGTATTGAGAGGACCGTCAGCAAACTCATACTTCATAAACTGCCAAGAGGATACTTCCTGGAAAACTGATTAATGAATGCAGAAGAGGGATTTGGGAAATCAAGAGACTACTCAATATGAGTTAGCTTCAAGAAGTCCGCTTTAATCTAATACACACCCAAATTTATACCCTTTATCACAATACATGCGAGCTAAACACATACAGCAATTGGTTAAACACTCTTAAGCATGAGCTCTAAATTTGACACAACAGGTGGCTTTGCTCTGTTCACGCCGCAGTTAACAGGGCACTCCTACTTTGCGGTTACCAGCTAAAGCTACTCCCTTCTTTTTCCCAACTTAGTTTTGCTTAAGTTGTTTGGCTGAAGTCTCAAGGACAAGTAAGTATCCTGGAGACTTCTGCTAATTCACCCTGACCGTGCATTTGCTTGTTATACTTATGTCAAGGGCCTAAGCTGGCTACTGCAGCCTGAGCCATTTCAATACCCTCGCTGCTTCTGCTAAGCCTCTGATTGTACAACATCTCTAGTGATCCATGACTCCTGTCCCGTAGCCATTCTGCAACAAATGAACAAACCAGGATATATAATAAGGCTTTTATCTCACTGAGGTATTTATACAAACTCAAACAGAAGAGACAGGTTCAAATTGAGCTTTTCCTTTTTTAGTATCACATACCTGGACTTCAGTGGGTTAGTAACCTCAACTTTAAGATGATTAGACAAAAATTCAAAAGATTTTTATATGATACTTGTGAAACATAGTTCCTTTTCTTTATTTATTTGCACATGATTTATATCAATTAAATCAGGATCAATCTGCTAACAGCCACATAGAGTCAGTCGTATTGAGGTAAATAATGTAGGCATTGTAAAAGCTTTCTTCTTAACCGTTATGAGGAAACAGAGCTATAGCCTGTGGTGCGATATATATGAAATCCGACTGATATATATTAATAGAAGTCTGATGTTAATAGTTTATCCAAATAAATGACTCGGTGGAAATTAGAAGGATCACTTAAACAAGGGGAAAGAAGATATTCATTTATTGAATTTGCAAATTCACATTGTCCTAAAATTGATTTTAGCTACAATATCTAATATCCCAGTCTTTTACAACCCAGATGTTGAAAAATAGATCATGTACTTATTTAAACAAAATTATATACTATAACGTGCAAGGAAAAAAATGTTATTTAGATTTCTGATTGCAGAAATGATACTTTTGCAATAATTTCTTACAGTGGATTTGTTTTGGATTTATTTTTTTTAGCATAGGTTCCTAAAATTATCAAAGAGGAACTACTGGACCTAATTCTTATTTACTTTATTAAATTTAGAGAATGCAGTATGAGAGAACCAATAACATATTCCTGACATGATCAGGAAGTGAATATACGAAGAACTAGACAGTAGTTAACTTCAAACCAAAGACATAGAAGAAAATATGTTTGCTCGAGATAAAATAATTATATAATGCTGAATAATCAAGTTCATAATTCTTCTTTGCAAAATACTTCTAAAAGAGACTGAGACTTCTTAAGCTGCTGGCCCCTGAACATTTTACATAACTTTGCATGCAACTAGAAAGTTATTCTTAGTTACCTACACTCATAAATAACTGAACAATTAAAAATAAAATATATGAGCAATTAGGAATAAACACATTGTTACAATCAACTAATTTACATTCTTAAATATGTTTTTTTCTTTTTTTGTTTCTGTTAAGAGATATAAAATGATATGCCACTTTGCTTTACATCTGCCTATGATATAAATTTACTGATTCTTTCAAGTAACAGTATTTTCCAAAAGCTGCTTAAAAACCAGATTTTAATAGCTTTACTTAAAGCTATTCTAATCACAGGACAAGATCTAGTAGATGTATGAATAAATAAAAAGTGGTACTTCTAAAGCTGTACCCTAAGTCTTTCTCATTCTGAGATGCCTGATTTAGAATTAGAACAAATTTTAAAGTGACTGCTTATTGTAAGATGTACAAAAAAACGCTACATTTTGCAAAAAAACATCTAGCAAAATATGTAATAATTGTGAACTGCAGTCATGTCTTTTTTGTTTTGACTTGTAGTGAAATCTGGTTTTCAATTTGCCAAACCTTTTCAAGGTTCATGAACCTACAGAAGCGTTGATATCCATTCTAGGTATTGTTACAGCTAAAGCATTTAATGAAACATATTCCAGAACTTGATGAAACCAAGCTGAGTGGTGCACTTGACATGCCTGAGGGATGGGATAGGTTTCAGAGGGACATGGACAAGCTTGAGAAATGGGCCTGTGTCAACCTCATGAGGTTCAACAAGACTGTTCTGGTTTTGCTAGGATAGAGTTAATTTTCTTCTTAGTAGCTAGAATAGCTCTATGTTTTGGTTTCAGTGTGAGATTTGTTATAAGAATGTTGATAACATACTAATGTTTTTAGTTGTTGCCGGAAGTCCAAGGACTTTGTGTTTTGCTAGTCTGCAAGTGCAAAGGACTGAGGGGGGGAAACATAGTAATTAGCAAAACCCAGAATTGATATTTGGATATGCCAATGAGATATTCCATATCATGTAACATCATGTTCAGTATATTAACCAGGGTTGACTGGAAAGCAGGGGTATACTCTCAGGAATTGCTTGGGCTTGCTCTTCCAGGATTGCAGGACTGTCTCTGTGCCAGGATCACTGGGCTGGGGACAGGCTGGGAATCGGTCAACAGGTGGTGAGCAATTGCCCTGTGCATCACTAATTTGAATATTTCACTATTACTGTTATCATAATTATTATTTTTATTTTATTGTAATTATTAAATTGTTTTTATCTCAACCCACGAGTTTTCTTACTTTTACCTTTCTGTTTCACTTCCCTGGGTGGGTGGGGAGAGTAAGTGAGAAGCTGCCTTTGGCTGCTAGCCAAGTGAAACCACCACAGTCCTTTTTGGCACCCAACATGGGGCTCGAAAAGTTGAGATAACTACAGATTTGACCGAAGTGTGTTAATACAAAACTGCGATAAGCATTAATTATGTGGCCTCTGACTTGGTCATTGCTGATCGTAATGTTGTTTTCTGTGCTCTCAAAGTTATTTTTATAGTTATGTATCACCTTACCTGCCATATATGCTGTGTGCCAGTATTTATATGTGGTTTACCACCTCTAGATGTTGGATTTGGATTAGGGACATTTTTTTTCTGATTAAGAGTCTCATTGTGTTGTGCTGTGGGGTGCTGATTTTTAGTATGATAAAATCGTGGGTAGTGGGACCAATTTTTTATCTGTATTCAGTGGTGGCAGATGGCGTGGCAAAACCGGCTCCATACCCACACTTCAGGAGCTGTCTGGTGGGCATTGTTACCAATTATACCTTTTTCTCAGAGTGTCAGGGAGGAGACATCTGCCTTCATTTTCCCCTTGTCCTCCAGATCATTTAAAAAGCTCTTAAGAATTTTGAATATCTTTGAGATGCTCAACCTAGCATCACCCTGTTGCTGAATGTGTGTGTGTTGGGTTGGGGGGAGGGGGGCACTTTTGGTAGTGGGGGAAGAGGCCACCTTGTGAGAAGCTTCCTGAAAGCTCCCCTGGCTCCAAGGCATAACCCCTCCAGCCCAAGCTGAGCCAATTAGCAATAGAGAAATGCCTCTGCAAATTTGTGAGGGGAAGGACTGTCTTGAAAAGAAGAAGGTGGAGGGAACCTGGAGGAGAGGCCATTGACCTGAACAAAAGACAACCATCAACCTAAACAAAGAGAGAGCTTTGTTGCCAGGAGGAAGGAGGAGGAGGGGGAGGACAGAGAACCTCAGATACCCAGTTCAACACACATGGAGTAGAAGGTAAAGGAGGTCCCCTGTGGCCCATGGAGGTTCAACAATGGAACAGGTACCTCATGTGTAGGCCATGGAGGACTCCACGCTGGAGCAGAAAGCTGAGCCCGAGGGCAGGTGGGACTGAATTGAGACCCCCAGAGATGCTCAATGCTAGAGTGGGGGTGGACCCCCAGAGTCGGGGGGGTGAGGAGGTGCATTGGACCGGTGGCTCGTCTGCAGCCTGTGGATGTTCCCATGCCGGAGCCAGGAGCTATGCCTGAAAATGTCCATGGCCACTTCTTCCCCTTCAACAGATACCACTACAATTACTCCAACATCTGTTAGTTACTCAAGCCTCAGTGAAAAGTATCACAGGTAAACCAGACAACCAACTCACGCTAGTATCAGTCACCCCTATACAGAAGAAGAAATACACAAAGAAATCTGTTTGCTTAACAAAGGATGAAGAGGAACCAAGGCCATCACGAGAACTGGAACAAGAGCCAGAACCAGAGGTAATAATCCGATCCCTATCTCTCAGTGAGCTGTGAGACGTCCAAAAGGGTCTCAGCTGCCATCCAGATGAACACATTGCCACCTGGATGCTCCGGTGCTGGGACAATGGGGCCAAAAGCATGGAACTAGAGGGTAGGGAAGCCAAGCAGTTGGGATCCATTGCTAGAGAAAGTGCCATTGACAAAGAAATTGGGAGAGAGCCACAGACTCTCAGCCTCTGGAAGCGACTCTTGTCAAGTGTGAGGGAAAGATTCCTCTTTAAGGATGATGTTTTGTGTGATCTAAGCAAGTGGGGCACCATAGAGAAAGGCATCCAGTGCTTGAGAGAATTAAATGTCCTGGAAGTGATTTACGGTAACTTGAATGACGATCAGTTACTCAAAGATCCAGATGAAGTCCTGTGCACACAAGGCATGTGGCGGAAGGTTCTACAGAACGCACCAGCATCATATGCCAATTCATTGGCACTATTGAGCTTCAAAGTTGGAGAGGAGCCAAAGGTAAAGGAAATGACTCAAAAGATCCAGCCATTATGGAGACAGTCTTTCCTCCTCCCTCATGTCAGCTGTAGAGAAATTGTCCCAAGAATTTCAGAAATTCAGGGAGGATATATCTGATTCTCCTGCGCGTACCAAGGTCTCAGCTGATAAGAACAAGCGTTCCTCTGCCCAAGAGAAACAGCAGACGACACAGGACACACTGTGGTTTGAATTGCTTGACCATGGAGAGGACATGAGAAAGTGGGATGGAAAACCTTCCTCAGCCCTAGAGGCATGAGTACGAGAGTTGTAAAGAAAACCAAATACAAAAGGGGGTTCTTGCAATAAAGTTGCTCCAATTTCCCGTAGAGGGCTCTCCAGACAGTGCATATGGGCTTCACATCCTTATTTACAAAATGTGAGTGAAGAGAATGGGGGTCCAATCCAGAGAAGCTGCTTGAACTCGTATGTTGATGATGGGCGGTATGATCAAGATTAGAGGGGCCCTGCCTCCAGCCAGGTAGAGGAAAGGGACAGTTGAGTTTACTGGACTGTGTGGATTCATTGACTTGACAAATCTGACCCACAAGAGTATAAGGCTCTAGGGGACACTGGTGCCCAATCCACCCTGATGCCATCAGACTTTAAAGGGACAGAATCCATTTGTATTTCTGGAGTGACAGGGGGGTCCCAACATCTGACTGTATTGAAAGCCGAAATGACTCTGACTGGGAATGAGTGGCAAAAACACTCCATTGTGACTGGCCCGGGTGCTCCGTGCATCCTCGGCATAGATTACCTCAGGAGAGGGTATTTCAAGGACCTAAAAGGGTACCGGTGGGCTTTTGGCATAGCTGCCTTAGAGACTGAGGAAATCAAACAGCTGTCTGCTCTGCCTGGTCTCTCAGAGGACACTTCTCTTGTGGGATTGCTGAGGGTACTGACTGCTACTACAACAGTGCACCGGCAGCAATATCACAGCAACCGAGACGCCGTAGTTCTCATCCATAAACTGATTCATCAGCTGGAGAACCAAGGAGTAATCAACAGGACTCGCTCTCCCTTTAACAGCCCCATATGGCCAGTGCAGAAGTCAAATGGAGAATGGACACTGACAGTAGACTATTGTGGCCTGAATGAAGTCACACCACCACTGAGTGCTGCTGTGCCAGACATGTTAGAGCTCCAATATGAACTGGAGTCAAAGGCAGCCAAGTGGTATGCCACCATAGACATTGCCAATGCTTTTTTCTCCATTCCTTTGGCAGCAGAGTGCAGGCCACAGTTTGTTTTCACCTGGAGGGGTGTCCAGTACACCTGGAATCGACTGCCCCAGGGGTGGAAACACAGCCCCACCATTTGCCATGGACTGATGCAGACTGCCTTGGAGCAGGGTGGAGCTCCAGAACACCTGCAATGCATCAATGACATCATTGTATGGAGAAATACAGCAGAAGTTTTTGAGAAAGGAGAGAAAATAACCTAAATCCTCCTGAGAGCCGGTTTTGCCACAAAATGAAGCAAGGTCAAGGGACCTGCACCAGAGATCCAGTTTTTAGGAATAAAATGGGAAGATGAATGCCATCAGATCCCAATGGATGTGATTAATAAAATAACAGCTATGTCCCCACCAACTAACAAAAAGGATGCAGAAGCCTTCTTAGGTGTTGTGGGTTTCTGGAGAATGCACATTCCACATTACAGTGAGATGATGAGCCCTCTCTACCAGGTGACCCAAAAGAAGAATGATTTCATATGGATGCCTGAGCAATGACAATCTTTTGAACTAATCAAATAAGAAATAGTCCATGCAGTAGCCCTTGGTCCAGTCCAGACAAGACAAGACATTAAAAATAATGCTCTACACTGCAGCTGGAGAGAATGGCCCTACCTGGAGCCTCTGGCAGAAAGCACCAGGGGAGACTCAAGGTCCACCCTTAGGGTTTTGGAGTCATGGATACAGAGGATCTGAGGTCTGATACACTGCAACTGAAAAAGAGATATTGGCAGCGTATGAGGGAGTTCGAGCTGCTTCACAAGTGATCGGTACTGAAGCACAGCTCCTCCTGGCTCCTCGATTGCCCATACTGGCCTGGTTGTTCACAGGCAGCATTCCCTCTACATGTAATGCAACATGCCACATGGAGTCGCACTGATCACGCAAAGGACTTGAACTGGAAGCTCTAGTTGCCCAGGAATTCTGGAAGTGACCACAAATTGTCCAGAAAGCAAAAATTTTGGAATGTTGCTAGAGGAGTAGGTGACGCAAGCTGAAGAGGATCCACTATGTAATGAACTACATGATAATGAGAAACGATATGCCTTGTTCACTGATGGCTCCTGTCGTATTGTAGGAAAACATTGAAAGTGGAAAGCTGCTGTGTGAAGTCCCGCCCAAGGAGTCACAGAAGCTGCTGAAGGAAAAGGTGAATCGAGTCATATTGCAGAGGTAAAAACCATCCAGCTGGCCTTAGACATTGCTGAACGAGAAAAATGGCCAGTGCTCTACTTCTATACGGACTCATGGATGGTGGCAAATACCCTTTGGGGGTGGTTACAACAATGGAAACAGCAACTGGCAGTGCAGAGGCAAACCCATCTGGGCTGCTGAATTATGGCAAGACATTGCTGCTCAGCTAGAGAGACTGGTTGTAAAACGGTGTCATGTAGATGCCCATGTGCCCAAGAGCCAAACTGTTGAAGAACATCAAAATAATGAAGAGGTGGATAAGGCTGCTAAGATCAAAGTGTCTCAAGTAGACCTAGATTGGCAATATAAGGGTGAAAAATGTTTAGCCTGATGGACCCATGATGCCTCAGGCCATCAAGGAAGAGATGTAACATATAGATGGGCTTGTGATCGAGGGGTGGACTTAACCATGGACACTATTTCACAAGTGAAACATGTGCTATGATTAAGCAAGCCAAGCAGTTAAACCTCTCTGGTATGGGACAATGGTTAAAATATAAATATGGAGAGGCCTGGCAGATTGACTATATCACACTCCCACAAACACACGGTGGCAAGCATTACGTGCTCACCATGGTGGAAGCAACCACCGGGTGGCTGGAAACATATGCTGTGCCTCATGCCACTGCCCGAAACACTATTCTAGGCCTTGAAAAGCAGGTCTTGTGGCGACATGGCACCCCAGACAGAATTGAGTCAGACAATGGGACTCATTTCCGAAACAATCTCATAGACACTTGGGCCAAAGAACATGTCATTGAGTGGGTGTGTCACATTCCCCATCATGCACCAGGCTCCGGGAAAGTCGAAAGATTCAATGGGCTGTTAAAAAGCACACTCAATGCAATGGGTGGTGGAACTTTGAAACATTGGGACACAAATTTAGCAAAAGCCACCTGGTTGGTCAACACCAGAGGATCTGCCAACCGAGCTGGCCCTGCCCAATCAAGACTTTTACGTACTGTAGAAGGGGATAAAGTCCCTGTGATTCGTACTAAAGATATGCTGGTGGAAAAGGTCTGGGTTATTCCTGCCTTAGACTCATAGAATCATAGAATGGTTTTGGCTGGAAGGGACCTTAAAGATCATCTAGCTCCAACCCCCCTGCCATGAGCAGGGACACCTTTCCACTAGACTAGGTTGCTCAAAGCCTCATCCAACCTGGCCTTAAACACTTCGAGGGAGGGGGCATTCACAACTTCCTTGGGCAACCTGTTCCAGTGTCTCACCACCCTCACAGTGAATAATTTCTTTCTAATATCTAATCTAAATCTACGCTCTTTCAGCTTAAAGCCTTGTGTAAATGTAAACCCATTCGTGGGATTGTTTTTCCTCAAGGACCTGCATGCACTTAGTAGGTGATGCAGATAGATGGGGAAGTGCGATGGGGATTTCATGTTGGATGAGAATAGCTGATGAATTGCATATCATCATTGCTATGGTTGTTGTATATTATACTAACGGCTTTATATTACGAATTTCCCCAGGTCAATGAAGAATGAACTCCACAGAATCACGTAATTGCTTAGACTGGAAAAGATCTTTAAGATCATTGAGTCCAATCATTAACCTAACACTGACAAGTCCTCGACTAAACCATGTCCCTAAGCACTATATCTACACAACTCTTAAATAGCTCCAGGAATGAGGACTCCACCACTGCCCTGGGCAACCCATTCCAATTCCTGATAACCCTTTCAGTAAAAAAATTCTTCCTCAGATTCAATCTAAACTTCCTTTGGCACAACTTGAGGCCATTTTCTCTTGTCTCATCACTTGTTACTTGGTTGAATAGACTGGACCCCACCTCTCTACACCCTTCTTTTGGGTAGTTGTAGAGAGCAATAACATCTCCCCTGAGCCTCTTTTTCTCCAGGCTAAACAACCCCAGTTCCCTCAGCTGCTCCTCATAAGACGTGCTCTAGACCTTTCACCAGCTTCGTTGCCCTTCTTTGGACACACTCCAGCACCTCCATGTCCTTCTTGTAGTGAGGGGCCCAAAACTGAACACAGTACTCATCAGTGCCGAGTACAGAGGTAAGATAACTTCCCTGGGCCTACTGGCCACGCTATTCCTGATACAGGCCAGGATGCTTGAGGTGGTTTCACTCCTTTGGTTTGCATCCAAACACAGTCACTCTCTCACTCTCCCCCCCCTCCCCCCAGGGAGTAGGGGAGAGAATTAGAAGGATAAAAGCAAGGAGACTCACAGGTTGAGATAAAAACTATTTACTAATTTAAATAAAATGATAACAGTAATAACAAAATATGCAAATGAGTGATGCACAGTGCAATTGCTCACCACCCGCCAACCGATGCCCAGCCTGTGCCAGCTAGCCATCCCGGAGCAGAGGCAGTCCTGAAACTGCAATCCTGGAAGAACGAGCTGGAGTGATGCCTGAGAGAATACTCCTGTCTTCCAGTCAGCCCTGGTTAATATACTGACATGACGGGATATGATATGGAATATCTCATTGGCACATCCAAATGTCAATTTTGGGTTTTGCTATTCACTGTGCTTCTTCCTCCCAGTCCTAATGCAGCTGTGAAGCAGCCAAACATGGTGGCCTTGAGCTCTAGCAGCAACTAATAACATTAGTACTTTTATCAACATTCTTCTCATAACAAATCCCATACTGAACCCAAAACACAGCTATTCTAGCTACTAAGAGGAAAATTAAGTCTATCCTAGCAAAACCAGGACAACACTGTTGGCTTTCTTAGCCACCTGGGCACACTGCTGACTCATGTTCAGCCAGCTATCAATCAATACCCCCAGGTGCCTCTGTGCTGAGCAACTCTCCAGCCACTCCTCCCCCAGCCTGTAGCCGGGGGTTGTTGAGGCCAAAGTTCAGAACCTGGTATTTGGCCTTATTGAAACTCATGCAATTGGTCCTGGCCCATTGATCTAGTCTTTCTAGATCTCTCTGCAGAGCCTCCCTACCCTCAAGCAGATCAACACTTCCACTCAGCTTGATGTCGTCTGCAAAATTAATAAGGGTGCACTCGATCCCCTTTTCCAGATCATTGATAAAGATGTTAAACAGAACTGGCCCTAGGACTGAGTCCTGGGGAACACCTCTCGTCACCGGCCACCAACTGGATTTAACTCCATTCACCACCACTCTTTGGGCCTGGCCATCCAAGCCAGTTTTTTATCCAGCAAAGTATATGCTCATCCAATCCATGAGCAGCCATTTTCTGTAATGGAATGTTGTAGGAAATAGTGTCAAAGGCTTTACTAATGAATGTCAAGATAGACAACATCCATAGCCTTTCCTTCATCTACTAAGTGGGTGACCATATTGTAGATGGAGATCAGGTTAGTCAAGCAGTACCTGCCTTTCATAAACCCATGCTGACTGGGCCCGATCATTTGGTTGTCCAGGATGTACTGTGTGATGGTACTCACAGTGATCTGCTCCATCAGCTTCCCCAGCACCAAAGTCAAACTGACAGGCCTATAATTTCCTGGATTCTCCTTCCAGCCCTTTTTGTATATGAATGTCACATTTGCTAACCACCAATCATAGAATTGTTTCAGTCGGAAGTGACCTTTAAAGGTTATCTAGTACACCACCTCCTGTAATGAGCAGTATCACAGATCACCACTAGGTGTCGTCTCCTTGTTGTTCTGCTTGTTCATAACAGTACAAAAATACATGTAATGTCTATATGATGTTGAGTCATTATTATTGCCTAAATAAAAGTATTATAAAAGAACACGGGTTATTGAGAGAAAAGAAGATTACTCTTACTTCAATAGCCTGCTGTTTCTGTGGTAGGTATACAGATGACTTTTGTCCCCTACACAAAATCAAACTACTCTTTCTTTCCCTTAAAGCTTGGTGAAAAGTCAAGGTTTTGTGTCTCTCCTTTTGATTACTGTCTGAGGATTTGTATGTGAAGGGAGAGATTATGAATTAGGTGGATACTTGGTAGTGTTGGATAAAAACACATATTGTTACTGATGGAATTAATAATTTTATTTTAACAGAACTATGTCTCTACAAGACTTTTTTTTTTTCCCTGTCAATGATCGTGTTATACAGTTTTACTTTTTTTTATTTAATTAATGATGCCATGGAAATGAGAGATGGCAGAATATTTTTTCTTTCTTCGAATTTACTTTTAATCCCTGTCCTCCAAGAAGGTAGTTTAAAATATATTTTATAGGCCCTATAAAGTTGTGTCAATTAGTGGAGTACTGCAAATAGAAATAACAGTACAGGTTGAGTGCATTGTGAAAATATATTAGCTTAAAGTAGGACACACTTTTTTATTATTACAGATGCATCAATCAAATATGAGTTGCCTAGTTCATAGGGAGTGAGGGGAGGAAATTTGATTAAATAACTCTGGAGAAAGAAGATGTAGGAGGACCCACCTTCTCTTATTGTCTCAAAGTCTGTGAATTCTGCAACAAAGTCTCTGTATTGATAACTTCTGCCTTCCTACCATTGAGAAGACTGAAGTAGGAAAAAATTCCTATTTTCTGCCATTTTCTACAGGAAGGAAACAAAATCAAGCTTTGCGTTCTCTTGGAAAGTTGTGCTTGGAAATTGCCTTATGTATGAATTAGTGAATTTGTCTTCCCACTTAAAGTCTATGGCTTCGGACAGGTTGTGTTGATTGATGAGGAATATAAAAACTCAAGTTGTTTGGCACTTTTTTTTCCCCAAGAAGTGTTTCCTAGAAGGACTAAGTAAATATGCAAACCATGGTGAGTTATTCATGTTGTTTAGTGTGCAGGTACTTGTTTGCATATGTATGTCTTACACAGTTGACTTCAGTTTTGTGATGCAAGATTTGCTTGGGGCTTCCTCCTTTTTCTGCAGTCTTCCCTACTAGATGAAGCTGTTGTCACATGTGCTTGACACGTACTGACCAATTCCTACCTCTTGTGTAATCCAGATGGGAAAAAAAAACCCATGCTGTTTGATTGCAATTTGAATTACAAAATCTAAGAGTACTCCTTAGCTCAACATAGCTATGGTAGAAGATGAACTCCCTAGCTTCATCATAGTGGGAGGCCCATCCCTATCACAACTGCTGCTTTTAACCCTTTGGGTTTATGTGGTCTGATATAGAGGTCTCAAATTTTAATAAGGAAGACATTTGAGAAGCTGGTTTTCAACCCAAGGCTGTACTGTTCTGAAGTATGTTTGTACTTTTTTTATAATGTGACAGCAGCAAGTTTTTTAATCTCTTTGTTTCTTTTTTCTTTTCCAAACCATGGGAATAATTTGTTGATAACTTACAAAATCAGTGCAATCTGTTGTATGTAGAGGGAAAACACTCAAAATAATTGATAAACTAGTTTATTTGTGTTGGTGGAATTTTCTTATTTTGAATGCAGCTGTTTTATGCATGCTCAAACTCTTTGTTTCACCCTGATTGATACTTTTCAGTCTTATCTGTGTGGATGTGAACTAGCACGTGATGCTCCATCAGGACTGGGCTATTACGGTGTTCCTACTTCAAGCCATACAAGCTGATCATTTAGAAATGTCTAATTGAATGCAGCAGAGGGTTGCTCAGCCTAGTTCCCCAGAAGGAACGTGTTCCTTTTGTGCATGTGAATTGTGCTGACTGCCAGCTCCTTACTGGGTAGGATTTACAATGCTGGCATTCCTCCCTAATTCAATTGGGATGTTGGCTAATGGATAGTCTGTCTCCATGACAGCAGTTGAGAGCAAGATATTTTATCTGCAGACTTTGATCCTATAGAGCCAGAACCCTGACTACTAACCCTTTTTCCACTTAAAATTTCTTTGATACTGTTGAGGCTGTTGACACTATGTTTTGATAGTGTAGTTCTAGTTTACTAAATATAATTTGCCTATATGTGTAGAACTGAAATGTTATAAAAGATACATAAAAAGTACGGAAATTCCAAAATAAAACATTATAAAATATGAAAGAATATGTGAATCAAAACATTTTCATAAGAGCAAAAATCATAATATATAGATATGCAAGTCTCAGTGCTAAGTCTCAGTGCTGTTAAATAATATTTTTTGTCATGTTTCTTACAAGCCTATTCCCTGTGTTTTGCTAAATAAAACACCTAACACAATCTTTACTGAAGTGGTAGTGTTCCAAATTGGAAATTATAATGAATCTCATTTCATGCAAACCTTTTTTTTTTTTTTGTGGAACTATCCATATTTTAACATTAGATGGGTGTGTCAGTGCTTTTTCTTTTATTTCAATGAAAATTATTTATTTGAGAAAATTATATATCATTGCAGCTAAAGCATACATCCATGAAGTATCACTGACATAATGATGGAGCATACTCTCAATTCTGTACAATAGTAAGAAAATACACATAACTGATAGAGACAATTAGAAGGCATTATGATCCATGGTCTCCTAATAATAGAATACTAAATGCTGAAAAACAACAGCACATTTGTAGAGCAGACAATTACTGAAATGCAAGCAAGACATAGAGTATTCTACTTTCTAATTTCCTACTTTATGATCTAAGCATAATCACTTTAACAGGAGGAATAATCTATCTCCCTACAGAGTAAATAGGAAGTGTTATGAGCGTAAAGTTTCTCGCTTTATGTTTTTACCCCCTTTTTAAGACTGTACAAACTGAGCTGCCTTTCTTATGTACGTATGCCAAGAGAGTAATTGTGTGGCAATGATGTTTTCCCTAGGAGATAAAACATATAGGACATAGCCTGAGATAAATTTCCCTGAACTCAAATGCTGGAAGATAATGTTTTCTTCTTTATATGAGTGTTCGTTTGGTTTCTATAGTAATGGGCCTGTTTGCTGGGAGTCTTGGCTGTAGACCCAAGAAGGTGGGTTCACCCCTGCAGTAGCATTTCTAGGTGATGTCAGTCAATTTTTGAAAATGATCAGAACTGCGTCAGCTTGTCTTTGACACTGAAGTGTGACATAGTTTTTTTAAAGGAGTCCATTGAGGTATCTCTGCATTTTCAGTTCTGTATTAATTGTGACCAGTTCAGAATGACTGTTTTCATTTCTAAATTACTCAGCAACAGTAATTTAACTAAAAGATATTCTCAACTTGTCACTAATGCCTTGTAAGATTTTTTCCCTCTGTGTTTGTTTGCATAATGTAAATAGATTTTTGAATGTAAAGAAATCAGTTGAATAAATACCTTAGATTTGTGCCCAGATTTTAATTTGTCTTGGTATTTTCTTTATGTAGCTCCTAGGTCAAGTCATCTTTAGAGATTGTTAGGGATAAATTATGACCATTTCATGCTGTCTTAAATAGACTTACTTTTAAAATAAAGTTTTGGAAGACAAATCTGAAGTTGAGTTGCTAGTCTACATGGTAAAATATGTCCTGATGGAAGCATGATGGGAGCATAATGGGAGATTTGTAATCCACTGTAATAATATCTAATGCGGTGGATGAAATTGCCAACACTGAGATGTCTTCAGGCATCAGGCATGAGCACTTTATTGACGCTTTGCACTGCTTATATATCCTTTTTTCCTTCAGCACGCCCCAAGCACGCGGCACTCTTTCACTTTTGATTTGTTACCCCTTATCACACACGCGCCTAAACAATTGACATGATTGGATAATTCCACCTGTTAACGAGCCATTCTTTTACTTCTGACTGGTTACAGCACACAACTGTTATCCCTTATCTTGTCTCATACACATTCTTTCTTGTTTTTCCCACTTTGTTTTATTTTTCACTCAAGGTCAGGAATTAATTGCTCAAGGCTGAAGCCGCCTGCAGCTTCAGTGCACCAACAATCTAATACTTTTTTTTTTTTTTTTTTAAGAAAGCAACAAGATGCCTTTACAGGGCATGAATGCTAATTGAAAATTGAGGAACAAATTATACAGGAAAAACAAATCATGAAATTGTATGGGTAGCTAACATTTGTCTAAAAGAAGCATTTAATTTCTTAAATTAAGTTGTCATGTATTGAAGGGTGAAAAGATGATTCATTAGATTTCAAGTTGATATAATTCTATGTTCTACTTTAAGGACAAAGTTGTCAGTTGCTGTGAACAGCTTTTTCAATAAAAAAATCCACCAGTGTATTCTTTCATTCTCTTCTTCAGAGAACAGTGTGCTGGTGAAACTGCAGGTTTAAATTAAGGAATGTGGATTTTGTGGGAGAGCATTCCCTCAGTTATTCCAGAAAGGTCTGAGAGGTAGAAAAGGGAGATATCTGGAAAACTTGTGCTGGTCTGCACTGGATAGACTGTCTATGCACTGTTGCCTTTATTTATTCTCCCAGTGTGTTATGTTCTTTAGTTCATCTGGGCATTTTATCATATAAGGCTAGGACTGAAATGATACAGAATCCACCACGTGTCAATGAGCTGAGGATCATGTTCTGATTTTGATGAAATTTGACTACCTTCTAGTACAATAAAATACTTGGGACACTACTTGTTTAAGTAGGTTTCTAAGGACAATGGAATAATGGTTTAATAGTTAATTAGGAACAAGCTTCTGTTTTATAAGCATAAAATGAACTGAATTAACCACTTAGGGAGTAAGATGCAAATATATAAACCTATTTAGAGAGTGCTGAGGAACTGAGATGGCAGTGTAGAAATGGCTTTTCCAATTGCAAGTTGTATTTAATGAGTTATTTCTAACCTGAATCTCATGGAGTTTATTCCAAATAGCCATGACATTATCTCACATGTGTAATGTATGATTTAAATATAGTTGTGACCTGAAAAGAACAGGAAAATAACATAATTCAGAAATTGTCAGAGCTGTGCTCCTTGCTTCTAAGCAGAAATTAAG
The DNA here is from genome assembly GCA_907165065.1 of Caprimulgus europaeus. Next base: position 12,740,422 of record OU015537.1, read on the forward strand.
GCTGTGATTGAACTGTTATGCTCTCCTCACCATACTGCACTGGGAACACACTCTTTCTCACCATTTTAATCTTCCTTAAACCAGGCATGTGCTTTGCCATAGCCTTTCCATGTGTCTAGACTCATAGTATTTTCCTCTTTGTTACTTGTTGTTAAAGCAGCTATTTTTTTCCAGTCTCTGCTTTCAGAACCGATGTCAACAAGCTTAACTATACATCTGCTTACTTTGTAACAGTGCCTTGTAGTTTCACTGACTTTCTTTGCAGTAAATATTGCAACTGCTGTTATTGATCTGGCAAGAAGTGCTGCCATGCAGTGAATTCAGTGTCATTTCAGTCTTGGTTTTGTATGATGAAATGGTATGCAATGTTGGAGATGCTGCTTTGCATCCAAGTGGGTGCTCCTAGGTGAGGAGCTGTGACAGTAAAACCCTGTATAGCACATGCATGGAATAAGGTATCTGTAAAAAACTGAAAGTGGATGAATGGCTAATTATGATATAACTGCTGTAATCTTACCAGAGCCATTGGCCCTGTGTGATTGGGCTGCCTGTAGAAGAGAGGAAAGGCGGAACTGTCAAAAAAAAAAAAAAAAAGTGAGAAAATAGTGGTAATTCAAGAAAATGTGCATGCACATATGTTGTCAGGAAAAAATTGTTGTCAGGAAAAGTGGGAGACAAAACGTGCATTCTCATAGAGATAAAACGAATGCTCCGTGTTTATTTGGTACAGGTTCCTTTTATACACTTTGCCACACAACATGTGATGCATGCCAGCAACTAACTGGTTAAGACTCCACCCACGTGACACAGTCAGTGAGGTTCACACACAGCATAAAAGTCTAGCTCCTTAGTAATTAAAAGTCACCCAGCTCCTTAGTGACTAAAAGTCACCCATGCCTCAGTTTCTCACAGCATGTTTCTCTACACTTCCCCCTTTTTCTTTTATACAAGGACAGTGGCCTGTGTTCCAGGAACTGTCTTTGTAACCAAATTTTACAAACAGCTGATCAAGCACTAATCACACGTTGATCTCTCAGTCCCACTGGTTCGCTCCCATCTTGGTTCAGGTTCACTTCCTCGTTGCAATTTTAAGCTGACGTCCATCTTTTCCTGTAGCAATGACACCCTGTACTCTTTTAATTACAAATCTATAAGCAATTCTTACTATAATTAAAACTAAAAATTTTAATGCCTAAAAAAGCATACACTCTAATTAAAGTTGAAAGCTAAAGCGACAGGTTGTCAAAATAAATGTATTTCTGCTGTTAAGAGACACTAACATGGAAATGGCTACCATTTCCCATCCAGTCTCCTAAACAATCTGAGATGGCCAGATCTCCGACCCATCATGAAAACAAATCAACCCAAAGTCCACACCAAACCAGCTTGACTCCACTCTATACCCAAATCAATACCAATCCGACCTAGAGAAGCACTCAATATTCTGATTTTTCAAAGCTGATCCTAACATATCAGCATCCACACCAGATGTGTACGGTGCTCTATGTGGTACTCTGCCAACAGTTTCCCACACATTTCCCCGGTTTTATTATTTTGAACTAAAAAGACACCTATGCGTTACAATGCAAAGCAAGATTATAATACCGAGCCATCTAAGGCCTTCTTTTTACTTCTGACCAATTTACTTATCTTGTTTCTCTATTCTGGTGTTTTAAAAGTCAGGAATTAATTGCCAAGGCCAAAACTGCCTGCATCTTGGGCTCTTAAGGAGCCAAGAATTTCTATTTTTTGTTTTTATACCACAAAGGCGTTGCCCACCATCTTCTGCAGGGCCCTTGCAGACACGATAGCAAACAAGGCACTAATAAAAGGATTGCCAAATTACAAATAGCATCTTAAATCCTGACTTTAACAGTGAAGGAATTTATTCATGTAAAAATTACTCGCTTAACTAATTATCACTATTTACCCTCAACTGTTTGACATTTTCCTTTAACCTTCCAATGGCCATATGAATTGATTCTAGGTGGTCTGATAGAATCATACAGCACATGCCTTCAGATTCCTCACAAACATGTTGCTTGAGCTAACAAATTAAAATCAATTGCTACTCTATTCTGTAACACTGCATGTCTAGTGCTATCTATGTCTACTAGCATCTATGTGAGCCAAGTTATACAAAGCACTCTACAAGATAGGTCCTAAAAGGATTCTCGGGCATAGGCAGTGAAAATCATAATGATTCTTACTTCCTTACATTAGCCAAAGTTATCTATATGTTTCATCTAGGTACTACAACTTAAGGTCTTAAAACAAATGCTAATCAACAAAATTCTTAATGCAGTAATAACTTTAAACTTAAGACTCTTTTCTCCCTTTTTTTTTTTTTTTTTTTGCAAGGACTAATTTATCAGATGTGTGAATGCTATGTAGTGTTAATCATGTTGAAATCTTCTCTTTTCCTCTTGTATTACTAAAACTATTACAATTATTACAATTATCTCTGTCTCAATATATATAGCAATATAAAATACTACCCAAAACACTTTCACATTTGAAACAATTTCACCACGTCAACCAAAAATGTATCTGCAGAAATAAGGAAAAATCCAAATTAATGTTGATTGCAAGTTAGAGCAGTTCAAGGATCTCCAATTTGTCAGTATCCATCTTAACCAGTGTTATCCAAATACAGTATAAGCCATTTAGTGTGTCTAACAATGAGAAAAAAAAAACCATTCAAATATCAAAGCTATGACAAACACACAAAAACAAGGAAAGAAAATTTGCTCTGTACTCAGCAACCGAAATAGAATCAACTATGAATTTTCTTGCTGTTGTGGTTTTACATCAGAACATTCAAGTTATAGCAACCTAATGTCTTTTTAGGAATTCATAATGAAATTTTAAAAATGCTACTAAAAATCCCTATCTCAGGTGCAATCTTCTGCTTTAGGAGCTACTATGTCATTGTACAATATAAGTGGCTTATTAATCACTAAATTGCTGGTGTAGCAAAATGTATTTATCATTGCAGATGTATTTTGAAAAATTGGTATTTTAAAACCTTCCTTTATTCCATGACAAGCCATAAATTCATATATTTTGAGCACTAATATCCCTACCTAAAATACTAAATGTACATTGTGAGTAACCTACCATGGGTGTCCTCGGGCCCTGACTTTAATATCAACTGCCCAATTGCATTGGCCCGAGTAGTAATTGTGGCCCTAAAAGTAGAACTATGGAATACTCACTCTATTAATCGCATAGGGGCGCTGTCAGAGAACTGAACAATCAATGAAACAACTCCTTTCTCTCGATTATAGATAACTAAGAAAAAAGACAATCTTCCAATCTATGATCTATGGCTGAGTGTCTAAAAAAAAAAAAAATTTTTTTTTTTTTGTAATGTCATCCAGTGCTTTCTTAGCCTCCACAGTAAATGATCTAGGGTCAGAAGGGGAACTACTATTCCGTAGATGGTCAATCAAAGGAGAAAAATCCATGTTAGCAATTCCACAGAAAGTTCAAAGGCACTGCAGATCACCTACTAACTTTTTGAACATCATTAACAGTCTTAATTTCTGGGTGCAAAATAATTTTCTGAGGTATGAGTCTAATTTCTGTAATTTGCATGCCCAAGTAATTCCAAGGAGAATGTTTTGAACCTTTTTAGGTGCAATGACTAGACCAAAATTTTGCAAGCATGTTACAAGTTCTTTCTGTTTTCGCTCAGGAAGGGGTGTAGGACTAGCTACCAATAAGTCATCCATATAATGGTATGTAAGCAAGTCAGGCTTTTCCCTTCGCCACGGTCTTAAGGCTAAATCCACAAGCCACTGACAAACGGTAGGAAAGTTCTTTGTACCCTGTGGCAGTACAACCCATTAATAACGCTGTGATGGGGCAGCCCTATTGATGGAGGGCACAGAAAACACAAACTTGTCACTATCATCCTCGTGCAAAGGAATTGTGAAAAAACAATCCTTAAAATCTAGTATTAATAAATTCCAGCTCTCAAATCATGTAATAATCTCCATTTCCCCGATTTTTCTGAATGGTAAAAATAGGAGTGTTCTATGGGCTAACAGAGGGTTTAATATGACCCAATTTTAATTGTTCCTATACAAGTTCCTCAACATGTTGCAGCTTTTCTTTTGATAGAGGCCATTGATCAACCCAAACAGGGTTTTCTGTTTTCCATTTAAGTGTCAGGCAAGCGCTGCCGTCAGTGGCCCCAATCAAAAATCAGTAGATAACTTCAGTACTAAATGTACATTTATAGTGGCCAATTTAAAATCTCTGCATCTACTGCTTCAGTTTTCAAAATAAGATTTAGTTCAGAGTTTTCATTCTTTACATTACCCTAAAACAGAGCTATTTCTGAAGCATAAAAAATATAATAATAACAATAGTAATAATGATACTAATATGGGGTTGATCCTGCTTTGCTGATTGAATCCTGATTTGAAATATAATCCATATCACAAAACAAACAAACAAACTAAAAATCTCTCCTCAGGAGAAGTCCCTGCTAGTTGAGATTTTTTTTTTTTTTTAAAGCCAAATTTCATACTTACAGTATCTTTGTAGTCACTTTATACACTCTTGAAAATAAAAGCTCACATTGGAAATGATGACAGGGCCTTAGTTATAAAGGTGATAACTGGTGACACTATTTTTCATCAGAAAAGAAAACTAAAAGTTAAAAGTCTCATCAGAATCCATAGCTTATACTGAAAACTTGATCCATGCTCATTCTGCTAATTTAAAAACACTCTTTGGAAACTATGTAAATTCCTGCAGAAAAACTTAGTGATACATCTTTATCTGTTAAAATAAGGATAATTCATATTCACATCTACCCTATGCTATGTTCTATTACTAATATACACTTCATTACTTGCTTATGTTACTATCTAAGACATATCTTTACATCTTCATATTCTTCTACATATAGTGTTCAGGGCTTTCTCCTTTTTTCTTTTTTTTTCTTTCTTTTTTTTTTTGTTCTTCTTCCTTTTGCCTTTTTTCTTTCTTTTTTTTTCTTTTTTCTTTCTTTTTTTTTCTTTTTTTCTTTCTTTTTTTTCTTTTTTTTCTTTTTTTTTTTCTTTTTTTTTTTTACCAAACAGAAGTTAACAACAAGTACACTCGGAATGCCGCCTGAAGAAAATCCCACGGTGTTCCAGAATCTATAATGATAAAAACATAGCTTCTATCCAAAGTTAGTAGGTCTGTGTGACTCTCTCACACAATAGTGATAATTTCATATTCATCAGTTCCTATTTCAAGTTAGTTTACACAGTAAACAATCACAAAGGAAAATTACCTTTACAACATTCATTCATTTCACACAGACGGAAGGTACCTTCACTTTACCCACACACTCATTCCATAAAACAATACAAATCATAAAGCATTGTTTAACTTAAACCATAATTTTAGAAGGTTTGAAATGCAGGTTAATATCACTTTAAAAAACCACAGCCCGCCGCCTGGCCCCAAGAAGCTGCAGAGAAAGAGGCAGGGATGGGGGGTGAAAACCCCCTCGCAAGGAATGCAGCCATCACCGGTCTGGTATGCTCTTATCTGGTGTTGGAATGTTCTTATCAAAGTCGTCATGGAAACCACCATTCACCGTCTCTGGCTTGCTGCTAAAAATAGCCCAAAAAAGTTAATCATCAAGAAATCAACAAATGCTTGTATATAGGAAAACTAGTCCATAATTCCTCATTGCTTTTTCTATCTGCTTTTACGCTCCCTCGAAGGGGGGGGACTGGGGAGCTTCCTCAGGGGGGAAAAGGGGGGTGGGTGGTGCGAGGTGCAGAAGGTGCCTCCTCTGGGGGGGAAGTAGGTGGTGCCAGGCGGGGAAAGTGCCTTCCCCCCAGGCCCGTCAGCTCACAACTCAGCACCGCCTCCCAACATCGTCATCCAAGGGTGGGGGGAGGGGGGGGCCATCTTGCCCAGCTGTTGCGCACTTCTTTTTCGGGGGCGCCATCTTGGTCGGAGGGAGGGGGATCTTGCCCACACTACGCAGTTCATTTTCCAAAACTTCTCCGCGTATTCTCATCAAAATACTTCTCAGGAGTCTGAAAAAAATGCTATATCCCGCTTTTCTAAAAAGCATGTAAGTAAATGAGAGAGAGGGGCTATCTTTTATCTCTGACGCATTCTTTGCATTCCTGAGCGCGGTGAATTTACAGTTCAGTCTCTTTCGCGAACTGGAGAAGATATTTACGACCGCCGCTTTCTTTCCAAGGTGCCCCGAGCCTGCGGTCAGTCTTTTTTACGAGCTTAAGAAGATTTTTTTTTTTTACGACCGCTATTCTGGGACTCCGCTCCACTCTCCAAGGTGCCGCGAGCTCCCTGACTGTCTCATTTTTATCTGTCACCATTTCTCCCATTCGAACAAGAGGGGGGGGAGAATCCTTGCTTCTAGCCCGGGATTCCAGCTTATGAAAAGAGGGAATCCTTGCTTCTCGCCCAGGATCCCAGCTTATGAAAAAGCTTCCCAGAGATGCCTCGCTTCTCTTAGAGAAGATTAATGAGGGCTCCACGCAGTAAATCCTGCCATTATACATGCCGGGCAGCAAAATATCTGCACTCGGCCAACAGGTCAGTCTCACCTAAATGGTCCCTCCGGCCAACGCTTGGTACGTCTCTCCCGGTGGGGATTCCTCCGGCCAACGCTTGGTATGTCTCTCCCGGTGGGGGTCCTGCCAGCCAACGCTTGATACGTCTCTCCCAGCAGGTCCCGGTAGTCAACGCTTATTGCGTCTCTTCCGCCAGGTAGGGGTCCCGGGTCCCGCCAGTCAACGCTTATTACGTCTCTTCTGGCCATTCGCAGTGTTCGGGCGCCAATTGTTGTCAGGAAAAAATTGTTGTCAGGAAAAGTGGGAGACAAAACGTGCATTCTCATAGAGATAAAACGAATGCTCCGTGTTTATTTGGTACAGGTTCCTTTTATACACTTTGCCACACAACATGTGATGCATGCCAGCAACTAACTGGTTAAGACTCCACCCACGTGACACAGTCAGTGAGGTTCACACACAGCATAAAAGTCTAGCTCCTTAGTAATTAAAAGTCACCCAGCTCCTTAGTGACTAAAAGTCACCCATGCCTCAGTTTCTCACAGCATGTTTCTCTACACACATATTTCATAGAATCATAGAATGTATTGGGTTGGAAGGGACCCTCAAAGGTCATCTATTTATGTGACTATGTCTCCAAGTGTGAAGATTCCTAAAAGTATTTATATACCTCTGAATAGAAACCAGAGAAAACTGTCCTATCTACGGGTTTTATCTCTCCAGATTAACTATCCATGCATCATATGCTCAGTTTACCTTACTTGACTGGAAATATTCAAAGGGTCATGACAATCTTTTATCTCCACTAAAAACTATAAGTTTTGCTGCTGAGTTGATGCTTCTGTTCATAATTTTAAGATGGGGGCATACAAGATTTGTGGCCAAAATCTGAACCTGAAGAGAGAGCATTGCTGTGCGTAATTTAAAATGAATCTGTTTTTAAGACTACCTTCCTGTGGGATTTTCAAAGCACATTATTGAGAAAGGTTTAGTAGTTTTCTTCAAGATGATCAATTCTTCCCTCAATCAAAGCCATGAATTATGTCTTCATCTGTCTCAAAAATGACTGAACATCTCACCTGGGAATTGTTTTCCATCTGATGAAATTTAATGTCAGATATGTTTTAAAAAGGAAATGGAAAAAAAAAAAGAGCAATCAAAATGCGATTTCAACAGGCAAGGGGTAACTTCTAGAACTGCTGCATTTTTTTGATCATCAAGAAGTTTTACAATATTGAACTCAAACAAGTAACTTATATATAGTCATAATTTGCTAGGATCAACACTTAAGTAGTTAATCTAATTACACATATTTTCACAAGGATGAGGTACTTTTTCCTTGCTGAGACTTTGCAATGAACTAAGTCAAACACTGTTTTTCCTTAAGCATCAATCATATAAACACTCTTTTTCCCCATCACTTACTTATATTGCCCATAGGAAAACCAATCTGTATCAAAAACGTGACATTTTTAGTAACTGAATACACATCTTAGTCCTATGGGGATTTTTATTTATATTTCTGTTAATGTTTGCATATCACAAATGTGTATATTTATTGATCTTTTAAAAATAGTTTTTTAAAAATTCAGTCTGTTTATTTGGGCTCTTAATTGACAGGCAATGGAAATTAAGGCGTCAAAATACTTTGCATGAATAAAACTAATCAGCCCTGAAACTTTGTTATCGAAAGCAAATCCATGAAGAGAGAGCTTCTTTTTAAAATTATTATTAAAGAAATTCTAGTAGAACTTGACATGCTTTCTTCCTTTTCATTTAACCTTCCCATCATTATTCCCATGGAAACTAGTAAAATAAAATTAATCAACACTAAGATTTTTACATAGATTATTTTTCTGTTTACTAACATAATTGATTGACTCACTAGTTCTTGTTAACTCTTGTTTCTCTCCTCATTCAAACAGTTTTGAAATTTATAGTCCCAAATGAGTCATGACCATGATCCTATGGATTTCCTTCCAGTTTCTCTAAACGTTTTCCTCTGATGTCAAACATATTGTGGTGGTGTTTAGACGTTGTGATTATGTCATTCAGAATTAGAAAATTTAGCTCAGTAGCATTGTCATCGGAGCGGTGCAAGATAATTCCCCACAGATATAAAAGTATAACTTTTTGATAACTCATTGTGGTGGGTTGACCCTGGCTGGGTGCCAGATGCCCACCAAAGCCCACTCTATCATTCCCCCTTCCTCAAATGGGCAGGGGGGGGGAAATATAATGAAAGGCTCATGAGTGGAGATAAGGACAGAGAGAGATCACTCACCAATTACTGGCACGGGCAAAACAGACTCGACTTGGGGGAAAAAAACAAATTTAATTTATTGCCAATCAGACAAGAGGATAATGAGAAATAAAACCAAATCTTAAAACACCTCCCTCCACCCCTCCCTTCTTCCCAGGCTTAACTTCTCTCCTGATTTCCACCTCCTCCCCACCAGCAGCACAGGGGAACAGGGAATGGGGTTGGGGTCAGTTCATCACACGTTGTTTCTGCCACTCCTTCCTCCTCAGGGGGAGGACTACTTCCCCCACACCAGCGTGGGGTCCCTCTCACAGGTGACAGTCCTCCACGACCTTCTCCAACGTGAGTCCTTCCCATGAATGACAGTTCACAAACTGCTTTAGCATGGGTCCTTTCCACGGGGTGCAGTCCTTCAGGGACAGACTGCGCAAGCGTGGGTCTCCCATGGGGTCACAAGTCCTGCCAGGAGCCTGCTCCAGCATGGATTTCCCACAGGGTCACAGCCTCCTTCAGGCATTCACCTTCTCCAGCGTGGGGTCCTCCACAGGCTACAGGTGGTCATCTGCTCCACCATGGACCTCCATGGGCTGCAGGGGGACAGCCTCCCTCACCATGGTCTTCACCACAGGCTGCAGGGGAATCTCTGCTCTGGTGCCTGGAGCATCTCCTCCCTTCCTTCTTCTCTGACCTTGGTGTTTGCAAGGATTGTTTCTCTCCCATCTTCTCACTCCTCTCTCCAGCTGCAAAATGTGCAGCTTTTTTTTTCTCTTCCCTTTTTTCTGTCTTAATTATGTTATCACAGAGGCGTTGCTGATGGGCTCGGCCTTGGCCAGTGGCGGGTCTGTCTTGGAGCCGGCTGTCATTGACTGTGTTGGACATGGGGGAAGGCTTCTGGCAGCTTCTCTCACAGAAGCCACTCCTATGCCCACCCCCCCCCCCACTACCAAAACCTTGCCATGCAAATCCAATACAGTCACAAAAGAGCTATAGCTTGAGATAGTTAAGGCTTGAATTTCATTATTATTACATGTGTTTGAGGAGTCTCATTTTCCTTGAGTTTTTTTTTTTATCTTTTCACAGTAAGCTTTTTGGAGTAGCAATGCATCTCTAGCTCTATGTTCCAGTGCTAAATATATTAAAAAAATGTAATAATATATTATTATGTGTGCTAAACCTAGGGGAGCAGAGAGAAGGTGGGGAAAAAAAGAAAATCTTGCAAGAGAAGGGGCAAGCAAACTCATTCCTGTAAATTACTTTTTTGCTCTGGTGCTTCTTGTTAGTTGCTGCTGTCTAGAAAACCAATATATTGGAGAAGTAAAGGTAAGGAGACCTGTAGGTTGAGATAAGAACAATTTAATAATTAGAGTAAAAAAAATTAAAATAGTGATAATAATAATTTTATATATCTATAAAAAAATGAGTGATGCACAGTACAATTGCTTACTGACCGACAGCGATCCCCAAGGAATGAAAAGGAACCCTGAACCTGAAACCACAATCCTGGACGAGTGAGCTTGAGTGATTCCTGAGAGAATCCCCCTGCTTTCTGGTCAACCCTCATTAATATACTGAACATGACATAATATCATATGGAATATGTTATTGGCATATCCAAATACCAATTCTGGGTTTTGCTAACTACTACACTTCCCCCCTCCCAGTCCTCTGCTTTTGCAAACTACCCAAACAGGATGTCCTTGTACTTTATCAACATTCTTATAACAAATCCCATACTGAAACCAAAACACAGTGCCTTCTAGCTACTAAGAAGAAAATTAACTCTATCCTAGCAAAACTAGGACACAGATGCACAAATCTGTTAAATATTTTTTTAGCATTTTCACATTCCTGATGTTTAATTTTTAAAATTTATAAAACCATAGTTTTGGGGTTTTATTTAATTGAGCTACAAATGTACTTGAGTGACCTCCATTTGTTTTTTCACACTGAGGAATATACCCCCAGTCATTTATTCTGCAAAATCATTTCAGTCCCCCACCTCTTCCTTTATTTCATATGTCCTGTTTTGGGGTTTTTTTTATTTTTATTTTTATTTTTCAAAATATGCTACATAGGGGCCTTAGACTTGGCTATTAGAGCTACTCTCAAGTTCCTAACCAGTGATAGCATTAAGAATTTACTTGTATACAGAATCACAGAATCACAGAGTGGCAGGGGTTGGAAGTGACCTCTGAAGATCATCTAGTCCAACCCCCCTGCCAGAGCAGGTTCACCTAGAGCAAGTTGCACAGGACTGCATCCAGGCGGGTTTTGAACATCTCCAGAGATGGAGACTCCACAGCCTCTCTGGGCAGCCTGTTCCAGTGCTCTGGTACCCTCACAGTAAAGAAATTTTTTCTCATGTTTATGTGGAACTGAAAAGAGTCTGGCCCCATCCTCTTGACATCTGCCCTTTAGATATTTATAAACATTAAGGTCCCCTCTCAGTCTTCTCTTCTCCAGGCTAAACAGGCCCAGCTCTCTCAGTCCATCCTCATAAGAAAGATGCTCCAGCCCCTTAATCATCTTTGTAGGCTTCCGCTGGACTCTCTCCAGAAGTTCCCTCTCTCTCTTGAACTGGGGGGCCCAGAACTGGACACAATACTCCAGATGTGGCCTCACCAGGGCAGAGTAGAGGGGGAGGATCACCTCCCTTGACCTGCTAGTCCCACTCTTCTTAATGCATGCCAGGATACCATTTGCCTTCTTGGCCACAAGGGCACATTGTTGGTTCATGGTCAACTGGTCATCCACCAGCACTCCCAGATCCTTCTCTGCAGGGCTGCTTTCCAGCAGGTCAACCCTCAACTTGTACTGGTGCCCGGGGTTATTCCTCCCCAGGTGCAGGACCCTACACTTGCCCTTATTGAACTTCATCAGGTTCCTCTGTGCCCAACTCTCCAGTCTATCCAGATCTTGATGAATGGCAGCACAGCCTTCTTGTGTGTCAGCCATTCCTCCCAGTTTAGTGTCATCAGCAAGCTTGCTGAGGGTACACTCCGTCCCTTTGTCCAAGTCACTGATGAATATATTGAATAGGACTGGACCAAGTACTGACCCTTGAGGAACACCACTAACCACTGGCCTCCAACTAGACTCTGCACCGCTGATTAAAACCCTCTGAGCTCTGCCATCAAGCCAGTTCTTCACCCACCTCACTGTCCCCTCATCTAACCCACATTTCCTGAGCTTACCTATGGAAAGAAGAAGGCGGTGTATGACCTGGAGAGAATGAAAAGATGAAGCTTATTTAGCTTTGTCTTATAATATTTTGTATTTAATGATCAAGTCTGTTAATCCCAACTGAATTTGGTGAGATTGCACTGGTGAAAATCTGAGGAGAATTGTCCATGTTACCTATGGAAATTCTGGAGTCTCTTCAAGATTTACCTCGCTGACCTGTTTAATTCATTTTCAAGAGTAAAAATAGATATGTCTGCAGAAAAGTGCTTTAAATGTAGAAAAAAACCCCTAGCTTTATTGAACTTTTCTTTTTAATTTGCCCTTCTCTTTAAGTGTTAAGCAGGTAACTGGCATAGTTTGTTCCATTTCTGAGACTGCCAGAGCTTTGCAGTGAAACTGCTAGAATTCAGTTACCTTAGGCGATACAATCATAGAATCATTTAGGTTGGAAAAGACCTTTAAGATCATTGAGTCCAACCATAAATCTAACACTGTCAAGTCCACCACTAAACTGTGTCCTTAAGTGCCACATCTACATGTTGTTTAAATACCTCCAGGGATGGTGTGATAATTCCACTGGGCTAGCCCTTGGCTAGCAGCCAACACAGCCATTCACCCACTTCTCCCCCAACCCCAGGGATAGGGGAGAGGATTGGGGGGCAAGGATAAGGAGGCTTGTAGGTTAAGATAAGAACAGTTTAATAATAGAAATAAAAGAAAACTTAAAATAATACTAATATTAAAATAATAGTGATAATGATAACAACAAAATATGGAAATGAGTGACACCCAGTGCAACTGCTCACAAACCGCTGACCGAGCCCAGCCTGTTCCCAGATAATGATCCTGGAGGAGCAACAATCCCAAACGGAAACCTCAATCCCGGAAGAGCGAGAACCTGAGCAAAAGCCAGAGAGAGCAAGAGAGGAAGAGCCTCTCACTAATATACTGGGCATGATGTGATATGATATGGAATATCCCATTGGCATACCCAAATGCCAATTTAGTTTATTAATTTAAATATTCCTCACCCCCTTAGATCTTGCACTTGTAGACTAACAGAACACAAAGTCCTTCACTTCCAGGGACAAAAATGCAAACACTGTATATTGGGGTTGAATGTCAAGGTTTTGGTATAGGAGTGGCTTCTGTGAGAAGCTGCCAGAAGCTTCCCCCATGTCCAGCACAGCCAATGCCAGATGGCTCGAAGACAGACCCGCCGCTGGCCAAAGCTTAGCCAATGAGTAACGTCACTGTGATAACATAATTAAGAAAAAAAAAAAAAAGGAAGAGAAAAAAAAAGCTGCACATTTTGCAGCTGGAGAGAGGAGTGAGAAGATGTGAGAGAAACAACCCTGCAGACACCAAGGTCAGTGAAGAAGGAGGGGAAGGAGGTGCTCCAGGCGCCAGAGCAGAGATTCCCCTGTAACTTGTGGTGAAGATCATGGTGAGGCAGGCTGTCCTCCTGCAGTCCATGGAGGTCCATGGTGGAGCAGATGACCACCTGTAGCCCATGGAGGACCCCATGCCAGAACAGAGGGATGCCTGAAGGAGGCTGTGACCCCGTGGGAAGCCCATGCTGGAGACTGGGACTGCTTCAGCCTGGGACTTGTTATGAGAGAAACGCTGATAATCTTAAAACACCTTCCCCCAACCCCTCCCTTCTTCCTGGGCTTAACTTTCCTCCTGATTTAGTTTTGCTGAAGTTATTAATCTGAAGTCTCAAGGACAAGTAAGTATCCTGGAGACTTCTGCTAATTCACCCTGACCGTGCATTTGCTTGTTATACTTATGTCAAGGGCCTAAGCTGGCTACTGCACAGAATCACAGAATCACAGAATGCCAGGGATTGGAAAGGACCCCGAAAGATCATCCAGTCCAATCCCCTTGCCAGAGCAGGAACACCTAGATAAGTGTTCCCCCCCCCCAGTCCTTCTGGTTGCGGAGCTGATCTCGTCCGCTCTGACCCCGCCCAGCAGCGCCCTGACCGACGTCGCGCCACCCCGGGCGTGCGGCTCCTGCCGCCCCCCCCGGGCCCTCGCGGCCGCTGTCACCGCGAGGGGGAAAGGGGGAAAAGCGGAAACGCGATGGGCCGCTGCGATGAAGCAATAGGTCCAGGCTCGGCAGACATTTGATCCTCCGTAGCAGTTGTAGAAACCACTTCAGGAAACTTGAGGCTAGTGGTATCCGAAGGTGCGGGTGGTGAAAAACTCGGCCGCTCTGATACGTTTTTCTGAGCCAGTGCTGCTGATGCCGCAATCTGGAAGTCCAGGCTGCAATGTTGTTTCCTCTTCATGGCACTTGGAGTCCCTTGGCAGCTTTTGCAGGCTGCAGTGCTGTGGTTGTTCATGTTGCAATTGTCACACCAAACTGGGATTTGATGGGGGAGGGGGATCAAACCAGGAGTGCTAGGAATAGGCCTGGGCATGGCACTCCAATGTCTGAGGGACGGTGTGCTAGCAAGGCTCTTCAGTCTGCCACCTCAGAGAAAGTGGGGGATATTACTCCAAGTGGCAGCAAAGATGCAAAGGTTATTGTTGGGCTAGAAAAAACAGCGAGTGGTGACTTGGGAACTAAGATTATTTATTCCCTTCAGAAGAGTGGTGGGATCAGTAGCCCAACTGAAGTGCATCTACACCAATGCATGCAGCATGGGCAACAAACAGGAGGAATTAGAAGCCATTGTGCAGCAAGACAACTATGACATAATTGCCATCATGGAAACGTGGTGGGACAACTTGCATAACTGGAGTGTGGCCATGGCTGGCTATAAACTCTTCAGGCACAACAGGCAAGGAAGGAGACACGGTGGGGTAGCATTCTACATTAGAGAGTGTTTTGATTGCCTTGAGCTCAGTGATGGTGATGATAGGGTTGAGTGGCTACGGGTAAAAACCAGTGGAATGTCCAATAAGGCAGATATCATGGTGGGAGTCTGCTACAGACCATCCAGCCAGGATGAAGAGACAGACAAGATATTCCACAAGCAGCTGGGAGAAGCCTCGTGATCGCTAGCCCCATTCTTGTGGGGGACTTCAACTTACCTGATGTCTGCTGGAAGTATAATACAGCAGAAAGGAAACAGTCTAGGAGGTTCCTGGAGTGTATGGAAGACAATTTCCTGACACAGCTCATGAGTGAACCAACTAGGGAAGGTGCCCTGCTGGACCTGTCGTTTGTGAACAGAGAAGGCCTTGTGGGAGACGTGACAGTTGGAGGACGCCTGGGACACAGCGATCAGTAAAGGATAGAATTCTAGATTCTTGGAGAAGTAAGGAGGGGGGTCAGCAGAACTGCCACCTTGGACTTCCAGAGGGCACACTTTGGACTGTTTAGAAGGCTGGTCTATGAAGTCCCTTGGGAGGCAGCCCTGAAGGGTAAAGGAGCCCAAGAAGGCTGGACGTTCTTCAAGAAGGAAATCCTGGAGGCGCAAGAGCAGGCCATCCCCATGTGCTGAAAAATGAGCCAGCGGGGAAGAAAACCGTCTTGGCTAAGCAGAGACTTTTGGGTGGATCTCAGAAAAGAGGAAAAATCTATGAGCTTTGTAAGGGGCAGGCATCTCAGGAGGACTACAAGCATGAAGTGAGGTCCTGCAGAAAGAAAATCAGAAGGACTAAAGCCCAACTCTAGTTGGGCCAACTTAAATTGGCCGACTCTGGATGCCCAGCTCCTTGAGCCATAAGCCAGGGACAGGGAGCAGAACAAAGCTCTCATGATCCAAGAGATAATGGTTAGAGACCTGCTCAGCCAATTAGACATCCACAAGTCTATGGGGCCTGATGGGGGTCCACCCTAGGGTATTGAGGGAGCTGGCAGAGGTGCTCACCAAACCCCTTTCCATCATCTATCAGCAGTCCTGGCTGACTGGGGAGGTTCCACTTGACTGGAGGTTGGCAAATACCTAATAGGGAGCAGTTCTTTAAGAACTTGAATAGGCTGTTAGAGAGAAGCTGGGTTTTTTTGCTCTGCTGGTCTTTCTCCCTTGTGCCTATGTGAAGCCCAATGGTAAACATACCTCGCATCTACTATGGTTTTGAGATTGCCGCAATTTTTAGGCAAGTAGATTTATACATCTGTTGCATATGAGTGCAGCTGATAGGGAACTGTTGTATGCCTCACAGATCACCTATTCCTTTCTATTAAAGTTTCTGTGAGTGCTGTCTAATACTAGCCAACGAAGTATTGTTTCTTAAGTCTTATTTCTCAAGCTACTTAGAACTGATTGATTTAATATTTTAATTTATTTTGTTTATGTTCAGAAGTAGTGTGTAATGTCAATTGTCTTATTTTGGTATGCATTCTTTTTATTTTGTTAAAGATCTTTTTAAGAAATGCTAGTTTTATTGGTGTGAAACACTCAGTCCTGCTGGAGAGTCATTCCTTACAGTCTTCATTTTGGAGTATTTGACACTTTGGTGGGTTGACCCTGGCTAGAGGCCAGATGCCCACCAAAGCCCACTCTATCACTCTCCCTCCTCAAATGGAAAAGGGAGAGAAAATATAACAAAAGGCTCGTGAGTTGAGATAAGGACAGAGAGAGATCACTCACCAATTACTGGCACGGGCAAAACGGACTCGACTCAGGGGAAAAAAAAACAAATTCAATTTATTGCCAATCAGACCAGAGGATAATGAGAAATAAAACCAAATCTTAAAACACCTCCTTCACCCCTCCCTTCTTCCCAGGCTTAATTTCTTTCCCTATTTTCCACCTCCTCCCCACAGCAGCACAGGGGGACAGGGAATGGGGTTGGGGTCAGTTCCTCACAGGTTGTTCCTGCCACTCCCTCCTCCTCAGGGGGAGGACTACTTCCCCCACACCAGCGTGTGATCCCTCTCATGGGAGACAGTCCTCCACAATCTTATCTAATGTGAGTTCTTCCTATGACCGACAGTTTGTCATGAACTGCTTTAGCATGGGTCCTTTCCATGGTGTGCAGTCCTTCAGGAACAGACTGATCCAGTGCAGGTCCCCCACGGGGTCACAAGTCCTGCCAGCAAACCTGCTCCAGCATGGGTTCCTCTCTCCACAGGGCCAGAGGTTCTGACAGGAACTTGCTCCAGCATAGGCTTTCTACGGGGTCACAGCCTCCTTCAGGCATCCCTCTGTTCTGGCGTGGGGTCCTCCATGGGCTACAGATGGTCATCTGCTCCACCATGGACCTCCATGGACTGCAGGAGGACAGCCTGCCTCACCATGGTTTTCACCACAAGTTACAGGGGAATCTCTGCTCTGGTGCCTGGAGCACCTCCTCCCTTCCCCTCCTTCACTGACCTTAGTGTCTGCAGGGATTGTTTCTCTTACATCTTCTCACCCCTCTATCCTGCTGTAAAGTGTGCAGCTTTTTTTTCTCTTCCTTTTTTTTTTTTCTGAATTATGTTATCACAGAGGCATTACTGATTGGCTTGCTCTTGGCCAGCGGAGGGTCCGTTTTGGAGCTGGCTGGCATTGGCTGTGTCGGACATGGAGAAGCTTCTGGCAGCTTCTCTCATAGAAGCCACCCCTATTTCCCCCCCCCCCCCCACTACCAAAACCTTGCCATGCAAACCCAATACATAAAGATATTAAACAGAGCTGGCCCCAAAGCTGAGCCCTGGGGAACACCGCTTGTGATTGGCTGCAAGTGGATTTAGCTCCGTTCACCGCAAGGGATTATCTTTTCTTATTCTGCTATTTTTATGTACCACAGACAATTCCAATATCTGCAGTAGCAATTTCTGACTTTTTGTTCTAACACACACAAGTGGCATGCCAATTGTGCCTTAATTTTGGCAGTGAAAATTTAAGGCTCTAGAATAATTAGAGATGGCATTTCCTGTAAATATGAGCTTTCAACAGAGGATGTCAATTCATGGATGCCAATAATAATAATAATAATAATAATAATAATAATAATAATAATAGTGATGGTACCAATGACAGATTTTTAGTGAGGAAAACCTTCTCAGATCTGAATATTTTTTAGCAAAGCAGGGAGGAGAGAGAGATGCCAAAATGAATAATGTTCAGTAAATGATAGCTATGCTCCTATATTCCCTAGGGAGTAGTTCAAATTATTAGATGACTATCTACTCCCTTTTCGATCTGTTGAAGCAGTTTCACTTTGCTCACTAGGCAACTATTTCAGAAATAATTAATGTATTCCTTATCTCAGATAAGTGGTCAGGCCTCCAGGCTGCTCAGTGAGAAATGCCTCACTATCTGTTTTTCATTCTATTGCAAAAATGTCTTGGACCTGTTACAGTGCACATAGGAATGTGTCTGTGTTTTGTTTGAAGTTCTAGAGGCTTTTGGGATAAGGAGAACCTTTCCTGTTCATGCCTAAAGATAAGCAGATGTTATGTCTGCATCCTATTCAAAAATTTCAGTATCAAATTGAAACTAGTATGTTAATTTTCTGAACTGGTGTTTCTGTCTTATTTCTATTAAAATTTAACTTTTCTCCATTTGCCTTCCTGAGCCTTACCAGTTGTTACATTACTCTAAGGTGGTTATAATCACCCGTGACAGAAGAGGTGGAAGCAGTTGCTTTTAAAGTGTCAGTGCTGGCAGCTCATGAAAAGATAATATTAACAGTGCTACAAAACAGCTGCTCATTGCTGGGAAAATGGCCAATGCCATTGCACTGTAATAATTCTGTTTCTTTCTGTTATTAGTGAACCCTGTAAAGTGACCAGGCTTTTTTATGTATTTTGTAATTAAATGTTTGCTAACTAATAGCCCTTCATATTTAAGCAAATTGTTATCCAGATAAATTTAATAATTTCATTAATATTTACAGAAGTGTTCTCAGTTCCACTGAGTCTGCTATTATTCAATTGCCAGTACAAAAGAGAGAGTATAAATATATTTGTCACTTTGAAAAGTCAGAAAAGAGTCCATTTGCTTTCTTCAGCCTAAAGCTAGAAAAAAGAATGAGAAGACTTGCTTCAACCCTTGTTATTTGGAAATATGCATTTTGACATAAAAATAACAGTACACAGAAGAACAATCCTTACAGCAGCTTTGACTGCTCTGTTTTCCTTTTTCTCTCCCCTCCCCCTGCCTTTCCAGTTATTACCTTACTTTCTCTCTATTTTTTTTTTCCTGGTAGGAGTCAATGTTATTTTGTTAGCTCAAAGCTCATTTTGTCATTTTTAAGCTCAAAGGTAATTTTTTTAGCTCGGAAAAATAAATAATTGGAATTTCTCTTTATTTATCTACAGGTAAGAGATTGATACATATGTTGCATGTGTATGTTCATATAGGTCTAGAGTTGCAATCTAACCATGAGGAAAGACAATATAGGAATAATTTATTTATGACTCTTTGATCTTGATTGATTTCCCAATGTGGATCTGCAACTATTTATTAGTTCAGTACACTATGAATTAAGTTATTCACCTTCACTTCTCAAAGCCGTCGATTTTTGTATGGAGAGGAGGATGGCAAAGAAACCTCAATGAATGTAGGTAAGACCACAATTTTATGTGTTCAGCATGTGAACTGAAGAGACAGCAGATACAGTTGCATGACAATCTTTTGTTCAGCAGTTGTTTTGTGAAGGATTGTATTATTTTGACATTTTTCTTTGCTTCAGTAAAGAAAAAAATATGGTAATGTCAAATTTACAAACAGGAAAAATAAAGAAGAATGTTCTTCAATTAAGCGAGAATATTTTATTTTCACAAAATCAAAACATTTTCATTTCACGTTTATTTTTCATTTGCATTATTATATATTAAGTTGTTACAATTTTATTTTTAATTGGGAGACAGGATATTTCAGCACTGTCAAATCCTTAACTTCCCCCTCGCTCCTCCTCCAGAAAACATTGGAAGACGTGTTGTACTTTCATTTCCAAAGAAATGTGATTTCCAATATGAAAAAAATTTGAAATTCTTTATCAAATCTATTACTAAGTCACATACAATTATATAAACCACAACGTATTTTTATGTGGACTAAGATTGGTGACCATGCATTTGCTGACATATAATTACTAATTTTCAGGAACAGATAAAACCATTATACTGCCTGGCACAGTTTTCATGATGTCTGGCTTTTACTTTTCAATTACGGCATACATTATTTAATACATTTCTCATCTTAAAGTCTATATACCTTCTCTGTTCTTTGCAGCAGTAAAATGCTAATAATATTGTGGTGGGTTGGCCCTGGCTGGATGCCAGATGCCCACCAAAGCTGCTCTATCACTCCCCCTCCTCTATTGAACAGGAGAGAGAAAAAATAACAAAAGGCTCGTGGGTGGAGATAAGGAAGGAGAGAGATCACTCACCAGTTAATGGCACGGGCAAAACAATTTTTTCCCTCGACTTGGGGGAAAAAAAATTTAATATATTAACAATCAGTCAAGAGGATAATGAGAAATAAAACCAAATCTTAAAACACCTCCCCCCCATCCCTTCCTACTGGTGTTATTAGTTGCTGCTGGAGCTCAAGGCCACTGTGTTTGGCTGGTTCACAGCTGCATTCGGACTGTGAGGGAGAAGCATAGAGTAGCAAAACCCAGAACTGGCATTTGGATGTGCCAATGAGATATTCCATATCATATCACATCATGTCAGTATATTAATCAGGTTGACCGGAAGATGGGGATATTCTCTCGGGGATCACTCAGGCTCACTCTTCCGGGGTTTCGGTTTCTGGACTGTCTCGGTTCTGGGATTGTTTGCTGGCACAAGCCAGGCATCAGTCAGAGGGTGGTGAGCACTGTGTATCACTCATTTGTATAATTCTGTTATCACTGTTATCATTATCATTTTATTTTAATTAGTAAATAGTATTTATCTCAACCCGTGAGTTTCCTTGCCCTTCTTTCCAATTCCCTCCCCTACTCCCTGCGCGAGGGAGGGGGAGGGTGATAGAGCAGGCTATGTTTAGCTGCAAGCAAAAAGGGTGAATCCACCCAAACCACCACAAACAGGAGGTCACACTATTGTGTGAGCAAAGTATGATTGTATGGGAACTAAACTGACTGGGAAAAAAAATACCTTAGGAAATAAATAGTGCTGCAAAGATGTACAGAGATAACCATAGGTATTCCACTGGAACCTGTTCTGGATCTGTCCAGGTCAAATAAATGCTGTAGGTGCAGGTAATCCTATCTTCAGGCAGCCTGATCTCTTGGAGTGCTTCTAGTCCATGCTTCCAGGGACATAATGAGAATTGTGTCCTCAGCCTGAGCTTTGAATTTATCTCATTGTCTTTATTTGCTGTTAATCCGAGGTTGGTTTTGAATCTTCATGCTTTTACAGTCTTAAATTTCTTTGTTTCATTATTATGGCAGGAATAGGAATTTTAATGTTTTTATGCCATGCTGTTTGGGCTTTTTTTCCCCATTTTCCTATATTCTCTCCTCTGTTCCCGATTTTGCTTTCACCAGGATAGACATTGCATTGGAAAGTAGGAATTACTGTTGGCTTGTCTTTCTGCTACATTTTGCAGAATGTACTCAGCTTTGGTGAGGCCGCACCTTGAATACTGTGTCCAGTTTTGGGCCCCTCATTACAAGAAGGACATTGAGGCACTGGAGTGTGTCCAGAGAAGGGCAACGAAGCTGGTGAAGGGACTAGAGAATAAGCCTTATGAGGAGTGGCTGAGGGAACTGGGGTTGCTTAGCCTGGAGAAGAGGAGGCTGAGGGGAGACCTAATTGCTGTCTACAACTACCTGAAAGGAGGTTGTAGGGAGGCGGGTGTCTTTTCTTCCAGGTAACTAGTGATAGAACAAGAGGCAATGGCCTTAAGTTATGCCAGGGGAGGTACAGATTGGATGTCAGGAAGTACTTCTTCACTGAAAGAGTTATCAGGCACTGGAACGGGCTGCCTAGGGAGGTGGTTGAGTCACCATCCCTGGAGGTGTTTAAAAGACGGCTAGATGGGGTGCTCAATGATATGGTTTAGTAGTGGACAGGTATGGTTGGACTCGATGATCTCAGAGGTCTTTTCCAACCAGGTGATTCTATGAAATGAAAGCTGTTCTTGAACATGGCAACGTGGAAGCTTTGGGGAAAATACGTTGTCCTGATTTCTCCACAGTAAGCAATTTGGCATCATTAGATATTTAATATATAAGGCCAAATTTTTTCACATCCATTACTTGAGTCGTGAAGTTCATAATTCATCAGTTTTCCAATAAATGAAATAAAATCTATGCATTTTGATCTTATGGAGAAGGAAGTGAAATGGCTATGCCCAAGGCAGTTAGCTGCTAGAGAGGCAAATGGAAGGTAATCTCTTGGCCTGTTTAGTTCACCATAAAGGACTTTTTCAATACATCCAAACTTTCCCCTAATATATTTATGATATTTCTATTTATATACAGTATTACATGTTAGACTGAATGTATCAGGTCTATTAAAAATTGCTAAATACAGGCAAAACTAAATAAACAAAGCATAATTATAAGGCAGTACAGAACAATTAACAGAAAACATATCCCATTGTACTAGCAGCTGAAATACATGATTCCTGATAATTTTACTTGTAAAGTGAATGGAATGGCACAGATAAGGCTTATCACCTCTCAATGGAAATAGAGAAATTATGTATTAAATATATGTACATTTTTAATAAGGAATAAGAAAAACAGCAAAATAATAGCAACAAAAGAAACATAAGGAATATAGCTGTGACTGTTCGCTTATTTTCAAGCCAGAAACTATCGTGGTTTTCTGAGAAGAGAGAGGAAAGGGTATCATTCTGTAGGCAAAATAGTTTTGTTAGATTAGTCTATCTAACACATATCTAATCTATGACACATTAGAATTTACCAAATTAAGCGGCTGTTATTTTTGTGACTATTCAAATAGTATATGCTCCATTTAGAATACGTAAATTTTATCTCAGAAGTTGCTGAACATTCTCACTTTTTTGCATTGTATACACTGTGTTTGCTTTTACTAATATTTCAAATCATATGTGAATTTATATGATTGGTGTTTATTTTGAACTTACTACTTGCAAAAGTTTTGAACAAGTATGTACATTGTTCTGAGAAATGTTTTTATGATTTTGAAAGTAGACAGGTAATTTTCTAAATAATGATGGGTTTGTCATTAAAAAAGACAAGAAACATACTTGTTCCTCTTCTTCATCCATACTTACTGCATTCACAGTGCCTTAGTAGCAGCAGTATAGTTTTCCAAGTTACAGAAATATAAATTACTTTTCACTCCTACTGTTATGTTATATTGTAGTCTATTACTGCAGATACATTTTATTCTAAACTCTCCTTTCACATGGAATAATTAATAGGTTCTTTATTTCTTCCTCAAGTAAATGTAGCTGATTCTAGTAATGCTAATTTCCTCATTTATAAATGATTCCAGAAATGCTGTTTTCCTTATTTAATGCCTGACTGTGCTTAGTTACACTACCGTGCAAATTTGGAGTTACTGAGATATACAACTAATAGACGAGATGAGAACTGCTGCTATTTGAAGAACAATCTTGCTACAGTGTAAGCATTCCTGCTTGTTTAACAATTCTGACACAGAGATTAGTTGATTTTTCCTCTAGATTAATATTAAGCAGACAAAACTAATTTTCCCTGTTCACTACTTACATGGCATTTTTCCACATTTGTTGAATAGAAACTGCTGGATTATTTCTGAAAACAATTATTCATCTGCTAGAACGGAAAGTGAAGATGGTCTTCAAATTTCAGCTGATTTTGACTGAACAAGTTCACATGTTCTTGTGTTCCCTAGCCAGAAAAAAATCAGTCATATTTCTGGTACAAGTATTCCCAGCTATAAATAACAATTAAATTTTCTAATGTTGTCTAGTATGAGTTTAAAATGCCTTGCTTTGCCAAATTATTTCTGCAATGCAAAGAGATGGCTGTGAATAGTAGTGAAATGGATTTGATGGAAAAGCAATGTTAATATTCCCTGAAATTATTTGTCAGTATTCACCTGCTTATAGACATAACGTTCTTCTTCCAGCCATTCATTTGTACTTTTCTTAATCCCTGTGACACCACATTAATGTAGTCACTTCACTCACCTTTTCAGAACCACTTTGGTTTTTGAAATCATTAATAAAAAATTCCAATATCCCTATGCTGATGCCTCCTTCCCAAGGTGCTCTTTAAGAGTACTTAGAGGGATGCTATCATAATCTGTGCTTCTCTTGATGCAGCGTCATACCCTAAAAGCATGCAGGCTGTGGTGTTGAGGAGGTTATTGTAAGAATGTCATGAGACAGGGGAAAACAAAGGCAATCTGTGCGTTGAAGACTACGGGCACTATCTGAGGACACTCAGGTTTTCAGGAATAGGATCATTCCCATTTTTTATTCTGTTTTGATTCCATTTCCCCGGCAGTTTTACTTTTCTTTCTAATTTGTTTATGCAAGTAGAAACCTGAGTCTCTACCTACTCTGCTAAACTTCATGTTTTATTGCGGACTCATCATTCTGGCTCACCTTCAATCCAGCAGTCTATTTTGGCCACTTATTCTGCCTTATCTAAATTTTGGCTCTTGAATTCTCTGGAGCAGGGACTGCTTTTATTTGTTGTCTGTAAAGTACCAGCACAATTGTGTATTGATGTTCAACTGGGGTGTTGGGGCCCTAGCCATATTACAGGACTATAATACTAGCTGGGCCCCAGCTAGGCCGCTTTCAACAACTGCCAGAAGAGATAAGCTGAGAGAAAGGAATGCAGCTACGTATGAAAGACGTGCGAAAGTAATAAACAACTACTGACAAGATGGACGCCAGCTGGAAGTGAACCTGAACCGAGATAAGAGCGAACCAGTGAGACTGAGAGGTCAGCGTGTGAATAGTGCTATTAACCAATAGTAATTAGCTTCGTAATGTGTGGACACGTATGCGGAACTTAAAGGGGTATATAACACGCAGCTTTCTGATAATAAACGGATTTGAGTTGCATCCCATGGATGTGTAAGTCACTCATTTCTCGCTCGCCCGAATAGCCCATGACAAATGGTGACCCCGACGTGTGAATTGGGGACGCGTTATCACCGTTCCGTGGAGCAGCAAGGTATCCTGCTGAGTCAGCGGAGATAAGCTGAGGGTCAGAAGAAGGGCTGAGACCGTGCACGGGGCTAACCGGTGAGTTAGGACAAAAAGCAGGATGGAAAATTACTGCGTTTGCAGTAGAAAAAAAGGCAGTATTAGAAAGCCTTTTAAGATTAGCGGAAAAAAACTGAAACTAAAATTCCGTGGCCAATGTAGATTACTGCATTTGTGCAGTGAAGATGGCGGTCGTAAAAAGTTTTCTGAAGCTAGCAGAAAAGACTGAGCCGTAAATTCAACGCGCTGGGGAATGCCTACGCAGGACTTTTATGGCAGGGTTTTATGGCAGTGACATCGACCATAGATAAAGAGTTAACCCTCTCATTACTTAAATGCTTTTTAGAAAAGCGAGATATGGTGTTTGACCTGAAGCATTTAGCTGGACTATGTGTTTATGGTTTTTGCTAATGAGTTTTTTTCAAACTCCTGATAAGTATTTTGATGAGGATGAGCGGCGAAGTTTTGGAAAAGAACTTTGAGACGCTGTTAAGGAATGTAAAATGGAGCAGGACTTGGCTACTGTGGACGCTCAGCGGCTCCGGTTTATTTCCGGGGTCGTGAATGCTGCGACATCGGCGGCGTTCGTTTAGAGAGGCGTGTCGGAGCGACATTCTACGGAGGATCAAATCGCAGCGGCACATCGCGTTTTCCGCTTTTCCCCCTTTCCCCCCCGGGCGGCGGCGGGGAGGCGACGGCGGCGGCGGAGGCGACGGCGGAATTACGCGCCCGAGGGGGCGCGGCGCCGAGCCATGAGCTGATAGGCTGTGGATGCAAATACTTGGGAACTAGTAAAAGAGGACAGAAAAACAACTTGTAAAAGAGGACAGAAAAACAATAAGAGGTTACGGGCTACGGTAGCAGGCATTTGTTAATTTGTTGATAAGTATCTTTTCTACTAAGTTTAACTTTTAACTCCATTTGACTGTCGGTATTATAATGCAAATGCTTTTAACACCGAAGCAGGCAAACAGGGGCAGAGCGAATGGTGATTTCCGTGGCAACCGGAGAGCAGCCTAGTATCACTAAGTTTTCTGCAGGAGTTTACACAGTTTCCAAAGAGTATTTATAAATTAACAAGATGAGCATGAATCAAATTTCCAGTATAAGCTATGAATTTTTGGGGAGCTTTTAACTTTTAATTTTCTTTTCTGATGAAAAATAGTGTCACCAGTTAACACCTCTATAGTTGGAGGCCTGTCATCATTTTCAATGTGAGCCTTTATTTTCAAGGGTATATAACATGACTATAAAGATACTGTAAGCATGAAACTTGGTTTTGAAAAACAATGTCAACTAGCAGGGACTTCTCCTGGGGAAAAAATTTTTGTTTGTTTGTTTGTGTATTGGGTTTGCGTGGCAAGGTTTCTGGTAGCAGTGGGGGAGGGGACATGGGGTGGCTTCTGTGAGAGAAGCTGCCAGAAGCTTCCCCCATGTCTGACCCGACACAGCCAATGCCAGCCGGCTACAAGAAGGGACCCGCCGCTGGCCAAGGCCGAGCCAATCAGTAACACCTCTGTGATAACATAATTAAGAAAAAAAAAAAGGAAGGGAGAAAAAAAGCTGCACACTTTGCAGCTGGAGAGAGGAGTGAGAAGATGTAAGAAAAAACAACTCTGCAGACACCAAGGTCAGTGAAGAAGGAGGGGGAGGAAATGCTCGAGGCGTCGGAGCAGAGATTCCCTGCAGCCTGTGGTGAAGACCAGGGTGAGACAGGCTGTCCCCCTGCAGCCCCTGGAGGTCCATGGTGGAGCAGATGACCACCTATAGCCCATGGAGGACCCCACGCCGGAGCAGGTGGATGCCCGAAGGAGGCTGTGACCCCGTGGGAAGCCCACGCTGGAGCAGGTTCCTGTCAGGACCTGTAGCCTGTGGAGAGAGGAGCCCACGCCGGAGCAGGTTTGCTGGCAGGACTTGTGACCCCGTGGGGGACTCGTGCTGGAGCAGTCCCTTCCTGAAGGACTGCACACCATGGAATGGACCCAGACTGGAGCAGTTCGTGAAGAGCTGTCAGTCATGGGAAAGACTCACGTTGGAGAAGTTGGTGGAGGACTGTCTCCCGTGAGAGGGACCCCACGCTGGTGCGGGGGAAGGAGTCCTCCCCCTGAGGAGGAAGCAGCGGTAGAAACAACGTGTGATGAAACTGACCCCAACCCCATTCCCTGTCCCCCTGTGCTGCTGGGGGGAGGAGGTGGAAAATCGGGAAAGAGATTAAGGCCGGGAAGAAGGGAGGGATGGGGGAGGTGTTTTAAGATTTGGTTTTACTTCTCATTCTCCTCTAATTTTGATTGGTAATAAAGTAAATTTGTTTTTTTTCCCCCAAGCCGAGTCTGTTTTGCCCATGCCAGTAATTGGTGAGTGATCTCTCTCTGTCCTTATCTCCACCCATGAGCTTTTCTTTATAATTTTCTCCCCCTGCCCATTTGAGGAGGGGGAGTGATAGAGTGGGCTTTGGTGGGCATCCGGCCTCTAGCCAGGGTCAACCCACCACAGTTTGTTTGTTTTGTTTGTTTGTTTTGTGACATGGATTATATTTCAAATCAGAAATCAATCAGCAAAGCAGGACCAGCCCCATATTATTATTATTATTACTATTATTATTATTATGAATTTTTTATGCTTCAGAAATAGTTCTGTTTTAGGGTAATGTAAAGAATGAAAACTCTGAACTAAGTTTTATTTTGAAAACTGAAGCAGCAGAGGCAGAGATTTTAAATTGGCCATTATAAATATACATTTAGTACTTTGGGTAAGGATGTTAGTGTTTGAAATACACAAAACTGTGGCTTGTTATGGAATAAAGGCAGATTTTAAAATACCAATTTTCAACACATAGTAGCTCCTAAAGCAGAATATTGCATCTAAGATAGGGATTTTAGTAGCATTTTTACAATTTCCTTATGAATTCTTAAAAAGACACTAAGATGTTATAACTTGAATGTTCTGACGTAAAATGGCTTATCCTGTATTTGGGTAGCACTGGTTAGGGTAGATATTGACAAATTGGGAATCCTTGAACTGCTCTAACTTGCAATCAACATTAATTTGGCTTTTTCTTTAATTCTGCAGATGCATTTTTGTTGAAGTAGTTAAATTGTTTGAAATGTGTAAGTGTTTTGGGTAGTATTTTATATTGATGTATATATTGAAATAGAAATCATTGTAATAATTGTAATAGTTTTTAGTGCTACTGCTTGGAAACAGGTGCTTGGAAACAGGTTGCAGTGTCAGTAAACCATGAAGATCAAGTATTGTACCATTCAGACACTCACCAATGCAAAAGGAGAAGAGAAGATTTCAACATGATTAGCACTACATAGCATTCACACATCTGATAAATTAGTACTTGCAAAAAAAAAAAAAAAAAGGAGAAAAGAGTCTTCAGTTTATAATTATTACTGCATTAAGATTTTGTTAATTAGCATTGTTTTAAGACCTTAAGCTGTAGCACCTAGACAAAACATGTAGATAACTTTTGCTAATATAAGGAAGCAAGAATCACTATGGCTTTCACTGGCTATGCCCAAGGATCCTTTTAGAACCTGTCTTATAAGAGTGCCTTTGTATAACTTTGCTCACATAGATGTTAGTAGTCATTGATAGCATTAGACATGCAATACTGCAAAATAGAGCAGCAATTTATTTCTTATTCCTAGCATAGGTTCATCATGGTTGTTAAGAGTTTAAAGGTATGTGTTGTATAAGTTTATCTGATCATTCAGAGAGCATTTATAAGCAGTTACAACAATTGAAAGATCGTATGCATTATATCAAGCAAGATAACTCTGGATTAGATTCTTGGTTTACTTCGTGGGGCTTTACCGGCTGGATTAAGGATCTCGTGAAACGAGATCTCTCTGTTTCAATGCTTCTGTTTGTAAAAGCTTTATTAATGCCTTGTATATATCAGTATTTACAGAATTGCATGTATAGTATGATGACCTCTGTTGTTAAGGAAAAGGACGGAGATGTTGGGGCCCTAGCCATATTACAGGACTATAATACTAGCTGGGCCCCAGCTAGGCCGCTTTCAACAACTGCCAGAAGAGATAAGCTGAGAGAAAGGAATGCAGCTACGTATGAAAGACGTGCGAAAGTAATAAACAACTACTGACAAGATGGACGCCAGCTGGAAGTGAACCTGAACCGAGATGAGAGCGAACCAGTGAGACTGAGAGGTCAGCGTGTGAATAGTGCTATTAACCAATAGTAATTAGCTTCGTAGTGTGTGGACACGTATGCGGAACTTAAAGGGGTATATAACAAGCAGCTTTCTGATAATAAACGGATTTGAGCTTGCATCCCGTGGATGTGCAAGTCACTCATTTTTCTCTCGCCCGAATAGCCCACGACACTGGGGTTTGCAGGGATTACCATAATGTAATTAATAATTGCTATTAATAACTTGAACTGCATTCCAATAGCTCATTCACTGAGATATCACTGTAATCTCCAAGGTTAATAGCTGTTACTATTTATTTTCTATTCTTCTTAATACCTAGAGACTCAAGCCAAGATCAAAGTTGTGTGGACACATGGGATAAAATTAATCGGATTACATGTAGATGTCTATTTCTGGGAAACCTTCAGCCTTCTACATAATAAATTTATCACAGCAAAATAGTTGAGATTTTCATGTTCATCCCTTGTCAAAGTCAATACTGTTCATCTACTGTTTGTTTTTTTTTAAGCATAACTTAAAGATAACAGGTAAAGATTCTCTGCTTCAAAGCAAGTTTTCATTGAGAGTCTCAGTTAATTTTTTCCCATGTTGCTAATAGCAATCCAATATTTTGTTTAGCAAGTCTGACTCTTTGATTATGAATAATAGTGGACAACAGATGTTATAAAGCAACTTTTGCTGAGTGCTGAGTACTTGTCTCCAATTTAGGAAAAAAGATGTATTTAAGATGCAAGAAAGCCACAGGTTATACCACAGCACAGTGATCTTTATTTTGGTCTCTATTTCTTTCTCAATAATTTCCAACATACAATTTGCTTTTTTGACCAGAGCTGAGCATTAAGCTGTTCTTTTCATGGGACTATCATCACCCAAGGTCTTGCTCCTGATATAATAGCTCAGTGCTCATCATCTTGGATATGAAGTTAAGGTGGTTTTTGTTGTTGGTTTGTTTTTTTTTTAACCTTGTGTATCACTTTACACTTAAATAGATATTCTTCTGTCATTTTATTGCTCATTTTTATAATGTCTTTCTGCAGTTCCTCTCAACTGGTCCTTGCTCTTATTACCCTAACTAATTATCAACAAACGTTGTTACCCCCTTTCCAGGCTGTTCATGAGTATGGGGACCAGCACAGTCCCAGCAGAGGTGGTAGCTCCTCTCCTGAGCATTTCTTACAAGAAGGGGATAGTGTGGCGGGTAGCCCCCTCCCGACCCGGGGCCTGTGCTTAAAGTTAAGCACATGAATTAGTCAAGGCACTGAAGCAAAAGCTAGGCATGAATGTTAAGCATTGGGTTACTTAGATTTTAATTTCGAGCTTGATCCTGCAAAAACTTGTGTTTTGTTAAGATAAGACTGTATAGCACTCTGCAGAATAGAACTAAATTTGAAAAGCATGGTATAAATTGCCTTCTTGTTTTTCAAACTATTATACTTTTTTCCTGTTTAAAGGTGTTAAGCGTGAAAACTGCAGAAATAAGATGCAGTAGAATTTAGCAAGTACATATTGCTTTGCATAAGCAGATCTTCAGTGTTGCTTCATTTCGGTTTATGAAGAACATAAGAGTAGTTACACATGCCTTAATATTTTAGAAGACAAGCCATTAATGGCATACTTATGAAAGTACATTTTAAACCACAGCAAATATTTTTACAAGACAAGTAAAGAGATTTGTTTAATCTGTCCTATTTTTAAAGTGATATTGCCATGTGACATAGGGTATTACTGTTAGAGAACTAGATAAATACAGTAGACTAATTAACCCTCCTGGAAAGAGGCTTCTGAAACTTAAACATACTGTTCTAAAAAATAGTCACTGTTGAATTATCAACATCTGCTGGATGGGGAAGAGAATCAGAAGAGTAAAAGTGAGAAAACTCGTGGGTTGAGATAAAGACAGTTTAACAGGTAAAGAAAAAGTCGCATGCACAAGCAAAGCAAAACAAGGAATTCATTCACTACTTCCCATCGGCAAGCAAATGTTCAGTCATCTCCAGGAAAGCAGGGCTCCATGATGCATAATGGTTACTTGGGAAGACAAACACCATCACTCCGAACATCCCCTCCTTCCTTCTTCTACCCCCAGCTTTATATGCTGACCATGACATCATGGTATGGAATATTCACAGAATCACAGAATGGTAGGTGTTGGAAGGGACCTCAGGAGATCATCCAGTCCAACCCCCCTGCCAAAGTAGGTTCACCTAGAGCAAGTTGCACAGGAAAGCATCCAGGCAGGTTTTGAACATCTCTAGATGGAGACTCTACAACCTCTCTGGGCAGCCTATTCCAGTGCTCCGACACTCTTACAGTAAATAAGTTTTTCCTTAAGTTTATCTGGAACTTTCGGTGTAGGGAACTTAATATTCCTTTGGTCAGTTGGGGTCAGCTGTCCCAGCTGTGTCCTCTCACAATTTCTTGTGCATCCCCAGCCTACTCACTGGTGAGGTGGTATGAGAAGCAGAAAAGGCCTTGACTCTGTGTAAACACTGCTTAGCAATAACTAAAACATCTCTGCATTATCAACACTGTTTTCAGCACAAATCCAAAACATAGCCCCATACTAGCTGTGAAGAAAATTAACTCTATCCTAGCCAAAACCAGCACACATTTCTTTTAAGAATATTTGACTGATTTCATTTATAGGCAAGTGAATTGAATTCAAATGAAATCAAGTGAGCTGAGTCAGTCTTTTTACACCAGGACGGAATTTGGAACACTTTTTCCCTCCTATTGCGGCAAATGAAGATGGGAAGAAAAAGGACTCCGAGCCTTTTTCCGAGTAAGCAAACTGCTTCTTTGTTATTAGCGAGAATCCACGATTCCTTTGTCCCCAGGCTTCTTTGCTAGCAACATTTTCTATTTTTTTTTAATTCTCCTCACACAGTTAGCATTTATACATTTGTGTTCTCAAAACAATCAAGCTACACAGGACATAAACCAGGATACTTCTTGGCACATCCACACTGGTGGCTGTTTCCATCCACATCTCAGTACACACACTCCCTCAGGAGGCCTTCCAGCTTGACCTTCTCACACATTCACCAACTCCTGTCCTGTGAAGCTTGTTAACCTTGATCAGTCTCAATTTATCTTCCACTTGTTCAGCACAGTTCCCACATCTATACTTTTTATTAGCTCCATTACAAAGAAATAAGCTACAAACAACTGAGCATCACAGTTCAGTCTTAGACCTCTTAGCAAAAGAAGAACATTGTGAAATTGTCTACCATGCAAAGTTTCAAGTATGACATTTCTGCTTTTTGATTTAATATAATAATATATCTTTTTACAGTTTTTCTGACTCAAGAGTAGCTTGACATGAAGTTGTTGACATTTTCAAATGACTTCCTGGTCAAAATTTGACATCATCATACTGATGAGCTAGCTAAAGTCTTACCATGTTTTACTATTTTGACATCTGATTGCAAAATAAATTTAAAATTACTTGCTTTTCTCTGTTCCTTAACTCTATTGCTTCATTCATTTCTCCTTTTTCTAAGACTGAAAATACTCTTGCTGCCTTTATAATTGTTCCAGTGTCACCTTTCCCCAAACCAATTGATTTGAAGCAGCATTGGTTTTGATGGCCATCAAAATAATAAATATTGTTATGCATATGAGTGTATTTATTTGTAATGTGACACTGTAACAAGTATTTCAATAATTAGACCGAAGCATAACCTCTCAGCGATTCCTGCTTTTTCTTCTGATTTTTTGAGCACACTATATTTTATCGAAGAGGTACCAGTCAAACAGAGTTTAAAGTATTCTCTCTCAGCACACTCTCCAGTATCTTAGGAAGTTGCTCAGCAGCTGCAGACATTTTCCAGTTTTAGTGTCTCATTAATATAGATCTCCATCAAGGCTAAGTGAATGTCTGATGAAAACTGAACTTGAAACTTGCTAATGTGACCACACTGATGCTTATCTGGGTGTGAGTGCCACTCTTCTGTTAAAACTGTGCCTGTAAAAACTAGCTGAGTGGGAAGGAAACCTCTAGTGAAAAGTGAAAAAAGAGCTCAATATGAGATTGCATATGAAGGACTGATATGATTATATATATATATATATAAAAAATATATTACATTCATGTTTATTATTTCACTTTCAGAGGGTTGTTTGATATTTTTTTAAGATGAAGAATAATTCCATGACATTATTTTAAGCTTAAGGAGCTGCTCTAGATTTTATAGAGATAAAATA
Source organism: Caprimulgus europaeus (assembly GCA_907165065.1). The sequence goes on from OU015537.1 coordinate 12,773,856, forward strand.
TAACTTTGTTGACTATCAACAGTTTGAAACAATGTTTCAAAATTTCTGGCTTATCAATAATCCAGAATGACCTTTTTTAAGCTGTCAGCACTGCAAAACAGCTAGGTGCTTTTTAAAATACATTAATTAATTGCTAAAATTGCTAATATTTAATGGAGATATCCTGTGGTTTTTGGTCTTGGAAACACCTGATAAAATGTGTCATCATAAACCTGACAGTTACCCAGCATATACACACTCTTTCCTTACCCTACATTTAAGTGGAAAATAAAGACTCAAAAGGAGTTGATAAATAAAAAAGTGGTAAGTCTTCCTTCACAAATCATATGGTGAGAGATTTTGTTCATATTTTATTTTGCATATGCAAATATATTCAAAGGGATGAATGAACATTTTAATCATCCTTGCTCTGAATCTGTCAAATGAATGACACCTTCAAATGCAAAATGAATTCAATATTTTAATTTAAATTATTTCAGTTTTGGCTACATTACTTACAAATTAAGTAATAATAAGCATATGGAAGATCCTAAGTATGAGCTCATACGTTTCTCAGCAGTGTTAAAGATGTCAGTCACAGTTAGACTTAAAGCACATTCCAGATGGTGATTACAGCTGATTCTTTTTGGCAATGAATTATATATTAGAATGAATATGATGAATATAATATTAGACTCAGGCTTGACAGGAAATTATTTAAGGCTTTTGACCTAACATGTAGTACACTCTGTTCTGTCTCTGTTACCATGGAGAAAATAAATGCAAAAAGTAGACATCACTTCAGGCATACTTTGAAGTAATTTTGGCACCCTTTGCTCAAAACTATTTCCAGAACTTTTTTATGGAGTAAAAGGAGGATGTGGTTGGATTTTTCTCTTGAATATGGGCAATAACAATGTTTTTTTACTTCCAGTTCTGTCGCGACGGAGGGAAAACCCGGACGCTCAATATGAGTGATCAGCAAGTTCCGTTTATTGATTACATATGTGCTCCTTATATATAGTGGTTAATTAAGCTCATGCATATTCTTAAAGACCCATACTGATTGGTTTATTAATTTTCCTGGGAACTTTTTCTTTGTTATAACAGGTGGTTTTGCTCTGTTCACATCCCAAGGACGTCAACAGGATACTCCTTACTTTGCGGTTACCAGCTTAAAGCTACTCCCTTCTTTTTCCCAGCTTATTTTGCTAAAGTTGTTTGAAGTCTCAAGGACAGTAAGTATCCTGGAGACTTCTGTTAATTTACCCTGACTTATGTCAAGGGCCTAAGCTGAGCCATTTCATATCCTCGCTGCTTCTGCTAAGCCTCTGATTGTACATCATCTCTAGTGCTGCAACAATTCCCCCTTTTTCTTTTTGTACACTCAGGGCTGTAGCAGTGACACTCTGTACTCCTTTCATTACACATCTATAAGCAAATTTTACTATAATTAGAACTAAAAATATAATGCCTAAAAAGTGTACACTCTAATTAAAGTTAAAAGCTAAAGCGACAGGTTGCCAAAAAGAAATGTTAACCAAGCATCAAACGGGTTTATGTTCTTGACAATCTTCTGAGTGTGGTCTTTTAACCACTGCAATTTTGCATGTATAGATTCTCCGTGATCTGACAAATTAAAAAACACACAAAATAATAGAGGGGGGAAGGGGGGGGGAACTCACCGCTGACCCTGACATATCAGCACCTACACCAGATGTGTGCGGTGGTCTGCCAGCTCTTGTTCTACCAGCTGCAGCGGATCTATGTGGCCTTTGTCACGTAGCCAGCTCTCCAGAATTCCCCCGTTTTTATTATTTTGAGCTAAAAAGATGTTTTGGGTAAGTTGCTCCACACGTTTGGTTATACAAGAAAATAATATATGTGCTACAATGCAAAGCAAGATTACAATACCAAGCCATCTAAGGCCTTCCTTAATGAGAGACAAAACCCAACTGTCGATATTACCAAACAAACTCATAAACCAGCCATCAAACCAAGAAGTTTGTTGTTCAATTTTCTTGGTGTGTTCAGTAAGCCATTTTAGTTGAGAATGTATCGATTGGCTGTGATCAGAAAAGTTAAAGCAACACATCCCCTCTACTTCTTCACATCCATGGCCTTGTGCTAACAATAAAAAATCAATGGCGGCTCTATTTTGCAAAAGTGCGTGCCTCAAAATATCTACATCTTGAGCTAATTCACTAATTACTTTTGTGGTTACATTGGATTGTTTAACTGCAAAGTCGTTTATTGCGGCAGCAAAAACGCCTGTTAGGTAAGTACAAACCATACATGTGTGCCATTTGTTAATATAGAAGCTTGTTGCCATTTCAACTTGATGTAAAATTAGGGCTTAATATTATAATACTTGGGTCTTTTTTGTAATTTCCACCCAAATCTTCTAAAACAGGCCCGTTTTGTGCTGCTCCAATCAGCCTTTGATACTGACCATATCACAGGGACTAAGAGAGTTCTGCCAAGGTTCATATGTATGACACAATGGACAAGATATTTGTCTCTTATCTGCTTCGGTGTACATCAAAAAGCCGTTGTCATGGCCATATCAAGTAACTCCGGATTCAGCCTTCTTCAGAGCTGGTTTTACCCACCGACTGGGCATCCACTGCGAACCTGTGGGTGTAAGCACACAGACATAACCTCAACCAAAATACAATACTTCAGCAGGGCCATGCCAGGCTCCTGTAGCTAAGTCCTTGAAAATAACATAACTCCCTGTTCCTTTGGTAGTAGAAGGGGCTCCCTCCCTATGTTTAATTATAGGGGGTTCCTTTTCTTCCCCAAACACACATAAATGATTCAATACAAAAAGAGCCTTCATAACTCTCTCTTTAGGGTCCAACAATGTCCTTAAATTTATCTAGATACTTCTTTATGGTCCCATTCACTCGCTCCACAATGGCCTGGCCTGTCGAAGAATGTGGGATTCCGGTGACGTGGGCAACGTTCCAGTTTTGGAGGAATGTTTGTAAGGCTTTGCTGCTGTAAGCAGGTCCGTTGTCCGTCTTAATTGTGCTGGGAACTCCCATGACTGCAAAGCAACTGGTAAGATGCCGACGCACATCTCTAGTCTTCTCACTAGGTTGAGGCGTTGCCCATATAAGGTGACTATAGGTGTCAATTGACACATGGAGGTACTTAAGACGTCCTAGAGCTGGAACATGGGTGACGTCCATTTGCCAAACTTCATTGGCCTTCAGTCCTCTGGGGTTGACACCGCAGCCTACCCCCACACCTTGATTGTGAAAACTGCATATGGGACAAGCTTTAACTATAGCTTGTGCTTCTCTCATAGAGATATCATAACTTCGAGCTAGACCTTTCACATTTTGATGGAATGTGGCATGCGCCTCTCGTGCTTGCTGATGGACAGATAGCGGTGGTTGGGCAATTGCAGCTACAAGCTGATCAGCTCGATCATTTCCCTCGCCCAAACCGTCTGTTCCCATATGGCTTCTGATGTGCAACACTGTATAAGCCTCAGTGCGCTCTGCTACAGCTAACTGTGTACTTATCAATAGCGTCATCAGTCTCTTATTCTTTACATCGCGCAAGGTCGCCTCTTCAATTCAGTTGGCGATTCCTACAACATAAAGAGAGTCTGAGACAACGTTAAGATGAGTATCTTTCCACTGCCCAAGAGCCCAGGCAACAGCATACAGTTCTAATGTTTGTAAGGAATCATCGGGTGCTGCGTCTAGTATTTGGTGCTTCCAGTCAGCAGCATCTTTCCATGTTATTGCTGCTTTTCTTGACTTCTTCCCTGCGTCTGTAAAAACTGTGATTGCGTTGTCTAATGGTTCCCGAGCCCTTTTTGGCTTTTGAATCCATCTATGGATGGTCATCCATGCTAGCGCAGGCACCGATAATGACTGTACACTTATCAAGGGTCCTCCATCAAGGAGGGCTTTTTGAAGCTCTGGTGAGTTAAGGAGGTACCAGTCCAGATCTTTCGACGAAATGGGTATCCAAATAGTTCTCGGCACTGTCCCATCAATTTGTAATATGCGGAGGCACGCTTTTTGGATCAGGTCTGCTAGCGTCACCACATTTCCTTAAACAGTTCTGCGAGGTTGTAATGATAGGGCGATCCATTCCAATATCCTTATGTCCTTAGGGGGCTCCTCCGTTTTCATTATTTTGCATTGTGTGATGGCGGCTAATAAAAACTGCTGACCACAAAGGACCATAACGTCGAGTGGTAGTTGAGGGTCGTGTCGTGCCGTGACACTTGTTGCAACCTGGTCAGCAATGGATTGTAATGCTTTCTTTTGAGCATCATTGAGAACGACTGGCTGAGAGGGACTGGTACCCTTTAACAGTGGACGCAGTTGGTTTAAAAGTTCATTGGGGAAACCCACTACGGGACGGAGCCATTGAAGATTGCCCATGAGTTTTTGTGCGTCATGCAAGGTGCGGATATTTGTATGAATTGTCAGTTTTTGTGGCTGAATAACGCTCTTGGTAATTTTCCATCCGAGATATGTCCATGGGGCAGTAGTTTGCACCTTCTCCGGTGCTATTTGTAGACCTTTTGTCTTCAATGTGTCTCGTAAAAATTGTTGTTGCTGTTCTGTAAATGGCTGGTTTTGGGCTAACAAAATAGCGTCCATATAATGGTAAATAATAGTGTCTGGGAACGTTTTTCGAATTGGTTGCAAGGCAGAGTCCACATAGAGCTGACAGAGGGTTGTTGAGTTACGCATGCCTTGTGGGAGTACCGTCCATTCGAATCGCTGAGCAGGGCCTTCCCTATTGATTGCAGGAAGGGTGAAGGCAAAACGTTGCTTGTCTGCCTCATGCAAGGATATTGTGAAAAAACAGTCTTTGAGGTCAACAACAAGCAATGACCATCCTTCTGGCAACATTGCTGAATTAGGGAGGCCTGGTTGAAGGGCCCCCATGTCATGCATTTGTTGATTAACGTCTCGCAAATCATTTAACAGTCGGTATTTACCAGATTTCTTTCTGATCACAAAAATTGTCGTATTCCATGGACTTGTTGACAGCTGCAGATGTCCCTGGCTGTACTGCTCCTTGACCAAGGCGTGCGCTTGTTCCAGACTTTCCTTTTTTAGTGGCCACTGCTCAACCCAAACCGGATGCTCAGTCTTCCACGGGATCGGGATAGGGAAAGTCCAAGCAATGGCCACTCCTAAAAAGGCGTGTTGGTAGTGAGCACCATGCCCATTTGGGCAAGAATGTCTCTTCCCACAAGGGCAGCAACACTGGGTGGTAAAGGGATAATGGAGACACAGCAGTTCACTATTTGATCGTCTATTGTCCATTGCAATGGGGGCTACTTGCGTGCAATAGTGAGTCCTCCCACCCCCGTAACTGTAGCATCTGAGTCAAAGGTGGGCCAATGTTGGGGCCAGTTATAGCTGCTTATAATGGATACATCGGCACCCGTGTCAAGAAGTGCCGTGAGGGTAATCGATTGCCCCTGATATGCTACTGTTACTGTACGGCGCGGTCGAGTTTTCAGACCCACAGTTAGCATGGCAGTTAGTCCCGTAGACCCAAGTCCTTTATCGCCTCTCTCAATTGAATTCAGCGATTCCAATTTTTGGGTGAGCGCTGGAAACGGAACCAATTGGGCCAACCGGGTACCTCGCTCAATAAAACATGGAGGGAAGAGGGTTTGCAACATAATTTGTATTTCTCCGGTGAAATCTGCATCAATTACTCCAGTAAGCACCTGTAGTTCTTTCATAGAGGCCGAGGAGCGGCCTATAAGCAACGCTCCAACAGCTCTACCGTTTATCACAATAGGTCCTTTAACTCCAGTGGGAACTCGCTGTGGTCGGTTATCAATGAGGGTAATGTCTATTGCGGTTACCAAGTCCATTCCGAGGCTCCCCTGGGTTGCTGGTAGGAGAGGAAAGAGTTGTTCATCGCTACTGTCGCTGTGCCGCTGGCGGGTTCCTGATTCGCTGAAAACGCTGCCGCTCTTGGGGTCGTCACGGGGCGGGCTTTTCTGCTCGGCTTCCCATTTCCCAATTGTGGGCTTTTACACGCTGCGCTGGCATGGGTGTCGGACCGGCAGTGTTGGCACCATACTTTCCCTGAGTTGCATTCTCTTCGCATATGACCAGAGACACCACATCGAAAGCACCGTAGACGAATATTGGGGCGTATGGTGCCGCCCTTTTGGTATTGCAAAGGTGCAAGAGCAGCAAGGACTTGGTTTTGAGATGCTTCTGCTTGTTGTGTAAGTCCCTTACCTAGCTCTTTTATAGCATTCACTAACATAGCTTGAGGTCCTACAGGGATTTGTGACATTCTTTCTAAAGCTTCCTCAATTGTCCATGTTCCAGGCAGCGTAACTAATATGCCTCGCGTGATGGGGTTACAGTTGTGGATGGCGCACTGTTTTAGCAAAGCACCATGCAAATGTTTTGGGACCCCAGCCGCTATAATAGCGCTGGCTACTCGATCAATAAAAGTGCCAAACGGTTCTTCTATTCCCTGCTTAATTCCCATATATGATGGGGTGCCCCCTGGCTGCTTTATTTGATCGAGTGCCTGGCGTGCTAATCTCATAGACTCACATACTTTATCTGGTCCTAACAGCGCTTGTGCCTCTATCCTTATATATGGTCCTACTCCCATGAGTTCCTCTAATGTTACTCCATGCAGTGGGTCCCCTGCTCCCCGCTGCATTGCCACAGATTGCTGACAGAGCGCTTGCCAATATTCCCCAAATAGTATTTGCTGGTGCTGTGTTAATATAAGTTTTGTGATGCTCCGAACATCACTCGGAAGGAATAAGGTAGACCCCCACATAAAATCTAACATTTGGCGAGTCGGCTCTCCTTTTATGCCTGACTCGTTAACAGTAGCACGCAGTTGGGTCAACAATTTCCAATCGAGAGTCTTAAGCGTAACGTTTATTTGACCCTGTGCATTGGGGCCAGAATATTCTACCGGAAATGCATGAGCAAGCTCTCTGGCAGTTTCTGTATCACCCTCGGCAGCAATGTTCTTCGCAATCTCCTTCCAAAATTCTTCTCGTTCCTGAGCTACCCTTTGACCTTCCCCAAAAAAAGGAAGACAGGCGGCAGGGCGGGGAGGAAGACAGGCGGCAGGGGGGGAGGAAGACAGGCAGCAGGGGGGGAGGAAGACAGGCAGCAACCAGCGGAGCGGGCGGGGTGGGGGAAGCGGCAGGTGGGGGAGGAAGACAGGCGGCAGGCAGTGGAGCGGATGGGGCGGGGGGAGCGGCAGGGGGGAACGCAGCGCGGCTCGGCTCGGCCCCTTTCCCCTCCCTTCCTCCCTTCCCACCGCGGTTCCCTCCTCGCCCGTGCACGGCGACGGCCTGAGACCCGGGAAAGCAGGGGGGGAGGAGGAGGAGAAGAAGGAGGAGGAGGGGGCGGGGGCGGCCCGGCTGGGGAGGGGGGAGCGCGGGGATGAGATAAGCACGGCAGCAGTGGCAGGGGGAGGAGGAGAAAAAGGCCGTTGTGTCACTGGTATAGGTGGTGACACCATGTCCCCAAAGCCGGTCGCTTGCATGGTGAACTGTCTCACCGAGGGTGGCAGCGGGCAGCTTTCCCTCTCTCCCCCCCGGGGTGCACCTAGATGCTGTGACGCTGCGGCAGCAGCCTTCTGCTCCACCTCATGCTGAGCTAAAGCATTAATCACCGCCCGCCATGGCTTCATTAATTTTTTAGCTACCTTGTCATCTTGAATAACTGCATCAAAAATCTTATCCTCGAATGCTCGCCATTCCTCCCTCTCAAAAACCTCATTAGGGTCAAGAAAACAGCTATTCGCAACCCCATATGCTAAAAGTTCAGGGAGTTCCTTTTTACAGTTAATCCCTGGGGTGCTCCGCTTTTCTAAAAAGCATTTGAGCAAATCATACACCGCTTGTCTATTTGCCATACCTAATCGTCAGCGCTGTTGCAGCCTTTGCAAGACCTCGGCGGTGCGTACAGCAGGACCCTCTATAGGGCTCCAGGGCTCGGAGGTACCAGCCTCTTACAGCCTCCTTCGTTGCAAAGGGATCAATGTAGAACTCCGTGTGTCGTGGCCGCAGGATGCCCTCTGTAGGGTTCGATCCTCGCCCTCTTTAGGGTCCCTGTTCGGGCGCCATTTGTCGCGACGGAGGGAAAACCCGGACGCTCAATATGAGTGATCAGCAAGCTCCGTTTATTGATTACATATGTGCTCCTTATATATAGTGGTTAATTAAGCTCATGCATATTCTTAAAGACCCATACTGATTGGTTTATTAATTTTCCTGGGAACTTTTTCTTTGTTATAACAGGTGGTTTTGCTCTGTTCACATCCCAAGGACGTCAACAGGATACTCCTTACTTTGCGGTTACCAGCTTAAAGCTACTCCCTTCTTTTTCCCAGCTTATTTTGCTAAAGTTGTTTGAAGTCTCAAGGACAAGTAAGTATCCTGGAGACTTCTGTTAATTTACCCTGACTTATGTCAAGGGCCTAAGCTGAGCCATTTCATATCCTCGCTGCTTCTGCTAAGCCTCTGATTGTACACCATCTCTAGTGCTGCAACACAGTTCAAACTTAGAATTAAGGCAACTTTTGTACCCAGTCTAAATCAAGGTGTCATTGTAAACATATGGCAAACCATTCCTCTCTGGCTGTCTGGCAGTTTTCATCTGAACACGATCATAGGGACACACAGAGAGCTCTAGAGGATTATTTGCCTGCTGGATCTCATAACATCTGGTACATTCTGAATAGTTAACACCCAAGTGTTTTACTAATGTAAAAGTAAAGAATGCCAGGAATAAAGGATGTATTCCCTAGATGTGTTCATTGCAGTAAACAAACCTGAAAACAATAAACCTTCAGTCATTCTGTTGAGTGTCTTGCTGGTCAGGTTCTTCTCCCAACCCACTGCTGAGGACCTCAGCTGGCAGTCATAGCTTCAAGAAGAGTGTTCTCTGTAAAAGGGGTTAATTGGGTGCAAATGTTTGCTCTGTTTTACTCTTAACACTTGCTTCATCAGCTTATAGGAGTAAATATTTGCTCTCCCTATTTATTAATCTTTGCTTTACTTCTCTCAAAAAATATCTTCCTTTTCAGTTGAGTCTGTCCATAAGCTATGGTTTCACCTCTAATATTTTTAGTTGCCAATATTGATACAGTTCTGATCTTTTAAATGCTGAATCTGTTAATTTTGAAATGTGGTGCTCCTCTGTTGATAGAGTTATCATGCATTGCAAGCTGTACTTAAACTTCTCCCTTAGCTGTTTAATCTTGCTATTTAAAAGATGCAGATTAGTGCAATGATATCTGCTCTTTTCCTGGAACTGCTAGGAACAGTCTAGGCTGAGCATTGCCTGCCTAGGCAGCAGCTCTGCAGAAACGGCCCTGGGGGACAATGAGCTGCACAGGAGCCACCCTGGGGCTGCCAGCAGTGAAGATAAGCAGCATCTGGTGCTGTAGGACCAAGGGCACAACCAGGAGATGGAGGGAAGTAATCCTTCTCTTCTATTCAGCACCTTTGAGAGCATGTCTGGAGTACTGGGTCCAGTTTTGGGCTCCCCAATACCAGACGGACATTGATGTACTGGAGTAAGTCCAGAGGATGGCCATCAAGATGCTTGAGGGGCTGGAGCACAAGATGTACAAGAAGAGGCTGAGGGACCAGGGCTTATTTAAGGCTTTGAGGGTCCTTATTGCTGTCTATAACTGCCTAACTTTAGGTGATCTTCAGGAAGATGGAGCTAGACCTTATAGACACACAAGGATAAAAGGAAGGTTAGCAGGCACAAATTGCAATAACAAATGTGGATTGTATATTAAGATATATCTATGTGTTTTTAACATGAGACTGGTTGAATACTGGAACAGGGTCCCAGGGTATTTGTGGCATCTCCATCCCTGGAGATATTCAGAACTTGACTAGATGTAGACCTGAGCAACCTGATGGAAGGTGGCCTTTCTTCGAGCAAGGAGCTGGACCAGATGGCCTCTAGAGGTACCTTCCAACTGATGTGACCTTATGAATTCTATTTTTCTACTTTTTTTTTTTTTAATTTATATGCTGATTGTACATTCCCAGAGTTTCACCTATTTACTGTCTTAATATTTAGTTAAATTTGTCCTGGCAAAATACTTGCTTATACATCTTTATCCAATTTAAAATTAAAAAATAAATTTGTGCTGTCAGGCTGATATAGCAATTTATCTTCACTAATGCAACAGACAACATTATGGAAGATGATGTAATGTGGACTTCTGATCCCTGTTTGCAAACTCACAAAGCAGTATTATTTGTTCCCTTTCCTGCATCTTTTAAGGTAAGAGAAACATAACTTCTTATACTGCATTGGTTGCCACAACTGTGTATGCAGTTGTGTGGTTTTGGGTAGACTTCAGTTTTGGGCTCCAGAGACCTTTCTCTCTTATAATTTTTGATTCTTTAAAATGTCTGTTTATGTTAGAACACTGCCTGTATATCATAAGCCTTCTCTCCTTCAAAAATATGCTGAATCTGTTCTTCAGCTTTTAACCAGTCATAACCTTCCATGTTTCTACTCTTTTTATATTCTCTTTTAAAAAGTGTATTGATCACACTTCATTTTTATGCTGAGGAGTGCAGTGTATTTCAAATATCTCCTGTACAGTTTTATAATGGCCTCTTCTTCCCAAGGATGAGGAAAAGGCTGAGGTACTTAATGCCTTCTTTGCCTCAGTCTTTAATAACCAGACCAGTTATCCTCAGGGTATTCAGCCCCCTGAGCTGGAAGATGGGGATGGAGAACAGAAAAGTCCACAAGAAATTAAGAAGGGCTTCAGGTCATTAGAGAGACTGGTTGCAGGATCAGGTGCACAGGTAATTTTTTCCTCAATCCCTTTAGTGGCAAGGAGGTTTACTGATAGGAACAGGAAGGTACACCTGATTAACACATGGCTTAGAGGCTGGTGCCACAGGTGGAGTTCTGGTTTCTTTGACCATGGGGATGTTTACATGGCACCAGGGCTACAGACAAAAGATGGGATACACCTGTCTCAAAAGGGGAAAAGGATCCTGGGGCAAGAATTAGCGGGGCTCATTGATAGAGCTTTAAACTAGATTGGAAGGGGGAAGGGGATAGGGATATCACTGGGCCTGCTACCAGTAACCCCAGGGGGTACATGCCTGAAGAGCACCACAGTGGGATTCCAGCTGCTCCAGCCAGTAAGTCAACTTCACTGTGGGCCCAACTTAAATGCCTCTATGCTAATGCATGTAGCATGGGGGATAAACAAAAGGAGTTGGAGATGTGTGTGTGCCTGCAGGCTATGACCTGATTGGCATCACAGAGATGTGGTGGGATGGCTCCCATGACTGGAGCATTGGAATGGAAGGATAGCCAGGGGAGACAAGGAGAGGGTGTTGCCCTCTATATCAACAATCAGCTGGAGAGTATGGAGCTCCACCTGGAGATAGATGAGGAGCTAACTGAGAGTTTATGGGTCAGGATTAAAGGGAAGGCAAGGGAAAGGGGATATTACAGTGGGGGTCTGCTACAGGCTGCCAGACCAGGGAGACCAAGCAGATGAGGCCATCTATAGGCAGATAGGAGCAGCCTCACATTCCCAAGCCCTAGTCCCCATGGGGGACTTCAACCACCCCGACATCTGTTGGAGGGACAACACAGCAGGCCACAAACAATCCGGGAGGTTCCTGGAATGCATGGGTGACAACTTCCTCCTCCAAGTGGTCGAGGAACCGACAAGGAGAGGTGCCATGCTGGACCTTGTTCTCACCAACAAGGAGGGGCTGGTGGGGAATGTGAAGCTCTCAGGCAGCCTTGGCTGCAGTGACCATGAAATGATGGAATTCGAGATCCTTTGGGCAGTGAGGAAGGCAGCACTGTAAGCTCACCACCCTGGACTTTGACCTCTTCAGGGATCTGCTTGGTCAGATACCATGGGATGAATTCCTGGAGGGAAGAGGGGCTCAGGACAGCTGGCTTATACTCAAAGATCTCCTCCTCCAAGCTCAGGAGCGATGCATCCCAACAAAGAGGAAGGCAGGCAAAAACAGCAGGAGGCTTGCATGGATGGACAGGAAGATCCTGAACAAACTTAAGTTAAAAAAAGAAGCCTACAGAGGGTGGAAGGAAGGATGGTTAACCTGTGAGGAATAGAGAGAAATTGCCCGAGTGGCCAGGGATCAGGTTAGGAAAGCCAAGGCCCTGACAGAATGAAATTTGGCCAGAGATGTCAAGGGCAACAAAAAAAGCTTCTACAGGTACATCAGGGAGAAAAGGAAAACTAAGGAAAATGTGGGCCCTCTCCAGAAGGCAACGGGAGACCTGGTCACTCGGGACATTGAGAAAGCTGAGGTGCACAATGACTTTTTTGCCTCAGTCTTTACTGGCAAGGGCTCATGCCACACTGCTCAAGTCCTAGAAAGCCAAGGAAGTGTCTGGGAGAATGAAGAACCACCAACTGTAGAAGAAGATCAGGTTTGGGAGCACCTAAAGAACCTGAAGGTTCACAAGTCCATGGGACCTGATGGGATGCATCCGCGGGTCCTGAGGGAACAGGCAGATGAAGTTGCAAAGCCACTATCCATCATATTTGAGAAGTCCTGGCAGTCTGGTGAAGTTCCTGCAGGCTAGGAAAAGGGGAACATAACCCCCATTTTTTAAAAAGGGAAACAAGGAAGACCCAGGGAACTACAGGCCGGTCAGTCTCACCTCAGTGCCAGGCAAAATCATGGAGCAGATACTCCTAGAAACTATGCTAAGGCACATGGAGAATGAGAAGGTGATTGGTGACAACCAGCATGGCTTCACCAAAGGCAAATCATGCCTGACCAATCTGGTGGCCTTTTATGATGGGGTTACAACATTGGTGAACGTGGGAAGAGCAACTGGTGTCATCTACCCGGACTTGGGCAAGGCGTTTGACACCATCCTGCATGACATCCTTGTCTCCAAATTGGAAACATGTGGGATTGAGGGATGGACCACTTGGTGGATTAGGAATTGGTCGCACTCAAAGAGTTGTGGTCAACAGCTCGATGTCCGAGTCCCTCAGGGGTCGGTATTGGGGCCGGTACTGTTCAACATCTTTGTCAGTGACACGGACAGTGGGATTGAGTGCACCCTCAGCAAGTTTGCCGACGACACCAAGCTGTGTGGTGCGGTTTACACGCTGGAGGGACGGGATGCCATCCAGAGGGACCTTGACAGGCTTGAGAGGTGGGCCTGTGCTAACCTCATGAAGTTCAACAAGGCCAAATGCAGGGTCCTGCACCTGGGTTGGGGCAACCTCAAGCACAAATACAGGCTGAGCGATGAGTAGATTGAGACCAGCTCCGAAGAGAAGGACTTTGGGGGTGGTGGTGGATGAGAAGCTCAACATGAGCCAGCAATGTGCGCTTACAGGCCAGAAGGCCAACTGTATCCTGGGCTGCATCAAGAGAAGCATGGCCAGCAGGTCGAGGGAGGTGATTCTACTCCTCTACTCTGCTCTGGTGAAACCTCATCTGGAGTAATGTGTCCAGTTCTGATGCCCCCAACACAAGAAAGACATGGACCTGTCAGAACAAGTCCAGAGGAGGGCCATGAGGATGATCCAAGGGCTGGAGCACCTCTCCTATGAGGACAGGCTGAAAGAGTTGGGGCTGTTCAGCCTGGATAAGCGAAGGCTTAGGGGAGATCTTACAGCAGCCTTCCAATACCTGAAGGGGACCTACAAGAAAGCTGGGGAGGGACTTTGTAAAAAGGCAGGTAGTGATAGAACAAGGGGTAATGGCTTTAAACTGGAAGAGGGGAGGTTTAGATTAGATATTAGGAAGAAATTCTTCACTGTGAGGGTGGTCAAACACTGGAACAGGTTGCCCAGAGAAGTTGTGGATGCCCCTTCCCTGGAAGTGTTCAAGGCCAGGTTGGATGAGGCTTTGAGTAACCTGATGTAGTGGAAGGTGTCTCTGCTGATGGCAGGGGGGTTGGGACTAGATTATCTTTAAGGTCCCTTCCAGCCCAGACCAGTCTGTGATTCTATGATTATGAACCACACTTTTTTTCAGGACTCCAGGATCAGTCTCTCATTTCATTATTATCTTTGACCTCCTTAGGCTTGGGATTTTATAATAATGTAGTCATGAGATTCTTTGTGTATATATACAATAACTCAAAAATTATTTTTAAGTAGAACAATCACAAAGGCAGCAATTTCTGTGAATGGAAAGTGCAAGGGAAACATGATGCCACA